>OU612097.1:34316673-34960764 GCA_914767995.1 Thecocarcelia acutangulata
TAAACTTTACGATAATATTCAAACGAATGACTATTTTAAAGAAAATATTATTACATTTAAAAGAAAATACTCTTTAGATATTAAAAACAAAGGGAAAGTTTGATGCTTGTGGTTAAAAAATATATAAATAATTATTTCTACCACAATGACCCAGGATGCAGTGACAAAACTAATTCACGTAACCTTGATTATTCTTCATTACTTACAGTAAGAAAAACCTACTTCCAAAAGATGTCATTATTTGTTTAAATATCAAAGTAAGCATGTATAGCGAAAATTTGCATATAGTTTTCCGTCGTTTCCGTGCCTGCAAACTTGTTCTGGACGTGGCTTGTAATTTCTCTAAGAAATGGCGCGGTATAATTATTCAGTGCATTTAAAAGAAAAAATAATAGCTGATTTTAATAACGGCCAATCAGTGACCACAATTGCAAAAAAAATTGAAATTCACCAAGAACTATAAGCTGTTTTTGTTGTTCGGGTATTTTGGTTACAGAGCATTAAGGTGGACGTTCCCGAAAAACCAGTAAACAAGATGGTCAGGCAATAATATGTTTGATAAAAAAAGACCAATTATTGTCGTCAAGAACCATTACCACACAATTGCCATTAAATGTTACCCCCAGAAGGATGCAAAGGCAGGCTGCAGAAGGCGGACTAAAAGTATACCATACAAAAGTGTAAAAAAGACTGACCAGATTGGAATTTGCAAGGGAACACACTAATTTGAAAACCACACAAAGGAATTACATACTATTCTCCGATGAGTCCAAATTTAATTTAAAAGCTTCCGATAGATTAAGACTTGTTAGATGACCGAAAAGCCAACGTGTTAATCCACGTTATACGAAAGGCACATTGAAACATGCTGTCGGTAGCATTTTAGTCTGGGGATGTTTTTCAGGCAATTTTTATATATTTTAGATTTATGTATGTATATTATTTTAAAATTTTTATTTATTTTCGTTAGAAGCCACAATTTTATTATTTTTTTTAGACACAACTTCAAACCAAACAAGGGAATGTATAAACTAATACGGTAGCACTATTTTATGGAAAATGTCACCATCCTTATACTTGTCAGATGGCGATTGTTAAGGAAAATTGAGAGAATAAAACTACCTTGTATTTTTTATAAAGGGTGTTTTTTTAAGCTAGATAGAACTTTAAATTGTAAAAAGTAACACAAAAAATTAAATTTTGATGAAACATTTTTTTTTTATTTGTTTCAGTATACTCTGACAAATTATCATGAATAGACTCACGCTTGAACAACGCTACGAAATTATCCAAATTTACTTTGAAAATCAGTCGTCGATTCGCCCGTTGTTTTATCGCAAAATTGTGTTCAGCGATGAGGCGCATTTTTGGCTTAACGGGTTTGTTAATAAGCAAAATTGCCGCATATGGAGTGAGACCAATCCACAAGAGACCCTACAGACTCCATTACATCCAGAAAAATGCACTGTTTGGTGCGGTTTTCATGCTGGTGGCATCATCGGACCTTATTTCTTCAAAAATGAGGCCGGAGCTCGCGTTACGGTCAATGGAGATCGTTACCGCACCATGATCAATGATTTTTTGTTTGAAAATATGGATGACATTGATCCGGAGGAGATGTGGTTTCAACAGGATGGCGCTACGTGCCATACGGCGAACGCAACCATCGACTTACTGAAATCAAAATTTGGCGATAAGTTGATTTCGAGAAATGGACCTGTCAATTGGCCTCCAAGGTCGTGCGATTTGACACCTCTCGATTATTTCCTGTGGGGCTACGTGAAGTCACTGGTTTATGCTGATAAACCAGCAACAATTGACGCCTTGGAGGCCAGCATTGTTCGTGTTGTTCGTGACATACGGCCAGCAGTGCTCGAAAAAGTGGCCCAAATTGGACGTCCAGAATGCGCTTCGTCAAGAACAGCCGCGGTGCCCATATGCCCGAAATCATTTTCAAATGTTAATGTCACGTATTGATCTTTCGAATAAAAAAAAATTTTGATTACAATTTAATTTTTTGTGTTATTTTTTACAATTTCAAGTTCTATCGGGCTTAAAAAAACACCCTTTATCATGCTCTTCACTACTTCTACTTTGACACTTTAAGTCAAGTGTGCCCAGCCCTATGCGCTTGATACTCAATAGTTTTTGTAAATGTGCTTAGCTATAGGGCTGTGCTCTTTAATGCGCAAATACTGCGCTCAGCATTAACAATGAAAAATACCCAAACAACTTTGTCTTTTATATTTTTTTTCGTTCTTCACCGCACACACACAAAAGCAAAGCAACAACACTTTCGTATGCTTTGTTGGTAAACATTGACGACAGCGATTATCAGTGTGAACTTTGTTTTTGTAAATGTTTTGCTTTTTACAACAAAAAATATTAAATAAAAATAGTTTTTCCTTAAATGTATTGGTGTTTACTCTTCTATATAGAACTTGTGGGCACCACTGTTTTAAGTCATTATTTTAACTTGGCGATGTCATTAGAGACAAGTACTTATCATTTTCGCTTACGAATATCTATTATAAAATATCCTTACGAAAGAAGTCATTAAAACGCTAATTGCTTATAAGTCCTTCATTTACAAGTCGTTGCTGATAAAAGCCATCAAAATGGCTGAAGTTGTTTTGTATAAATGTATTAAATGTAACGGATAACTTCATATACTATAAAAAAGACATGACTTTCAAACTTCGTGAGTTACGTATAGTTCGATTTTGGCATTTTTATTCTGTTATGTTGATACACATGTCTGTTATATATGTTGACAATAACAGCCATTTCGGATTGTCAGTTTGTTTTTCACAGATAAAAAGGTTAGTCGTGTTTTGGTGTGTTCTTCGATTTTTTACTAAATTTTGAGCAAAAACAACATCGCCTGGACTTCGTTCAGAAGCTGTTGAACATCGTCAACGACGATTGAGATTTCCTCAAAAAAGTCATAATATTTGGATTTGCGGAAGTCTAGATAAGGTGATATAAAAGCATTTGTAAAATTTTTCTAAAATTTTTACAAAATGGAAAACGTAGTAAATTAATATTTGCTTTTATAAAATTTTGCTGGTTTTGCTTGTCCGAATAGTACATAGTCGTTTGTTTTGTTGTCATTACGACTTACTAGTAGAGTTGTGTAGTTCACGAACGAACTAGTATCTTTGAACTATTCACTTCAAGGAGCTGAGCCAATCATTTCCGCGAGCTCTTTTAGCTCCATAGTTCGTGTTTCTTTCTTTCGCCTTCAAATTTTCTCTCTCGTTCATATTTCTTTCTGGTACCAACCAAAAATTAATATAAAAACAAACATCGAGACTAATCACAAATAAATCGTTGGTTTTTTTTTCTTTTCAATATAATTATTTTTCATCACACCTGAATATTTCTAATATCACCTTTAATTGATCCTTCTTTTTGGGTTTATAGTTGCACTTTTCATTTGTTTACACCAATTCGGTTTTGCTTATCTTTTGCTTTATCATGAAAGCTGAAACAGAGCCGTTCATTGAAAATATTATCTGCGGAGCACTGAGCTATTGAACTAAAAGAAAGACATATTTCAGTAAAAAGAGCTGAACTGCAAAGAGCACTCTCTCAAAAGAGCTCATGAACTCAACTCTACTTACTAGTACCTACATGCTATGAATACCCTGTGTAAAAGTGATTGATGTTTTTTTTTGTGGACCAGTGCTCAGAGGATGACCCACCTACGTATACAGTGCATTGTATCGGAACTAGGAAAATAGGTTATGAGGAGGGGGAAATAGGGAGTAGTATTTGTGAACATTTGACTTGAAATTTTCAACGTTATAACAGACAAGAGACACGTCTGCAGGTAACTTATTCCACAGACGAAGTTTACGGCTGAAAAACGAATTCTCTCTGTAATGCGTAATATTAGCATTACATAGGCGCTGCCAAGTGTTAATCTCTTAATTATAAATTTTTATTATTATAAATCGCATTGCTAAAAGTCATGTCCATACTAATTCTATAACGTTAAAAATTATTTTTTATGAAAAAAAATTTATAAACAGCTTGTTTTCTATGTTTCCCAGCTACTCGTTTCCCGTCTACTCGTATATGTCGACATTTCATAGGAGCTATGTTATCAGTAGACTTTGGAAACTTTTTCTCAAAAAAGATATAATACACTTATGCCAGCTTTTTTTCCAATCCTCGAAACACTTCTGAAACGCACTTTTGGGTATCGCCAACAGTTCCTGTTTCGATTTTTCTTTTATTTCCTCAATCGTAGCAAAACGCTTTTCTTTCATCGGTGGCTTCAGTTTTGGGAGGAGGAAAAAGTCAGCGGGGCCCAAGTCCGGTGAATATGGTGGATGAGGAGCAAAATCCATGATTGTTTTTTCCACAATTCTGTGCGTTTTTTGTGCGAATTGCTTCGCGCAAACGGCGCATAACTTCAAGGTAATATTCCTTATTGATCGTACGATCTGGGGGCAAGAATTCATGGTGCACCACGCCATTGAAGTCGAAGAAAACAGTGAGCAAAACCTTTACATTTGACCGAACTTGAAGTTGTTTTTCCGGACTTGGCTCTTCTGGACGCTTTGGTTCTGGATTGAGCTTTGGTTTCAGTGTCACAGTCATACACCCATGATTCGTCATCTGAGCGCGATGTCCATGCGTCGTGGTTTTTGCTCAAAATTGAGCAGTTTTGGAACAATCTTCGCTGCCGCACGTTTCATGTCTAAAACATCCGTAAAAATTGCTTGGCATGAGCCGAACGAGAATGACTCTACAATTATCCAAAATCATTTTCTTCACTGCTTCAATGTCTTCATCGGATGTTGACGTGCTCGAGCGACCAGGATGAGCATTGTCATTGATATCTTCTCGGCCTTCCTTAAATCAGTTATACCACAATTGAACTTGTGTTCTGCATAGTAGACTCGCCAAACGCCACAGTCAACATTTCAAATATTCTTGCGCATTTAATTTCATATTTCAAACAAAACTTATTACAGTTTCTTTGATCCATTTTTTCGAATAGTAAAAAATCGAAGAGCAGAGCAAAACGCGACTAACCTTTTTAATTGTCAAAAACAAACTGACAATCCGAAATGGCTGATGTTGCCAACATATATAACAGACATGTTTGCTACACATAACAGAATAAAATGCGAAAATCGAACATACGTAACGCACGAAATTTAAAAATAACGGTGGTTTTTTGATCAGCAAGATTGTCTTTGTCCCTTATCAATCCGTGTCCATTTTGTAACTTGCATTAAATGGTTTTCAATCCACTGTACAAAAAGTTTTTTTCTTACATTAAATACGGGTATGATTTGGTGCCACCAAATTTGAAAAAACGCACCGAAAGTTAAAAAAAGGGCGTCACGAACCAAATACAGGATTTGCGCGCAAAAAAATTGAAAATCACCGAAAACGGTGCGAAACGCGCTGAGTTGACAACGCGGTTAAATACCAGTGTATTATTATCAAGGACTCATTAAGATCTCACATTTTTATAAAGGGAACCTCCAAGAAAAACACAGCATCTTAACGCTAAATATATATAATAGCTTCAGGCTGCAATAATGATAATGAAAATGGGAAATTTAGACTTTTTTAAATTTTCATTTACATCTACAAATTTCATTTACAATCAAAGGCAAAATCTACATACATGTGTATATAAATAATGAAAGAAAAATATTAAATCACAAGGAGTGCCTCTCAAATCGTATGACTTAATCAACTATAAATATAATCCCCTTTTAAAAACGCGGTAATTATAGCAAAACGAAAAAAAAAATTAAATATGAATACCAATTACAAACGTTACACAAGAACTTTTGTATGCAAATGTGGAACTTGCCGTTCTTTCCGTCCAGGCAAGCAGCTTAAAGTGAATGCTTGTGTAACATTTAAATGCGCTTAAGTTGAAAGTACACTAAATTGCCAAACAACTCATACCCGTGCAGCACATCAGTTACTCTTCGCATCGGACTCTTTCAAGGCAGGCAGGCAGGCAGGCAGGCAGCTCTTTGAAGCAAAAATTCGTGTTCGCTGTCTGGGAATAAGTTTTAGTTGCTGGACAGGACATTACTTAATTATAAAAACAACAACTAGCAGCAATAACCAACATTTTAGCCAAATAAGCCTTTCAGGGCTGCTAAGTCCTTAAGGTAATATGTATTTACAACAAAAAAGGGTTAAATGTGAATAATAGTTAAATAAGGAGTAAGTCAGGCACACACCTTGGATTGTAACAACTAAACAAGGACTGCACGTTTGCTTAATAAAACAAAAATCATAAAATACCAACTTAAGTTAATAAAGTACAGTGGGAGCAAAAAGAAGTTTAATAAATTAAGAGAAGTAAAATGATTGTATTTATTATCAATGGAATCGATAAGACATCCAGAATGTAAATAATGGGCAAAAGACGGGATAGTTAGGTGGGAACACAGTTAACAGAAGTAAGATATAAAACAGGAAAAGATAGGGCCATGGTGCAATTAACCAGGTGGCATCACTAGCGCAGGTGATAATTTTTTGTTTCATAAACTTGTGGTTGTCCAAAGTTGTTTATGTTTAAACAAATTGTAGTGAAAAAATAAAAATGTTTTAAACATTTTGAAAAAGTGCAAAAGAATCACCTGTAGTACAACAACTCTAAAGCTGTAAACACATAGACAACGGCAGACAGCAAGCAGCAATCTGTCAAAAATAAAACACATGTGTTTAGATAAAAACGATTCACAACAGCATTTGCTGCTGCTGCCAACTTAGACTAATTTCTACTTTTCTATTTTTGTAAGCAGCAAAAAGTAAATGCAGTGCTGCCACTACAAATATAAATTGGCAACAATAAGAATTATAATTTTTTGTAATATTTAATAGAAAAAAAACATCACAAAATTAAAATAAACAAATAAATTTATGTGTTTTTACAGTTTAATGTGATATTATTACGATTTAAGTCAGTAATTTTAATTTTATTCATGTAAAATATATATTTCATTTCATATTCATTTTTCATAACAGACAGCTAAGATCATACGTTCCACTGTATTTTCCATTTCATCGGTCAAACTTCTTAAATTTTGATCCTTTCCGTAGAGTTTGTGGCGAAGTAAACAGATTTTATGATCTCATCGACTTATCTGACATTATTCATGTTACTTGAAGACATCTTTTGTATTTAAACTCTAGTGATTATATTTATAACTGTTTGTAGTTTTCTAATGAAATTTTTTGTTACATTAACTCTATCTATTTCCTTGTTATACTGATTTCTCAGCTGTTATTAACCATTTAGCTGAAATAAATAAATATAAATAAATATTTATTTCAGTTCTCGAGCCCATGGGACCATATTTGATTAAATTAAATATATGTGGCACCTCTGAAATTTGCATTCTTTAAATATACATAGTGCTGCTGCTGTCTTTAAAATAATTATGTTACTGATGAGACGGCAGCATTTGAAGCTAATTTCATTTGAACTCGGGAAGTTGTGAAGTCTGCTGTCGCCTAACGGCCGTATGCAAAAAAACTTAACAAAGCTTGGTAAGCCATTGTTAAGAAAAATTTCCTAATGTTTTATGCAAAAACAGTTGTTAGCTTACCTTGAGCTTAAAGTTGAATTGGGTACACTTTAGCTCTACGTTAAAATGACAGTTGACTTGCCGATTGTTATTTTGCATAAAAATTGAAATTTTGCGAAAACTAAAGAATAATACTATTTATTACTTTCATTATATAAAGAAATAAAAACATTACATTCTCAAACTATTAATTTTGAAAGAATAATATAAATTACAATTATGCTAGTGATGCACTTTCAATCAAACGAATACAATTAAAAACTTTATTCGAATAATGAAAATATTTATACTAAGTAAACCTATTAATTTTTCTCAATTTCATTAATATACTACATATTATATATTCAGTATTTATTAAAAGGGTAAATCCAGGAAATGTTTGCCAAAAATGTGCTATTTTATGTCTTAATAATAATTTTTTATTTTTTAAATTTGTTTTTCGGTTTTCGAATATTAGTTTTCATGCATCACTATTCAAAATATTACAATTGAACATAACGGCGTTGCCAGAACAAATCAATTAAATTCCTTACTACATTTAAAAGTTAACGTACTGTTTTTGCATAAAAGTTTTTAACAAATGTATGGTAGTGCTAATGTGTTTGGTAACTAACGTATGCGTTAAAACTCAAGTAAGAATTTTTTTGGATATGGCCCTAAATGTTTAGAGCAGAGGTGCCCACAAGTTCTATATGGAAGAGTAAACACCAATACATTTAAGGAAAAACTATTTTTATTTCAAATTTTTTGTTGTAAAAAGCAAAACATTTACAAAAACAAAGTTCACACTGATAATCTAATCGTTGTCGTCAATGTTTATCAACAAAGCATGCGAAAGTGTTGTTGCTTTGCTTTTGTGTGTGCGCGGTGAAGAACGAAAAAAATAATAAAAAAAAACGAAACTGCTTGTGTATTTTTCATTGCTAATGCTGAGCGCAGTATTTGCGTATTAAAGAGCACATCCCTATAGCTAAGCGCATTTACAAAAACAATTGAGTATCAAGCGATAGGGCTGGGCACACTTGGTTTAGAGCTTAAAACGTGACTAGTAGTAGTGTCTTGCGCATTTCTTTCTCATAATAAGTAAAACAATTAGTCATTAGTTATTTCCACCTGCATTATATTTTTGAAGCCTTAAACTAATCCTCCCGCATGAAAAAGATTTACATCAGCACCTGCCTTGCGGCCTAATCTGATGATGGACCAATTGCACGGAGTGAATTATTCACGATTCACCAGCGCCCTCGTGTGGCTGAGTTGGTTAAGCGGCCGTATTAAAAATACATCATGTTTACATGGTACTGAGTTCGAATCCTAGTGGGTGCTGATGAGCAGTGTAGCGACTGCGAGGTAGCAATTCTTGTCATATGATTGCGGTCATATAAGCAACTTCTTGTTGAGGAGTTCGGCCCTTCTAATTCCTCCTGTATGCAATTTCCCAGCAAGCAATCGAGGACAAATTTTAATGAGTTGGTAGGCCAAAGCCCACTAAGAGCATCAGCCCTTAAACCAACTCACCCGTCAACCATCACGACTGGTTTCTTACAATACAGGTATCTGTTGTATAGGCAACAGATTCTCGGGAGATTGTTAGCCCCCGAAAAAAGCCACACACCAAACAATTATCAAGGATACTAACACTCCCTTCCTGCCAGAACGCTTCAGCCAAGGTAGGCACCTCAACCATGATCAGCCCGGGTCGAACCGCAAGCAGAACAACCCGGGGGCCATGCTGACCCCCTTTTTGTCAATTTATACCCTTGGTAAGGGTTTCGGAAGCCAACACAACATAAGTCATGTGGCTTCCTAGAGTTTTGTTTGTGACAGCAAGCGAGGGACCTCTTCCCCTCTTTTCCACGAAAAACAGAGCGCCCAAGTTGGGAATACGCCAAGGAAAAACCTGTTCCCCGGGGGGTCCTCCCTCATACAGGGGGATAAAGATACCTTTACACATTCCCGAGTTCGATTTGGATCCATCTGAAAAAATTATATCAAATCTCTTGTCGGGCAGTAGAGCCAGTAAGCAGTAATCAATATTCTCTGGAATAATTTTCATATTTAAGGTATGATCATATATCGCCTTCTTTCACGTCCCGCTTGACTGTACACTGATTGCTAAATTTATGGTTATTTCATTCACTATGATGGCATATTGCCGGAAGCACCAGTCACCGTCAAAGCAGACGTCTTTCACTATAAGAGCGCCCCATACATTAAAACAAGCTTAACAACTATATAGAAAAGCAAGCAGGAATTCAAAGGATTTATTCCCCACACAAGAATAAGACGACTGCCGCCTAGTTTGCCTTTGACTGGACACTCCACTGCCAAGATAGCTTAGAATTTAGGTAGATACTAAGATAGTTCGCACTATCTGGCAGCTTGAGCTCAAATCCCATTGCAGTTGGTAGAGCAAACGATGGAATCTTATATCTCCGAATAAAGAGTACAAGCTCTGTTTTCTGTGGATCTTGTATTCTTCATTCACAGAATTAAAAAATTTTTCTTTTCATTTTGTAAAAAACTTAAAATATGATATGGAAATCACTGACAAATTGGGTAACTTTCATACAAATTTTCTAGGCAAGTTGATTGCCTGTCTTCTATGAACAGCATGTAGTGCATTGAGTTTTAAGCTCAACAAAAAACTGGCTGAATTCATGAAGTAGAGCTCTGCTTCATGAGTTCATGAAGTAGCGCAAACTTGGTAACTATTTATTCCACAGCCTTCAAATTTTATTATAAATTCAGTAAATTCTGAACCTAAATCTCTTGCAAACTGTGACGTAATATCATCGTATCTGCAATCTCTTTAAATCAGTACAACTTCTATAGCTTTCACTGTATTTTTAATTATTTTACCTGGATAATATAAGATTTTTTAAACATGTTTCCGAATTATTTCCAAAACTATGCTGTCTCTCATTCTCATCCCAAATCTTTATATGCATCTCACTAAAATATTATTATTGCTGGCAATAAATAACTTGTTATTCGCCGAACAAACCATAAATATTTTGGCCGTTCGCCACTTTAATTTATGAGTTTGAATTGTAACTTCAAACTCATAAATATTATAGTTACATTTCAATCATACTTTCAAATTTTATGCTTGAATTGTTATGTTTTTCAGCTTGGGAGTATTTTATAAAATGAAATTGAATTGAATGGAATTTTTAACCGAAAAATAAATATCCTTTATACAGATAAAACGAATGAATATCCTGAGAACAGTTAGTTGTGTACAGCAAAGATATTTGTGCTATAAAAAACAACAACAAAAAGTCAATGTCATGTCGCAAACATGAAAATATATTCAATTGTTATTATATACGAGTATGTACACGTCAATATTAAATAGAATCAATATTAAAGTATAAACCAGTAAACATTTGCAATTGAATAGTTGAACACAAGGTGATACTTTGGGTATCAATAACTTTGGGCTGCGTTTAGAATTCGTCTCAATTTCCCATAAGCATTTCTAAAGGAGTAATTTAATAATCGTACGTTGAAGGAAAAAGGCGTTGTGATGAAACCGCTTCGTTCACCATTTTTTCGTTAATATCAAGAAGAGTTTAATTTCTTTTATGAAAGCTTCATTAATGAGATGAAAAATGAATAGCTACGAAACAATGTGGTTAAAATAATGCGTATATTTCATTACATATTGTAAATGTTTTCGAAGGACACTCTCGGTTGAGAAGGAGGGACACCCTTGCCACCATCAGAACGTTAAATAGGTGATTTCACCGATATTGATCGTGCAAAATAAAACATTTTTGTCTAGCATTGGCTGGACTTAATTAATTTTATGTATTTAGTTTTAAGATTTGAATACTTATTGTTAGTTCACTTTGTGAAGATTCAATAAACAAATGAATGAGCAAAAAACAGAACAAAAAAAAAAATATTGTAAATGTAAGACTTTGTTTATATACACTCGATGGGTGATTTGGTACAGTGTTTCATTAACACTTTTTTATGAACGAAAAAATTTCATTCTATATACTATTGTTATATCTTTAATGAAAAATTATTAATTACCCGAATGAAGCCTTACGTTAGCCTAAAAACAAGAACGGAATCGTAACATTAATGCAAAATATCAGTGTAGAAAGATTCATTTCTTATTTTGTAGAATAAAAATCCAAATTAAAACTAACCTACATAATAGAGTAATTTGAGGAGCTACCGTACCAATGTCTTGTATATCCATGAAAAAATGACTAAACATTAACGTGGTAGTGCAAGACTGTTGAAGACAGAAATGTAACCCTTACAGAGCCGCGGACATCCATATATAAAATGTTATAATCGGACTTACAATGATGACACAGCGACAAAAAATATTAAAAGGTAATTGTCAAAAATAGAAGAAATAGTTTTCGAATTGCGACTGACAAAGTTTTTTTTAAGGTGAACCAGTCTAGTGTGCAGCGACATGTGTTTAGTAAAAAATGGATAAATTGATACAAAATTGTCGATTTGAAAACGATGCTTATTCACACGTCTATACTTGTGGATATGTGTAGTAATTCTATATAAATGAATATTTAATTTGTTTTCTTTTTGTATTGCTTCCTTTTTATTAAATTTTGAATAAAACTTCATTTAATTTTGATTTATATATTTCGAACCTTTGCGGTTCATCTTCAGGATCTACATATATTATAGAAATTTTTAAAAAATGTTTATCTAAAATATTACAATAATTTACAAATTCCTATATTATTCTCACCTGGTTTTATATTATTTGTATTTTATAAAATGTATTTAAAAATACAATTTTTTATTATGAATGAAAAATAAATTCTTTTGAAAAAATTTCCAATACTGCTCGTGGGCTTTGCACATCCCCGTGCTGCTATTTAGTTCTTTGAGGTGGTTTCGGAAGTTCAACACAATATAAGTCATGCGGTTTCTTAGAGTTTTATTTGTTACAACAAACCAGGTACTCCTACTCCTCTATGCCCTCGTATTCACCTGATTTCGCCTCTCTGCGCCTTTTCCCAAAATTGAAGAGATAAAAAGTGCTTTCGGCTTATTCACAATCTTGTGCAAAATCACCTGGACTCATAGCATTTGCAAAATATATTTCATTTACAGTTAGTTTGTTTTTACACTAAGCGCATGTCTAACATCTGAAGGGTCCTCCCCGGCTAGGGCTAGGTACTATAGTTGCTTTGTTGATGGGATTTTCTTTCCAAGAGACGTATACGAAGATATTAAATCTTCCGTATAATGTTTTTTGTAGAAGTTGTGAAGATAAGGAGAAGGAAAAAAGTGTTGCACACTTCCTACGCCGCTGTCCCGCTCTTTTTTCTATAAGAGCGGTATTTCTAGGCAGATCGGTTTTACTTGGATTGGCAGACTTATAGCAATTAGGTTTAAATGGACCGGAATGTTTAATCCGATTCATAAGTTAGTTCGGGAGTAGAGATGAAAGGAATAGTGGAAAGAATCAGAAATATTACATGCTTTCACTTGAAAGAATCGTTCATTTGAAGTAATTCATTCTTTGATGACACAAATGTAAGATGCTTTTTTACTGGCCAAGTGCCATATATTTATTCATCATCATGTCCTCTAATGATATAACTTTACTTTTTTGGTTTGTACATTTATAAATCGAGTTTTAGTTCCAGTTTTTCCTGTCTTAAGTTTTTTCTTAAGAAGAATTTTTTACAATTTGCTGTGATCAATAAGAAAAATAATAACCATATCTTTAGCTGGGGGACAACTAGCAGTTTCGTAGTCGCTGTAACTTCAAATTTGGCTAAAACACCAATGTTAACTGGGTTAGACTTCAAAAGTAGTGAATGTATGTGTTTCCGTTTCTACCCCTTTATCATTTTATGATTATGACATTCTTTCAATATTGTAAAATATTGGTTTTTAGTTCTACTCTCTTTTTTTTGTACTTTATAATCTTCCCACAACCCTTGATTTATTCTTCCATTTGCAAAACTCTACTGAAATTATACTTTTTAGACAAACGTAACAACATGTCTGTCATTTTACCTGTTTTTTGTTATTGTTGTTGTGTCATATTCATGTTTCTTTATATCAATTTATTGAAAATATTTTTTTGCAAACATTTTTTATTGACCTCAAGCACGTTTAACATAAATTGCTGCTATGTTATATATGTTTTTTTCCTATTCCTTTTATAATAAAATAAATTTGACAACAATATTATCCCCTCCTTTTAACAAAATTTATCAGTATGTGACATGTCACTCGTTTGTTGCTTATCTTCGGTCTCGTAAGAATGTCTGACTGAAGTATGCAAATGTATTTATATTTTTATTAAAACAAAATATAACTTTACTATTTTTTACCTTTATTTTAATCCTGTTTGTCAATTTTTATCTAACCGAATGAAGTGCACAAAGGATTTGCTTGCAAGGAAATTGTCATGAGTAAGAACATTTTTTTATTATATGACAAATTAAACATAACTATTTTTTTCCAAAAGAATTTTTAAAAATCATGCGGAAATATAACGAGTGATTTTTTTGCTATTATCTTTTTGGCAACACTAGTTTTGACAGGTCACGCACGTTTTGTATCTTGTGTCACTGTCAAACATCTTCAGTTTGGTCTATAATTTAATCATGAATCGTCTTACAAACGAACAACGCTTGCAAATTATTGAATTTTATTACCAAAATGCGTGCTCTGTTAAGAAAGTTCATTGCGCGCTTCTTCCATTTTATGGTCAGTTTAATCGACCTACTGAGGCTTCTATTCGGGCTATTGTAAAAAAATTTCGCACCAAATTTACATTGTAGGACATTAAACCACCAACACGCTTACGTAGAGTGCGAACTGAAGAAAATATCGCAGCCGTATCGGCCAGTGTTGGTGATGACCGTGAATTATCGATTCGGCGCCGTTCGCAGCAATTGGGCCTCTGTTACTCCACTACGTGGAAAATGTTGCGGAAGGATTTGGGTGTGAAGCCTTATAAGATACAGCTGGTGCAAGAATTGAAGCCAAACGACCTACCACAACGCCAAATTTTTGGTGAATGGGCTCTTGAAAAGTTAGATGAAGATCCACTTTTTTTATCGAAGAATTGCGTTCAGCGACGAGGCTCATTTCTGGTTGAATGGATACGTGAACAAGCAAAACTGCCGTATTTGGAGTGAAGAGCAGCCAGGAGCATTGCAAGAGCTACCAATGCATCCACAAAAAACAACCGTTTGGTGCGGATTATGGGCTGGCGGCATCATTGGGCCGTATTTCTTCAAAGATGATGCGAATCACAACGTTACTGTGAATGGTGAGCGCTACCGTGCGATGATAACAAACTTTTTTTTGCCCAAAATGGAAGAGCTTGACTTGCATGACATGTGGTTTCAACAAGACGGTGCCACATGCCACGCAGCACGCGAAACAATGGACCAATTGAGAGGCGAGTTCGGTGAACAGTTTATTTCACGCTTGGGACCAGTCAATTGGCCGCCCAGATCGTGTGATTTAACGCCTCTAGACTATTTTTTGTGGGGCTATGTTAAGGCTAATGTCTATAGCGACGAGCCCGCTTCGATTGACGCACTGGAAACCAACATTGCCAACATTATTCGTGAGATACCGGCCGAAATGTTGGAAAGAGTATGCCAAATAGAACTAAGCGGATGGACCATTTGAGGCGCAGCCGCGGCCAACATTTGCATGAAATAATCTTCAAACATTAAATTATATCGAACCAACTATCGATCCAAATAAATATTTCATGCATTTTTCTGAATTTTATGTGTTTTTTTTGTTTGTTTAAATTTCCGATAGTTCTTATAAAATCACCCATTATTTATAGCACTTTTTGTTAACAGCCTGTTTGACGATATCGAATGAAAATGTATGCGAAAGAAAGCTAGTCACTCACATTCGAATCAATTTGGGTTTGTCTATGTCACTATTGTTCGTCCGCATGTACTTATGTATTTAAATTGAAGTTTGACACATCGTTCGCATAAAATAAAGTTAGAAAAAATCCAAATCAATTTTCTTTCGCGTAGAGTGCGAATGAACTTATCCTTTCGATATCGACGAACTGGCTGTAAATATTGTGTCTTAGATCACTTTACTAAGGACAAATGTTCCTTAGTTAAGCACTGAAATATTTGGAGAAATTTCGCTAAAAGCATAGTAAAATTTGTTTATCACATTGCTTGCTTTTTAGCATCACAAAATTCGGTTGCTTTACGGAAGGAGTTTTGTTTATATCAAATTTTCATGATTTTTGTGTTATTTCTAAGGTATCGTGAATTAAATTTATTATTTTGAGGAATGAATTTAGTTTCTTATAACACATGGGCTGAAAAGTCACGGGCTTAACAAAGAAAACACAGTTTTTCTGGTTAAAAAATAGATTTATTCGTCAATGTAATTTCCATCAAGAGTAGCGCAATCATTCACATGGTATTGATCATTTCAATACCACTTTTATGGAACGATTAATATTTTGCCTCAAAATAGGCCTCAATTTCAGCGATAGTCTCTTCATTCGTGCGAAATTTCTTAGCGGCGAGTATTTTTGTCAGGTCTGCGAACAGCCAATAGTCGCTGGGAGCCAAATCTGGCGAATACGGTGGATGTGGGTGCAATTCGAAGTTCAATTCATGTAGTTTTGTCATTGTTTTGATTGACTTGTGACACAGTGCTTTGTCTTGATGAAACTAAATTTTTTTTTTTGCCATGTGTGATCGTTTCTTTGCAATTTCGGCCTTCAAACGCTCCAACTGCGCTATATAATATTCACTGTTAATGGTATTTCCTTTCCCAAGATTGTCGATGAATATTACACCACGCACATCCCAAAACACCGAGGCCATAACCTTTCCAGCTGCTGGTTGTGCCTTCAGGCGCTTTGAACGACGTTCATCAGTTGCTGTCCACTCAGATGACAATTGTTTTGATTCCGGAGTGAAGTAATGGATTCATGTTTCATCTATTGTCACACATCGATGCAAAAATTCCGATTTGTTACGTTTAGTTAAGGCTAAACACTGCTCAGAGTTATCAACACGTTCTCGTTTTTGGCCAACAGTGAGCAAATGCGGCACCCACTTTGATCTGAGCTTTCTCATAGTCAAACGATCATGCAATATAAAGCCAACACGTTCTTTTGATATCTTTACGATGTCGGTTAATTGACGCAACTTCACTTTTCGATCATTCAAAACAGTTTTGTGGATTTTTGTAATGTTTTCTGGTGTTACCGCCTTATATACGGTAGAGAATATAACAACTTTGGAACATCAATGCCAACGTATGTATGTATGTGTATGTGGTAAGTAATTTAAAGAGTGAAATATTATTTTTGTTGTGTTTTCAAAACTTTTTAATTCTAAAAAATAATTTTTTTTTGTAAGAAATTTCGTTTTATTCATTGAAAATTAATATTTCTAAAGCAACATCACCATAAATGATAAAGCTATGAACTCTCAAAGAAATTATTTGCTTAAACTTAAGATATGTAAATTTTAGCGCAATGTTTTAGCACATACAATATTTAGCACTATTTTAGTGCCAGTTAAGCTCGAATTTTTTTTTGAATCTGGTCACACTGTTCCTAAGAGTTACCTCTGAAAAATACGTTCAAAGATTTAACTATGTATTCCATTATTTTAAATAAAACAATGAGAATTGAAAAAGAAAAATGTTCTAATAATAATTAATTCTTATTTTTGCAGCTAAAGATCGTTTTGGTTTTATGTAAAAGTTCAACAGTATTTATTTTCGATATTTCGATAACAATTTGTTATCAGGGTAAGGAAAATTAAAATGTTTTAAAAATGTTATTATAACAAATTATTGTCAAAAAAATTGTTTGTCTATGAATTAAGAATTTTTCTTTGTGTAGGAACTTTTGACAATAATTTTTCAGTTTAAAATTTTTAGTAACATTTTAATTTTCCTGAAGATGATAACAAATTGTTATCGAAATATCGAAAATGAATTCTGTTCAACTTTTAAATCAATACGATCTTTAGTTGCAAAAATAAAAATTAAATACTTAAACAAGATCAAATAACTAAATGTTAAACATGTTCTAATAATATTTATTAAACACAGAATTTTTCTCAGAAATCATTTTCTTCCAAGCTCTCAGCAAATTATTCATGTATGTAAATATGTATTTGTGTCTTTGCAATGGTTCTGTACTCAGCTTAAGAATCTTGCACTTAATTCATTTTTTTTTCCTAACTCAAAAATTGTATACTCATATAAAACATCACAGGACTGATTCTCTTGAATAAACCCGTTTTCGGCTTATTTTAAGTACACTTAAGTTTTCGATTAGGACTCGTCTTAGAAATAAATAGAAAAAACTCGAATTTTGGTACGAGCTTTTTCTTTCTGTGCACGTTCATATTGTATCACAGTGATGCATCGCAATCATATTTAAATTGTGCTGCTGTGTGTATTTAAATGATTCATATGTCTGTCAGTATCATCACTTTGCTTTTAATCCAACGAAAAATGTAAAATTGTTTATGGATATCGAAATGCAAACAAAAATGAAAAAAAATGTAATGTAAGTAGCAACTGAAAACAAACAACCTTCGCGAAATTCATTACGTAAGACACCTGTGGTTTCTCACCAGCCAAACGAAATAAATAAAAACAAAGCGGGAGAAAAAAAAAAACAGAACAAAAGTGTAAATGAAAGTATAGGGTGTTTTTTTAAGCCCGATAGAACTTGAAATTGTAAAAAATAACACAAAAAATTAAATTGTAATCAAAATTTTTTTTTATTCGAAAGATCAATACGTGACATTAACATTTGAAAATGATTTCGGGCATATGGGCACCGCGGCTGTTCTTGACGAAGCGCATTCTGGACGTCCAATTTTGGGCCACTTTTTCGAGCACTGCTGGCCGTATGTCACGAACAACACGAACAATGCTGGCCTCCAAGGCGTCAATTGTTGCTGGTTTATCAGCATAAACCAGTGACTTCACGTAGCCCCACAGGAAATAATCGAGAGGTGTCAAATCGCACGACCTTGGAGGCCAATTGACAGGTCCATTTCTCGAAATCAACTTATCGCCAAATTTTGATTTCAGTAAGTCGATGGTTGCGTTCGCCGTATGGCACGTAGCGCCATCCTGTTGAAACCACATCTCCTCCGGATCAATGTCATCCATATTTTCAAACAAAAAATCATTGATCATGGTGCGGTAACGATCTCCATTGACCGTAACGCGAGCTCCGGCCTCATTTTTGAAGAAATAAGGTCCGATGATGCCACCAGCATGAAAACCGCACCAAACAGTGCATTTTTCTGGATGTAATGGAGTCTGTAGGGTCTCTTGTGGATTGGTCTCACTCCATATGCGGCAATTTTGCTTATTAACAAACCCGTTAAGCTAAAAATGCGCCTCATCGCTGAACACAATTTTGCGATAAAACAACGGGCGAATCGACGACTGATTTTCAAAGTAAATTTGGATAATTTCGTAGCGTTGTTCAAGCGTGAGTCTATTCATGATGATTTGTCAGAGTATACTGAAACAAATAAAAAAAATGTTTCATCAAAATTTAATTTTTTGTGTTACTTTTTACAATTTAAAGTTCTATCTAGCTTAAAAAAACACCCTATATAACAATGGCTGTTGACAAACAGTCGAGTGGAAAGGACAATTATTCAGCAACTAAAAGGACAAAAAGTACCAGGATACTATATTTTTAAAGAAATTGGGTGTAACATGGAAATTTCATACGATGACAGATGCTGGAAATCTTTACAGCGAAATTTATATGTCAAAAATCTTCATGCGACGGTAACGATTTTCAATTGAAAAATACAGTTTTGACAGATCGTAAGAGAATTAAATCTACTCTGTCTATCTCTCTCTCTCTCTTAGTGTCCCGAGGAGTAGGTTTTGCCTTGGTGTACGCCTAACCAGGGCAATATATTTTCTGGGGCATAAAAAGTTGGAAGTCCTCGTTTTTTTGTAACAAATAAACCTTTGAAAACCACATGGCTTATGTTGTGTTGGATTTCCCTACCAAAGGATATAATTGTCAGAACTGTCAGTAAGGCCCCCGGGAGTTTCTGCTTCTCTCAACAGGCAACTTTCAGTTGACTTCTCTCTGAATTTGAAAAAGCTGCGTTCCAATTGTAAAGAAGTTGTTCACAGGATCTCGATGTGGCCGTATAAATATGGAAGATGCCGAATGTTTTGGATCCCCAGTTCAGGTCTCTATATCCGAAACAATTGTGCATTTTCGTGATATGGATCGGAGATTGAAAGTGACAGATTATGGAAGTCATAGACATCTCTCATGGCCTAATAGCTTTAATTTCGAATTAACACTTTGGTATGCAAAGCCTTTTCCGCAAGATGAGTGCCACGTTTGCTTACAATCAGGGCAATGCATGTGCAGTTTAAAATGGCAAAAATCCATGAAAAATCCATTAGGCTACGTATTGCTCTTTCATGCACTCTCATATTTAGTCCCAAGGGACTATTTGTTCTTTCCAAACTTGAAGGCATGGCTCAGTGGAAGGAGATTTGACTATAACGACGAAAGCATCTCACAAATAAATGATTATTTTGATAATCTCAACAAAGATAAAAAAAATGGCGAAACGTTGATCTAAGTTTATAGAACTTAGGAAGTCACGTAGCTTACACACAGGCGTATTAAAATACTAATGTAACTTTTCCACAAAAAACAAGTAAGCGACTTGTCTGAAAAATTGTATAGAAATCACTAAAAATTATTGAGTGTTTTTCATATAAATTTTCTAAGCAATTCGATTGCTTATGACATGGAAGCATGACATAAATTTCAAAAATCTTAATTGTTAAAGAAATGTCTTCAAATCTTATTTCGCTTGTAAAATCTTCAAAATTAAGTTAAAATCTTCATTCTGGCAACGCTGCCGACAAGGCCAATTTAACAATCTCTCTCTCTCTCTCTCTTTCCCTCTTTTAGTGAAGTTGGCTTCAAAACAGCTGCTACTTATTTTTTGTGGTAATTAGTAATCACACTTTAGGTCAATTTAGCGACTTTATATCTATTTATTATTTCGTCTTAGAGATTGCTGTCAAAGTGAACATTCATCACACAGTTTTAATGTTCCCATATAAGTTTAACATAAAATCTAAGCGCCAAATTATGTTCAACTATTCCTGCTAATTTAGGTCAGTTGGCGATAAAAAAAATGTTTGTTTTCCTACACTACTTTGGGAACCTGGAATATCCCAATGAGTACGAATAGCATACTCGTACAAATGGGAGCGGGCTTTGGAAAATTGTAATCTTCCTCTCTTGTTTTGAGCATATATTCCGTACTTTTTCTCTGGATTATTTTGTGCAATCAGCTGTTTGAGAAGTTAACACTAACAAGGAATAAATATATTTTATAAAAATATATTTATTCCTTAGGCCAGCATAATGAGTGAAAAACTCGATTTTTGAAATCGGAGAGAGCCTAATTTATAGTCCTTTAAACCCCAGTTGCATAAAGTTAATAATTTGTACTTAAATTTCTTAACAAACACATCTCCAAAAGCGTTTCTTGTAATCAAATAGTACTCGCTATAAACAAAGTTTAAAAAAACCAAGTTTAAAAGCGATCATCTGCCATCAAAGGGATTTTGAAGGATGAGTATAAACAAGTTATTGAAAGCTTGAAATAATATTTTTGATACTTTTAAGCCCCACACATTTAGTGAACAAGTGCGGTTGTGTGCACATGTTCACTAAAGAGTAACTGCCAACGATGTTGTATCTCAGCTAAAGGATTCTTTAGCAGTTGAATGTTTGTGTAGTGGTGACAATATGTTAAACGGTTTTATTTAAAATCGTCAAGGCGGAAAAACGCATAAACAAACAATACAAAAATAAAAACAAAATAGACGGGAACAGCAATGACAACAAAAGAAAAAAGAAGAGTACTTAAAACGACATTCACTCGTTTGTAGCTGCTCTCAGACAAGCAGATATGCTGCAGTTGTAAAAGAGATGATATAAAAACAAAAACAAAATTCGATTGTCATTTTAATATCAGAGAACTGGAGCGGCTTCGACGTGAAACAAGTGAAAATAAATGTGTATTTAAAAGACTTCAACGAAATGTTTGTGACAAATGATAAACAAAAACCGCTGAATGAATGAAAATTTTAACTCTTTTTTTTCCTTTTGCACATGTAGTCGCTGTAAATAGTGATGGCAAAAGAATGTTGTTTGCTCTTGATTTGCCGCAAGGTAAAAATAACAGTATTTCAATGATATATGTAAAATAAAACGTATAAATGGCCCACAAATAAATGGCACAACAACAATAACAACAAATCATCGACAAGCTTGTGGTGGGTTGTTGGACAATATTCACTTATTTGCAATGGGTACCAGTGTGGCCATCCCCAAATATATTACACAGCTAA
Source organism: Thecocarcelia acutangulata (assembly GCA_914767995.1). Classification (NCBI taxonomy): domain Eukaryota; kingdom Metazoa; phylum Arthropoda; class Insecta; order Diptera; family Tachinidae; genus Thecocarcelia; species Thecocarcelia acutangulata. The sequence continues at coordinate 34,338,669 of OU612097.1, forward strand.
ATCGGCTTAAAAATAATGCTAAAAATAATTTTAAACTGCCAAAAAAATAATACTAAAATTTTAACTGAATTATATTTCTTAAATTAAATTTTTGGTTTGTACATTTGTACAACGAGTTATAGTTCAGTTTTTTCCTTTCTTAAGTTTTTTTCTTAAGAAGGACTTTTTACAATACAAATCTGCTGTGATCAATAATTTTGATTGAAGAAGACAAGAAAAATAATAATCAAATCTTTAGCTGGGGGACAACTAGCTGTTTCGTAGTCGCTACACTACTCACCATCACCCACTGGAACTTGAACTCGGGTCATGACGTATCATGATCTGCTGCTTTAACCACTAAGCCACCGAACATTTAATTATTCTCTATCTATATTCATATCATATTGAATCACATATGCATTTTGTTAATTGCCCACATTGTTTGTACAGCGATTGCTGTCTCAGAACTAGCGGTACTTTTTTTTATATATCTGTTATTTTAGTTAACATATCTTTAAAAACGATTTATTTTTCATAATTCTTCTTTATGAACACTTATTGGCCATTTATACTATTACTGTCGTGTTTCGATATTCTTTCCTGAATGATAATCATTTCATCATCCACGTTCTGCTCGTATGAGTTCATCAAACCGAAAAATAATTTATTTAATAAAAAGAAAATGAAGTTCCCCTAGGCTAACCGTCCGGTGATTCATGTGTCGGTTGTTTAACTTCTGGTGACGCTACACACTGGCAACTTTTCAATTCGTGCGCGCTATGCTCGCGGGCCAGGGCGTCAGTTCGTTGTAGCGTCCCAGAAAATGTCGACAGAATCGCTGTACCAGTGCCAGGTTCTCATCTGCCACCACTGTTCAAACTTCGCAGGCAGGCAGGTGGAATTTTCCCCGCAGTTGACCTTGCCCAACCTTGGCATTCCAAAAAAAAAAAAAAAAAAAAACAGTTGTGGAACACCCCTAGATTGCCCCACCCACTCTGCACTTACCTCTTCTATGCCTATGATTAAGAAATAATAAAATATTTATTAAACATAGTTTTAAAATTATAAAACATATAAATTTATTGAATTTTTGATGAACTTTTTTATAATTTTTTTAAATTAAATTTTTGGTTTGTACATTTGTACAACGGGTTATAGTTCAGGTTTTTTCTTTCTTAAGAAAGATTTTTTTACAATACAAATCTGCTGTGATCAATAATTTTGATTGAAGAAGACAAGAAAAATAATAATCAAATCTTTAGCTGGGGGACAACTAGCTGTTTCGTAGTAGCTACACTACTCATCAGCACCCACTGGGATTTGAACTCGGGACATGACGTATCATGATCTACTGCTTTAACCACTAAGCCACCGAGCATTTAATTATTTTCTATCTATATTCATCTCATATTGAATCACATATGCATTTTGTCAATTGCCCACATTGTTTGTACATATATAAGGTTTTATATGGCGACTCCCCTAATGTTTCAAAATAGAAGCTAGGTATATTCTACAAAAATGCCGGGTTTTCAAAAATATTGGAAGTTCGTTGTATATTGGCTACCTTTAGGAGCCCTCTGGGGCTAGTGAGAATGGTTGACTTTAAAATATTAGAAACTAATGATTTAAGGAGGGCAGTTAGAGGGCAGATATGTTCACAAGAAATGTAAAAGGAAATATATAAGCTAAGTTAGGAATCTGTTTGTGGATTTTCCGCTGTTTTGTCCGACGTTTGAACCCGCTGGAAAGCTATTTACCTTAATCCTACCGTAAAAATTTTTGGCTCACGCATTTTTTTTTAACGAACCCCAGAACGTCTATAGTCTGTAGTGTACGTTTGTAGTATATCCAAAAACCGATAAGAGATAATGACCTGCAGACTGCGCAAATCTATGACAGTTATCCTGGGAAACAGTTATATCTCTTTTATTTTGGTGTTGTGATAAACATGAGGAGAATTTAGGCACGATTATGTTCTAGAACCCATCTGTCATTTTGTGTTGCTGGCTTTTTTTATACAGATGAGATTGACACAACAGCTGATGAAAATTGTTTGAAAATGTATTACAATCGTGTGAACTGCCAATTTTCAACTTACAACCATTGTTAATCAATTGTAATAGGCATCTGACAATCGTGAGAACACTCTTCGTCGGCATTGTCAGATAATTGGCTGGTATTGTAAGCTCAGTTTTAATTGTCAGATGTATAAAATTAATGCACCTGACAATGGCATCATTGTCAGAAAAAAGTTTGATGGGCAACACTGCCAAACAGATGGTTGTTTATATACATAAGTGGCAATGCCTTACAAAATGTCTGGCAATTTTTTCATCTAACAATCTGACAACCGTGTGAACTGACAATTTTTGTTGTCAGATGAATTATTTCGCAGACCACAGTCTGGCAATGGAATTGTAAGATTTTCTTACGATCGTCTGAACACACAATTTACTTCTGCGGAACAATTTTTCATTGTCAGCAGGTTGCCAGATCTTACAATATTGTAACATCTGACAACCGTGTGTATATAGCTTTATAATACCGTAAGATTCAATATCCTAAAAAAATATGTATATGTATATAGAGAAATGTACAGATAACTTCGGTACGATGCTATAAAGAATATTTTAAAGCCTTTAATTCAAGCTTATTTCAGCTTTCTAGGAAATGTTTAACTGAATATTAAATTAAAAGATTACAACTTTTATCTATTCTAGCACACAAAATATTTCAAAGGATTTGCATGAAATATTCTATTTATTTTCATACTAAACTCAACTCGACTGCACAGAAGTAATTTTCATTCGAGCGCCATAATTGAGCTTGTAAAAACAAATTAAACTTCAATTTAAGACAAGTGCGAATTCATTTACAGTTATTATGACTTAATCATGACATCCTGGGGATTTGAGTTCTACACCGCCTTCATTCACTCCAAGTATTTATTTGCTTAACGATTTCGCTTGATGATGCTGCCCGAAACCGTAACAGTTGTAAAGAAATTTGCTTCATGATAAAGCAAAACTGTGTGATGTCTTACTGCTGAGCTGTTGAGCAAATGATGGTTTATGTAACCACCCGTTGTTCTTGTTTCTTTTCACTTTCAACTTTTTGCTCCGGATGGATGACGAGGAATATAATTTGCTTTCATTTTAAGCCCGCCTCCAAATTTGTTGTTGGTTTTTGTTTCTTGCTTTTTTTGCAAGACAGTTAAATGAACGTCTTAATACCAGGCCTTTTGGGTTAAAGTTTTCTCTTTTTTTATCCTTAAATGCTTTTTTATTGTTTTTATCTTTTGAACTTTTAGCTATATTTTTTTTTTGTATTTTATTAAGAACAGTTAAATAAATATCTAGTAGAGAGAAAAGTTTTTCAAGCAAAAGAAATGAAAGGAATTGAGGTGGTTCGATTTTCCTTTTCTGCCGAAATTTAAAAGTTTTTCAGCGCGCTACTTTTCGAAAGGCATTCGGCATGAGTCAAGAAGTTTTCTTTTTATTTTTATATATCATGTAATATACAGGCATGTCCTGACAAACGCAAATCTGTTAAAATTAACGTCTTCGATTTATTTGCTTAAGTAAAACCCATGTTGTACTTTTTTGTAACAACTCCGAAAACTCCAATAAAACGCGCATTCCTTAGAACACCTAAAAGTGATTTACAGCTATCCCTAAAGCCCAGTTAATACTTTGTATTAATACTTGTCAAAAATTCAAGTAATACGTGCAAGTCTGATAGTCTGAATGTAATCCGTCATACATACGAAAAATAATACGATAAAAATTTGACATCCCATACGACTTTGTTGTTTTTTGAAACTTTTCAAAACGATAATACTTTACATTAGATCAGGGTTGTGTTTTTTAGCAAACCAGCTAATTAAAAATTGAGTAGTCGGCTATTTCGTAGCCGATGGGGTGCCGTCACTGATAGTATTTTTTGTCGTTATAAAAAAGCTCGAAATTTGGAATTTAGCTGTCATTTATAAATGTATTTTGCTCATGCTATATTTAGAACATAAAATATGTTTGTGCTATTGAATTTGGATGTGTTATACATAATTATTATTTTAACTGTTGAAGAATTACACGCGCCGGCACGTCTATCGCCTACGACGAATAGTGCACCTGCCGCCTTGAAAAGTTTTGTGATGGCACATCTATGTTGGTTTATATCAAGTGTGATGGTGTGAATGCAAAATCTAATTTACGTTAGACTTTTTGACAGTCGCAAGAAATGTGTTTAGACTTTTATCTCACAAAATCTAATGAAAGTATTTATACTTGTTTAATAGTCTGATTGGGCCTTAAGCAAGAGCGGCAAGCGCTTTTTAGCTGTCAAAAGTTCTCATGTCCGTATATTTTGTATAGAGCAAACCGAAACCACGGGGCGACAACGCAACGGCAATGCTTTGCAATTGGAAAATCCAATTTTGACAATGCGTTTCACAGTGAAGTAAGTAGCAATATAAAATAATTTTAAACAAAAGAGTGAAGAAAAAATATAAGAAAAGAAAATAAATAAGCAAATCAAAAATGTTTCGCTCCTTTATTGCAACATAGTCATAAGGCAAAAAAGCTTGTTTCGAGAAAAACACATTTCAAATTTTTAGTTTCCATACAAGTCTTAGAAAAATTTTTTTTAGAAAATATCTCCTAAAGGAAACAGTTTAAAGGTAATTTAAATAAAATTTTGGCACAATATAAAAGGTAGTACTGTTAACAATTCTGCATTGTTAACTCGAAAAGCTCATTTTTTGAGATATGACTATGTTGCAATAAAGGAGCGGTTTGTGTTTCTTATTGGAAATTCCAACTTATCTAAATAACTCATTTTAAAACATTAATTATTTTATTTTAATATAATAAAAAAGTCACAAACAATAATGTCATCCGTCCAGCTGTTAAGATCATCAGGGTTGTTTTATTTATTTGTTTGATAACCCAGCTTTTATTGTTTTGACATAACGTTGCCGCTGTTGTTTAGGGATGGCGTTTCAGCGTTAAAGCTCAGCAGAAAAAAACGTTCCACTGCCGCTCTTTATGGCAGTTATGCGTTTTTCAGAACGCTTTGTGGTGTCAGATGAACAATAATATATAATTTTCAGGCATGTTCTGAGGAACGCAAATCGCTTAAATTTAGCGTCTTCAATTTGAAAACGCAAATAGGTGTTCTGACATACGTATCGGGTGGTTAAATTTCAAGGGCCGATGTTGAATGTGAACCACACCTAAACGCCAAGTTTTTTTTCCGAATTTTATTTGACATTTCTCTATTTCAGACTTACTCAATTTAAACTATGGAGAGATACACAATCCAACGACGTGTTAAAGTTATCCAGACTTATTATGAAAATGATGATCAATTTTCGAAGAAAATCATCTTCAGTGATGAGGCACATTTTCACCTCAGTGGATTCGTCAATAAACAGAATTGCCGCATTTGGGCGAATGAGAATCCAAGAGTGTCTGTCGAAAAACCAATGCACCCACAGAGAGTGACTGTTTGGTGCGGTTTATGTGCTGGCGGCATCATCGGGCCGTATTTTTTCCAAAATGAGGCCGGTCAGGCAGTTACTGTGAATGGTGTTCGCTGTCGTGAGATGATAACGAACTTTTTATGGCCCGAATTGGAAGATATGGATGTAGACGATATGTGGTTTCAGCAGGACGGTGCCACTTGCCACACAGCTAAAGAAACAATTGCTCTTTTGCGCAACAAATTCAATGGCCGTGTTATCTCACGTAATGGCGATGTCAGTTGGACTTTTTTCTTTGGGGTTATTTGAAAGAAAAGGTGTACGTCGATAAGCCAGCAACCGTGGTCGCGACGCCCATTTGGCCGATATTTGGTTCCATACATAATTGAATAATACCAATATATCATAATAAAATAAAATTACAATAATTTCCTAAATAGTTTGTGTTTTATTCAAAATCAACATCGGCCCTTGAAATTTAACCACGCTTTATAAATCAAGAAGTATGGTTTTGCGATTTGAAATCGCCAAATAGGTGTTCTGGATAACGCATATCACTTAAAACTGGAGACTTCAATTCGCATGTGTATATTAAAGTGAACTGATTGATTTTGCTTACATCAAACTTTCAAAAGAATATAATAATAGTCATGTTCTGAGAAGAGTGCGATCTGAAACCGCAAAGCGTTGTGAACAACGCTTAATTCACTTTCCAGGTGTTCTAAGGATCGTGCGTTTTACTGGCGGCGTTTCGGATTTTTTTCTGAAAAAATAAAACATGTGTTTTACATACGTACATATACATATATGTATGTATATGGTAGTTATATAAAACGAAAAAAAAAATAAAATTACAACATATACAGACATTTTTTAATTTGGTTTTTTTATTGAAAACGTATAAAATTCTTTCAACTTTGTATTGATATAAAAAGAAAGCATTTTAACTTTGAATTGTGAATAATTTGATTTCCTTTTGCAAGTGTAGTTTCAGCAAATTCAAATAGTTCACTTCAATATACACATGCGATTTGCAGCCGCTAATTTTAAGCGGCTTCAGAACATCTATTTGGCGATATCAAATCGCAAAACCATACTTCGTGCGTTATAAGTTTGTCAGAATACCTATTTGGCGTTTTCATATCAAAAACGCTAAATTTAAACGATTTGCTTAAGACTTGTTTCATGATGAATTGTTTAGTGGAGCGTATAGCTCCACTAAATTCATTTATGCCGACACTTTTAGTTTCACGATATCCTCCTACTCCTTTCAGAGTCTATTGTTTTAACGGAAACTTTTCTATTGTTAATTCGCATCTGAAGTGCAATGTAAATTTATTCACAAAATTTTATTGTTCGTTAAACTGCCACAAACGAAAATTGTTTATTTTTTTATGAACTGTCGAAATGTCTGTAAACTGTTTGTTTGAAGTGTTTAAATTTGAAGCAAAGAGTTGAAGGCAGCCATTAATTAAATTTTTATTACACATTATTTCGTTATTTTGTTGCTATGTTTAATATATATATATATATATATATATATATATATATATATATATATATATATATATATATATATATATATATATATATATATATATATATATATATATATATATATATATATATATATATATATATATATATATATATATATATATATATATATTTTTCTTAATTGTTTTTAATTAAAGGTGGGAGTGATTAAATTAAAGAGAGTGGTAACATTTGAAATAAAAGTTTTGAAAATGAACGAGGGTTTTAGTAGTAGTCCTTTTTTATAGAAAAAAAAAAAAATAATAGCAGATGAAATTGAAGGTGGAAAATTGTTATAAGTTTCCGCTAAGCAAAAAAGTAAAAAATATATATATTATATGATGGTATCTCCAGTTTAAATCCAGCTCTCGCCAAGAATTATTTTTAATTATAACAATAGTTGCCGCGATCAATAACTCTTGATCAAAGAAGACAGGAAAAAATAATTGAATACACTAAGCTGGGGCCCTTCGGGGAACAGATTTTGCCATGGCGTATTCCAAACCAGGGCATTCTGTTTTTCGGGTAAAGATGGGAAGATATATCCCTTGTTGGTTGTAGCAAATAAAACTCTAGAAAGCCGCGTGACTTATGGTGTGTTGGCTTCCGAAACCTTAACCAAATGTTTAAATTGGCAGAACGGGGATCAGCATGCCTCCGGGTGGTTTTGTTTGCAGTTCAATTCGGGCTGATCGTGGTTGAGGTACGTTCTGACTGTGGTTGAAACCTAAAACGCAGGAAGGGGAAGTTAGTATCCTCGATAATTGTCTGACTTTTTTCGAGGACTAACAACCTCCCGAGAGTCTGTTGCCTTTACAGCAGATACCTGTACTGTAAGGAACCGGTGGTGATTCTTGATGGGTGAGTTGGATCAAGAGCTGATTCTTGGCCTTAGCCTACCAACTCATTAAGCCTTGTCTTCCAGTGATTTCCGGGAAATTTCATACAGAAGGGATTAGCTGGCCCGAAGTCCTCAACAAGAATTTACTTATATAGCTACTAATATATATTACAAAAATTGATACATGCGTGAGCTTAGACAGCCACACGGGGGCGCTGGTGAATCGTGAATAATGCATTTCGTGGAATTGGTCCATCATCAAATAGGGCCATTATCATAGGAGACAACTCGCTGTTTCGTAGTCGCTGCACCCACTAGAATTCGAACTCGGTATCATGTAAACATGATGTATTTTAATACGATCACTTAACCAAGACAGCCACTGAACTCTTATTTATCTTTTCGTCTATATTTGTCTCATATTGATCATATATGCAATTTGTTATAATCTAATGAAAAATTAAACTGAATTTTGAAATGAGTTTTGTTTAGAAAAATTCATACAAAGTTTTACTAAAATAAATTTTCATAAGTTTTTTGTTTTAAAACATTCAAATGTGCAAAGCTTTTTGCTTGCCTGCAGAAACACAACTCTTTGGCAGGAAAAGAAATAACCAATTGACGACTTTTGATCGTATATTCTGCCATTTTGTCCTTCAGTGTGTGCTTCGTTAGGAAACAGGCTATTAATTATTTTTATTTTGTTTGTTTTAGTTGTAAGTACCAAAAGCTCTAATAACAATATTCTGTACCTAATAAAGTCTTTTTTATTGAAGCTATTTTCGTTACTGTAAAATTTGCCTTCTAAGTATACTCAATACCAGAGATCTGCAACCGGTGCCTCTTTTAATGATCTAAGTACACCCGTCTTACTTCGAGTTGCGGTGTGACTGGCCACCGCATATTGTTTGCACAAGTATGTTTTCTACTCGTTAGAGCTCACGTCTGTTAACTAGAGTATATAGCATACCCAATCAAGTTTGTATGCGGTGGCTGCTTAATTTGGTTTCTAAATTATTTTTTCCACATTCGGCAATCGAACTCGTGCTTCTTTTTAACAACGAAAATAATATTTGTATGTAAGACGTGCAGTCACACATTTACCTTACTTATGAGGGTGTGTGTGTTTAGTTTTATGTATTTTCAAACCCGGTTAACGTATTCGTATTACGCGCGGCGATGCCAGAAGGGTTTTAAAACAACATATTTTGGCGATCGTGTTTTGAATAAAATATGTACACATAATTTATTTGAACAAATTTAGCATAAAACCTTTAAAAATAATAACTATTACTTAAAAACGTTTATTATTTTATGAGACACATTTTCATTAAATTTCTTTTATTTTATATTTCTTCATTTATAATAATTTTTATATTTATATTATAACCACAATAAATGCACAGTTACACAAACATATAACAAAATGTGGAAAAAAATTAGGTTTGAATCGAGTATCCGTTTCAAAATTTTCAGCAAAAACAATCTTAAAATCATCATTCAGTATGCTACTTTCAAAATCGTCAACATGGTTGTAAATTATTAAATCTGGCAGCTGCGTTTTCAGTTAAATAAAAGTTGACGTATACACACAACAACAGAATTTGTCGAGAGTGTTGTTTATACAAGTTGATTTTGTGACGACCTCATGTATGTATTATTAAGAAAAGGACTACAAACGAAAGTAGAAAAGACTCAAAATGTTTCTCCTGATAAGTGCTAGTAACAACAACACTCTCTTTGTGGTCGCTTCTTTTATTCTTAAAAAAAATACACAAGATACGAAAGTGATTGGATTTTGATGTATCAAAATTTTGCAAACGAACGATAGATATAAATACCAGCGCATCAATTCTTATAAGTGCTTAAAATACCCGGATGTGAAAATGACTGGGTAAACAACCGGTGTGCTTATGGCTGCGGTTCACCGGTGCAGATCTCTGCTCAGTACAATAACATATTATGTAAATTTTCTAATAACGCCATTAATATCTTTATTATCATCTGCTATCTGTTAGCTTAAGAAAGTGAACCTTACCATAAATATTTATTACAACGCAGTAGTTCTCCTGTCTGCTACAATTTGTCTCATATATCACTCACCTAACCAAACAATTTGTAATTAGATAATAATCATTCAATGGCAATTACACTCAATCAATTGACAGTGTCAATAAATTAAACGCTTGAAACTTTTAAGACAACGAATGTGCTCAAGTTACTTGTTCGCGTGTACACCAAAATAAATTAACAATCCAACAACATTCGTCACACCAAGCAACGTGATACATAATGAGTGTAAGAAAAGTCCTTAAGCCAATATCCTGCCAAGAGGAGTATAAAAATATTTTTGTTAAACAAATAAAACAGCAGAAACTGCATACCACGTACGAGTATATCGCCAAATATCTTCGCTAAAAATAAGCGCTCACACATTGAAAGTAAAAAAAAAAAATAAAGATACATAATTTATTAATCTGCTTTTATAGATGGCAGTGACAATAAATTATTGCGGAACACCAAACCAAATAATAAAAACAACCAACCTTTTTAATGGCGGGTATCAATTTTCATCTATAAAAATTATAAACAAAAACAAAGACATAGAAAGACTTGGTAGGGTGATCACAAAAAGTGTGGGGGGGGGGGGGAAGGAGGGGGGGGCAATTCACGCGGTTCTTGTGCAATCTAAAAATGTATTATCCAATGATAATTATGTGGACAGTGAAAGGTAAGGAAAGGTGATGAACAAACCTATAGATTACATATCCTTTACACTTAGAGATTAATCAATAGAATTTGATGAAAATTATTTGAGAAATATTAAAAGCTAAAAAACTTACTTTTAAGAAACGCGAGTAAACGCAGCATCCATCTTGCCGATAGCTTTTTCATATGCAAATATTCATATGCTACGAGTATATTTACCATATCAACAATCTCACGTAACGATATCGAGGACAACCACCTTTTATAGCCCTCCTGTTGACGATTTTCTTGCAGTGCTTGTTTGGCCGCGTTTAAATTCAGCAGTCCAATATTTTATCATGTAATCTGACGGAGCAGCCTCACCGTAATGTTAATCCAGCTTTTCTTTTGTCTCTTTTGCCGTTTTCCCCTTCAAATAATAGTGTTTCATCACTGCACGAAATTCATTTTACTTCTAATTCATTTTTCAATCCACACAAAAGTGCTTACTTCAAATAACTGCAACAAATAAATAATCGATGAATTTGGGTGAAATTTTAACAGCTGACAGATCGCAATTTAAAAAAAAAAAAATTTTTTGGCGTGTGTGCTGCCATTTAGCGCTAGGTAGCTTCAGTAGAGTTTTGTCTCTCAGCAAGTGCACACATCTTTTGTTACTGCTGTCCGTATTTGCAATTTGTGTATGTTCATTAATTAAATTTTTATAAGGCCGGATTGCACCGTAATAGGTGGCAAGTTGTGTACACGTGTTTATTTTTGTTTTTTTTTTTCTCTTTTTTTACCGTTGTCCGTATTTTCTACATATATGTACATATGTTTATTACTAATTTCATATGAAATAAAAGTGCACCGGAATAGGTAGCAGTATGATACACATGTTTCTTCTTTTTTTTTTTTTGTCTTTTTTTCACCATTGTCCGTGTTTTCTTTATATGTTCAATATTCATATTATTTTCGATGAATTTAATTACCTTGTAGTGTGGAAGGTGTTGGACTAAATTTTGCTAATCTGAGCAGTGTCGAAGGTATATACACTGGGCACTGATCAGTTTTAACTAATTTAATTCCAACATTTTAAATGCTGCAATAGAGTTTGTTTCAGTCTTTCGTGTTGTTATCGTTAACATTTCGCGAACACTACTCCCTCTTTCCTCCTCATCATACCCTGTTTTCCCAGTTCCAGTACAATGCGCTGCATATGTAGGGGTTTTCCCAGTTCCAGTACAATGCGCTGCATATGTAGGGGTCATCCCCTGAGTACTGGTCCCAGATAAAAAAAAAATAGTAATCTGCCCTGGTACATACATATCTTGTAGAAAACATGCAAGCATAGATGCCAGATAAATCTGGTTTAAAGTCGTCAAATTCGCCGAAAAAAAAATCGTCAATATTGCAATCGTCAGCTAGTAAAATTAATTATTTTTGTATAAAACATTTATTTCAACGGCCTAAAGTATAGAAAAACAAGTCATGGTTGCCTTTATTAAAAAACTACAGCACTTAAAGCTATAACAGCGAGCGCAGTCGAATGACATCGTGTGACTGGCGATAAATATATACTCCCACAAACATAAAGTCAATTTCATTCAATTCATTAATTTTTGTGACCTAAATTTTTAAAATATGATTTTGAATTCAGCTTCAAATTTAGTCTTTTTAAAATATGAGCACACGCTTTTACACACAATTTTGTAAAATTTTTGCAATATAATTTTTTTAAGCGCTGTTCACATATGATATTTTTAATTCACCTTTCACATATATACTATATCGCTCCTTTATTGCAACATAGTCATAACGCTAAAGGCCCATTTAGCCGACCGTAAATGTAGAAATGTAAATGTAGTCGTAACAGCTGATCGTTTTTGTTATACGCGAAACCATGAAAACGCTTATCTGACTGTAATGAAATGTAACCGTAACGTCTCAACCTGTAGAAAATAGAATTTCATTACGTGTTTACGTGACAAATGTAGTCAGTGATGGTATACATTATTGTGAATGGCAGGATGGCCCAAAACCCCTGTTTTCGTACTTTTTGTTTATTTGATAATTGCAATATTTAAATAGTTATATTTGTATGCACACATAATATATTTTAATAAATTTAAGACTTTTCTGTAACATACGCAAAATGGATAGACACGGTAGCATAATTTATACACAGCGCACAATTTTTGCAACTGTCACATTATATGTAACCACAACATTTATTCGCCCGATTTCCAAAAATATATTTATTAAGTACAATCTTCCAACGATAAAATGAATTTTAAAAATTGGTTTATAATATAAAGTTATCCTGATATAAATGTAAGAAAGCAACATAGTATAAATTTAGGTCTGTGGTGAAATGAAAATGTAATAATAAAAAATGTTTAATATTTTTTAAGTATAATAAGCTAATAATTATATACAACTAGCATTTTAGAGAAAACCATTAGACTTAGAAACGTTTTTCTTTCACCATTCTATTACCCCATCGAGTCATGGCATTGCTATTGAAATTCAGCAATATCGCAAAATTCCGAAAAAGGCCATTATTTTTTGCAATTTTTTATGAAAATTTTTGAAAAAAATATTGTTTTGCTTCAAACTTCACACACTTATTATAGTAATAAAAGGAGGTTACTAAAATACAGAAAAAGAGAAATTCCGATATCGGTCCATATACTCGTATACCCAAGATATAGCCTAAACCGATTTTTCCATAAATGTTTTTTTTTTTTTTGCTTAAAAGAAGTTCTGATAATATAAGGAGGTTACCACATAGAGAAAATGAAAATTCTCGATATCGGTCCATATATACCCGAGATATAGTCTAAACAGATTTTTTTGTGAAAAATTTCTTTTGCTTGAAATCACCTCCGATTATAAAACGAGGTAATTACTCGTAAAATACAGAAAATGAAAAATTCCGTTATCGGTTCATATTTAACCGAGCATATTTAGTTCAAATTTTTAATATATACTATATATATGTATATAGGTGACTATCTAAAAGGGTATTTTAGATTCGGCCCAGCCGAATGTACTCCGCTCCTGTTATATATTATTATTATATATTATAAGAACAAAAGAGCAGAGAACAAAAATTCAAACATTTGAGATTTATTCGCTATAGTAGCTTCCAACATTGGTACTAATAAAAAAAATTATAAACAGCTTGTTTTTTATGTTTCCCAGCTGTAGCTCATATGAAATGTTAACATATAGACAGAAAAAGAAATATTAGAAATTTTAGGTACCATTTGAACAATTTTCGTACTTTTTGTTTATGTACTGAATACTATGAACTCTCATCACTGCTATGAACAGCTGTATTGCTTTTATTTTATTTTTGTAAATTATTTGATATAAAGATATGGGTGATGAAAAATTAATTATTTTCTAATAATTAACATACAATAATATAAAAATGAAAAACAGAACACTTTTTCTGTAAATCATTAATAAGTGAACACTTTTTCTTCACATGCACTTTTGTTTTTTTTTTTTTTTTTTGTATCAAAAACACATGATACGGTTTTACGTGTACGTACATTTACATTTACATTACATTTACGTTACATTTACAATTTCTACGGTCGGCTAAATGGGCCTTAAAAAGCTTGTTTTGAGAAAAACACAAAAAGCAAACACAATCTTAAGGCCCATTTAGCCGACCGTAAATGTAGAAATGTAAATGTAGTCGGAACAGCTGATCGTTTCTGTTATACGAGAAACAATGAAAATGCTTATTTGACTGTAATGAAATGTAACCGTAACGTCTGAACCTGTAGAAAATAGAATTTCATTACGTGTTTACGTGACAAATGTTGTCAGTGATGGTATATATTATTGTGAATGGCAGGACGGCACAAAAACCCTGATTTAGTACTTTTTGTTTATTTGATAATTGAACTGTTTAAGTGGTTAAATTTGTATACACACATAATATATTTAAACAAATTTTGGAATTTTCTGTAAAATACGCTAGATGGATATACATATATTGGTAGCATAATTTATACACTGCGCACAATTTTTGCATCTTTCGCATTATTTGTAACCTCAACATTTATTAGCCCGATGTCCAAAATATATTCCTCAAACACAATCTCCAACGATAAAATGAATTTTAAAAATTGGTTTATAATATATAGTTATGCTGATATAAATGTAAGAGAGCAATACAGTATAAATTTAGGTCTGTGATGAAATGAAAGTGTAATAATAAAACATTTTTAATACTTTTTAAGTATAATAAGCTAATAATTATATATAACTAAAATTTTAGTACTGTTATACACAAAAATGTAAAGGGTATATATAAGTTTGCGATTCCGTTTATAATTTCTGCAATTTTTATTTGCGACCGTATAAAGTATATATATTCTCAAGAATCAGAATTAATAGAAAAGTCGATTAAGCGATGTCCGTCTGTCCATCCGTCGGTCGTTGAAATACCGTTTCTGAGAAAACCATTAGACTTGAAACTTTTTTCTTTTACCATTCTATTACCCCATCGAGTCATGGGAAATGCTATTGAAATTCAGTAATATCAGTTCACATATAGCTGAGATATGTTCAAAATTCTGAAAAAGGTATAGCCTAAACTGATTTTTCTATAAATGTTTGTTTTTGCTTAAAAGAACTTCTGAAAATTTAAGGAGGTTACCAAATAGAGAAAATGAAAATTTCCGATATCGGTCCATATATACCCGAGATATTTTTTAGTGAAAAATTTCTTTTGCTTGAAATTAGTTCTGATTATAAAACGAGGTAATTAATTACTCGTAAAATACAGAAAAGGGAAAATTCCGTTATCGGTTCACATTTAACCGAGATATAGCCTAAACCAATTTTTGCATGATAATTTCCATGAAAGATTTCCTTTTTGGAATGGTGATTACAAGGCAAACATATTTTTTCCCCGATGTCGGTCCATATATATCCGAGCATATTTAGTTCAAATTTTTATATAGGTGACTATCGTGAAGGGTATTTAAGATTCGGCCCAGCCGAATGTACTACGCTCCTGTTATATATTAATATTATTATATATTATAAGCAGTTAAATTTATTGTTTTAGAAGTACCAAAGAGAAGAGAACAAAAATTCAAACATTTGAGATTTATTCGCTATAGTAGCTTCCAACATTGGTACTAATCAAAAAATTATGAAAAGCTTGTTTTTTATATTTTCCAGCTGTAGCTCATATGAAATGTCGACAATAGACAGAAAAAGAAATATTAGGTACCATTTAAACAATTTTCGTACCTTTTGTATTTGTACTGAATACTATGAGCTCTCATCACTGCTATGAACAGCTGTATTGCTTTTATTTTATTTTTGTAAATTATTTGATATAAAGATATGGGTGATGAAAAATTAATTATTTTCTTTAACATACAATAATATAAAAATGAAAAGCAGAACACTTTTTCTGTAAATCATTAATAAGTGAACACTTTTTCTTCACATGCACTTGTGTTTTTTTGTTTGTATCAAAACACATGATACGGTTTTATGTGTTCTATAAGTGCTACTACATTTACATTTACGTTACAGTTACAATTTCTACAGTCGGCTAAATGGGGCTTTAGGCTCATTAGTTTAGTCGTCAATGAGACAGTGACGAATGCACATGCGCACGGGTGTTGGAATTTGTTCCATGTTTTTTCTCTGTATTTTGCCTATTTTTTAATATTATTCATATGAAATTTATTAGAATTACTAAAAATATAAATTCATATATTTATTCTTTACTTTTACTTCAATTTTAAGTAAATTGTAAGTACAAAGATTTTTTGAATTGCGTACTTTTTCTCCCAGTGCAAATTTATTTGCACTAAGAGCGTAACTATGTTATTCTCTTTGGGCATCCCTACTCTAAAATAACTATCACATAATAATGCAGTATTACAAACATACATATACACATATTTACGTGCCATAAATATTACCTTCATTTCCTATATAAAGTAAATTAAAAAAAAGGAAGTATGCATGCAGTTGCTTGAAAGATATGACAGTAAAAATGTGATCTACAAAAATCGTTAAAAACCGACCTTAAATCGTCAAATCGTCAAGGTGCTGTTTTCAGCATCCAAAATTGTCAAAATTACTATAAATCGTGAAATATGGCAACTATGCATGCAAGTGATGCTTTAAATTACATTTTTGACGTAGAATAAAGACAATTGGAAGTTAGTTTTGCTCCAGCGAAAAGCATTACTGAATGCTTTTAAAAATTTCCTCTCACTTTTTGCACTAATAACGTCCAATATTTTTGTCAGTGTACTCTCGCACACTTTGAATTGGTTATAGCATGATAAAGTAGATGATACAAGTAACATTGATGATGATGAGGATGATGACAACACCTATAAACATTAACTTGTCAATATGGGTAATTCATTACGTCTGTTGTTTTACAACTTTACCCCCACCTTCTCAGTATAAGTATCCCCAGGACATGCACAAGTATTAGTCTATAAAATGCTATCGTTCTCATTCCTTTTAAGTGCTGGCCTTGCTGTGTTGTCATGTTGTTTGCATGGCTCGTTTGCTGAAAATTTATTTTTCTCGTATTTAATTTCATACGCGGGGTACATACATACAAACATATATGTATTGTTGTTTAAATGTTGTCAGTTATAAAAAAAAGCGAATAATATCCAAAACCGCAAGTGTGTATCTGTTGGCAAAACATGCAAACAACAAATTCTATTTTTTATAGATTCTATTGATGTTGTCACAGGATGTGTGGTTTTTCAATAAACATCAATATGTATAGTCCTAGTCGAAATAAAATTATTTAACATGATTGTACACTAGACATACTTGCATATGCTCAAGTTTATATTTATGTATGCTCGTATAATAAACTGTTGATAAAGGACAAATTATCGGCGGTTATTTTATCTTGTGAAATAAAAATTTAATAGAAATGCTTCTAATAAAAACTATATTGCGCTTTACACGAAATCTTGTTTGGCCACATTCACCCTTGTTAGGATTGCAGCAGTCGAATTGCGACGACTGTTCTAGTTGCATGGAAAAAATATATAGTTGACCTCAAATATTCTAAGGTAACATACTTTTTTCATATTACATATTGTTGTTAGCAATAATATATTGTTATGTTTAAAATATCACTAAAATAGCTCGCAATTATTAAAGAAAATCATACACAACTAAAGTATATTCTGTTTCAAAAATATGATTGTGCTAAGTAACTATAGTACCACGCATAGTTAAAATGATATTGTTATACTCTACTATACTGTTGTCCATAAAAACCACATTATTATATTGAACAACCATAGTAATGTCAAAAATAATATTATTGCCTCACAATCACCTTTTTTTATCGTAATTATATGTTAAAGAAAAAAAAGTAACTTCTGGGTGAAATATATAATTTCATTTATTTATAAAATTTCCCGGGTGCGTTTTTGAGCGACATTTTTTATAAACAGAAAAAAGTCAAGTGTTTTGGAAACTTCCATCTCTGCTATGAACACATATTAAATTTTGTTTCGATCTGATAACTCCTTCACAAAAGACGCATGTTCACAAAAGACGCATGCGCGATTTTTTTTACAATGGAAAAATTAGTAATGTGTGGTGTTTAAAAAGCAATTATCGGCAACAAAGTTCCATCCCTGTGACTAATTGTGAATGGAAACATTCGCCATTAATTGCACTTTTTCGCCTTAAATTTTTATAATTGATTGACTTCCGGTATTCATATTATTCTTGCGAACTCTCGATTAAGAAGATCCTGGAGCGTCTTGAAGTGTTCTAAATTGTTTCACTGAATTATAACAAATTTGAGTTTGTAAATATATATACACGAATGTAAGTAGTTGGAAATTTATTTGAGAAAATTAATAGTAATGTCAGGAATCCCCTCCATATCCCCCATAGTCTTCATTTCCTAGACTAACGCTATTCCTCTACCTGTTCCATGCTAATGCCTACTCCCATGCATTAGCTTGTCCCATTTTCTAATCAAACGATTTTAATTAAACCCATAATTAAACACCTGTGGCTGTGTTCTGTAACTCTCGCCACGAGAAACTTTTCGACTGAAACGTGTGAAATGAAACAAAGTTGAAACAAACAGCTGCTTTTCTCACTAAACTGTAGCTATAACTTTTCTTGGTGAGTAATAGCTGTCACGTAAGAAAATTACTCGCCATTTTACAGAAAAACTTTGTCTGCAAAACTTTTGCGAAACAATTTCCCGCTTTCAACTGTCATTATTTCTCGCAAATAAAAAGGATGTGAGATAGTATTTCAAATAACAATAATCATCATTATATGAATAATAATGCTGAAAAATAAGTATTTTAATTTCCGACCCAACAAAGTATATTGTAACATTTTTATAATGTTTTTTTCAGAATTCCCAAATTGCAATTGTTTTTTAATGTTACAAAATTTTGTGCATAAGTATGTATGTATGTATGTATGTATTTGTAAATAAAATGTAAACGTTAGAGCCATACTATACATTTTCTAGAACAGCCGGCGGTTATAATATGACGCCGTCGAACAAAATTTCTTAGCTTTAGTAATTTTTGGTCGGCGGCGGTACTAATTGTGGCTGGCGCTTTCATTTTTAAAATTGCATGTCGGCATCATTTTATATTTTCAGACATTTCTAACGTTATGACGTAATCGCTTTAGGTAGTTTTCGACATGAGTTACAGACGCAGTTTTTTCTCACTTTTCGAGAAACGATGGAATAATTTGTTTCACAAGTTTTCGACGCGAGAACTTCTCGCCAAAGTTATAGAACACAGCCACTGGTGTCATTAAATATTTACATAAAAAAGGTTTATCGGGACAAGAAATTCATAATGATACAGTGAATGTGTTAGGTGAAAGTGCTCCTTCATATGCAACAGTAAGAAATTGGGTTGCTGAATTTAAACGTGGTCGTACAAGCATTGAAGATGAACCACGTAGTGGACGTCCAAAAACAGCAACAACAACAACAGAAATTGTAGCCAAAGTGCATGATAATGATCGACGAATAAAAGTGCGTGAAATACCTAATATCGTGGGCATCTCAAATGAAAACTACAGATGAAAAAGCTTTCTGCAAGATGGCTGACGCATTTGTTAACAGTCGACCAAAAACGCAAAAAAATGAACACTTCTCAAGCTTGTTTGAATCGTTTTAAGTGATATAAAATTTTAAAAGTCGTTTCATAACTGTTGATGGACATGGACTCTACTCCAGAGACAAAGGAACAATCCAAACAATGGACTGATGCTGGAGGAAGTACCCCAAAGAAGGCAAAAACAATTCAATCGGCTGGTAAGGTTATGAGAACGTTTTTTTTAGGACTTCAAAGGTATTTTGTTGATTGTCTATCTGCAAAAGGATAAAACAATAAATTCAGAGCACTATTGCAACCTTTTGGATCAATTAAATGTACAAATTCGAGAAAAACGTCCCGGCTTACAACACAAAAAAATAAATTTTCAGCAAGACAACGCACCAGTGGACAAGAGTGTTTTAACAATGGCTAAAATCAACGAATTAAAGTACGAGTTGCTTGGTCACCCCCCTTATTCTCCTGATTTAACTCCCTCCTAGTGACTTTTACCTGTTCCCAAATCTAAAAAAATTCCTTGCTGGCAAGCGTTTTACCTCAAATGAAGCTGCAATTGTAGTTGTAAACCACTGTTTTGAAGACCTTGAGGAAAACTATTTTAATCAAGGGATATAATTGCTAGAAAAGCATTGGACTAAGTAAATTGAAAAGTGTATTGTATTGTATTGTATTGTATTTCTAACTATACAGTTGCCAATAAATTTGCAAAGTATAGGATGCACAGCACGGGCGGAGTAACGTAGACCTTATGACCACGATGGTATTAACAGTATTTCTTTTGCGGTGCTGTGACTAACTGTACCGACCTATGCCTTCGCATAGGAAGTTGCCGCGTGGTTAACAACGAAATACCTCACAAAAACTGTAAACTAATACAGTTAGTTGAGGTAGACAGTTAACCAATGAGAGTGAGACGCAAAACTCTCGAAGGCGAAACAGCAACAACAAGCCTGACCGCACTTAAGAAATAATTACGATGACGCGAGAGCTGTTCCCCAGCCCAGAGCTGCTTTACGATTGTGAAATTGAAAAGTGAATTCAGGAGATTATATTGAAAAATAAAAATATTTTTGAAAAACTAACTATTCTCTTTCATTGATAGACTAAGAACTTTCCGAACCGCCCTAGTAGTTACTTTAAAAAAGTTTTCATGCATGTATTGTATTGGCATTATATGCTACTATTTTTCAAAGTTCAATGGCATTACAGGAATGAACTAGAGATAAGTCGGTAATGCACTGCTTTCAGCAATAATGCACAATGACTATACTAATGTTGCTGAAACCATATTTCAAATAGACTTTTTCTTTGCTCATAATATCGAATTTAAAACTTTCTGTTGCCGCATAAAACTTACGCCTCCTGTAATACAATCAGTATCTTATAAATAATCCGCCTTATCATGTTTGGCGGATTTGAAAACGCAAAACGGTTTTCATCTCTTTCCTTTCAACAAAAATAAAACTTGTCCCATATTTCATTTGCTTTAATTATGACTTTTGTATCAGTGTTGTGTATCACATCAGAATCACTTTAACAATTTAGATCTCATTTTTGCTGCATTTTCCCACAATTGTCAGCGAGAACGATTAAAACCATTAAAATAAAATTTAATTCCACAATACATATATTTTTGTGTTATTTATTATTTAAAAAGAAAAAAAAACTAAAACATATGAAAATAAAACTTTTAATCATTTTGAACATTTAATAGTTTTGTTTGTAGTTGTTATATTTGGTTTTATTAACGAATGCAGTTCTCAGCACTTCATAATTGAACAGCAGCGCCCAGTTTTAGT
Source organism: Thecocarcelia acutangulata (assembly GCA_914767995.1). NCBI lineage: Eukaryota > Metazoa > Arthropoda > Insecta > Diptera > Tachinidae > Thecocarcelia > Thecocarcelia acutangulata. The sequence goes on from OU612097.1 coordinate 34,360,140, forward strand.
TTTTTATTTTTATTTTTTTAAATTTTTATTCATTGCCGCAATTTGAAATGTACAAATTGTTCCTAAATATGTATGAATCTGTGTATGTATGTATGTGTTTATTTGTTGTTGGCTTGGCGTTTATGACAAAAAACAATAATTAAACACTTGCAACAAAGTGAAGAAAGTATATATGTAGTATGAGTGCATTTATATCTCTATGTTGCATGTATCTCAGTAATTTTATAATTAATGGAACATTTGGGTTGCCGTTGCCTATTGGTGTTGCTTCGCTCTTTTTTTTTTTTTGTTTTCTACTCATTTTTAAATCATGCAAAAGTTCGAAAATGTCAAACTGACCGTCGTGCTGTTGTGTGGAGCGTGAGAAAATGTTTCTTTAATAAATTGAAACAAATCTTTGATGCCAGTAGTGGAAAAAGCCAATAAACAAATAATATTAAGGGGCTACGTATTAAAACTGGCTTTAAGGTTTTACAATATAAACGAAAAGTGGTTGAGTTGCCGAATAGTGCGAGTACCCGAGTATATCAACGTTAGTGTTGGAGCGGGAATAGTGGGGCAAATATATAACTCTTAGCAAAGACACCACAATCTTCCAAGCGGAACTATACGCAATAAGAGAAGCGGTTGAAATACTCTCCGATAGGAAACATAAGGGAGTGCTGATAAAAATACTCTCTGATAGCCAATCAGTGCTGAAGGCCCTGAGCAGTTGTGTCTTTACGTCCAAGTTAGTGCTGGAATGTCTAAACGAACTGGCAAGCCAGAACCAGGTCACCCTGATCTGGGTGCCAGGACATGAAGGGCATCACGGCAATGAAATGGCTGACACTTATGCCAAGAAAGGAGCAGAGGGGACTTGTATTGGACCCACTCCAACTTTTGGCTTCAATAAGAGTCTCCTGAATGAATAAAGAAATGGACGAAATCCATCGTTGAATAATATTGAAACGAGACAGCTGGTCGTGAACACTCCAAGAAATTTCTAAACTTTGATAAAAAAAAGAGGGCCGAACGTGCTCTAAAACTGGACAGGAAAAGTCTCAGAACACTGACAGGTGCACTTACAGGTCATTATAACTTCTACAAGCACCTGCACAGGATGGGCATTTCCAACACAGATATTTGCAGATTCTGCGGTGATGAAGAGGAGTCAATGGAGCACTTAATCACCCACTGTGGAGCACTAGGACACAGAAGATATAGGCTACTACAAGCTTATATCGCTCCTTTATTGCAACATAGTCATATCTCAAAAAATGAGCTTTTCGAGTTAACAATGCAGAATTGTTAACAGTACTACCTTTTATATAGTGCCAAAATTTTATTCAAATTACCTTTAAACTGTTTCCTTTAGGAGATATTTCCTCAAAAAATTTGTTAAGTCTTGTATGGATACCAAAAATTTTAAATGCGTTTTTCTCGAAACGAGCTTTTTTGCGATATGATTATGTTGCAATAAAGGAGCGATATGTTAAGTGAATGTGACTTAATATCACTCCCAATGAAGGAGCTTGCCCGTTTTCTTGACATACTCAACCCATAATGGGGCAAGAGGACGCACAATAGATCAATATTGGTCGCAGTGCAAATGGCCGATGAAGGCCATATCCCATCCACTAATAATAATAATATCAACGTTCCCCAAGTTTGTCTCACTAATGTACTCGCATGTTAGGTGCAGTTTACGGGGGACACGAATGAGTGAAATGTGTAGAAAATTGTATAAAATATATTTAAAATATTGAGTGTATTTCAGACAAATATACTACACGTAGAAAATAATATATGGTGGACTCAACAATATCCTAATTGCAACATACATTTTAAAATTTCGTGAGTATCAGCGTTGCCAATTCGGTGCGTTTCGCACCGTTTTTGGTGCTTTTTGAAATTATTTGTGCGAAAAATTCTGTAGTGGGAGCGGGGTGCGGGGTGCGTTTTTTTTAAATTTCGTTGGCACCAAATCAAATTCAATTCATCTTTTTGTTTTACATTTTTACGTTTCATTTTGCACACCACAATCAGGGCAATGAGTTACGAGTATAATTTGGAAAATGCACAAAGTAAGACAATCTTTCAATCAGGTATGGTGAAGTACGTATTTATAATGACGCGTGTCACTCTAGTTCACTGTTTGCTTACGAAAACATAAAGAAAAGTTACTCTGTTTGATAGAATTGATATTGATCGAGTTTGAGCTTGCAGTGAGATTTCGTAATTTTTCATGATCCCATAATCGTAAATTCTTTGGTCATATTTCATTACTTGCAGTAACGATTGCATAATTTTGCAATATAACTTTAATGACGGTAAGCAGCTGTAGTTTCGTGTACCTGATAGTAGGCAGTAAAAGTAACAGCTGATTTCGCTGAATAATATATTTGATAAAATATCGTCATAATTATTGTAAAGGTAACATTATCTTAATAAAAGTAACAGGATCGTACTAGAGGCCAAGTTCGACAAACACAAGTTCTAGGTATTGAACGAATTTGATAACAGACCCAGTTTGAATGTATATTAATCCCTTGAAAAGTTGTTTCATTATCGTCTTTCTAATATAAAAATATTACAAACAATTAAGTTTTTTATTCGCTATTTAAGCTTCTAACTTTTATACCAGTAAAAAAATTATAAATTACTTGTTTTCTAGGTTTCCCAGTTTTTCGATACTTTCAGAAAAGCAAATCGTAGCAACCAACGGTTGTTCATTTGTTTGAAAGGTGTAAAGAAATGTTGGAGACGTTTATAAATAGAAAAGCTTGCTTTTTGTGTTTTGACGGATATTATTAGAGCATTTTTCTCTTTAAATTCTCAGCAATTTATTTGGATTGTTGGGATATAAAGTTGAATGTTTGAGAATATGTTTCAAAAATTTCCAAAGTCTACTGATCATTAGGGTAGTTCCTATGAAATGTCGACATATAGATAGCTGAGAAACAGAGAAAACAAACTATTTATAATTTTTTTACTGGTATAAAAATATTACTTTTTTTTATTATAAAAAATGTATTTTTAGAAATGAAAATTAAAAATTCGGTGCGTTTTTGTTGAAATAACGCGCTTTTTTCCTCATTTTGGTGCGTTTTAAAATTTCAAAGTTGACAACGCTGGTGAGTATGTTCGATTTTCGAATTTTTTTTCTGTTATGCTGGTACTCGTGAGCTGTTAACAGCTCAGGTTATTTTTGCAATATACGTTTTATCTTGAGAGGTGATGATAGTAAGATCATTTTAACATTTTACTCATCATTTAGTTTCCTCATTATATTATTTTTCTGAAAAAAATCATATCAGTTGCTTGCATGTACATATATGTGGTCATTTCAAACAGCTAATTGTAATTTCGCTTCTGACAAAAACAAAAATCCTTCCTATACATACGTTTGTACGATTATATGCGTTTGCATATTCCGGAATGAACAAATCATGTACTAACAGCAAATCATTCGAAACAGCGACAAAATCCACACCAGAACCACAACAATTTCAAACTAAAAAACAAAAAACTAATTTTCCTTCTTGAAGAGTGAGACTATTTTTGTAATCATATTCGCATCATGCTTCGTCATCCATTCCATTATCATTCATTAAATGAATGAAACGTTGAGAGCACAGCATGAAAGCATGAGCGTGGCGTTGTTATTGAGACAACAGAAGAACAACTTGCAACAGCCGCCGTATGAATGTGTGGCACAGCGTGGCATGGTGTTGTATTGTGTAAAAATTAATTGAATTTAATTGATTTGCCAAACCAGACTAGATTGGCCAGTAGTGTTGTCTACAGATTCGGAACATCAACAGTGTAGCATCTTAATGGCGAGTGTGTGTATGTTTGTGTGGATGTGTGTGTCTCTTCTTTGTTTACCACTCTGCTCATCGGAATTGATACTCGTAGCTGTTTTTACATTCAGAGAAAAAAGTGAGCGAAAAAGGGTGAAGTTCTTTCTTATTGACTGATTGGTTAATTGAATTTTTTTCAAATCCGAATAGTTTAAGCATATTTAAGCAGTCAGTAAAGTTTAAGCAGTAAGGAAACAAAACTTCAAATAAAGTCACAGAGTGAAATGAGATAAACGACGACACTTTGCACAGAAGAAAAAAAAATCTACTCCGGTATGGGGTATGTACTCGTACATGTTGGAAATACATTCCAAAGACTGTAAAGTTTGTGAAAAGAAAGAAGTGATTTTCGAGTTGTTATTGTTAACACTCCACGAACACTACTCTCTCTTTCCTCCTCATCATAGCCTATTTTCCCAGTTCCAGTACAATGCCCTGCATATATAGGGGTCATCCCATGAGTACTGGTCCCAGATAAAAAAAGAGTGAGTGATAAGCCAGCCTAGCCTGATGAAAGCAGAAGCTAGGGCAAACTAGTCAAGGGCTCATCGGTGCCGTGGTTACCAGATACTCTAAGCTGGAAAATTTTTATGCAGCATGTCTTGTGAAAAATTTATATTTTTAAATACGATTATTTAAAAAAACAACAAACGGCGCGAGCGAAGGAAGGCGCCGTTGGAATTATCGATTGTGCGGATTTCTTAGTCACGATGTCGCAGTGGTCGAGTGCGTATTGCACGTTCGTTGTGAACATATTTTTTAAGAGCAATGATTCTTACGTAACTGCTCGTCGAGAATTTCATTCAAAATTCGGTATTCGGCGAATACATGATGGACCGCGTATAAATTTAATTCGTTCGTTGGTGGCGAGATTCCGGGTAATTGCTACGCCTATGAATATCTCACGGCAAAGGCCCAGTCGATCATCAAGGACTGCCGAAAACATTGAACTGGCTTATAGCAGTTTACGTGAAAATCAACGATTTTCAATATGGAAAAGAGCAGCCTCACTGGAACTTCCAGAAGCGATTTTTCATGAAATTTTAAAAAAATATCTGAAGTTTCTTCCTTTTTAATTTCAAATCGTTCAAGAACTGAAAGGAAGTGACTTTAATTTACGTAAAAAGTTTTGTGAAACGATGTTGTAGCGTTTTCGCACTGTAAATCCCATTTTTTTGGAGTAACGAAGCTCATTTTCACCCGTTACTAGTCTTCAAGAACCCGTGTTTTCTTTTCTGATAAAAATGTTACATCTATGCTACATATAGTGGTTCAACACGCTCTTTTCTAAAAAAATTTTATATCACTATTCTTTTCAAAACATGTTGCACTTAAAACTGGCAAAACATGTAGCATGTCCTACGCTGTACTTCGAGTAAGGTGGAGATACTGCCCTTTCTTACATCTTTGTTTCATACGTGTTTATGCAAATATGAAATTCTTTTGTTATAGTAGATGACTAAACGGTGCTGCTGATGACAGCTTTTATAAGATAAAAATAGTGATTAAAACGTTGGTATGTTAAAAGTAGTCATGATATATTTGAAACGCTAAGTGTACATATTAAATGGCACTTTGTCAGCATTTTTTGTTCTTTTGTGCTAATAACACATGTACAACTTTTTAAGGGTGATGGTAATCGGGAAAAAAATGATAAACATTTAAAGGGCAGCATTTTTTTATCAGAAAAGAAAACAACATAACTGTTTAGTGCCTTATCCACGCATGAGACAATTGGGACATTTTTTTTTTAATTCTAGAGGCCTGGGGACAAATGTCAGCGGTAAAACTTATGGACGCATGATTACGGAATTCTTTTTGTCTCACCTGTGACTTTATCTAATGTTCTCTTCACACACGTGGTGGGAGACTTGACACACAGCCAGAGCTTTGATGAATTTACTTTGGGGAAATTTCCCCCCAAAAACTGATCAGTCTTTTTGGGACATCATGCCTACAAAAATCGTCCGATCTAATTGCAGTTAAGTTTTTTATGAAGAAACCTAAAAGAGAGTTTATATTGTCAATCCCTTCTATATTGTGTTTTTAAAGATAAATGTGTCTCGAGAAGTTAGCAGAATTGAACCAATATTACTACAAAGTGTGGGGCAGAATATAACACATAGAAAGTTTACTTTGCAAAGTCTTGAGTTTGGCGGTAGCAAGGGAAAAAGAAGAGAAAAGACAGCCGCTCTCCCTTCTCTGGCCACCTCCAAACTCAAGACTTTGCAAAGTAAACTTTTCGTGTGTGAAACCGGTGTAAGGCTCCCTTTTGATTAGCGTGTGCAACTCAACGGAAGGCATCTGGATGACATACTCTTTATAATAATAACATCTGCATTTTCCTTATATTGTGCAATGCTCTTAATGGAAGTTTGTATCATTTGCAACGTTTTTATTTAAGTTTGAAAATAAAAATCTGCTACTAGACATTCTGTATATCACGGTCTTGCATCCCGCAACAAGCCTCTGGCTGAAGGGCTCTGGCTAAGGGTAATTCTCCCTCAGTTCAGAAAACGGGACATGTAAAAATTCATTACCTAAATCTTTAGCACCGCAAGATCATAAGTTTCCTAAAAGTACAAATACAAAAAAGGAATGTTTAGCGCTTTTTTATTATTACAATATCGAATGAATGGTATATTCGATATCGTGTGCTATAATACCAAAATAAAAAATTTGGATTGACCCAGAACATTTAAAGCAAGCAATCGGTACTCGTACATATAATTATAAATAATTGAGTTTTTTATTCGCTATTTTAGCATCTAACATCTATATGTCGACATTTCACAGGAGCTACCCTAATCATCATAGACTTTAGAAATTTTTAGATTGTTGGGATATAAAGTTGAATGTTTGAGAATATCTTTCAAAAATTTCCAAAGTCTACTAATGGTTAGGGTAGCTCCTATGAAATGTCGACATATAGGTAGCTGGGAAACATAGAAAATAAGCTGTTTATAATTTTATATAAATAATTTTTTTTTTTCAGTGTATTTTTATTTCGGTTACTTAGTATTAGAAAAAAGTTTAATGGGTTGAAAACTTAGACAAAACTTACAATAATAAGTGAAACTAAGTGTTTGTTAATAGAACATGAAATTGTTATAAATTAAATGAATCATGGGGAAGCTCTTTTCTTGTGAGTACTCACAGTATTTGAAAAGCAGAGCAAACAATGATTGTAGTCATTGCAGTTGAATTCCTGTGAATAAATATTATTTCAATGCTTGAAGTTCTACTTCAATTTTGTTCTACTTCAGTTGGTTCTACTTGTGTTTGGTTCTGTTTGTTTTAAACGATTGTAAGATAGTATTCGTTTATGTGTGACAGTATTCGTTTATTAAGTGTATGTTTTGAAATGTTAAAGAAGAAGATGGATAGTAATTAAAAATATTACTCTATCTTTTAAGACATTTTGCTTGTGCTTGAGTAGCCAGCCCTCTAATAAGTACAAGTGAACAAATAATAGCGAGATAGACAAACCCAAATTAACTCGAATGTGAGTGACTAGCTTTTTTTGCGCATATATTTTATTTCGATATTGGTAAACTGGCTGTTAATATCCACTATTTGAATTACCGAGTACGTTATCTTGCTGGCAATTAATTAAACTTTTCTTTACCATTTTTCATCATAAAGAATTTTCGGTAGCTACGAGTACATTGATGCCTAAACAGTAAGTTCACAATAGTTTGTACAATATTTGCGAATACGTACAAACGTAAAATTTGATAGATGCATTCATGGGAACTTCTTATAACATGTTCTTGTTCTTGGCTGTTTGATAAAGAGCGACTTAGTGGACACTGTTCCTTTGACTCTCCTTTATGGAGTCGATAATATTTATAAAACTATTTTTTTCGTTTTTAATGTTTTCAGCCTTTTAAGTTTCATTGTTGTGGATATTTTCCTATGACATCATCTTATAAATTTAAAAGAAGCTCACCAAAAGATAAAAACTTAAATTCAATAGGGAAGTTTTAATTGAGGAAAATTGTTTGTTTTTTTTTCTATTTAACACACAAAAAACATGATAAAAAGAATTAAAGGGTGATTAGAAAGAAAGCGAAGTGTTCGTTTCTGCGACCATGTGAAAAAGCTGCGCATTAGTTCTGTTTGTGTGTTGTTGGTTCTTAAATTGTTTGTGTAAAATTTTCATGCGAGTACTGTTAACTCGAGAACATGAACCGCCGCTTACTGGCTGTTGGTAAATGTCATGCAGCATAATTTACGAGTTACACTTACTAATTTTAAAAATTGTTTATGCTAAAAATAGACCTTAAAACAGAAACAGAAATTCTTAAAGTCAATTTTCTTTTTTAAATTCTAATTGCAATTGAACTTTGGCGACTTTGTGAAATAATTCATAATTGTTGGCTGCCAAATGGAGTCGCATGAAGCAAAGATTTTATCTCAAGGAAATTGTTAACGGATTTTTTTAGGTCAATTGTGGGGTTTATGTAAAAGTATTAATAAAAATTAATGCAAAAATTATTATTCATTTAGTTTTACAATAATAAATGATGAATCATTGAAAAAAAATTTGCAAAATCACGAAAACTATTTGCAGATGAAAACAATTTTTAGGCAGAATTAGCTAGTTTTAATTATGTACTCGTATGTAAGCAGGAGTTGAAATGAGGGTATTTTAAAAAAGGTGTTCCAAAATTTTTAGGGCAAAAGCGAAGTCACACGAATACACAAATAGTCTTTAATCCAGCGCTTGCGTTTTTTATTTTACTTTCGAAAGTCATTTTCTTTTAATAAAAACATATAAAATATATCTAAAGAGTACTAAAAAGTACGATCAATTTATGAATACGCATATGATTGGGAATAAATTTTTTATCGGAGATGGAAAAAAACCTCCAAGAAATTTATTAGGCATAACGCATAACTTCACGGTAGTATACCTTATTCACAGTACGACCTTGCGGTAAGAATTCATGATGCAACACGCCGTTACAGTAGAAGAAAACATTGAGAAAAACCTTCACATTTGAACGAACTTGACGGATTTTTTCGGTCTTGGCTCTGTTGCACGCTTCTATTGGGATGATTGGACTTTGGTTTCAATGTCATAGCCATACACTGATGATCCCTCACTAGTTATGACCTTTTGAGGAAATCTGGATCGTTGTTGACGCTGTTCAACAGCTCCTAAGCGATGTCCATGATTTAGTAAAAATCGAAGAGCACACCAGAATATGTCTCACCTTTTTATCCGACAATCCGAAATGGCTGATATTGTATATACAACACACATGTCTACCAACATAATAAAAACAAAAAATGCGAAAACCGAATATACTTTGAAAATAAGGGGTTTTTTCAGACCATGTATTTATGAAAAAAGTTATTTCAAATCTAAAACAACAATGGTAGAAGCAGTTTTACAGCTTTCTGTCAAAAGATTTAAGTATAACAAAGAACGTGTGGCATATCAAAAAAATAAATTTCATGTTTTTTTTAAAAGTTGTATTGCACCGTGACTTCACGAATATGAAATGTCTACTTTTTCCTGACTCTGACCAATCAATCACATCAAATTGGTCTAATGCGCTGAAAGAAAAATGCTTCGTTATAGCAATGAAACTGTTTCGTTAACCATTCTTTCATTACAGCCACGAAAAGTTACAGTTAGGTTATGAAAGCTTCATTAATGCGGTGAAAATTTTGCGTAGCACCACTTTGTTATTATTTAAAACTTCATATTTTTTTTTTTTATCTTGGACCAGTACTCAGGGGATAGCCCCTACATATGCAGTGCATTGTACTGGAACTAGAAAAATAGAGTATGAGAAGGAGGAAAGGTGGAGTAATGTTTGTTAACTTAACATACGGAACGACCAAAACAAACATTATCACAGCATTTAAAATGTTGAAATTAAATTAGTTGAAACTGATCAGTACCCAGTGTACATACCTTTGACACTGCTCAGATCAACAAAAATTAATTCAACACCGTAGGATAATAAAATACATAGGAGGAACATAAAACAGAATTTAATAATAACAAATAGAGAAAAAACAAATGACAGTAAAAAAATAATATAATAAAAAAACACGTGCACACATGATGCAAAACTCTACCTATTACGGTAAAATTTCGTTTTTTACAAATTAATAATAAACATAAGTATATGTAGGTATAGAAAACACGGACGACAATGAAAAACACGTGTGTACGGAACGAAAGACAAAACACTACTGAAACGCATGCAAGCTTGGCTCGCCACTTACACTGCGTTTACATGTACAAGTACTTGCATGGAAGTCCTCTGTATGTATTATCAAAGAAAATGTCGAAAAAATACTCGACTTTCTTGCAAGTTGCATTAGTATTTAACACTGCGTTTACACGTACAAGTACTTGCATAGAAGTCCTGTGTACGTATTATCAACGAAAATGTCGAAAAAATACTTGACTTTCTTGCTAGTTGCATTAGTATTTAAAGAATAACATGGAAGTTCAGTTTAAAAATGTCAGTGGAGAGACAACAGCTCCTAAAACAGCATTACCATATAAAACCATAATTTTATTTTTCGGGGAAATGAATAGTAGGAATAAAATAAATAAATGAAATAGAATAATTTTAACTTATTTTACTCAAAACGGCAAAGACTGCTTAATTTATATATTTTCAATAAAAAAAAATGAATTATTTTAGAAATATGTTTTGAAAAACTTAAATATGACAAAAACATTATAATAAAATCAGTTAATCTCCGCAAAACTTGTTGTAAGGCAACACTGTTATTTCAGTTGTCATGTGACTATCAGTAAATGCAAAAAATCACTGCCTACTGAAATTGCTTGTCAATTCAGTTGAAAGTTGGTTGCAAGTGCAGAGATTGTGCGTGTGTTAGTAAAAAAGTTTGAATGTATTGGGTTTTTCGAACTTGCACCTGCACGTGTAAACACTATGTTAATGTGACGAAAAGCTTCTGCAAATAAATGTAAAAATTTTTTTATTACTACTAAACAGTGAAAATATTTAATTTTATTAATGTCAGAAGTCTTAGCCGCTACGCAACAATCTGTTCCAGTGTAATTCTAATAATTCTGAAGCTTTATATTGACTTGTTCATAATTGAAAAATACTTTCCAATGCAATGCAGTCGTATTAATGCATTGTAGTGTATTATATCTCCACTGAGTGTGTAAATTATAAAAAGTTTTAATTGCATATTTTTCTCAGAAATTAATCAATAATATAAAAAAAAATCTGGGATTATAAATTAACATCTTGATAATTATTACAGCGCTGCACAATGAAATAATAATTATTGGAACAATTTAAAAGGGCACAACTGCACACATATATATATATACGAGGGCGGATTGATATTGATGCTACCTAAGTAAGAAAAAACTTTTCTCAACATAGTCTCCCGTTAGCTCAATACACTTAGTAAGACGATATTCCAACGTTTTTATACCATTTGATTAATGCCATTTTGGGAACCCCTCAAAATACACGTTAGTTTCGGTAATCACTTTTTCGTTGAGATTAATCTTTTTCCTGCGAGTCATTTTTAAAACTTGGAAACAGGAAAAAGTCCACCTATAAAGTGGATGATCAACCAATTTCAAGTGTTTTTCACTAATTTTAGCATCGTATGTATCTAATGCTGAGTGAACCGCTGCGTTGTCTTGAAGAACGAACACTTCTTATCTTCTTTAAATCTGGTCGTTCCAGACTTCCACCCATTGCTTTTTGTTTTTTGCTTTCAGATGTGTAATGGTGGACCCACGTTTCATCAACAGTTATTAATCGACGCCGAAAACCGATGAGTTTGGCTGCAATTTTAACAGCTGATGTTTGATTTTAATTAAAAAAATTGTTTGTGTTTGATCTACCATCTAGCAATAGGTAGCTTTAATATCAATCCACCCTCGTACATACATTTGTACTTAGTTTTCGTTCTGATGAAATGATTCACCCGCCCATTACAAAATAATTCAATTGTTATGCCATAAATTAGCAACCAGTTGGCAAAATTTACAATCCGCTTTGAAAGAAACTCTTCAATTCCGAGTAAAAATTTAAATTCTTTTGACTACAAAACAGTTGTTTATAAAATGAACGATTCCATTTTGGAACAATAAAAAATCATTAAATTAATTAACCTATTGCATGTTAAATGGTTATGCTTCCATGATTCGTTCGCTCAAGGACTTTAAATTTAAACTTAAATAAACAGAGATGAGAACAACGGAAAAAGTGTTGCTTGTTACATATTTTTGCTGTATGAATGATAAAAAAAAAGTATGGCTAAATGAATCTCAAGAACTTCTTTAATTTTTAAAGATTTCGTCTTTTAAAAAGTCTTCAAAAATATTTATTAAGCATTTCGTCTGAGATTGTGATTTTAATAGTAATATACAATTTAACCATAATATTATTATGTAACATAGTATGGTTGAACACAATAATAGTATGGTTGAACATAAAAATTTGAATTACTATGATCATAGTATGGCAGGATATAACCATAACATGGTTTGCCGGAAATATAATTGCCTACTTCATAGCATTGTTGGTTACCAGACGCCTACTTATGTTTACATAGTTGTTGTAATTAAACAAAGGCTAGTATTAGTATTCTCATAATGATGAGTTAACAATAACTCCGTAATAATATTGTTATACTGTAAAAATGTATTATAAACTACTATTAAATATATAAATTCCTTTTTTCTCCACAACTTAAAACAAAACGTAATGCTTTGACTATTGCATCCTTTTTCCCCCTTTTATAGCGTGACTTTTTGTATTTTAATAATTTAACTTTCTATTGATATGAAATAAATTGTATTCACACAACAATTAACTTTCTGTTAACATCAAGAAAAATGTTAAACATTTAATCCTTTCACTGACTTGACAAAGCAAAAAATGGGAAAAAGTAAAGAGTTCTTCACCACTCCCATTCTGATGAGCAGCCGGAAAATTAAAGAATCAAAAAAATATGTAAAATTTCCTCAAGGTGTGTCGCAAGTTTTAAAAGTTTTAATAAATATGTCACTACATACAACGAAAAACAATAAACTGCCAACTTTCTCGTAGCAAAACATTAGAAGAAAAATGGTGAATGAGCATTTTTTATGATCGCATGCCAAGATCTGATGATAATAACGAAGCGTAAAATCACGCTTAACTTTTGAATAAAAAGAATATATTGAACAATTTTGCTTTGTTTCTAATAATGTTCGGACATTAATTAATTTAATGAGCACCATTCATATTTCCTTCATTTTTTCTTTACTATTGTTGCTATTTATTGGCATGTTTAGCCACAGTTATGCTTGTCAAGAAAAATGTCCTGCAGCTCTTAACGGTTTGTTTCCGCAGCAGATTTGTTTTTGGCCGGTTTTGTGAGTCGCAGTAAACTTTGATTTCTGTATTGTTTTGTGGGGTTTTTGTAATTAAATTTTATTGGAAATTTGCGTGTATTTATTTTTACTGGTGGCATCTTTTTTAGTTGAAAGCTCATGTCTCTTAAAGTTTATTAAAATAGTTGACCAAAATGAATAATAATAAATGTAATATTTGAATTACTCATGAGTGAAAGTAGTTTGAGAATTTTCTTTTGCATACACATATGCATGAAAACAAGCAGTGTGGCCAGATCCAAAAAAAATGCTGGAGCTAAATTGGTACCAAAATATTGGTAAAAACTGGTTAAAAAACTAGTACTAAAATTCAAATGTCTTAATTTGAAGAAAATATTTTCTTTGACAGTTGTAACGCTCAAAGTCAGTGACCTCGTTTTGGAGCAACACACGTGAAGTAGTGTTCCCGTTTTTTTTCATATATTTCTATTTAGTTAGTTATTCATTTAATTATTCCAATTATTATTAACACAAGAAGCGTTGTTATATTTACTTTTGAATTAATAATTAATTTAGTATAATAAGTTACATGTAATGTAGTTTGAAAATTTTATTTAAAATTAACGGTCAGTGTAGATGGCACCACCACACAATGAATAAATATCAACCATGAGACAATGTTTGCTAAACACAGCCGCACATATGGTTGCGCGTAGGTGTTAGTGCGTGTATGTGTGCTCATCGTAGTGTATAAAAGCACGAGCATCAGCATATTCGGGGCAGTTTGGCAAGTGGACGGTCTGCAGGTAAGAAGTGCCTTGAAGAAGAGTTTTTAATTCTAATTCAAAGCATATAGTTTTTTTTGAGTGCCCATAGCCATGGCAAAGTACCAATAAGGGGTTCTTAATTCCTAACTTTTTACTTGGTTCGTCTTTGCCTGGTTTGCCTCATCGTCAGGTTGGTATTCGAGGGAGAGTTTTGAATTCTCCTGAGGACAGTTTGCCAACGTTGGAGGGAGACGGAGCGTGAAGGTGTTATTAATACCTTCACCATCCGCCAGAGGAGTTTTTAATTCCACGCCAGCGCGATACCAGAGCCAATGGGGAAGCGAGTGCGTCCGGGCAGGAGTTTTAAATTCCTCCATAGCAGACCGCAACCCCCCGCCAACGTCAGCCGTACGTGGTGCCACTGCCGCACATGTGACCAAACACATAAGGAATATTTTGTATTAGTTTATTTAAATAAAGAAACCACACTGAAGACTAATTCTTTGTTTTTGATTTCTTTTATTGAAACGACCCTGGACCACGCTGAGCTATCCCAGCATAAAGTGTAAGTGTCGTTACACAGTGCATAGTTTAATCATTTATGCTTATGTTGCTTTTGAAATATTTGTTTCCATTGAATAAAACGAAAATTTTCTAACCAATGAATTATTTTTTTAAATATAAAAAGTTTTAAAAACCCAACAAAAATAATATTTCACTCTTTAAATTACATATCACATATATTCTCTACCATATAGTCTAGCATTTTTTCCTTAAAATGCTCGTGTAATTTACACTTATCAACTTTAAAACTATTTTCTATAGAAAAAAAATCGTATTTCGCACTACAATTCATGATTCACACCCCAAACAACCTCTTTCGCCATACAAAATTTTGAGAGCGAAGCATCCCGTTTCCATTTGAAACTACTAGCCAAACACGAAAAATATACTGCCTTTTCCAAATTTAGCAGCAAATTGTCGCTAGTTCATCTGTAGTGGGATTCACTAACCTTTTTTTTCGTTTAGAGAAATTAACACTAGCGTTGGTGTTTTCGCGATTTTATAACAGTTTTTAACACTATTTGTCTTCGTTTTAAATCAGCTGTTTTTGTTGCCTGACTGATTAGCGTTAACTAAACACCAATAATTTTTGTGGTGTTTATCTTAACAGCAATGTCGTTAAAATTCTACTAGAATAACTTCACGGTATCTGGCATACGACTTGTCGGAAGACTCCAACAGTAGGTCGGCGTGTTCTCCGTGAGAAGAACTTATCTTATTTATCAAAAAATATTTTAAATAATAAACATATACTTAAATAGTTTTACTTTCCATAAACGAAGAATTATTTGGAAATTTGTTTGTTTTTCTGTTCCTCTTTGTGGTTTTCTTTATTTTGAACAAAGCTGCCATATTATTTAAAATTTTTTTAACATACAACCCGAGGTGTTAAGAATAAGTTAGTGAATCACATAAGCGTTAGTGCAAACCACAATAGCTCGCGTTAAAAGTTAGTGAATTGCACTACTGAACTAGCTCTCAAAGAAAAAATTAATCAAATCACTCCATCCGTTCTCTAGTTACGCGATTGATTACTTTTTTTAAGAAGGTTTGAAATTTTTTTGTGGTTTGTAAAAAACATTTTATAAAAATGCCATGCCCGTACCGGCGTACAGGTCTGAAAATTTTATATAGAAATTGTTGAAGTTAGAATGATGGATATTTCCGAGCCCTGGCTACTCGGTTTAGACACTAACATGGAATATATAGGTTTTCTTGGCGCAAAAAGATGGTCGTTTTTATGTTTCTTGTTCGTGCTTTGGAAAGAACTACTGGAGTTTTTTGCGAAAAAGAAATTTTTAGAATATCACCTGTTTTTTTTTTGTGCTTAAACTTTACGTATGTATATTTTTACACAATAAATCGTGCAAGAAATATGTGGACTGTCTTTAGCTTATACCCAAACTTATAGTGTTTTTTATACTTTTTCACGTTCTGGTTGCTGATTTTATATAGTTTCATTTCGGCTACGTGGCTGACTCGAAGCTTTAAGTTCAGAGATTTTTAGATATCGTTCAAAAAATTACGTACCTTTATTAGAAAATCCCTTGATTGTGCTTGATGAATATGATTACGTTTGGTATATCTATTATATAGTTGATGGAAAATTAATCGCCGAAGCCAAACATATTATTGTTTTAATTATTTTAATTAAAAATCTGCACACACAGACAAGAGAACATATTAATGTTTTGTAAGGTTAGGTTGAATAGGATGCCATACATGGACCCACTAGGATACAATTTCGTCTAGTTATATTACCTGATCTACATACCTCCGTTCCAGTTCAGTAACAACTCGAGGATCGAATGAAAGAGTCCAATCTGTCTACAATGTACTAGGTCTGATCAAAAATAACCGTTCCTTTAAATTTTTTCAAAAAATATTTATTTATTTGTCAATAACTATCTAGTCCCCTTCAAAGTAATCCCCCTCAGATATAGTACACTTATGCCTTATAAAATATTTATTAGCTGAATTAAGCAAAATGATTCATTAGCATTTCATCCGCGATTATAGTTTTAAGTGTCATATATAGGAATGTACATATGATTGGATGTTACATAGTATGGTTGAGCACAAAACTAGTATGATTTCCCATAAGCGTTTTTCATGCCAGTTGCAATAGTATGGTTAGATACAATCATAATATGTTTGGCCGGTTATATGGTTGACTACATGCTAATATTGTTAGCTTCCCACCGTTCATATACGAGGTCTGATGAAAAAAAATAACCGTTATTTTAAATTTTGTATAAAAGTATTTATTTATTCATCAATAACTAACTTGTCCTCTTCAAAGTAATCACGCTCAGCTATTTTACACTTATGCTAGCGTTTTTCCAATCGTCGCAACACTTCTGAAACTCGCTTTTTGGTATTGCCAATAATTCCTATTTGGGAAGAGCAAAAAATCTGCGGAGCCAAGTGCGGTGAGTACGGTGGTTGAGGCATGACAATATGATGAAAACGCGCAAACGGCGCATAACTTCAAGATTCCTTATTGACGGTATGACCTTGTAGTAAGAATTCATGATGTACCACACCATTGCAGTCGAAGAAAACAGTGAGCACAACCTTCATATTTGAACGAACTTGACGTGCTTTTTTCTTTAAATTTAAATTTAATTTCCTCAAACATTGAGAATCACTCCATCTGTTTGCTGGCCATAAAGCAAAAACAAATATTATCATTCAAATACCACACAGTAAAAGCCACCGCTTAGAAATAAATTCAAATCTGATAATCCGAAAATTGTTTAACAACATATGTAAGAATTGTAATTTGCTGTGGAAAATCGCATAACCTTAAGCAATGCTCAGTGATGTTTTCAAACTACGCAACCAACAAAGGGGTGAACATGTTGAAGGGATACGCCTCCAATTTTTATAAGAAACATGAAAATAAACAGAAGCTAAATGGAAAAAATCAAGGATCAAAGAAAAAATATATTATGAAAATCATGAATAAATTTTGCGGTTAAATTGTTACATATACATACGACTACGTACATAAATACATACTTACTTACATACATATTTATGTATTTGTTTGTTCATTTAGAAAAGCAGAAGAAGAAGAAACAAAATTGAAACTCTTAAACAAACATTCAAGCACACGTGCCTATCTATAGTCAACAAGATATACAAGGATTTTAAATAAAATTTTCTTAACAATACAAGCGAAAGGGGTGTATTCTATACATTTTTAAAAGCCTTTAATTATGGGATAATGTTTGATCACCGTTACGGGCGAATTGCCTTTGAATATTTGAACGAAAACGTTTCGATTTCATTGTATGACATTAAAATTGAAATGTAAACATTGCGCGTCTTTTTTTCTTTTTATATTCCCTGGCCGAAAAAAAAGGAAGAATATATATGAAGCAGTGAAGGGCATTGGCTTATCTGAGTTACGAAGTTGCCCGAGTATTTGCACTTACTCATTGTGTTTACTTTAACTAGAGTTGCAACACCGATAGAAAAATATTCATAGATATAATAGTTTTTTGCATTATTGTTACGATTATGGTTGTTAATGAAATAGATGAAGTTTTTCTTACAGGAAATTTAAATTAATTACAGAATAAAATATGACAAAAATTATAAATACAATGAACTAGGAAGTAAAAAATAGAGATTAGCTAAGCAATTAATTAAAAGCAAAAACAAAAATTAATAAGTAGGCCAAACTATTAAGAAATAAAAAAATTGTTTACAGAAACAAAAAATTAAAATTGTTTACAAAAATTAAAAGAATGAATTAACAATGTTATTGTTTTTGGAGCAAAGCTTTGGATAAGGAATATTATTACACCAAATAAATAACAATTGTAAATAAAATGAAATTTGTTCGTTTATGAAAAAATTCATCTTTTAAAAGCAAGAGTATATATAATAAAATAAATTCATCAACTGTAAGTAGATGATCTCCGTTCTGCCAATTTATATCCTGGGTAAGGATTTCGAAATTCAACACAAGTGATGCGGCTTCCTAGAGTTTTATATGTTGCAACAAGGAAGTGACTCCTGCCCCCCTTTACCCACAGAGTGACCTGATTTGTAATGCAACGACCTTAACGTTAGAGCTGTATTTCAATTTCGATTGGTATTTCAAAAAACCAAGACACTTGAAAACCTTTTTTAGAGAAATGTAAAATGTGTTCATTCCAGCGAACATCACACTTAATTTTATTCCAAAAACATCAAGAGCATCTTATTCCTCAATATCTACACCATCCATGAGATGAAGCAGCATTCACAGTCATGCGTTTGTGTGTTAATAAACAGCAAAAAATTTTCATAACATTAAAGCTCTAAACACTTAGACGACAGCAGACTTCACAACTTCACAAGCACAAATGAAGTTAGCTTCAAATGCTGCCGTATTATCAGCGACATAATTATTTTAAAGACAGCAGCAACACTATGAGTATTTAAACAATGCAAATTTCAGAGGGGCCACATATATATTTTACATAAATAAAATTAAAATTACTGACTAAAAACGTAGTGATATCACGTGAAACTGTAAAAGCTAATCAATTTATTTGTTTATTTTATTTGTGTGACGTTTATTTCTATTAAATATTTCAAACAAATTTTAGTACTTATTGCTGCCAATATATTTTTATAGTGGCAGCACTGCATTTACTTTTTGCTGCTTAAAAAAATAGAAATTAGTCTAAGTTGGCAGCAGCAGCAAATGCTGTTGTGAAGTCGTGCTGCTGTGATGTCGTTAAAATAATCGTGTGCATCTAAACACATGCATTCTATTTTTGACAGCTTGCTGTTTGCTGTCGTCTATGTGTTTAAAGCTTAATGAAGTTGTAAAAGTGGTGGAGCGTAATAAAGTGTTCATACCATTAATGAAATTTTCATAACCGAAATGAGACTTTTCATGGTAGTAACTAGAGAATGCTGAAAGAAATGGTTTTGTTCCCATAAGGAACGTTTTTCTTTCAGTGTACAAAGTCAAAAATTTTACTAACAAGATGTTATTTAAAATATTACCTAGCACGTTTTTAGTGCACTGCTTGTTAGATTTGAAAAACACCTAAATTGATCAGCAGCAAGTGACTTTAAAATAGGTAAATACGATTTTTAGCAGTAAGAAAAAACTTGATTTTTTTTACACTAAAAGCGAAAATTTTACGAATTTCCCGTATAGCATATACCTGCGTTGGTGCGATGGAGTTTTTACTCATTTATCATTGCCCATAAAAATAACAGCTAATATCCTTTGCTTCATGAACAAATAATTAACATGGCAACTCTTTTTAATATGACTACCAATGACAAAAAAAAAAAAAACTTAAAAAGTAACTTACCTGATTTCAACGTAGCAAGAATAATGCGGTAGCGCATTATGCACACAAAATAGAAAAATTGTGCTGAAAAGAAAAATTTTGAGCAATCAGCCTGTCATACGAGTATGTATGTTTTTTCAAGTTGTTTTAAATTTATTGAAGTACAGCAACTTATTTACTCTTATTTATTCATCGTATTCTATCTGCCCATTGCTGGTTTTAAACAACAACTCTGATAATCATTAGCCAGCTAAATGAAATGTAATTTGTCTAAAGCGGGGGGCTTTTTCATGAATTGAAGTAACTATTGCAACCCCTTCCTACGAATGGGCCGGAATATTGAACTGCGTGTTATTGTTACCGCATTTTGTTTTCTCCTCAGCTAATTGTGCTACAAAATACTTTAATAATGCCTCAGTTCACATGTGACAACATAATAATGACAACACAACAGCCAGAACCAGAACATCAAGCTGTTTTTCTGGTCATAAAAGAGTTATTGTGTTTAAGTTGAAAACTTTTTTTCAATTAAATTATGAAGATACAATCATTTAATAATACGGGTTACAGCTGACGGATATTTTAGTGTAATATTGTGAAATTGCATTTAAATTAATAGCAACTGCTAAGCAAAGGATATTTCATGCTTATTCTAAATGAGTTTCTTGATGCTGTTATGGAATAATTATTATGATGCCTAGTTTTAGTGGCAACACAGTAAAAATTCGTCGTTTAATTTTTTTTTTAACTTAGTGACTTACATTATACACAAATTTAGTATTAAATTGAAATTCATTTCAAAATAGTTTAAATTTAAACCCGAAAAAGTATTAAACATAAAAGAAAATGTTTAAGTTTAATACTTCATTGTCATTGTTATATACAGAAAGTCCCAGAACTCAACGCCCAGCCGAAACGGAGTGACAGGATTGTTTGTAACCATCATGAGAAAAATCAGAAAAAAAATTATGGATATTAAAGAAAAAACTAGAAATTTGGTAAAACTGTAACCAATTTTTGGTTATTGAGGTACATTTTTATTATCTTTGTTCATTTAAAGTTTGGAACTGCAATTCTGAATAGCATTTCCAGAAATACCGTAAAAAGCAAGAAAGGGTGTAGGCTGGGCCGAATCTAAAATACCCTTTTTTTATCTTGGATCAGTACTCAGGGGATGACCCCTACATATGCAGTGCATTGTACTAGAACAGGGAAAATAGGTTATGATGAGGTAGGAAAGAGGGAGTAGTTTTTGTCGAGGTTTAACTTTAACGAAAATAACATGAAAGATCAAAGGAAACTCTATTACAGCATTTAAAATGTTGGAATTAAATTAGTTAAAACTGATCAGTGCCCAGTGTATTTACCTTCGACACTGCTCAGATTATCAAAATTTAGTCCAACACCTTCCACACTACAAGGTAATGAAATGCATTGAAAATAAATTAATAATGAACATTTATAGCGAAAACACGGACAACGGTGAAAAAGGAGAAAAAAACACATGTACACATCTTGCTACCTATTCCGGTATCATTCAGAATAACTAAATATGCTCGGATATATATGGACTGATATCGGAGGAAACAATTTTTTGCCTTGTAATCGCTAAATCAAAAAATATGCAAAATCGGTTTTTACTATATCTTGGGTATATATGGACCGATATTGGAAATTTTATTTTCTGTAAGTTAGTAACCTGCTTTTATTACCAGAACTGCTTTCAAGCAAAAAAAAAAAAAAAAATAAATAAAATGTTTCATGGACAAATCTATTTAGGCTATATGTTGGGTATATGTGGACCGATATCAAAAATTGTCATTTTCTGTATTTTAGTAACCTTCTTTTATTACCACAACTACTTTTAAGCAAAAACAAATTCTTTCATGAAAAAGTCGGTTTAAGATATATGTATATATCTCGGATATATATGGAACGATATCGGTAATTTAAATTTTCTGTGTATCAGTCACCTCTTTTTATAACCAGAACTGATTTTAAGCAAAAAAAAAAGTTGTTTAAATTCGCTTACGCGACATTTTAGTGAAAAATTGGTTTAGGCTATATCTCGGATATATTTGGATCGATATCGGGGAATATTTTTTTTACCTTTTACCCGCCCTGCCAAATAATTGTGTCAAGTTTGAAGCAAACCAAACAATTTTTTATTTGTTAAAAAATTTTCAGACAAAATTGAAAAAAAAAAAACAACAGATTTTTCGGAATTTTGGATATATTTCAGCTATACCGATATTTCAGAATTTTAATAGCAAACCCGTGAATTGGTTGAGTAATAGAATAGTGCAAGCAAAAAGTTTCTAAATCTATGGGGTTTCTTAGTAACGGCAGACATCGCTTAATCGAATTTTCTATCAAATCTGATTCAGAATTTGTTTACTATACAGGGTCGGAAATGAAAATTGTAGAAATTACAAACGGACTCAGAAACTTATATATATCCTTAAAATTTTTGTGAAGGGTATAATAATGGTATAATTGCTCCAAGTTTTCTAGAATTAAGACTATTTGTTAAACTATAAATTTAAAATTTTCAAAATTTGTCGACTTTGAAAAAAAATGTACTATAGTGCCTTGGCAGGTGCCAAAAGTTAAAGCTCAGAATTCAGAATTGTAAAGTGGTACAAATGGTAAAAAGAAACTAGTAAAAAAAGAAAAACTTCAAGTAACCCAATTTTCGCTACTCCATTTTACTCAGTTCAAATGTTCAAGCTCTTGGGTAGGCTCTTAATTTTATGGAAAAATGATGAGAGAGATGGATAGGGGTCAGGTTTGCCATGAGCGAGCGAGACAGATGGTGGTTTTTATATAAATTCTTTTTTTTTAATGATTTTATATTTTACAAGTACACGTTAAAAAAGAGATTTGACTGAGATGACAATATTCAAGGAACAACATACTATGCAGAATTATGTAGCTGATTATAATCACATAATATGTGTTTAGCCTGAGATGTTATTAGCATATGTCCAGGAACCAAATTTATACCACATAACCATATAGTTGGTAAAGCTTATGATAATTTTGTAATGACTAACTATAATATTGTAAATATTACAGTCACGTTTAACTCTAGAATATTATCGCTGTTATTCAAAATACTGAGGAAGTCTAAAATACTCGTGGTATTGTCACAATAGCTCTGGTGATGGCTGCCCATATTCCTTTGGCATAACCTCCTTAAAAGCTGCAACTTAGGTCTTCAAGTTGCCCGAAAGAAAGCAGTGTGGGATGGTTAAATTGGGTGATCTTGCTGGACATGCCAAGTCGGGAGACTAAGCGGCCAGGCAATGGTTCCTTCCCAATATCCATAGTGGCTACTGCTCTATGGGCGCTTGCACCGTCTTGTTGAAAACACATATTTACCAACACCTGCTCAATTAATTTCGGCAGTAAAAAGTCGCTTATCATAGTCCTTTACCGTTTGCCAGTGTAACAGTATTGCTGATGGCGTCTTCAAAAAAATGTGGTGGACGTAAAGGGTGTTTAGTACTTGAGACATAAAGATTTTGTATATTTACGTAATCGTTTAAATGAAAATGCTCTTGATCGCTCCTGATGATTTTCTACTCAAAATCCTTCTCTTCGTTTCCACGCTCTTGCGTAATACAGCACTCCATAGCTTGTCCGTTTGTATTCTGCAGCTGTCTAATTCACAAATGTCAAATATGATTGATGTAAAACGCTGTTTGCAAAAGCTATTATAACATACGATATGGCGGTGGCTTATGTGACACTGAAAGGGAACGAATGTAGAGACGTTAATACACATTTACCACAAAGTATGCAGAGATGAAAAAACTGCGTTTTGGATAAAATAAAATCAGATTTTTAAATTTTCGAAGAGATGGCAAAACAGAGACAGCAATAGCAAGTTATTGCTTTCTCCTGCTAACGTATATCTATGAGGTTACGAAATTTTTTGCATAGAAAGAAACACAAGGCGCGAAGAGGTGAACATGTTAGAGATGAATATGATTTCACATTCTTTTTGGTTTGTTTCGTCTCTGTATACTTTGTAACTATACTAAAATTTACAAATACTTTTTGAAGGGCAAACATGATGTTGCTGTGTGATACGCCAGTGTCGTTAACTACAATTTGGTCTCCCTGTTGACCCACGTAACATATGACATATGACATAATATGGAAATGTTACAAACCAACAAACAAATAGTTTATTTTATTTAGCCAATATATTAACCACACACATACTTGTATATTCAATGCATACATATGTATTGTACATACATCAAACATTCGTGTAATTTATTACAAACATTTTATATCACCTCTTTTAAGGTTTAAATATTCAAATGACAAAAATAACAATTTACGTGTAAAAAAATGTTATCAACACTAAAGCTAAATACTTTTTAGCTTGATTTCTTCAGGGAATAAAAGTGAAGGGGGTGAACAGGGTTGCAAAACACTCAAACAACATCATACTGACACAACAAATGACACCGGTCTAAAACAGTTTATGATGTAGAGGATTTTACTGATGATAGTGGAGTGTTCTTAATGTTGTTGCTTTGTTTTTTTTGCCTGAATGTTACACCTTAAAGAAGAAAATTGCTGCGAATGAATGCATTGTTAACCTTTTTATACATTTATAATTTGCTTAATTACTCAAAAATTCAAAACAATGTTAAAAATTCGTACTAAAGTCGAAAGCAAAAGTGGGTGAAGAACATCCATCATGTGTAAAAAAATGTATATTTATATATATTTTTTTTTTGTTGCCTTAAAAAGGACATACTCGTACATACCTTTTTGAAACCAAAGGTGATAATTAAAATAATTACTCCTTTCAAATGTATTTATTTGCCTTTATTAATTTAATGAAGCCAGCCAGCATGGGGGAGCAGTTAGCCTAGATATTCTATTTTCTTTAATTATCTTAAACTATAATTAGAAAAAGTAATTCAAGTGCTAAACATTTCTTTTTCTGAGTTTCAGGATCGTTAAAACTAAAAGGAATGAAATAAAACAAATACAAAATTTGCAGTTACAAATTTATGACTTGTATATTGCTGATACGATGACAACATATGTGAAACACAGGACTCGGTTTCTTGTAGTGAACAACCTGTTAAAGGTTATCTTTGCGGCAGAAAAAATTAACTCAAAAAACGTTTAATATTATGGTGGTTAAAAATTTGTTTTTATTTTCTAAACCCTTCACAAAAATGTAAGATCCATATATGAGTTTCAAATTAAAAAATGTGAAAAATTAAAAAAAATGTGAATTAAAAAAAAAAACACATTTTTTAATTTTAAATTTAGTATTAGGATTTGAATACTTATTGTTAGTTCATTTTGAAGATTCAATAAATAAAAAAATGCTTAAAAAAATGAGTTTGAAATTTCCACAACTTTCATTTCCGACCCTATAAAGCATCGGGTGGTTAAATTAAGGGCCGATAGGGAATAAAAACCACACCTAGACGTCAAGATTTTTTCTGCATTTCATTTGGCATTTTTCAATTTCAGACTAATTCAATTTGAACCATGAAAAGATACACAATCGAGTAACACGTTAAATTTATTTCGGCTTATTATAAAAATGGGCGTTCAAATCAAAATGCATATTGTGCACTTCGTGTTTTTTTCGTCCAAATAGGCGCACTATTGGAAAAATTGTGCAAACATTTGAGTAAACCGGGTGTGTAGGAGATGTGAGAGCACCTGTTCATGCTGGTACAGCTCGTTCTGCAGAAAATGTTACTGCTGGTCGCGATAGTGTGACTGAAAAGCTGTTCACCTCAACTCATCGTCGTGTCCAACAATTGCACTTCTCATGCTCGTCATTGATGACGCTTACAAGGTGCAATTGACCCAAGAACTAAAGGATCTTGACCCTTCCAAATTCCGTCAATGGTCAGAATGATGACCAGTGGCGGCGTTAGACGTAGTCGACCGCTGACGGCCGCGAAGTTTTCAATAGTTTAAAATATAGTTATTTATTTTTATCTATTATCATACAGTTGCGCGAGTAAATAGTACTTTACGGGCAATATACAGAATCGTCTGGCAGCACTAAGGAAACTAAACAACATAGCATGCAAGACGGGGAGTCCCCGTGTCATTTAAATCTTTCTTCTGTGAGCATAACATAAACAATTATTCCTTTTGTCAATGCATCACTCGCAGACTAAACTTGCATGGACCAAATTTCTTTTTATTGTGTTTTAAAGTGCGTTATAGTTCCCGCAGGCGTTTTAGTGAATGAAAGTGTCAGTATAATGACTTTAACGTATTGATTTTGTCAACATCAATAGGCATACATAGATATCTTATATCAGTCCTAAGTATAGTATTTCTCTATACGAGTAGAAATCGAAATTAAAAAAAAGTGAACAGTTACCTAGTTTTAAACTAAAGTTTTTTGTTCATGTTTATTAAGCTCTTATTACACAAATTTTCTATAGAAATCAGTGCAATAAGAGCTTAATAAACATGAACAATTTTTTATAAATAAGGCAGTTAAAGTTATTTAGAATGTTTTAGTATGCGTCAAAATTTGTAATTTTATTTTTTATTTATTTATTTTTATATTAAAATTTTAATACTTATTGTTAGTTCATTTTGAAGACTCAATAAATAAAAAACGCTTGAAAAAATTGTAACAATAATCTTATATTCACCGAAATCTTCTTTTCATACACCTTGCCAATACAAACGGCAATATATACTCGTAGGGTTGTTTATCCATGGCTGGGAGTCAAATCAAAAAAAATCAAATCCTACAAAAGTGGCGGATCTGGTAAGACATTATTATTAACTCTGGCGCTACTGGACATATTTTCTTTACTGGGACAAAAGAAGGCCTCGCGAACCCTAAATTCGTCGTCGCCCACGCGTAGTCTTGCGCCGCCACTGATGATGGCAAGAAATGGCAACAGCGGGTGATCAATTTCCGAAGCAAATTCTCTTCAGTGATGAGGCACATTTTCACCTCAGTAGATTCGTCAATAAGCAGAATTGCCGCATTTGGGCGAATGATAATCCAAGAGTGATTGTCGACAAACCAATGTACCCACAAAGAGTGACTGTTTGGTGCAGTTTATGGGCTGGCGGCGTCATCGGGCCGTATTTTTTCCAAAATGCGGCCCATCAGGCAGTTACTGTGAGTGGTGTTGGCCCGAATTGGAAGATAGGGATGTAGGCAATATGTGATTTCAACAGGACGGTGCGGATTTTTCATACAGCTAACGAAAAAATGACTTTTTTTGCGCGACAAATTCAACGACCGTGTTTTCTTACGTGGTGGCGATGTTAATTGGCCGCCTAGATCATGTGATTTGACACCGTTGGACTTATTTCTTTGGGGCTAAAGAGAAAAGATGTACGTCGATAAGCAAACAACAATTCAAGAGCATAGAACCTCTATTGTACCTCAACGTCATCGAAAATTTGGGCCATCGGATGGAAGTGTGCCGCCAAAGTCGAGACGAGTATTTCGTCAATATTCTGTTTCATGCATAATTGAACTATACCAATATTATCATAATTGAAGGAAATGACAATAATTTCTAAATAGTATGTGTTTTCTTCCAAATCAACATCGACCCTTAAAATTTAACCACCCTTTATATACATACGTTCTGAATTGATAGATTAAGCGATGACGGCCGCCGTCGCTCGTAAAAAAACAAAAAACAAAAAAACAATATAGTAATTTTCCGTGACTTCTAAAGAAGTTTTCAAGTAACTCAAAGTGCTGATCCACCTCCCGATCGGGCTTCAGGTGTTGCCTCATTTTGAGAATTTAATTTGCTATAAGTAAAATTTTAAACATATATATGAATGATTAGCTATATAAAAGAATAAAAATTATCGTCATTTTCGTGGTATTTCACTTAAAGGATTGTGTAAATGTTACCTGTTGTTACTCAACTGGAAACAAAAATAAAAAACCGTATTTTTCCTTGATCAATAGGTTTTGCATTTGTTGATTTAATACATAATTACGTGTTTAATACTGAGATTTTTTCCATTCTCAACTGATAATTAAACCATAATGTTGTCACCCTTACATGCAGTCTACACCTAACTTGAAACGCAGTTAAAACATGATGTTAAAACTTGCTGTTTAAATATCTATCTGTTAAAGTCGGCGTACACGTAGTGATGTTAGAGTTGTAACTTTTCATAGTAAAACAATAAAAATGGCGAAAAACAACTACAAATAGCAGGCTGTTGTCAATTTAAGTTATAACAGAGTTTCCAAATGAAATGTTTTAACAACCAAGTTGTAACTTTAACCAAACTTTAACATGAGCGGTCCACATTTAACTTTAACTTGATGTTAGCGTTAAAGTTAGTGTTTTCAAGTCAGGTGGAGACCGCACTTTATGATTTAGTGCTATATTTTTCCAAGACTTCGTTTAAACTTAAACCTTAAAAAAAAAAGAAAGGCATGTATGTATGTAGAAAAAATAAGATTTTAATACTCTGGTCACACTGTTGATTGTAGTATAATTACAAAATTTATATTAAAATTTGTCCATAAAAATCTCATATAAAAAGAACCGCCTTTTCTGTCAAAACTTGAGAATGTTTTTAGTTTTTAAGCAAAGAATATTTCAATTGAAATTTCTCAAAAGTTATTTCTCAAAATTTATAATTAAACAAACAACCCCCTTAAGACCTTGGACTTAAAAAAAGAAATAATAATAATATGGAAAAATTAATTCGAATAATTACGCACAGTAATAATTGGAGCTGCTGTGGCTCTTCCTATCTGTGGCTCTTCCTATTTTAATTAAAATCTTTTATTAATAGCGGCAAAACTCTTTGAAAAGTTTGTACTTTTTTTTAATAAAATGTTAATTGCTGGAGCAGAGTTGCCAAACGTGCGTTGCATTTTTAGTTTAATTAATGGTTTTAAAAACGAATTTATGTTTTCTCAATAAAAAACGAAATTTATTTCCTAAAAATTGTTTAATGACGACGTCGTTAGAAATTTTGGATAAATTTAAGTTTACTGGTTTAATGGGAAATGAGCTATCCAACTTTCGGCAGACGACAAAATACAAGTTCTGCCGAAATGATCATTACTCGTGAGATCACACGAGAGAAGTCATAACAGATGATCTGATGTCACTACTAAAAACTCAACGAGCTTTGCATCGCAAAATGGGACCCATATAATACTCGACTTTCGAAGCATTCGAAGAGAAACGGCTACGAAAGATATGTGTGCATTACATGGGCTCTGAAACATATGGAAACTGAGACTTACATATTTCCATCAAAAAAACTTCCGTAGCAATAGTAAGATTTCTGGACACATCAAAGTTTGGATTATCTCAATCCAATATGTGCTAAAAAAAACTCGCCGTTTTCTTACATGGTCGCCAATAGCACGACGTTAAAGGCAACAAAAGTCTGCCACACTGAAGGTTCTATACGATCGTTTTGAAATTATTGTCGCCGCAACCAAACTATCAAACGAATTCCGTATCACATCAAGACTAGCTATTGGAGATGTCCTACCTTGGCAAACACTAAAATTCCCAAACATTTTGAACAAAAAGAACTCATTAAACGCAAACTAACCTTATCGTCACATATGAGAACTCAGCACTAACTAATCTCGAAATCAGCTAGGGATAACTTTAATTGGATACAGATACCATACAATATCTCTCTTGTACGATTTTCTAGTTGCAGATGTGTGCAAACTGTTAAACACGTCAAAGATATATAACTCTATTCCGATTTATAGACCAAATTCATGCATAATCGACCATGCAACAAAGGTGTGGCGACCATGAACAGAGTTGTATACATACACGAGTATGTCAACGACACACATTTTATTCTATTAAAGACAAGAAACGCTTTATGAAATATATTTTTGAATCGTTCTGTTCGATTTATACTCTTCACAATTTTCAATTTAATACTTATGATAGATTCTTCACGCTCTTTGTTAGAAAACGATATAAAGTGAAACACGGAAGAATGTATCATTGATGTACATAAGCGTCTGGTATGACGGCCTTATTTGATAATGGACCAACATCACGGAGTGAAATATTCACGATTAACTAGCGCCCCCATATGACCTGCCAATCAAGGTAAGGGCTACGACAGTGCAATACAACGTAGGTCATTTAGCTTCTTGAAGTGTTACTTGCTACAACAAACGAAAAATTCTTACCCTTCTATGCCAAAGTAAGCGCTGTGCTCTGGTTAAGCGTACACCAAAGGCTAAACCTTCTTTCCGGGGGGAATAAAATACGGAAGAGCAAAAAAATTCACAGCAGTCAAGCCTTACGCAAAACTACCAATTGATATTGCCAAACCCGATATTGATTGGTATCCGAAAAGGGGAACGCCTTCCTGTGCGCTGATGATGTTAAACAACTTGCAACAGACCCACAATATTTTTTTTTTTTTTTTTTTTTTTTTTTTTTTTTTTTTTATATTGGACCAGTACTCAGGGGATAACCCCTACATATGCAGTGCATTGTACCAGAACTACGAAAATAGGTTGTAAGGAGGGGGAAAGAGGGAGTAGTGTTTGTGAACATTTGACTTGAACTTTCCAACGTTATAACAGACAGGAAACACGTCTGCAGGCAACTTATTCCACAGACGAAGCGTACGGCTGAAAAACGAATTCTCTCTGTAATGCGTAGTGCGATTCCCCGGGCAATCGACCACAAATGGATGAGCTCTAGACGATGAGCGAGTGCTACGTAAAAACGTGCGAGTTTCGGGAACAAGATCCCTAATCTCGTCAGAGCAAAATCCATTGTAGTAACGATAGAACAGAGTAACGCACCCCACACTGCGACGATGCTCCAGTGAGTCAATAGAGTTGGATACCCTACTGTCACCGATAAGCTTCTTCGCCCTCTCCTGTACACGGTCGAGTAACCCCAAAATAGACTTTGAGGCACCGGCCCAAACATGAGAGACAATCTTCCGCAATATAACCTATGTATGTGAAAACAATAAGAATAAATATGTGCGTATTTTGGATTGAAAGTTATCTTCTGTTCCTCTTTATCATATGGTAGTATGTGTCGGAATTTTTAAAATTAAGGTGGCTCAGAAATTATTAATGATTTTTTTTTTGTCTAGTTCTAAATGATGAGTTCACTTTACGGCATCTTTGCCAGGTAACCTCACTAGCACAGATTGTAGAAAACACGCCGTCACCTTGACATCGCTCGAAGACGTTCTACCAACAAAATCACACGTGATGTTTGCTAGTGTTGTATTTACTGTAGCAATATCACTAAAGGCACGTAATACAAGATATTCAGAGTTTGTGCGAACTAAATATAACGAAATTCTCTTCGTACTCGAAAAAAGTAAACAATAATTTGTTATAAGTATTTTTCATGTTTACATTTGTAGGATAAGTATTATTATGAGAGGCTAATAAAATTACCGATGGTTACAATTCTACAACATTTACAACAACACCGTGTAATATTCTTGAACTGCAATTGTTTGGGTTTCTAAATGTTGTATCACCTTATGGCCGCAAACATATGACAAGAATTTCTACCAGTGTAAGTGGTAAGCTACACGGGGGTGCTTACGTGGAACTGGTCCATCATCAGATAGGGCCGCAAGGCAAATGCCTTGTTTATATTTTTCACAACTGTTGTATCACCTTCAATAAATCCTGGAAGTGCTGCCAATGCAAATTTTAAAATACACCTCTGTTGTGATAAGCTGATAGAGCTTTCTGAAATCGTTTAGATAATGAAGATTTACCGAACGCCTGCCAATTTTTGCATTTGGATTTCTATACTACTGAATACATTTTGTTTTTACACGGTAAGACTATTTTTATTCTACACACCTTTTTGACAGATCCAAATACATTTACTACCATGTAAAGTTGCCTGAACTGGTAAAGCTGCCTGGGTTATTTCACAGAGGCAGTCTTTAGGAGATTAGTTTAACTTTTAATAGGAGTTTTGTTAATTTTTGATAAGATTTAATGCCAGTTCCCGGATCACGAAGCTGTTCGTTCGTCCGCCCAATTACATTTAAAACAAAAGCAACATTCAAAATTTTGTTATTGTTTTAAATGTAGTTGTACAAACGAACGATTAGCTTAGTTGTCCATCAACTGGCGCTTAAATTGCCATTGATCCACCAAGTTATTTTTCGGTAATAGTTTACTAAATGTCAAATATCGGGTGGTTAAATTTCAAGGGCCGATGTTGAATGTGAACCACACCTAAACGCCAAGTTTTTTCCGAATTTTATTTGACATTTCTCTATTTCAGACCTACTCAATTTGAACCATGGAGAGATACACAATCCAACAACGTGTTAAAGTTATCCAGACTTATTATGAAAATGATGATCAATTTTCGAAGAAAATCATCTTCAGTGATGAGGCACATTTTCACCTCAGTGGATTCGTCAATAAACAGAATTGCCGCATTTGGGCGAATGAGAATCCAAGAGTGACTGTCGAAAAACCAATGCACCCACAAAGAGTGACTGTTTGGTGCGGTTTATGTGCTGGCGGCATCATCGGGCCGTATTTTTTCCAAAATGAGACCGGTCAGGCAGTTACTGTGAATGGTAGTCGCTATCGTGAGATGATAACGAACTTTTTATGGCCCGGATTGGATGTAGACGATATGTGGTTTCAGCAGGACGGTGCAACTTGCCACACAGCTAACGAAACAATTGCTCTTTTGCGCAACAAATTCAATGGCCGTGTTATCTCACGTAATGGCGATGTCAATTGGCCGCCAATACCATGTGATTTGACACCATTGGACTTTTTTCTTTGGGGTTATTTGAAAGAAAAGGTGTACGTCGATAAGCCAGCAACAATTCAACAGCTAAAGGATGAGATAATTCGGCACATTAACGGCATAGAACATCTATTATGCCTCAGGGTCATCGAAAATTTGGACCATCGGATGCCGCCGTTGTGTTTTATTCAAAATCAACATCGGCCCTTGAGATTTAACCACCCTTTATTACCATATGGGAATATACAAAATTTATTATAAGAGAATTTACAAAACATGTAGAGAAAACATATAAATTTTAAGTACACTTGTGTATTATTCGCACTTAAATTTTTGAGTACGACTCCTATTAGAGCCAACTTTTCTTTCTGTGTACACGGTAAAAAACAGCGTTTTAGGTTTAAAACAACTTTAAACTATAAACTATATAAATTGGGCCTTAGTCAGTTTCTCTTGTTCAAAATGCTTGCAAAACTTAGTGCCGTTTGTCAACGAGGGACCAATGATCCTTTATCTTCAGAACACCCCGCTAGCATCAGGCAATTGGGTAGCGTCGAGAACGATTTTGTTCTTGTGTTAAAAAATAAAGTTGTCGGTAAACTGATCAGTGTAAAACTGCTATTCACATATTTATTTATCACAATTTTTTATGAAAAAGTTCACTAATTTATGTGTTGAACTGGAAATCCTGGGGTCTAATCACCGTATACGATATCGAATTAACTATCGTATCGAATAACATTACGATACATCTAAATTGTGGCAACCGATGCATATTGGATCGTAATTTAAACAAAATGCAATGGATTGAAGACTATACGTTCCCTAAAAGTAGGAATACAAAAAATAAATCCTTTAACTTTTTTATATTATTGCAATACAGTTTATTCGATATCGTATGCCGTGATACCAAAATGAAAAATTTCGATAATTTTGCTCGATATCGTATGCGGTGATTTGGCCCCTGTCTTACGTCCTTTTAAACTGTTTGCGTTCATTATGTTTACAAAAATTAATTTTTCTTTTTAACAACTACAAATAGTTCTACAAATCAAGAAAACATCACATGCAATTCTTCACTTAAACCAAATTTGACCACAAAAACAAACAAAAAAAGAAAACAACATTATCTCTTTGTGCCACTGTGGCAAACAGTTGGCTTTATGTGGGTGCTACCAGAGGAAGGTCTGTGTTCAATAAAAACAAAAGTTTGATTTGTATCAATTAAAATTGAAACAAAAATGATGAACAAGCCAGAGTGTGAGTGAGTGGTTGTTAGCAAATCTGCTACGATTTTCGATTTGAACGGAAGGGCGATTTCAATGCAGATAAAAATTTAAATTAAAACAAAAGTCTTCTTTTATCAAAACAAATTTTGCCGCCATATAACAACAACAGCTTCAAAACGATTGCGTGACTTGGTGTCATCTGCTGGATATTGTTACTGTGAATGATTCTCAAAATTCTTGCCGTTCTGACTGCAGCTCTTTTCATCAGAATGAAATAAATACAAGAAAGAAATTAAATTAATTTTTCCATTAAAAATTTTAGGCGATTAAACCAGTTGAATAAACTTATTTGAAATTCCCTTTTTTTTATTGAATGAAATATGTTTTTAATAACAATTAAATAATTGCGGTATTTTGTTTTTGTAGCTTTGTTAATTTTAAAGCCGTTTGAAAATTAAAAATCTTCAAACGAAAGAACGAACAAACAGACAGACAGGGTTTTATTCAAGGCACATTTTTTTTGCTTTATTTATGGAAAGCACTGAAGTTGAGTCACTTTTTTTTATTGGCGAGTGCGTTGGGGGCAATTTAATTGTTATTGATGATATGCAATGGAAACCAAAACTTTGGTTTAATTTTTTAAAGTTAATCTATAGCTGCAGAATATTTTATCAATATTTTCTTGTATTGGAATTTAAAAACCTAATTCTACTTCTGGAGCAAAAACTACCTATGGAGAATTTTATATTATACAGGGTGTCTGGTAGCAAGTTTATATTTTCAAACTTAAATAAAATATGTAATATTTTACACAAAGTTTTGTTATTATGAGAATGAAAATGTCGATTTTATTTTTTAAAGAGTATCCAGATATCTTCCGTCACTACAAATTTTTTCATTACACTATTACCCCTCTCTGCAACTTTACCAGAATGTTTGAGTAGATACCCAACGACCTGTTTTTTTATATTTTTTTTATTTTTATCTTGGACCAGTACTCAGGGGAAACAAACATTTTAGAGGTGCATTCCCAATTAAGCCTTGGTGATGGTTGTCGAAGCTATGCTCACGGCTTTCACGCACGGAAATTTTACTTTGTTTGGAGATGGCAAGGAAAATAAAGAGTGTGAGAGAGACACTCTCTTTTTCCTAGCCACCACCAATCTCAAGACTTTGCAAAGTAAACTTTTCGCATGTGAAAGCGGTGCTGGGATAGCATAGAATTTTATTTACTACAACAATAAGGCTCTCTTTCTCCTAGTCACCACCAAACTCAAGACTTTGCAAAGTAAACTTTTCGCGTGTGAAAACGGTGCTGGGATAGTCTAGAATTTATAATTTTTTACTACAACAATAAGAGCATGTACTCCTCTATACCCCAGAAAGTAGGTTGCTCGAGGTAAGAGTACACCATGTCCCAACCCGCTCCCCGGTAAGAAGATTATAAATAACTGAAAATCAACATCGAAACCTTATGGGTGATATTTGGCTGCAAATATTGTAAAGGTTTTGTTAAAATTAGTTTTGCGGATTTTGCATTTTGGGCAATTGGCAACCAGCCATAGCTACCAAATGCACAAAATCCCCCTGGAGAGCAGGTTTTGCCTTGGTAGACGCCCACCCAGCGCACTTTGCTTGCTAGAGCTTAGAAGTATTGGAGTTACTTGTTTGTTGTAGCAAATAAAACCCTAGGAAGCTGCATGACTTATGTTGTGTTGGACTTTCGAAACCCTTTTCAAGGGTCAATTGGCAGTACGGTGATCGACAAAACACCGGTAGCTTCTGCTTGCAGACCATCTCGGCGCTGATCATGGTAGAGATCTATATCTCGGCTTCATCAAGCTGTAGCTTAAATCTAAAATCGCAGGCAGAGAAATTAGTCTTGCCCGATAACTCCCCCCGGTGAGCAGGTTTTGCCTTGGCGTACATCAAATCAGGACACTCTACTTTCTGGAGCATAGAGCAGATGGTGTCGTTTGTTGTAGCAAATAAACCTCTAAGAAGTTGTATGACTTATGTTGTGTTGGACTTCCAAAGCACTTGCCAAGGGTTAATTGGCTATACGGGTACAAAACACCGACAGATTCTGCTTGCAGACAATCCTGCAGCTAGTTGTAGTTGACGTGCCTACTTCTTGGCTAAAACATTCTGGCTGTAGCTTAAGTCTAGAATTACAGGGAGGGGAATTAGTATTCCCCGATAATTACGATGCATAGCGTTTAACAGGGGCGAATAATCATCGAACTGATGTTGTCTTGCAATAGCTACCTGTAATGTGAGGAACCAGTGCTAATCGTTAGGCGGGTGAGATTGTTTAAGGGGTGATGCTCTTAAATGCCTGTTATTAACTGCCGGGGAAATTCCCCCCGGGGAACAGGTTTTGCCTTGGCGTATTCCTAACTTAGGCGCTCTGTTTTTCGGGGAAAAGAGGGG
The DNA here is from genome assembly GCA_914767995.1 of Thecocarcelia acutangulata. Lineage (NCBI taxonomy): Eukaryota > Metazoa > Arthropoda > Insecta > Diptera > Tachinidae > Thecocarcelia > Thecocarcelia acutangulata. The sequence continues at coordinate 34,396,403 of OU612097.1, forward strand.
AAGGGGTCCCTCGTTTGGTGCGGCAAACAAAACTCTAGGAAGCCAATTGACTTATGTTGTGTTGGCTTTGGAAACACTTACCAAGGGTATAAATTGGCAGAACGGGGATCAGCATGGCCCCCGGGAAGTTCTGCTTGAGGTTCGACCCGGGCTGATCATGGTTGAGGTGCCTACCTTGGCTGAAACTTTCTGGCTGTGGTTGAAACCTAAAACGCAGGAAGGGAGTGTTAGTATCCTTGATAATTGTTTGGTGATGGCTTCTTTCGAGGGCTAACAATCTTCCGAGGATCTGTTGCCTATACAACAGATACTTGTGTTGTAAGGAACCAATGGTGATGGTTGACGGGTGAGTTGGTTTAAGGGCTGATGCTCTTAGTGGGCTTCGGCCTACCAACTCATTTAGCCTTGTCCTCCATTGTTTGTTGGGAAATTGCATACATGTGGGATTAGAAGGCCCGAACTCCTCCACAAAAAGTTGTTCATATGACCGCAATCATATGACAAGAATTGCTACCTGTGTGAGCCTAGTCAGCCACATGGGGGCGGTGGTGAATCGTGAAAAATTCACTCCGTGGAATTGGTCCACCATCAGGTTAGGCTGTCAAGGCAGGTACTGAGACCCAAGCTCTTCAGCAAGGGGTTTGTTAACGGCTACAAACATATCGCTCCTTTATTGCAACATAGTCATAACTCAAAAAAGCTTGTTTCGAGAAAAACACATATCAAATTTTTAGCTTCCATACCAGTCTCAGGAAAATCTTTTAGAAAATATCGTCTAAAGGAAACAGTTTAAAAGTAATTTGAATAAATTTTTGGTGCAATATAAAAGAGGTACTCTTACAGCCTGTTCATGGATCGCGTTTTAAATAAAGCGAAAAGCAGCGACACGTTTATGACTACGTAAGAAATTGGGTCTGTGTAACGCGCTTCTCATTGTTCGCGTTCTGTTACGTTATACACGTATTAGTATACATATTTTCAATCCCCAGTATTGCCACTATAGAAGTTATATGTATCTTGTTTACTTTTTTCGTGTAAAATATATTTTTGTTCGTGAATAACGGTAACCCTATTTCAATTGAAAAAATGAAACCGGTGATAAATATTTATGTAAACAAAACATCTTTATGCTGAAAAAAAAAATTATAGAATATTTGCTGGTCATACAAATTCTGTTGATGATCATACAAATGCCTTTATGGATTGATCCTAATTTATTCTTTTATTTTTTAAATTATTTCCTTTCTTTAAATAATTAGCAGAAAAGGAAATTGTTTGCATATACATATATGTATATGTATGTACGTGTTAACATGGATATGAACGTTTATTTATGTATATATTTGTGAACATGTATGCATACTTGTTTTTGCTGTTATTTCCATTTTCATATATTTAAATCTTTTTTTTTTTTTTTGTTGTTCAAGCTTCTTCTTTTGTCTTGCTCAACGAATAAAAATTTTCATTCGCGCAGCATTCGCCTGTTTGGCATGTAAAAACGCGATACACAGACAGAAAGCAGATGTCAATTGTTACGTTTTTCGTCCAAAAAGTTTTTTTTCGCGTTACATGAACGCAAATAAGAAAAACGTCAAGATTTCGTCGCGTTTTTTGAGCACATTGTGTTCCATGAACAGGCTGTTAATAACTCTGCATTGTTAACTCGAAAAGCTCTTTTTTTGATATGTGACTATGTTGTAATAAAGAAGCGATATGACAAAAGTTACGATGTGTGTGAGCCTTGCAAGCCACATGGGGGCGCTGGTAAATAGTAAATAACTCACAATTGGAAGTGGAATTGGACCATCATCAGATAAGGCCGTCAAGGTAGGCCCTGATGTAAACCAATGACACATACATGCCCGAAATCATATTTAAGTATTAATTCGTAAATTCTTCCATCCAGTAAAGCCAATTTAATTAATGTTAAAAATGTACTTATTAATTTTTTTTTTTTTATAATTTAAACTTGTGTAATTAAAGTAATATTGCTGCTTACAGCTACATATGTACATTTTTTTTCTTGTGAAAATATACAAACAATTATTTTTGAATAAACTTTTGTTTGAATTCACAGGTCCGTATTTAAATAATTTTTGCAATGATGTAGTGCTTTCCATTATTAAACAATAGAAAAAAAAACTTTTTACATTTCAAGGAAAAACTGAAAAATATTTCATACCTTTAAATCATTTGTTCAACATTTTATAATAAAAATAAAATTTGTTTTATTTAAAGCAAAAACTAGGCAGCCGCATGCAAACATGCAATAGGTATAAATTGTAAAAGGATTTAAATAAACAATAAGTAAATTGAACAAAATTAAAAAGTAAATAAAAAAGAAATCCATTAATTCAAGCAGTGGATTATTGTTTTTGAAATAAAAAAAACAATGAATAATAAATAAATACATTCAAATAGAAATTTAATTTTTATTATTGTTGTGTTGGTATTTGGACATTGATTTAAACAATTTGCACAGTCAGAATAAATAAAATAAATATGTGTGTGCACAAGTGGAAAACATTTTCCAAACCACAAGCTCCACCTTTTTTTAATATTTTTAATAAAATAGATTCATGAAGCAGAAATTGTGTAATATACTACATACCTATACACAACTACTACTACAACTAAGCTGTACAATTTCTAGCAAATAGAAAATTTTTACTACAAAACGGCGAAGAACATGTGAAACGAAATCCCCTTCTTCTTCCGCTTAATCAGCAGTTACTAAACGAAACTAAATCAAAGATAACAACAAAAACACAAGTATTTATTTAAAATGTGTTAGAGAGTGCAAGTATGCATTTCACAAATGCAGATATAGCACTAGAGTTGCCAGATGAATGCTTCCAACACATCTCTTGACTAGTGTTATTTTGAAAGTTACTTTAAATTATTATTTGTTTTTGAGCTAGTGGTCCTCTTGTACAAATTATAGTTTTTATTTTCAGTATTTCAACACTCCGTTGTGTGACTTCTTCAGGAAAATTTGTTTTTTGAAAAATTGTGTATACCTTCAAAATAATATAAATTTGAAAACACTTATTAGTTTTTACTTTCTGTTGCCGTTCTGTGACGTTTATTTCTATAATAATTATTTTACAATTACTTTTTCCGTAAATATTCAGCTGCTTTTTAGAGTAGAGCATAAATAAAAGAAAAACATTGGAATGCAGAATAATATACTTATGTACATAAATATTATCTTGTCTGAAAAAACCAAAAACAAATTAATAATTTAGAAATGGTGATCAGACAGCCCACTTCTTTCTCACAATCTGCAGAGTTTATGGCACTTCTTATACAAAATATAATTTTTTCCTCGATAAAAGGATATTCCTTTAATCATCCATAGTTGCTTAATTGATAAAAATGTATTAACGTCAACTGAAACAATTTTTTTTAGCTTTTGACAAAAAAAATTATATACATTTGTATAAAAAAATAATGTTTCCATGCCAGAAAAAAAGTAAAACATACACATATCTGGCCGTCACTTAACGTTGAATTCTATTTTCAACAGATTAGCCCGCAACAGAACAGAAGGAAAAAGTAAAGACAAACCATGCACATATAGTTCATATTGAACAGAAAGAAAACAGCTGATTCAGAACGGAACAGAACGTACAAACTAATTCTGCCTTTATAGAAATAACAAAAACAAAATATTCAACTACATTAACATTTACAATGAAGAAACATATTTTACATTATTATAATATTAAAAATTTACTTTATTGAAAATTAACAAAACGCGCATACATCATAGGCCATGTGCTAAGATCGCATTAACAGTATATTTGTAACGTCATTGCGACTAACTATAATGAGCTGTGCCTTTACAGAGTGGCTAATAACGAAATATTCGAATCTATTGAAGCTAGTGCACACAACTCTAAAAGGCCAAAAAATGTCATCAAGCCTGATCGCTCTAAGGGAATAATTCGATGATGCGAGCGCTGTAATATACTCGTATTATCTTAAAACTTCGTATATTTTCCAAACAGGTAGCTCAGCATAGTTATAACTAATACAACGAATCTGTAACAATGTATTCCCCATTTATTATTCTTCGTTAGCCGAAAAATAGCTATTTATTTCAGTAATAACCTCTTATGCAGCAGAAACCATGCAGCAATCTGTTTTTAATTCGGAAACCAATATATCCTGGTTTAAACGGGGTGTCGGGTAGCAGATTTATATTTTCAAACTTAAATAAAAAACCTAGTAATTGACACAAAGTTTTAATAAGAGCAGTGGACGATAGAATGGAAATGCCGATTTTATTTTTTAAAGAGTATGGCATTCAGATGTCTTCCGTCCAACTGAACACACTGCTTGAAACGGAGCCTTGTGTTCTAGGTCACACGCTGTAGTAAGCTAGGTTCAATTGAGTTGATTTCTCGACAAAATTATCCTTTAAAGCCACAGGAGAATAGGGATTTTCATTATAAACCTTCTTTCTAAGGTAGCCTCATAAAAAAATCCATGAAAATTAGATCGGGTGACCTCGGTGACCGTGGGATGTCCTCAAAGTGACTGGTCAGCTGTTGGGGGAAATTTTCCCGAAGCAAATTCATCGAAACTTTATACTAAGATCCAAATTGATGCGGTGGATCTACATGGCTTAATCCAGAGTACAGTTAGTGTAATTTGTAACAGAGTGGCTTGAGCAGTAACTCGATTGGCATGAAGAAAAATTTCAATACTTCAGTCAATCAGGCAAAAAGAAAAATTGATGAGATAATTTTGCGCAATACAAATTTCCCAGGGGTTATTGGTGCCATTGATGGAACCCACAATAAAATAGAAATAAAAAACCGGACGTGATTTAGCCCAATACTACATAAATAGAAAAGGATATTTTTCCCTGAACGTTCAGGTAATTTGTGGTACAAATGGTGTCAACTATGTTTGAAATAAAATACTCATTTGCCTTTGCCAACTTTTTGAGTAGAGTCTGGGAGGAATGAGTAAAATTAGCATTACCGCATAATAAAAAGTGAACTTTATTATGTATGCGCTTGTCTGTTTACTTAACCATATATTAATACATATGTACCTTGTCTTCCTCTACCAAATTTCCAGAGCGTTTTATTTTATTTTTTGCTTCATCTTTTATTTTTTGTCTGAATGAAATCAAATGTAGTGGTGCACAATTAATAACAATAGATTCGGTTGAATACTTGTTATGCAAATTAACTAAATTTTCTCGAAATTGACACAACTTTTAACATGTTTTGTTATATAATAGTACGAGACATAAAGGCCCTGATTCACTATCCTACACGATCGTGCGATTCATTCACTGGAAACTGCTTCAAAAGTCTGGCCGACTTGAAAAAATCGGTTCAAAATGGCGTTGTAGGTCACACTGTTATACAAGTATGATTGAAATAATTTATTTACACAAGAAAACAACTAAAAACTCTTATTAACATAATAATTTTACATTATTTAAATTTCTTCCTTGAGGAACAAACAATATTCTTATATTTTTCACAATATATACCACACTGATCGCACTGAAACCATAATGTTTTGAAAAGTTTCATAAAATTTTTCAAATCGCACGATTTGTCAAAAACTCTGTTGTACGGTTAAATTTTTAGTACTTTTTCAGCACACATGCTTTATTTAGTAGATCGCACGATCGTGTATGATAGTGTAACAAGGCCTTAAAATATGAATTAAAACCACAAGGTATCACCAGTATGCAACCATAAAACTATTAAAAGTAATTTATAATTATTTTTTATTTTTGCACCTAAAGATCGTTTTATTTTATATAAAAAATTCAACAGTATTTATTTTCAATATTTCGATAACAAAACAATACAAAACAATGTTATTTTCAATTTGAAATAGTTTTTTTCAAACAGAAAATTGTTTAATAACATGTTAATTTTCCTGACGATGATAACAAATTGCTATCGAAATATTGAAAATAAATAATAAATAATTATTGACAATAATAAATAATTATTGTCAATAATAAATAATTATTGACAGTAATTTTTCAAGTTGAAAAATTTTTAATAACGTATTAATTTTCCTGACTCATCGTATTGTTATCGAAATATCGATCGTTAGCTGCAAAAATAAGAAATAATTACTTAAACAAGATCAATAAATTAAATATCAAATAAAATACGAGTAAGCCTTTTTATTAATAATTAATAACATAAACATTTTTTAATAACTAAGTAAATATTATCTTTAAATTACTATATCTTTATATATTAGACTGTGTTTAATATACAAATGTTTTCAGATGCTTTAAATATGCTCAAATTTTAACCTTTCCTACTTCGGTATCTATGCGGAAGTTTTATTTTAACAGATGTTTAGGTACTGTTATGTTCAGATTGCAAACTTGACACCGCGCTGGTTTAATTTACGTGCGAGGGTGCTATATTCTGTGAGGGAGTTGAATTTAGTTTAGAAATCTTATGAATTTTAATAAAAATTTGTCTAATTTTGTTTTTTGCACACATATTAAAAACATAAAATTCTTTGGCGATTTTAATGTGGCAAAAACACACTCTCTGGCAACGCTATCAACACATATGTATGTGCCTCTAACACTTGCACAAAACTCATACAAATTTATTGTATGTTTTTGGAGTTTGGGGCTGTCAGAGAACTCCTCCCTCTTGTTAACGTTTAGCTAAAACACACTCGTACACACAAACACATGCCTGCACATGCTTGAATTCATGTTTTTTGTTTTGTTGTGTTTGATTTTTTTCTTCTCATATTTAGTCTATTCATTCGCCAATCACAGCTGTTTGGTTTTGTGCGCATGGTATGGATCAATTGATTTTGTTTTTGCTGTTGTACTTATGATTGTTTCTATTGTTGTTGTTATTATTGTTAGAATACGTTTTGTGTTTTGATTGATAATAAATCTTTATCGTTTTAACTTGTTGGCCTTATCTTTTGTTCTACCATTTCCAACACAATTCTTGACTTCTAATGGGGTCTAATAATTTGTTTTGTTGATGTCAATAAATAAATAAATAAAAATAAAAAAAATAGAATAAGTGAAACAATTTAAAATGGTAAAAATCGAAATTGAAATTGTTGGTATTTTCCAATGACAGGCATATTGAATATTTGTGGGCAGTAGCTGATAATAAATGGCTAGCGCTGGTTTAATATTTAATTGAAGGGAGAATAGAAACAACATTTAAATCCTATTTAGAGAGCTATAACAAAAACAATATATTTCATAATAATATTTCAATTGAAAAAATTATTAAATATTGTAATACGTATAACTGCATATACTCGTACATAAGTATAAATAGGTATTATAAATATCTATAATGGAAAAGAAATATAAATTAAATACAAATATTTTAGCGGTTGTGAATGATGCCGAAATTAGGAACAAAGAATGTCAATATTTCCAGACGTTTTTCTTCAATTTACTTCAAATTTAAGAGAATTGTTCATGATTCAATTTACACTATATGTACTCAGTAGATATAAGAAATAAGTTTAAAGTCAGTTTACCCAATAGTTTAAAACGAGTGCTTTACACCTGCCGAGTAACAGGACAAGTGTTGTCCTAAATCAAAAAATATATACAGCTTATGTTTTGTGTTTTCCAGCTGTCTATATATCGAACTAACTACTGTATCATCAGTAGGTCTGAAAACCTGTGGTAAATATTTTTAAACATTTAACTGTATATTCTATTATTTAATATAAAAAAAAAAAATTAAAATTTGTCATAGAATTCACTTCCGTTCGGAAATGGAATTGAATCGGGTTTTTAATTCTTCAAAAAACGAAAATTTAAAACTTTTTCGGAATAAAATCAATTCTATAAGATAATACTAGTTTCATTCTTGGAATGAGAAATGATTTCATTCCGAAAAGTTTTTTAGTTTTTCTGTTTTTGAAGAAGTAAAAAAGAATTCAATTCCATTTCCGAACGAAATGAAGCTCTGTGACATGGCTGCATGTTTCGCAAACGCAAAAAAGAATATTTTTTTAAAAACATGCTTATATTTGTTGCATTTGTATGTTTGTTTGTTTGTATGTTTGCAGCACTCGAAACCCCTGCCATATGAGTGATTATTATAGGTGATTATATAGTGATTATTATAGGTGTATAAAACTGTATATACAGAGTTGTCTCGTTAGTGCGGAAGTTGGAGTTGCCGTATTGCTTCCGGGGATATAGGGGGAGTTTGGGGATTCATGAAGTTCCCAAAAAATTCAGAACTACTCCGCTAACCGGTTTAGAACCGGTTTTTCATATTCGGTGCAAGCTTTTGCATGGAACATGTATCCGAACTATTAAAGGTCATTCGCTTTAGTGCCAAAATTGAAGTGGCCGTATTGCTGTTGAGGAAGTGAGGATATTTTGACATATCCTAAAGTCGACTTTGGGAATTCCCAAAATAAAGTTGGAACCATTTCCCTAACCGAATCGAAACCGGGGTTTTATATTCGGTGTGCATTTTGACCGTGGAACTTATAGTTGCCATATTGTTTCCGGGGAAGGGAGCGGGGGATTTTGGCAGTTCCTATTTTGTTATATAAATAATAAGTTTGATATCTAAGCATGTTTTTAGTTTTTAAACTATATTTATATCAAAGAACTCTCAATTCCTAACTCTCAGCAACTAACTCATTATTATTATTATTTTCTTTTTTGAAATTGCGATCTGTCAAACGTTGGGGGCTAAAATTTCTTCCAAATTCATCGATTAGTTTATTTGTTGTAGTCGTTTGAAGTAAGCAACTTTTGTGTTTCTTGAAAAATGGAAAAAAGTGAATTTCGGGCAGTGATTAAACACTTTTATTTGCAAGGAAAAGCAGCGAAAAAGGCAAAAGAAATGCTCGATAAACATTACGGTGAGTTTGCTCCGTCAGATTAGACGATAAAATATTGAATTGCTGAATTTAAACGCGACCGGACAAGCACTGCAATAATACCATCAACAGCCAGGCCAAAAGAAGTGTTACTGAAGAAAATATCAAGAAAAACCTCGATATCGTTATGAATGATCGCCGAGTCAAATTACGTGACATTGTTGAAACGGTAAACATATCATATGAACGTGTGTTCAACATTTTGCATGAAAATTTGCATATGAAAAAGCTATCTGCAAGATGAGTGCCGTGTTTGCTGAGTGTCGAACAACAATCAGTTCGACAGATCACTTCAAAGCGTTGTTTGGACATGAAGAAAGAGGAATCCTGTTGATTTTTGGCGTCGATTGATAACTATGGATAAAGCGTAGGTTCACCACTACACACCTGAACCCAAAAGCAATGGAAACAATGGGTAGACGCTGGTGGATGTGCTCCGAAGAAGGCGAAAACAGTCATATCGGCTGGCAAGGTTATGGCCGCTGTATTTTGCTCATCTATTATCTTGAAAAAGGATCCACAATCACAGGAAAGTATTATAGTGTATTATTGGATCAATTCATTGCTGCAATAAAGAAAAAAAGACCACATTTAAAGAGGAAATAAGTGTTCTTCCTTCAAGACAACGCACTGGTTCACACAGCGTTAGATACGATGCTAAAATTAAGTGATGCAAATTGGTTGATCATCCACCTTATAGTCCAGATTTTTTCCTGTTTCCAAACTGGAAAAAATGGCTCGCAGGAAAAAGATTCAACTCAAACGAGGAAGTGATTACCGAAACTAACGCGTATTTTAAGGGGTATTCACAATCCTACTACTCAGATGGTATAAAAAAAGTTGGAATATGATCTTACTAAGTTTATTGTAAATATACATTAGAGGTAAATACACATGGAAAATATTTAATCGTGCAAAAAATCTATGGATTACCGAAGTATTTATTTAGATAAAAAAGGTGTAAGTAAATACGGGTTGAAAATCACTGAAAAGCCTGGAAAGTAAAAGTGAAATCTTTATTAACTCTTGAAAAAGTATTGATTACTTTCCTTTACTAACAACTGTACTCGTATTTTCTTAATCATTTATTTGCCTATACAATCTTTTAATACGCTTTCTATAAGGAGCCCCTATAAAAACAAACTAAAAATAAACAAATATTTTGTTAAAACTTTTTTATTGATGTATTATAAATCAACTATAAAGTTTTTAAAACAAACACTCGCCAATGCAATGTATTTCACCACCCGGCAGGCAAACAGGAACATTTAATTTGTACGTTAATTAAATGTTTATGATCTTTAAATAAACAAAGAAGCAGTTTAAATAGAAAACTTATAAAAAACATTTACCGCCAACCTTTAATAAACTCAGCAGACAGAGAGAGAGGGACCTTCTAACTAATTGGCACTGAAGATCATTTAATCAATACGGCAGACATTATTGTGGGAACGCAGCTATAAACAGTTTTGCACTTATTGACAATAAGTACGAAAGAAAGATACAAACATACGTGTATTATAAAAAGAAATAATTACTTAATTCATAAAATTCTCTGTATTGTTTGGAATTTTTAAAAGATAAAAGTGGTATTCTGTTCAATCCTCTTAATACATAGTGTTTGTACTATTTGAAATGAAAGTTGTAACGTTTTAAACGGTTGTACTATAAAGATATAAAAAGTAGTTTTAAGATCACAAAATTGTTGAATAAATATTTTTGCTGATTAAAAAAAATTTTTCTTTGTAAAGGGCCAAATAAACTGCTTGGCAAAAATGCCAACACTTTAGGTTTGTACAAACATTTATCTTTGTTTATGGGGGTGTTGGCTTGTTTGTACAAACATTTGAAGCATGTTTGCACGAAAATTAAACATTTTTGTTGCACACATCTGGAATGTTACTGCTGTCTAGTGCTAAATCTTGTCATTTCAATGAATGTTTTGCAGAGTAAAGTGGTAGAAAAAGAAGACAACACAAAATGAATCAAGGAAAAATATCCTTCTTAGAATTTCTAGAATTGCATCAAATATTGTCTGCTTTGTAGAAAATAAAAAAACTATGATTGTGGCAACAGACCCTCAAGAAATATAGGCTATAACAACTTATAAAACAGTTTATATCTTGTGAACTTCATATTGGTTTACTCTCATTGAAAATGAGATGTATGAAATGCCTAATTTGTATTTCTGATGTGCATTACATGTTGTAATTGTTTTCCGGTTAAATTTCAAATCTGGCTTTCGCCAAGAAGAATTTTTGTTTTTTAATTATAACAATAATTGCCACCATCGATAACTCTCGATCAAAAAAGACAGGATATAATAATTGAATACTAAAGCTAGGGACTAACGATGATTAGTTTGTGTTTGTATGAATTATATTTGTATCGGAAAGTATGTGTTTGGCAAACGGTTTGCGTAGTTTATTTGGCTCTTTACTTTTGCTTTCAATATTAATTTTTGTTCCACCGAAATCTTTGAAGCTTACAGCTTCATAGGTAACATTTTTTACTACATCTGGACCGGTTATAAACATGTATTAACTATTCTTTATCATGAAAATAAAGTTTAATAGTACTCGCAAGCCGCACTTTTTGCACATGAACCCATAATTAAAGAAATTTGTGGTATAACACTAGATGCATTTATATTCCTTTGAAAAATTTTTCCATAACCAGCAAGGAAATTTACTCCCTCCTGAATAGTGCTATTTTTCATTCACTATTGTTTGAGTTAATTTTTTAAATTATTTCTTACTATTTAGTTTGATGTCGAAGCGTTTATTTAAGTTTTTTAAATTATATATATTTCATACTTTTTACGGTTCGAAACCAGTATAAAAGCGGCTCCAAGTTTTTTGGGAACTTCCAAAATCGTCTTCAGGAATCGCTAAAGTCCCCCCACTCCTCGAAAGCATAACGGCAACTTCAATTTTCGCACTAAAGTGAATGATCGTTAACAGTGCAGATACACGTTCCATGGCAAAAACGCGCTGCGAATATGGAAAACTGGTTCCGAACTGGCTAGCGATGTGATTCCGACTTTTTTGAGAACTCGCAAAATTAGATTCAAGAGTTGCCAAAAGCATCTTTGGTAAAAGTGGTGGCACTATCTGTCTCGAACTTTCATGACAATTATGCCCACTATCCACCTATCTCATCAATTTGGCGTAAGATTAAGGAGCTAACATGAGATTGTGCGAATAAAAAACATTTGAACTGAGTAAAATGGATTAGAATCCATCAAAACTCAACAAATTTTGAAAATTTTTGATTCATAATAGTTTTAATTTTGTAAACTTGGGGCAATTTTGTCATTATTTTTAACAAAGCTCTAGAAATGGTATTTAGAGGTACGGTTCTAAAGTTTAAATGTACAAAAATAATTGGCCTTATAGACTTCCTATGTATTGAAATAAAGAAATAAAATATATAATAATAGTTACCCGCAATAACTGAAAATTTGTTACAGTTTGACCAAATTCCTAGGTTTTTCTTAAATTCCCATAATGTTAAAACTGCACGGGATAGATTTTTTTCTAATTTTTCTCATAATGTTTGCAAATCCATTCAACCCGTTTCGGCTTGACGTTGAGTTCTAGAATGCCCTGTCTAATAGTAGCTAACTAAACAATGATAATGTTGAGTTTAGATTTTATATATGATGATATCATTCGTCTGGCTCAAGTTCAATCCTGGCTATAGCCAAGTTTAATAATTTTAGAAAAATGTGTGTTTTAATAGAATATCTGTTTTTAACATGAAGTTTCCTTGAAATAACATGAAATGCTAAAAATGGTGTTAATTGAATATTCAATATCAACCCAATGTGATTTGAAATTAAATGTGAATATGTATATTTTAAAACTCCTTAGAAAACTTTTCCACTGCAGAACTATGTTGAGTTGTCTTTTGTCGCGCCTCATACTTGTAACAATAAGTCTTAAGAGTTTAAGAAAAATCACAATTTCAAATAGACTTTTACTCAAACTTAAATCTAAGGGTTGTAATAAATTAAACATGTCCCTTCAATTTTTTTAATTTTTAATACTCCAATACTACTTTCAGACGATAAGATAAGACATCCAATAGGCAGACAGACGGCTTAATTGGAAGTGAAACCGTTATACTGATATGCGTCAATTTGAAAACCTGAAGATGTAATAAACTATCCTAAAACCAACATTGTAAAAGGTTATAAATTATTTATTTACAACTTTAACTTGTTAGTAAAAATATTTGTTTATGTGATTGTCTGAAAAGTTGTAGGCAAGGCAGCCAGCAGACTCAACCCATTGTGCAGTTGAGGTGGTGGTATATTGTGTTTTGATATTGTACGAGTATGTGTTTAAATAGCAGTTATACAACAGTGCACAGATATACTCTCTCCGATTGTAGTTAATTGCTCTGTGTATATTTACGGTGTTAAATTCCAGAGTCATTGTCTAGTTTTACACATGAAAGGTAACATTTAAGGGGAAGTTTCTTACGCTCCTGTTTCAAATATAAATACGCGTAAAGAGCTATTTATCGCAACTTTATGACTTGAAACTATTTTCCAAAAAAAAAAGTCATATGATAAATAGAACTGATAAAATTTGTATTGTTTACCGATAGTCATGTCGTTATTAAGGGCTATTAAAATTTTGATTGAAAATTCATGTAAAAAAATATATTTTATGACACTCGTAATAAAACTTTAATTAATACTTTGATACACTAATGTGTACACTAATATATAGTTCTTTGTAATATAAATATTTTTTAATCAGCAATTACTTGTTTTGCTGTCATTTTCGATAATAAGACTACTAAAAACAACCTCCCGCATTTGATAATAAAATTTTCTGGTGAAAAAGTCGTCACAGAATATACATATGTATACTCATACTCTCAAAAGATTGTGCCAAGCAACAGTGCTAAATACTGAAAAAGAGTCCGGATTCTAAAGAACATTTTCAAAATTTCTAATTAGCAAGTATCTTTCATGTTTTAATAAAATACTTTTGAATAAAAATATTTTGTGATGCACTCTGAAAAAACTCAGAATTTTAAGAAAATTTACTTATGTATTTTTTTACTACCAAATTAAATTTTATAATGATTAGAATAAAACTAAAAAAAAAAATTGTACATTTAAATTATAAAGAACTGATCAGAATACTCGTATAATATTGTTGATATAACCATATTATAATACTATTGATGAATTTTATAGTTACACCTGATAATACTATTTTGTTATATTTAAAACTTAAAACTGACTCACCATAGTATTGTTAAAAAATTTCATTATACTACACTATATAATAAGTAAACACAGTATTAATAAAAGCTACCACATTAGTGTCATACACAAACATATTACACACCAGCAAACTATTTTTTTTTGCCATGGATATTATATCATTAAAGAACCGTTTTAATATCGCAAATAGCTTCATTTGGACAGGATCATATTTTTGTCATGGCTAAGCCAATATTAAATTAGAGCTAAAATATGTAATATGACATATTTACGTTATATGAAAAACTTCCCCTTTAATGTCAAAGTATAGGTTAGCCGTAATAAAACTAAAATATTTATTAAGCACATCGTGTAAGATTGCAATATTAAGAACCACATGTAACCATATTAATATGGTTGCATGTACCATAGTATGGTTGTTTGCAACAATAGTATGATTGATCAGTTTTACATAATTGGTAAAAAATTCTCCCCGCACTTAAACAAATAAAATTAAAATAGGTTGTAAGTGTTCTTCATATTTATACTTGTGAGATAAATAAAATCGAAGTGTAACATAAAATTACTGATGGTTACAATTCAACAGCATCAACAAAAATAAGGTGCAATATTTTAAAATTGTAATTTGATGGTTCTGTAAATGTTACACCACCTTCAGTTAACACTCAAATGAGCTTAATGCCAATATGCAATGAACTTAAAAACTCTTAACATGACCTCTTCACAATATTTTTTAAAATAGTTTAGAAAATAAACTACGCAAACGGTTTGGCAAACACACGCAAACGACACAAACATAATTCATGCAAACACATATTAATCACTTCTTCACTTTTTTATTTTTTTGATTTCAGTGAGAGAGTATGAGTATGTTGCGGCAATTTGCTCGCCATATGAATTCCGCTAAATATCAATTGTATATATTGTCACTTCTTTGTTGGCCTCAATATGTCTCTTCTAACTTTCCTGCAAAAAATTATGGCCTATATTTTTTGAAACTCTGCTGCTAAAGACTTTGCTGCTAATTTTTTCTAGAAAGAAGGCAAAATTTTATACAACAAAAGCGGTTTGACAAACATCAACGTATTTGCACAGACAAAATTATAGTAAAAATAAAATCAACAAAATTTGTTAAATTTTTGTTGAACTTTTATAATTTTTTTAAATTAAAAATTGTTTGGTTTGTACATATGTACAACAGGTTTTTAGTTCAAGTTTTTCCTTTCTTAATTTTTTTTCTTAAGAAGGATTTTTTACAATACAAATTTGCTGTGATCAATAATTTTGATTGAAGAAGACAAGAAAAATAATAATCAAATCTTTAGCTGGGGGACGACTAGCTGTTTCGTAGTCGCAACACTACTTACCAGCACCCACTGGGATTTGAACTCGGGACATGACGTATCATGATCTACTGCTTTAACCACTAAGCCACCGAGCATTTAATTATTTTCTATCTATATTCATCTCATATTGAATCACATATGCATTTTGTTAATTGCCCACATTGTTTGTACAGCGTTTGCTGTTTCAGAACTAGCGGTATTTATTTTATTTATTAACATACATATTTTTTGTATTTTAATATTCTCCGGACCCAGAGATGTAAATATTAATTTGTTAAATTTTTGTTGAACTTTTATAATTTTTTTAAATTAAAAATTGTTTGGTTTGTACGCATGTACAACAGGTTTTTAGTTCAAGTTTTTCCTTTCTTAATTTTTTTTTTCTTAAGAAGGATTTTTTTTCAATACAAATTTGCTGTGATCAATAATTTTGATTGAAGAAGACAAGAAAAATAATAATCAAATCTTTAGCTGGGGGACAACTAGCTGTTTCGTAGTCGCTACACTACTCATCAGCACCCACTGGGATTTGAAAAAAAAATCAACAAAATTTTTGTCTGAAAAAATAATTTGTATTTGTATACAAAAATAGCCAAAAAAAAAAAAATAACCTTGGATATCGTATTTTGTTCTTGTTAAAAAAAAAAAATTGCTGTTTTCAATCAATAATTATTTTTACTAATGTTTTGTTTGAATCCACGAATTCCTTTACAGTTCCGCATTCAAACAATTTATTAATTCATTAACGAATTTCGTTATTGAACACGAAAAAAATTTGTTTCTGCATGCGCAAAAATCAGCAATTTTTGATTCATGACTAAAGTAAATGATTAAAATATTTGTGCACACAAATGTTTGTACAAACAAAAAGTTTGCCATGTTTGTCAAACAGTTTGTGTAGTTTATTAGGCTCCTTAGCGACCGCTTGTCAACTTTTGAATTGAGATTTTTCTCTCACTGAGTAGGTACATTTTGCTTTTGCGTGTTAAGATTTGCAATAAAAAATTATAAATAGCTTGTTTTCTATATTTCCCAGCTATCTATATGTCGGCATTTCATAGGAGCTACTTTAATCATCAGTAGACTTTGGAAATTTTTGAAAAATATTCTCAAACATTCAACTCTATATCCCAACAATCTAAATAAATTGTTGAGAATTTAAAAAGAAAAATGCTCTAATAATACCTGTCAAAACACAAATAAACAAGCTTTTTCATTTATAAACGTCTATAACATTTTTTTACACCTTTCAAACAAATGAACAACCGGTTTGCTACGAAAGAAGTCGTAATTTCGGTGCCTTTCCCGATCACCTTCATTTTTTGTTTTTTTTTTTTTTTTTGTTAATGACTTTCATGATTATGTAGTCGGCTTAATATAAAGAGTTTAATATTTTATGATTTAGTGATATTATGTTGTTGATTGAGACGTTAAAGAATTTACACAATACAAGTCATTATAGAAATTCACTAGAATAAACGATCTTTTATGACTGCTACGTTCAGACGTAAACACATTGTATGACCGATTGTATTGCCCTTCTGTTTAAGTGGTGGGTTGGGGCAATTATTTGTTGGCTTTTTTTATTTACCTTGCTTCAGCTAAATGCCTACAACGATTGCCCGCAGATAATCAATTGCTGACAATCGTCATTTAACTGAAATACCAACTTCTCATAGAAAATATTGTATCAAGATAAGCTCACCAAGTAAGCAACTGTTAGATAATATACTCGTATTGGTGTATTTTTTAATTTATGTAATTGTAGTAGTTGTTCTGTTCTAACATACGAGGGCCGATTGATAGCATACTGACTTTCTGCATGAAACGAAATTTCTGCCGCTAAAGAATTTTTTATATCAATAGAGTCTATTTGAAGCACAATACATTTAAATTAATCCCACTTTAGATTTTTACTCGCCTGAAGTGATAAAATTTCTCCAAACTCTTAAGGCCTTGTTACACTATCAGACACGATCGTGCGATCTACTAAATAAAGCATGTGTGCTGAAAAAGTACTAAAAATGCAACCGCGCAACAGAGTTTTTGACAAATCGTGCGATTTGAAAAATTTTATGAAACTTTTCAAAACATTATGGTTTCTGTGCGATATTGTGAAAAATATAAGAATATTGTTTGTTCCTCAAGGAAAAAATTTAAGTAATGTAAAATTATTATGTTAATAAAAACAATTAAGTTTTTTATTCGCTATTTTTAGCTTCTACCATTTATACCAATAAAAATTATAAATAGCTTGTTTTCTATGTTTCCCAGCTATCTATATGTCGACATTTCATAGGAACTACCCTAATGATCAGTAGACTTTGGAAATTTTTTGAAAGATATTCTCAAACATTCAACTTTATATCCCAGCAATATAAATAAATTGCTGAGAATTTAAAAGAAAAATGCTCTAATAATATCTGTCAAAACACAAAAAACAAGCCTTTTCATTTATTCACCTCTCTAACATTTCTTTACACCTTTCAAACAAATGAACTTTATTGGTATAAATGGTAGAAGCTAAAAATAGCGAATAAAAAACTTAATTGTTTGAATTTTTGTTCTCTGCTTTTCGATACTTTCAAAAAGCAAATCGTAGCAACCAACGGTTGTTCATTTGTTTGAAAGGTGTAAAGAAATGTTAGAGACGTTTATAAATAGAAAAGGTTGTTTTTTGTGTTTTGACGGATATTATTAGAGCATTTTTCTTTTAAATTCTCAGCAATTTATTTATATTACTGGGATATAAAGTTGAATGTTTGAGAATATCTTTCAAAAATTTCCAAAGTCTACTGATGATTAGGGTAGTTCCTATGAAATGTCGACATATAGATAGCTGGGAAACATAAAAAACAAGCTATTTATAATTTTTATTGGTATATATGTTAATAAAAGTTTTTAGTTGTTTTATTGTGTAAATAAATTATCGCAATCATACTTGTATAAGAGTGTGGCCTACAACGCCATTTTGAAACGATTTTTTCAAGTCGGGCAGACTTTTGAAACAGTTTTCTGTGAGTAAATCGTACGATCGTGTAGGATAGTGAATCAGGGCCTTTAAATGGGCGTTTGCTGCAATGATAACTTTTCCAGTTGATTCAAATCTTTTACGATCTCGTTGTTTCATATTTGATATTTAATTATTTGATCTTTTTTAAGTAAATATTTTTCCTGACGATGATAACAAATTGTTATTGAAATATTGAAAATAAATGCTGTTGAATTTTTTATATAAAACAAAACGATCTTTAGCTGCAAAAATAAGAAATATTTACCCAGTTGTCTCTTAAAACTTATAAACAAGTTCAAAACGATACAATAATACAAATCAAAAATAACAAAAAATATATCAAAATAACTAAAGTGTTCTGACTTGAAGTCAGGAAAATTATGTCGCCTTATTTTGGGCGCCAGGACTTAGTACAATTGGCCAGGATGGCAGACAAAAAAATTTGATTTCCACAAGTGAGGTTTAGATAGGGCTTAAGACATATCATAAATTAGTTCACTGCGGACCAATATTGATTTAGAGAGAACGCCTATTTCGTTTATCTTTAAATAATATCAAGCGGAATCCTTACTTCGAATTGTATAACAGCAGGCTGGGCACAAGGTGCCAATGAGGACCCACAGGTGTAATGTGCTGCCTGGCCACAATAAGGCTGTTATCATCTTGAGATACCATTTACGCTAACTGCTTTTCCGACCTCGTTTTCAAAGAAGTACTGCTGGATAACAAGCCAGCCTATAAACCGCACCGAACGGCAACGCCGTATTGCATTCCGATTTTCCGAAGTGCTGCAATTTTGCCTGTGTTCGAATCCACGGAGATGAAAGTGTGCCTCGTCTTTGAAAACAATTTTCTTTCACCATTCATCTCTGTCTGTTCAGTGATCCCCCGGGGAACAGGTTTTGCCTTGGTGTATGCCAAACTATGGCATTATGTTTTTCGGATAAAAAGGGGAAGGAATCCTTCGTTTGGTGTAGCAAATAAAACTCTAAGAAGCCGCATGGCTTATGTTGTGTTGGCTTCCGAAACCCTTAACCAGGGTTTAAATTTGCAGAACGGTTGTCAGCATGGCCCCCGGGTGGTTCTGCTTGCAGTTCAACCCGGGCTGATCATGGTTGAAAACTAAAACGCAGGAAGGGGGTTTTAGTATGCCTAATAATTGTTTGTTGTGTGGCTTTTTTCTGGGACTAACAACTTCCCGAGGGGCTGTTGCCTTTACAACACATACCTGTACTGTCACGAACTAGTAATGATGGTTGACGGGTGAGTTGATTTAAGTGCTGATGCTCTTAGTGGGCTTCGGCCTACCAACTCATTAAGCCTTTTCTCCATTGATTGCTGGGAAATTGCATACAGCAGGGTATGATCCGAACTCCTCAAGAAGAAGTTGCTCATATGGATACAAACATATGGCAAAAATTGCTACCTGTGTGAGCTCAAGAAGCCACACGGGGGAGCTAGTGAATCGTGAATAATTCACTCCGTGGATCAGATCCACGGTCCACCATCAGATAAGGCTGTAAGGCAGGTGCTGATGTAAACCTTTATCACAACTGCCTAGTAGAAGACCAGTTGTATCTGTTGTTCAGCTTTAATTTAAACTCTACAGCTATGAAACTTTAAGTCCCCTGTTACCACCTTGCTATTCTGCGCGAAGTTTATGTACGAGTACATGGCAACAAAAATTATTTGTGTCGCAGAAAATTAAAAAAAAGAATTTAACAATTTTTCTAGTTTAATCTGGCTTAAGAAATTAATTGCTCTTAATAAATTACTCACATCATTTAAAACACATTTTATTAATACAGCCACACTCATACCCACCCCGTTTAATCGCCCAGAGATCAAGTAGTAACCCAAATAAAATAATTTAAAATAAGAACACACACTTTTTCTTAATAGAAAAATAAACAACAGAAAAAAACCTAAATAATTGACAAAACTATGAAATAATCATTTCGAGTCGTTGAATCATCATCTCCAAACGTTCATTCATAAGTTTTGTGATGAATGCTGAAAAAAAAGCTAAAAAAAACATTAAGTAACAGTAAAATTTGGATAATTATAAAACAAATATTTAACAATTTTTTCTAAATGATTGCTACAACAAAATGACCTTTCAAGTCAACGATATTGAATACAACATAATAATGCTAATGTTTGGCAATAAAGCGACAATGGCACCACCGCCTGTCAGTCTCTATTGTCAAACCAGTTTGTCATTCAAGCAAAGAAATTATGATGTGTCTTGTTGTTTTTTTTTTTTTTTTTGCTTTGTGTCAAGCGTAAAAAATAACGTCATTATGACACGCACACATGTTTTGATTGTACAATTTTTTTTTTTTTGAGAGCAAAAAAAAAAAAATGTGTAATTACTTAAACCAAATATTAAATTTTAAAAGTATTAAGCAATAAATGAAAACTTTTTTAAAAGTATTTTGTAGTTGTTTTTATTCATATTTTTGACTCATGCAGTAAAACATCATTGTTTAAAAATTTTTTATGAATTTTTTTTTTTAACATTTGCTTATTATTCATGGCCTGTCGGGCAGGCTGGATGGTTATAAGAATATGTTTACATTTCAACATGATCATAAATCGTCCAAAAACGTTAAGCCCCTTGAAGGAAAATTCGCTCAAATATTCTGCTTTTATTTTGGGAACTTAATCACAGCTCTCAAAACTGCCACAGCCACAATTTCTCGCATCAGTCTTATTTGTTGCTTGGGCTGCACTTGTCAAAAAAAAAGTGAAAAAAAATATTTGTTTGGTATTTCTTTCCGTTACAAACACTGCGTTATAAAGAAGTAAGTAATTTAAAAGAGTGAAATTATTTCACAGAAGTAAGAAGAAAACTTTATATACATACATATCTATATATTATTGCAAACGCAGTTTAAGCTCTTACCGACTATCGTGGCTTTAAACAGAGTTCTCACTTACTCAAAAATTAGTACATGCGTATGAGTGATTTTTTATATTCGCTTATTGCGCAGGCATACTCTTGGTGCGCAGAATGTGATTGGCACATGAAATGTGCAATGCATCAATGCACATGAGTATGCAGCAAAAAAAAAAAAAAATTAATTTATTGATATTATTATCAGTGTTGCCAATTATGTGGAAAAGTTTTTGTGGCTTTTATTGGCTAAAATGTCCAAATGATGTTTTTATTAGTTCTTGGGAAATATATTTAAAATCTTCGCAACAAAACAAACACATAATGCAAGAAAATGACGCTTGATTTATGAAAGGTAAAACTTAAACAAAAATTAAAAGTCTAGAACGATTGGATATGCTTGATTACATATTAAGCATCTTCTTCATACGACCATAAGAATTTTTAGTGGTTGGTCACGGTCAAGTAACCACAATCTGGTTGGGTAACACTATATTATTCTTGGGAGTAGCCATAGTAGCACATTGTGATTGAGTAGATCAAGCTTTCAATGTTGTGGATGAAAGCAGTTCTGAAGAAGTAACGTATTACTCCGAACACATGACACAACTTTAAGGATGATTTCTGGACCATTTGTTATAAGAAGCACATCGCCAGAATATGTATGGAAGTCATCAAAAACAGTGCAAAGATTTGAGTGCAGTATTGTTCAAATTAATAAAGCGCTAAGTCCCGCTAAAGATCAATGGGAACAAACAATAAATTGAGAACTAATGCTTTATATCAGAATGGAATATTGAACATCGTTAAATTACTAAAAGCAAATAAACCTATTGATAGCAAACGGTGTTTTAAAGTCAAGAAAAATTCTGTAGGCAATCTAGAGTAAGATTGGTTCTAAAAAGCTATTCTCAGCGATATGGTTTGAACATAGATAAAATGAACGTAGTAACAGGTTTTTTTTTTTAATTAAGTGAATGAGGAAATATACAGGGTGCAGTATTAGGCGTTTTCTTTTCTAGAAAAAGTGTAACATTTTCAATACTGTTTTGCCAAAAAAATACAGAAGCATACAGTTTTCTCAACTTTTTTTCAGATATTTATCTTTTTTTCATCTCAATAAAACTTAAATTTTAAAACTTGAATTTTAAGAAAAAAAGTGCAGCATAAATGCAAAACTTTTTCACAAAAGAAAACGACATTAGTCTCTTTACATTTGAATAGACCGTAGCATCAGCACGGGGGGGGGGGGGGGGGGGGGGAGGGGTTGGAGCGGTGGGACATTGAACCTGGAAATCGACCTATAGAGATTTAGTTCCATGTCGTCCTTTAGCAGACCATACCGCGGATTTTTTCCTACGCAAATTTATCGCAACAACGATTCTGCGACCGCAGCTAAACGCAAATTTTGTTATCATTTTAATATTCGCAGTAGGAATCAATCTCCAATAATTTAAACGATTAAGCAATGCGTACAAAAATTCGATTTATTAAAACAACGATACGGGTGTTTTAAATATCGAGGGAACCAGAAAACAAGTATCTGTTTGGAAACAGCCTGACCTCTTTACTCGTAGGCAGTTTGCGGTCTTAAATATGCCTCGACGAACTCTAAATCGCATTTTATAACAGCAAGGGACAACATTCCAGCGTAATAATGCAGACGTTTACGCTCTATATATGTTCGATATTATATTCTTCTGAATGTACTTCATTACCTTGTGGTGTGGAAGATTTTGGACTAAATTTTGCTAATCTGAGCAGTGTCGCAGGTATATACACTGGGCACTGATTAGTCTTAACTAATTTAATTCCAACATTTTAAATGCTGCAATAAAGTTTGCTTTAGTCTTTCGTGTTGTTATTGTTTAAGTTAAACCTCCACGAACACTACTCCCTCTTTCCTACCTCATCATAACCTATTTTCCTAGTTCCAGTACAATGCACTGCATATGTAAGAGTCATCCCCTGAGTACTGGTCCAAGATAAAAAAAGGGCAACTTGTCATACGAGTACGTCGTTGAATGCAGTTCGTCATATTTTTGACCAAAAAATCATATCGAAAAGAGGTAACCAAACTAAATTAAAATGTACGCGAGGAAATGCACAACATTTCTACCGATACTTGTAGAGTGCTTGCTCATGGAAAATTTATGGTCTAGGTTGCATCAGGGCGAGAGTGAACAGAGATCACATTTAAGTCATGTAACTTTCAAAAAATTAAACACATTTTAAATGTTAAGAGACTTGTGGAGATTCCTGAAGATTGAAATGAGGAGAAGTTCAAGTTATGCAAATTTAAAAAGTTTTTATATGATCTTAAGCAAGCAAGCATTAGAATCAAAAGTTGGATCGAGTTCTGAAAGGCGTTTTCGGGTTTGAACTCGGGTCATGACGTATCATGAACTGCTTCCTTAACCACTCAGCCATCGAGCCATTGAATTATTTTGTCTATATTGATCTCATATAAAAATTGAATTTAAAAAATTATAAAGTTCAACAAAAAATTCAATAAATTAATATTTACAAAAACACATCCGCATAAATTTAAATACATAAGCTGCACACTTATGAGTGGACTCTACTAAAACTTAAAAATAATGAATATGAAACGCTTTATAACACCTTTTTTTTAGCAAATAGCAACACAAATTCAAGTTTAAATACCTTTACATATCTGTCGATCTCTACATACACATGACAACAATTTAAATAATTATGCGCTAGATTTAACGTTCGACGACTCATTTTATTTTAGTCGAAAACTAAAAAAGATATTAAAAAAAGAAAAATAAAAAAGGGATGTTTTCAATGGAACCCCACTCATCTTGAAGTTTTGGGGTGACGGCCTCCATTCGTTGTATGATGTCGCCACAATTAAAGTGAGTGTGAGTAAATAAGTTTTAAATCAGTGACACATATTTACAACAATTCATATGACAGTTTCAAAATATTAGATGATGGTTTTAGACTATTTAGCTGTCACAAGCATTAAACAACATATTTTCGAATTTTAATTATGACTTTATTTTCGAAAGCAAGTGCAAGACTGACTACTCGTAATTTGTGAACATGTGTACGTACATATACATATGTGTAAACATCTCATTGTCTTAAGAAGTAATGTTTTTTATAGTTTGTTTTTAATTATTGTAGTCATTTGGTAGCAAATCTATTTTACTAGGTCAAAGAGTGTCAGTCTTGGTTTTAGTTGGGGGACTTTTCGCCCCACGCTTTTCTTCTTTTTTCATTTCTTTTTAACGAATAACTTCTTGAAATGTTGTGGATTTTTCTATTGTTTGAATTTGTTCACATAATAGACATATTTCTTTAATGTATTTTTTTTTTTTTGAAAGCAAAGAATTATTGAAACATACTCGTGGGTGTACCAATATTAGTTAAAATTAGTAAATAAATAGTAATGTGATTTACAGCTGCCTTCTAACGTATTGACATTCATTAACCAATAACATAAACTTTTTAGCAGTATCGTGATTCTGTGAAAAAGTTCTGCGGACGAAAAAGCCAAATCTGGACGCCGCAGAACAAGATCATAATCAGGACCCCAGATGAAGGATAGTATAAAGAGAAGGGCTGATTAAGCCATTGGGAATCCACCCCGAAGCAATGCTAAGGCGGTCCCGGGGTGGAAATTTTTATCCCAGGAAGAAGAGGGGGTTTTTTAGTCTGTAAATTCACTGTGGTCACAAAGCGGAGGGTATGGACCCTCTGGTCAGTGTGCAAATCATTTTTCCCCCTCGCCAAAAAAAAAGAATATTTCTCTGATTTTTGTTATTTATTGAAACAGCTTTTTTTTAGGCGCGTGGAAGTTGAACTAGCAAAAGGAGTACCATTTTAATTCATTGATGCAAATGAAAGTAAGCACCGTAAAACAATCCGTGTAATATTGCTACCTATTAGACCTAATAAACGTCTGGAATAGCATTTAAGTATTTCTTTTATTTGAAGTTTAACTTGTTTTATAGTTTACCAAGCGTTACTACATTTTGTACTTTATAGCAAAGATCCTTTTTAAAAATCACTTTCTTAAAAAAAATTTATTTTTAAGATTTGCATACTTATTGTTAGTTCTTTTAGAAGATACAATTAATAATTGAATTATAAAAAAAAAAAAAAAAAAAAAAAAAAAAAAAAAAAAAAAAAACTTTCTTAAAAGGTATTTTTTTTAATAGGCGCCCTTTCTAAAACGTAGTTTGTTTAAAAGGTACCTTCTTTAAAATGTACTATTTTTAAAAGAAAACTTTTTTTAAAAACGTTTTTCTTGTAGATACATATTTTTTACAAAAGCTACTTTTTTTAATTAGTTTTGCAAAATGTACTTTTTTGAAAGACTATTTTAAAAATGTTTTTTAAAAAGAACTTTGTTTAAAAGGTACTTCCTTTAAAAAATTACTTTTTGACAAGGTACTTTTTTTAAAGGTACTTTATTCAAAAGTACCTATTTTTAAAGTTACTGTTTTTAAAATAGAATTTTTTACATTTACAAAGTATTTTTTACAACATTGAAAATCGGTTCATAAATGCTGGAGTAAAAAAAATTTTCTTTTTCGGACGGGCATTTCTTCTGTCTGGTGTACAATTTTGTATAAATTTTCAGCCCATTGTCAAACTTTTTCCAGACAAAACATCAGTTCGTAAATGGCGAGTTTTTTTGTTTAAATTATATTTCAATCGGTCATTTTCCCCCTTTTGAGGCTGGAATTTCAAATTTTTGGTCTTCAAAATATCTGCTAACCGAATTTCATTTAAACTAGCTTAGTGATTTGGGCCTGAGAACCTAAAAATATGTTCATACTCGTACTCTAAGATTTATTTTTCGGACGGACATTTAGTCCGCCCGAAGTCCTGAAATATTTGTTATTTTTAGGCCGTTGACACAACCTTTAGAAAGAAGAAAAAGTATTGAAAAGTATTTAGTTCATAAATGGCAGAGCTTTTAAAAAGTTCATTCTTGGGGCTTACAGGTTTTCTGTGCGATGTCCAAAAACTTTTTTTGTTGGCAGTTACTTTAGAAACCCTCGCAAAAGAAAAGATCGGTTCATGAGTTGCGGAAATATTTAAAAAAAAAATTTTACGGTCAATTTGCCCCCTTTTGACCACTTTGTGGCTCAAATTTCAAACTAAAAACTATCATATAACGACTCTCGCACCTCAAGGTATCTGAATACAGAGAATTTTATCAAAATCGGTACAGCGGCTTAGGCGTGAAAAGGTAACAGACAGACAGAGTTACTTTCACTTTTATAATATTAGTAAAGATGTACGTATATGAAACTAAACAGAGTGTACTATTTTCTGATTTTTCTTATGATAATTACAGCCAATCTTGCCACCCTGTTTCAGCTTGACGTTCAGTTCTAGAATTGTGTAAACGGTGTTGCCACTTTAGTTCGAGTATTGAAGTTTCCGTATTGACTGCGGAGAAGTGTGGTGATTTTGGCGATTCCTTAAGCCTATTTTGGGTATCCCCAAAAACTCAGAATCGCTTCTCTAACCAGTTCGCAACCGGGTTTTCATATTCGGTGGGAGTTTTTGCCGTGGAACGTGTATGTGAACTCTTAACGGCCATATGCTTTAGTGCGAACCGAAAAGTTAGTTTCTGCTTTAATACAAAGAAATCTGCGGCTGAGAAGCTGCTACTAATGAAAGAACGTGCCGAAAGTGCTTCATGAACGGTGATTTTGACGTCGAAGGGAGAAGGTTTTCGAAGATGCAGAATTGGATATATTACTTGATCAAGATTTGTCTCAAACTCTGGAGCATATAGTGGGTCCACACCCATCGTATTTACCAGACGTTGCCGGTTTTATAAAGAAGCAAAAAATTAAATCGATTCCTGGATCGCTTTAAAAGATGATCCGTTTGAGCGGGATTGTAAAATACTTTGAATCATAATTGTACAACCAGTTTTTTACCAGAAAGACTCGAATATCGGATAAAAGCGACAGAAGAAGAAAGTGGTACGTACACCTATTACATTTTTTTTACCATTTATTAACTACGGATACTTTTCCTTACATTCTTGTCGGAACTCAGCACAATGTGTCTTTATTTTGTTAAAATGTTATTCATAATTATATTTATGAACGGAATATTTTTCATATCATATCTTTACCTATTTAATGAAAAATCTATCAGATTCCAAGGCGAATTCATTACTAGATGAATTTGACAGCTCAGGTGATTATTTTTTGCTTCTCGCATTTTTTCCATATTTATGTTACAGTGATAGTGACCAGAGAGGTTTCCGTCTAGCTCATTTATTTCTCATTACGAGCAATAAACCACTCAGTGGGGTCTAACTCTCTCTCTGGGTATGCTGACATAAAAAAATCACAAAAAAAAACTTATTTAAATCATAAAAATAGAATTTACCTTAGCCGTTTTACGTGTCACACACCGATCATTCCATAGGGGGGAAACTGATGGTTTTGTTCCTCCCTTGCCCTCCCATTTGTTTATAAACACATTCGCGCCATTTTAATCTGAAGACTTTTTGTATGATTTAGTATAATTTCAAGATATTTGAATTTAAAAGTGAAAAACTAATATAATATGTGATTTTAATTACAAACAATTATAAAAGTTTATATTTAACGTTTATATAAAATTTTTTCCCTGCTGAACAATCTTAGGCGAATTTAGATTATGACATTCTAAGGAAGTTTTGCAATAACAAAATAAATAATGCTGAATTCGTCTTCTCGCTCACATTCACCTGTATAAATTCGCCTTGTCAGTTACAGAACTTTGTTTTCTTTTTGAGTTTCTTTAATACAAACTCAAAACTCTTACTGAAAAGTTTTCGACAGAGGCATTTTTATGAGCACAAATATAATTTTCTACAAAAACCATTGCGTGATTAGTAAGTCTGTTATCAAAATGATCAGATCACATGTTTAGTGCGTTCAATGTATTGTTGAAAATGTTGCCAACATATTAGCAGTTGAAAAGCGCAAACTATAAAATTAGTAATAAAAACTATTATATGTTATATGACAAGATGAAAAATGTGGTAAAGTACTGAATTTTTCTAGGCTGTGCTATGCCATCCGACTGATAGTTTTAGGCTGCTGCTTCGCGATAGGATTTTTTATACATTGTTTTTTGCAGTTAGCTATACATACATAAATATATATGAAACAAAAAAATTTAAACAGTTAAAATTTACGTTGCGCATTTAAAAACTTTTTGTCTAGCAGAAAACAATAATAAAATTATTAATAATCAATCGATGCTTGTTAATATGTATGTCGGTCAAGCACAAGAAAAACACAAAGTTATCATAAATTTTTAATAAATCATGCTTTTCAATATAAAAATTCGCCGCTGCTGTATTTATGACCAATAAATCCCATTTGTTCCTAAGAATAGGTATAATCTAATCACAAAAATAATAAATCTTAATCAAGTCAATCAAAATGCTAAACAATGGATTAGAAAAAGTCACAATGATTCGTAATCAAGATTTTTTTTTAAGAAATAGGTGAATACCATAAAAAAATATTAGGTATACAACATTCCTTCCGCCGTTTTGCAATAGATAAGCTGTAGCGATCTCGAAATAAATATCGTAGAATAAGTTTAGGTCTTTGTCAATATAACGCCATTGAAATATTACTCGATTTGTGTCTGCATCATAAAGTTATTCTCAATTAAACATGTCACCTTTTAATTTTCTGCTTAAATATGAAGAAATCTGCCGCTTATGTTTAACGATCACTCTCAAATATCTCATTTCAAACCGCCTGAAAGTCATAGTGAATGATGAGCAGCTGCTTGCTGGGCAAAAACGGAAAGGGTTTCTGCATCGCACTGTGATTGGGTACGAAAAATGGTTTCATTGCGATAATCCCAAGCATGATGGCGAGTTCGAATTGTAGTGGGTTCTGATGATCAGTGTAGCAGCTACGAAACAGCTAGTTGTCCGCTAGCTTTAGTAGTATTTAATTATTTTTCCAGCCTTCTTTGATCAAGAGTTATTGATCGCGGCAATTATTGTTATAATTAAAAATAAAAATAATTCTTGGTGAAAGCCAGAATTGAACTTAAGCCTGACAAATACCATAATATAATATTATAAAAAAAAAAGGAAAATAGTTTCATCATCACAAGCGCAGAAAATCATGGGTATATACCATGATCAGTTTGGTGGGACCAGCTAGCTCGGCGTAGTGTATTATGAAGCAATCACAGGCGATCGGTATCGAATGAAATTACTGCATTGAGCCGAGCATTGAGAGACACAAACGACCACAATTACAACAGGAGTTCAGTTCGTCACATAGTTTTCGGCGGCGGCGGCTGGGCAAGAAGAAGGTCGGCGACTTGTGGTAAAATTTTAATTTATTAAGATCACATATTATCACATAAATAAGCAAGTAATTTGTTATTTCACCTAAATTTAAACCTGAACTTCATTTTACAGCATGACAATGCTCGATCACATGTTGTTAAATTGCCAAGACATACCTGGACACGTTGATATGAGAAGTCTTACTCCTCCACCCGTCGTATTCTCCAGACGTTGCTCCCTTGGACTATCACTTGTTTCGTGCACTTGGCCTGCATGACCAGCATTTGCGATCTTATGGGGAAGTAAAATATTGGATCGATTCGTGAATCTTTTCAAAAGATGACTAGATTTTTCAACGCGGGAAAGTCGTGTTCAGCGATGGATAATATTTTCAATCATAAATCTATAACCAGTTTTTTACAATAGAGCCTCGAAAAACGGTGGAAACAAAATTGTACACCTACATATGTCATAAAAACAATTAAAACTGAAGTTGAAGGTAAAAACAAGTTTATGAACAAAATAATAATAATGACTTGATAACTTCATAAGTCAATCAAAGCAAAAAGGAGTTGAGTTAATCGCAAAATTATTTAATAACCTTTTACTGGGCCTGGCTAAACTAAACTGGTTGAAGATTTAATATTTCATAAAGATTTTATATAAGATTCTATTTTGTAAATGGCATTGGGGAGGAGCTGTACAATCAACAGGCATATTTATACAAATGATTGAGTGTGTGTTTCCTGTTAAAGAGTAAAAGAGTACAATATATAGCTAAGTAATGGCGATGTTGGCTAATGAGCTAACAGGTTTCATTACCATTTTGTTCCCCACATATTTCCAATTGGAAGTACAACATGGAATCTGGCAATCTCAGTTTGCAGTCTCAGTAAACCACTTCAATGAAGAGCAGAGAATAAATACATAAAGGACAAAAAAGTTGGTGGTGATTTTCAGTTGATGTAATGAAAAAGTCTGATTCAAATTGGAAAGCCACCATATTGACTTTTCCAATTTTTAACTGAGTACAAACAACAAACTTGGTGTGGTGTTAAGTATTCTTATAAGAGTAACGGTATCACAGATAACCATGCTCTTTGATTTTTCTATACATACATACATACATACAATACAATGAACATTTGCTTACTTAGAGTGTGTCTTCTCTTTCTCACCTAACGGTGTAAGTAACCCGTATAGTGGGTGCCATAAACGAATGAGTTGTTGTTATTTTCAATAATATATTTTTGTTTTATTCTTGGCTGAGTGTGTGTAGATGTATAAATCCCGTTTTTTTTGGTGGTTGTTATCGCACCACAATTATCTGCGATTTGAAATGAATTCTACTTGGAATGAAACATATGTATGTATGAATTTTAGTAGATGAGGGAGCCAACAAGCACACATGCACACACACACACACATATATATTTTTTCAAGTGCTGTGCCCAACGAATAAGTGTTTGTCAGTCTAATTTAAGACGTGAACGGTTTAACCGTTGTACGGCAATGAGTGATAGAAAAAGAAAGTTTCAAAAATCAGAAAACGAAAACAAAATAAACTGAGACAAAAATTCGCTGGGATTTAAAAACGAAAATCATTTGTTATGTTTATATGTAACTAAATCTTTTACACGTGCGCTGTGTGATAACTTTTACTTAGACTTAAAACTAAACGGCTCTAAAAGTAAAATAACTAACTTTTGTTTACGTTATAGGTTTACGTTATAGGTAAAAATCGGTTATTTTATAAACTTAATTTGATTTCTTATTCCAATCTTTAAATGAGAAATCGCAACAATTGGAATCAACGGATTCGCATTGGGTGGGTACTCAAAAGCCCACACATTTACACAACAACATAAGCTGGCAGAAAATAAATTTTCCACCCTCCCTCAAATCTCTTCGAAACTCAACTCAAGAACGTTATGAACCAATACTCTCACCACTATAATCATCATCAAGTGGGGGTATCACTGCTGCTGCTGTTGCTGCTACTCAGTAATAAAGATTGTGACCGTTAACACAATCTGGAAATAAAAAAAAATAAAAAAACGGCAAATCGAGTCTGGTAGTCAAGTGTTTCAGTCTCAGTCGAAAATCAGATTCATTTTGTTTGTGGCAGTGTTGCAGATGGTGGCCACTAGAGCAGTGATTAATTTCACAGTTAGTCCGTAACAAGATGCCAAACCAACAATAAGCAAAAAGCTCTAAAACAAAACAAAATATTCTGCTTTAGATTTTCACAAAAAAAATTATTACAAAAAAAAAAAAATTGCCATTTCAATAACACCGACGCGTGTGTAAAACAAAAACTAAAAAATAATCTCCTGAAAAATAATTCGTATACTTAGTAACAAAACTACCGGAAATAGATCCCGTGATGTTTTCGTAATAAATTATAAAATTTCTTACATTTAAAAACAACAATTGTGATAAATTTTTTCTTAACTAAAAGAATAAATAAACCTTTCCTTAAAAATAGAAAATAAAAATCTTTTTAATTAAAATGGATATTAAACCTTGTCTAACGCCCATATCATCTGCTAACCACTCACAAAATCTTAATAACAATTGCACATCGTCATCCTCGAATACCACAAACTGCAAAACATCCGCTGCTGCAACTCATTTACCTCTTGACTATAGTTTGGGTAATTTTAAGCCCGCCATTGCTTCCGATTTTCCGGGAACTTATGCCAGTTCCGCACAACCTGCCATACAATTACGCGATATAAGTGTTTTGACCACAATGGCTGCTACAATACCTTCGCCCACACAATTGTTGCAACATCGCGTGCAACAACAAGCACAAACCTCCTCGACAGCCAACGATAATCAGCATTATCACCAGCAACAGCAACAAGATTATCAACCTGTATCGGCTTTTAAGGCAGTGTTGCCAAAAAAGAAAACCACCGACGGTAAGTCCAATAAAAAAAAAATTCAATTGGAATTTAAAACG
This sequence comes from Thecocarcelia acutangulata, assembly GCA_914767995.1. Lineage (NCBI taxonomy): Eukaryota > Metazoa > Arthropoda > Insecta > Diptera > Tachinidae > Thecocarcelia > Thecocarcelia acutangulata. Next base: position 34,429,092 of record OU612097.1, read on the forward strand.
AAAATAAAAACTCAGAAATAAAATATCTCATTAGATAAATAACAACATTTGACTGTTTGGTGTTGAAGAAAATTTTTTAAATAGTTTCTAAAACATACGTTTATATAAAAAAATATTTCGATGAGAAAACGAATTGTCCGTCGGTATGTTTAGAATAATTTCAAGTGTATTTTACGCTTATTCAACAAATAAATGATTTAACAAATAATAACAAAAAGCATTGTTTTTAAAAGTGCTAAATGTTTTGAAACTTTAGAAAAATGAATCAAATAAACAATTCTTGAGTTAACAAATCAACTTATTTATTTTTATGCTTGTTAAGTAATGCGAATAAATTTTCTCTGCTGTTAAAACAAAATTAATAATTAATTAATAATTTCAAAAATTGTTTAATATAAAATAAAAATAAAATTTGTTTAAATCATTTGGAAGACAGACCAGCATAAACATTTTTTGAATAATAAAATTTTTAAGCGGAATTCAGTTTTGCATAGTTTTGATATTAATATTCTCTATAGTGAGAAATTTAAAAAAATTTGAAATGAGTAAAATTGGTCTCTTTAATCCACACAGAAAATTTTTTTTCGTGTTCAATAACGCAATTCGTTGAATCAATTTATAAATTGTTTGAATGCGGACCTGTAAAGGAATTGGTGGAATCAAACAAAAGTTTAGTAAAAATAACTATTGATCGAAAACAACTATTTTTTTTAATCAACAATACGATATTCACGGTTATTTTTTTGATATTTATATATATGCAGACAAATTATTTTTTCAGACAAAAATTTTGTTGATTTTAATTTCACCATAATTTTTTTCTGTGTATTATTTAAGCTGTCGTTTGCGATTCTTTTATGGAGTTTGTGCGATACGAATGAGTGATACATCTGTAAGAAAAACGCTTCGTTATGAGAATAAAACAGTTTCGTTTACCATTCGTCTGTTAATACAGTATAAACTCGATAGTTCGGACAGCCTTAAATCCTTTAAATCAGCGCGTTAGTACAAGCACTTATTTTCAATAAGTTCGGACAGACTTTCTACAGCTTTTGTACAAGAACTTCAACCGTCCAGTTTTGTTTCTTAAGAACTTGTACCGTCAGCTTTTAACTATTTCTTATTTTTGCAGCTAAAGATCGCTTTGATTTTATATAAAAAATTCAACAGTATTTATTTTCAATATTTCGTTAACAATTTGTTATCATCGTCAGGAAAATTAATATGTCACTTAAATAATTAAATATCAAATGTAAGTTTTTTTTACAAATAAAACAAATCCTCGGTTTTTTATTATTTGTGAAAAGAATAAAACTATATTATTTTGCATTACATTGCTCCAATTATATCAGAACTCATTCAAGAAAAAGCTAAACTTTTACGTACAGAAATTTACAAACCAAATGTTGACTTTAAAGCAAGTAATGGCTGGATTAAAAATTTTCGATCACTATTTGGAATATATTTTTTATAAAATAATAAAAAAAGCGGTTTAAATGACTCTTCGGCAGTACAACCCTTTCTTGAAAGTCTCCAAAAATGGTGGAGATGAAAATAACATTTTCCCAAACTTACGAAGCTAACGAAACAGCACTGAAGTAAACTACAAGATAAAATACTTGCTGGGGATATTTTAAAACTTGAAGTCTGAGATATTTTGTAAGCAAAATATCTCAGTATCTATATACTTGTGCAGAAAGTAGTAAAATACTTGTGCAGAAAGTAGTAAAAGCCTTTTATAAAGATGTTTGAAATGTAATTGTATGTTAATTTTAATGCTCAAATTCGATTTTAAAGTGAATTTCTTAAAAAGCAAGTTAGCTTATATTTGAAAAAAAAAAATTTTCGGGTCACGGAAATTTGGGCATTTTGGTATTTCGGACATTACATGATTTCTAATTGTCCAGATTATCGATGTTGTACTGTACTATGAAAAGTTTTTGTGGCTACATTAAAATGTAAGAATTTCGTTATAGCTATTAAACTGTGTAGTAAATATAATGAAGATATTTTATTGTATTAATATAAGATTTTCGTAATAGCTACAAACCAGGCCACAGAATTCACTTTCGTTGGGAAATGGAATTGAATCGGTTTTTTAATTCTTCAAAAAACGAAAATTTAAAACTTTTTCTAAATAAAATCAATTGTATAAGATAAAACTAGTTTCATTCTTGCAATTAGAAATTATTTCATTCCGAAAAGTTTTTTAGTTTTTTTGAAGAAGTAAAAAAGGAATTCAATTCCATTTCCGAAAGGAATTAAGATCTGTGACATGATTGTATGTATCTAAAATAATGCGCATATATATTTCATATATATCGTAAATGTAATACTTTCATTATATAATCGATTGCTGATTTGGTAGAATGCGCGGTATTTTACATAAGCGAACAATATTTATTATACTTACTTACGATTGTTCTTCATTTAATGAAACAATATTCGCAACCCAAAGGAAGCTGTAAAATGGCCCAAAAAATGATGGCAAAATCGTAACATTAATGCAAAAAATTATTATATCTACGAAGGTTTTTCTATCAGTGTAGAATGTTTGTATGAAATATTAAGTATATTGCATACAAATATTTTAGGCTTATCACTCATACTCGTGTTCCATAAGTACCACATAAAAATCGGCCATTATTAATAATACTCATTAATTTCTTTTATAAAGAGTACACGGAAAGAAAAAGTTCGTACTATATTTAAAAACTTTGCTTTTAATACGATTTGTACTTTTAAATTTAAATAAGAATAACACAAAAGTGTATTTAAAATACGCCGAAAACGGAATTGTTCAAGAAAAGGTCTTAAAAAGTGCGGAATCCCTGAAATGAGTACAAAAAAACCAAAAACAAAGGCACAAATACATATATGTGAGTGAATTGCTGAGAGATAGGAATAAAAAATTCTCTAAGAAAAAAAGAGGTTTTCGTTCTATTTGTGAAATATTATTTGAGCATTTTTCCTTTAGAATTGTCATTAATTTATTTAAAATAATGGGATGTATACTTAGTTAAGATAGCAAGCTTTGTAGACTATGGCGAGTGGGGAAGGACTTCCCATTTCAACGTTTCCAGGTATGCTTTGACCATTTTTGCAACATGGGGTCGAGCGTTGTCATTCTGTAAAATCTCTTTATCATGTCTTTGCATTGCGGCGGTTTGTCTTTCAAAGTTCGGCTCAGATATATTAATGCATGCTCGCTCACCTGTGATTGCATCAATCAGCTTTAACAACTCATAATACACTACGCCGAGCTAGTCCTACTAAATACTGAGCATTACCTTGGATATTCGATTTGGCTGCCAATATGAAGCATGGCCGAGATATCCCCATGATTTTTCGAGGCTATCGTATTGAATCCATTTTCGTCCGTCCACGTTCACAATGCAATGCAAAAATCCCTTCCCCTGTTCCCTAGCGCACCAATGCCTCGCGAAAGACGATATGATCGAAAGCAATAAAAAGTAGTTACAATCGAAGAGCCCCTATTGTACCATGAACAAGTACCATATTGGGGTTCGGGGAAAAAAGTGGTATTAGCGAGTGTTTTTGAGACAGCTATGGTAAATAGAACACACATTGTTTCTGTCGTTAATATGAAAAAAAAATCCTGTATTCAAATTTGTCTGAGTCAATGGAATACAATCATTTGGGAAGCGATAAAACGCTAACCCAAATAGGTCTAGGATAGGAGTATATCGATCATATACTCAGAAAACTACTAATGTTTGAAGTACCAGATAAGCCAGCACCCAGCTTCATGTTTCCAAGACAGCCACAACAGATCAGCCACAGATTTTAGATTGCAAGGTCAAAATAGTTTATAGTTTTAATTAATTTTCTGCCAACTAGGCCAGTAAAAGGCTTGCGGCTTATATATATAAATAAATAAATAAAATTATAAATAAAAACCTAATTCGAATTTTCTTTATGACTACGGTAATTTTATTTATAGCTGAAACTCATATAGTTCTGTCGGGTATTTAAATACCCATTTGCATTATATTCTACGTATCGTATATTTACAAACTAATTTTAACACTTTCTCATTATGGATGCTACCTACAATGGGTGGAAGTTTTTGACCATTCAGCTTTTTCTATAATTGGAAACGCGTTTCTGAGCATTTTACGACATACTTATATATAGAAAAAAGCCAAAGAGCCCAGCAAAATTGTTTTTAATTTTTCTGTGCTAAGAAATCGCTACTTCTTAACAAAACCCCAAGTTAAAACCAGAATTTATATTCTGAAACTCCTAGTATTTTTTTGCTTTAATCATATTTGTATATTTGGGCATTTAAATACATACCTATTAGACCTTAATCGGTTAAAGGAATCCGTACTTATCATACTTTTTACCGTACTTTTGCACCATACATTATTTAAGATAATCCCTATTTGCTGTAATTTTAGCACCGTTGGGTTTGATTTAAGTACGGGTGGATTGAATTTTCTTTTCAGTGTACAAAGGCAATGAAACGTTTAATTATTTTAAGCAATTTTTTTTTATAGAAATATTTTGATTTTGTGTGTTCACAAGCTAAAATTTTGTTAAAAATCACATTTTACTTGTTCTGCTCATGGTTTACCTTTCTTATGACTTTTTTAAATGTATTAAATTTATTCAATTTAAAATATAAGATTTTTTTTTTAAAGTGCCTACATTTTTATTCTGCTTGCAGTTTATGTAATCACAATTTTTAAAATTTTTCTTTTTCGAAACTTGATTACAAAAAATAATAAAAAAAACTTGTCACTTCAAATCAAAATTTTATTAAAAAAGAAACATTGAACTTTCATCAAACCCCCCCTGAAAGAAACCAGCAGCCAACCAACCATTAACCACCAACGCCATCAGCACTTTTCTTCGCCTGGCTGCCATCAGTATGCAGAAAAATTATATGAAGCAAAAATTATTACAAAAGTAATCACATTTCAGGTTTAAGCCAAAAACGCCAAAGAGCACAACGAAAAAGTGATTTTTTTTTCATAGTGCTGCTGCTCCTCAAACATCATTCATTATATATATACACACATATATAGTGTTGATGTGCAGATGTATAGTCACAGTATGTATGTATGTATTTGCCTGTCAGTATCAGATATCAAAATATAAAACTTTTTGCAGGATTTCAATTGTAAATGAAAAACAGAATGAAAAATAAAACTTGTATGGAATCGAATATATTTTCATCCGGCAGCAAAAACAACAATAACAAAAAGTGTCGGAAAATAAATCCATGTTAACATTTTAGTGAAAAGCTTTACGGACACATACATACATACATATATCTATACAAGAAAAAAGACCTCAATGTGCTGCATGCGGATCAGTGAAATATGAAATACAAAGTATGCATCAAATAGGAGGCCAAACGCAAAAAGATTATTATAGCAACATAGTTGAGTAGACTGGAGAATAATAGTTGCCAAATCAATGGGTTTTAGCTTAGGGTACCCATAAAATGTTCTAAACTGCTATAAGTCTGAAGCCTTAAAGTGTTTTTTTTTTTAATCCCTGTAATTTGTAGTTTCAGCGGAATAGTATATATCAAGGATATTTTCAGTTTTTTTATTTACTTGTCGAAGAAATAGCAATCGCAACAATAACGCTGGCTGATCGATTTCCAAAAACAAATTTTTCGGATACGTCATACCATAGTGCAATTAACTAGGTGGCGTAAGGCAGGTGCTAACTTTTTGTTTCATAAACTTGAGGGTGTCAAAAGTTGTTTGAAAACAAGTAAGAGTGTGGTATATTCGGCTGGGCCGAATCTAAAATACCAATTACAAATTTGAATATATGAACCGTTACCGGGGAAAAAAGTGTATTTGCCTTGTAATCACCTTTTCAAAAAGGTAATCTTTCATGGAAATTTTCATGGAAAAATCGCTTTAGACTATATCTCGGGTATATATAAACCGATATCGCAAAATTGAATTTTCTGTATTTTATTTGTATTTATAACTATACAGTTGCAAATAAATTTGCAAAGGATGCACAGCATGGGCGGAGTAACGTAGACCTTATGCCCACGATGGTATTAACAGTATTTCTTTTGCGGCGCTGTGACTAACTGTACCGACCTATGCCTTCGCATAGGAAGTTGACGCGTGGTTAACAACGAAATACCTCACAAAAACTGTAAACTAATACAGTTAGTTGAGGTAGACAGCTAACCAATGAGAGTGAGACGCAAAACTCTCGAAGGCCAAACACCAACAACAAGCCTGACCGCACTTAAGAAATAATTACGAAGACGCGAGAGCTGTTCCCCAGCCCAGAGCTGCTTTACGACTGTTCTGTATTTTAGTAACCCCCTTTTATAACCAGAACTACTTTTAAGCTAAAAAAGGTTTAAGTTCGCTTACGCGACATTTTCATGAACCAAATCGGTTTAGGATATATCTCAGGTATGGACCAATAGGGGAATTTTCATTTTCTGTGTTTTAGTAAACCCCTTTCATAACCAGAACTGCTTTTAAGCAAAACAAAATTTTTTGTATGGAAAAATATTTTTAGGCTATATCTCAGATATATATGGATCGATATCGGAAATTTAAATTTTCTGTATTTTAGTAACCCCCTTTCATAATCAGAACTGCTATTAAATAAAACAAAAAAGTGTTCAAGTTCGCTTAAGCAACATTTTCATGAAAAAATCGGTTCAGGCTATATCTCGGGAATACAAGTATATAGACCGATATCGATAATTTTCATTTTCTGTATATAAGTAACCTTCTTTTAGTACCAGAACTGATTTAAGTAAAATAAAATTTTTAAGTTCGTTTACGCGACATTTTCATTAAAAAATCGGCTTAGGCTATAGCTCGGATATATATGGACCGATATCGAGAAAAAAAGTTTTTTTTTGCCTTTTAATCTAATGGTGTGTGCCTTTTTTCGGGGACTAGCAGCCTCCCGAGGGTCTGTTGTTTTTCCAACAGATGCCTGTACGGTAAGGAACCAGTATTGATGGTTAATGGATGAGTTGGTTTAACGGCTGATGCTTTTAGTGGGCTTCGGCCTACCAACTCGTTAAGCCTTGTCTTCCATTGATACAGAATGGATTAGAAGGCTCGAACTCCTTAATCGTGAATAATTCACTCCGTGGAATTGGTCCATCATCTGATAAGGCCGTAAAGGCAAGTGCTGATGTAAATCTTTTTCACTACTACAAGGCCGGTTTTCGACGTCAACATCACCATTCTCGAAGCATTGAAACCACTCTCGGCTCGTTCTTTCACCACTAACATCCTCACCATAAGTATTTGCGAGCATTCGATGAGCATCAAGCGCAGATTTCTTCATATTTACATCATACAAGAATTTGGCTCGTTAGCTAATATCTTTAATCGAAAATAGCTTATGCTGCTGACATAAATCGATTTATATTTCGATGACGTTATGTTTACAAATGGTTAAGCTTATTGTATGGCATTTACGATCTATTTATTTCGACCGCTACATACTACGTTTATACGTGCAGGTTATTTACAAATAAAAATATTGTAACTAACAAAAATTGACGTATAAACAGTAAATAAAACTTTTATTTGCGACTAGCTAACTGACTAAAAACTTATTTGCAAATAAGACATACAAAGTTGCCACTTTATTTTACAATTTAAAAGATTTCATCGATGTGGCACACATGAAATATGGTAAAAACTACGTACAGAAGCAAATTTTAAATATTTTTCATTTCTAATAATTTTTGCTTTAATTCAATTACAAAAAGATTTTAATTTTTTGAATTTTCTGTTATAATTTCAGTAATCAAAATGCCTTTTTAAACTAACACTGCTACCAATTATTTATATTTTGAACATATGCCATACTAAAAAAAATAAAGCTTTTCCATATAATGGGTGGTTAAATTTCAAGGGCCGATGTTGATTTTGAATAAAACACAAACTATTTAGGAAATTATTGTAATTTTATTTTATTATGATATATTGGTATTACTCAATTATGTATGGAACAAAATATCGGCAAAATGGGCGCCGCGATCACGGCGGCATACCTCCATCCGATGGTCCAAATTTCCGATGACCCTGAGGCATAATGGAGGTTCTATGCCGTTAATGTGCCGAATTATCTCATCCTCTAGCTGTTGAATTGTTGCTGGCTTATCGACGTACACCTTTTCTTTCAAATAAACCCAAAGAAAAAAGTCCAACGGTGTCAAATCACATGATCTTGGTGGCCAATTGACATCGCCATTACGTGAGATAACACGGCCATTGAATTTGTTGCACAAAAGAGCAATTGTTTCGTTAGCTGTGTGGCAAGTGGCATCGTCCTGCTGAAACCACATATCGTCTACATCCATATCTTCCAATTCGGGCCATAAAAAGTTCGTTATCATCTCACGATAGCGAACACCATTCACAGTAACTGCCTGACCGGCCTCATTTTGGAAAAAATACGGCCCGATGATGCCGCCAGCACATAAACCGCACCAAACAGTCACTCTTTGTGGGTGCATTGATTTTTCGACAGTCACTCTTGGATTATCATTCGCCCAAATGCGGCAATTCTGTTTATTGACGAATCCACTGAGGTGAAAATGTGCCTCTCCATCCACTGAAGATGATTTTCTTCGAAAATTGATCATCATTTTCATAATAAGTCTGGATAACTTTAACACGTTGTTAGATTATCTATCTCCCCATGGTTCAAATTGAGTAAGTCTGAAATAGAGAAATGTCAAATAAAATTCGGAAAAAAACTTGGCGTTTAGGTGTGGTTCACAATCAGCATCGGCCCTTAAAATTTAACCACCCGATACAAATTGGCGCATAAACAGTGAGTTAGTTAGTTATTTGTGAATAGGTTGCGTATAAACGTAGTAATAGACATCTATCGTAAAGCAGCGGAAGCAAAGTGGTACACCTTGTACTAAAATTGTGGGTACTTAAATCAAGTAATTTAAAATCATGTGATTTTGAAAATATCCTAGTAAATTTTATTTATATGGTTTTTCTTTGTCCGCGGATATATCTAACTATATTATGTTTTTTGAGCTTATGTCAAATCTCAATATCGATATATTTTACTGTTGATGCCTTCAGAATTCGTTATATAGCCATTGTTTCTAATTGAATTCTTGAACTTTCCTCGTTTGTTCGTTCGCATGGATGTGAGTGAGTGTGGCAAATGTTAGCAAAAGTACACGTCACAATTATTTCAACACCATTTGTTGTATCTGCTTGTACAAGTGAAACCAACAACAAAATCATTTCGACTATTTGTAAATCCTTACAACAACATGAACAAAAAAAAAAGGAAAAATGAAATGGCCACCAAAAACATACAAAATTGAATATTGTGCGATTTTTTCTTTTCTTTTTTTTTGCATTTTTTATTTTGTATCTGTTTTAAGAGTAGTATAACAGTGATATATTTTCATTTTCATGTCCGTTAAACATGATTGTCTGGCCATTTGTATGTTCATATACAAATTTACATTCAGCTACACTTTAAGTGATTTGAATAAGGTCGCAGCCATCGAAAAATTGTATTCTTAAATCAAATTAATTCATTTTAGTTAAGAGGATATTTTCCGTCCAACAATTCACTGAATAAGTGCAACTATTTTCTGAATGCTTTATTGACAAACACTTTTGTTTCAGAAAATGCTACATTTTTGCTTTGCTGCCGGAGTAAAATAATACATTGGAGCAGTAAATATCTACACTAAAAGTTTTTAAATTTGTGCATACAAGCTTCTGGTGCAGGAAAAAGTTTATGATAATTTCACAGAACAAATTTGGAATAATTCAATATGAGATGAATATGGACAGAAAATAATTCAATGGCTCGGTGGATGAGTGGTTAAGGCAGCCGTTCATGATGCGTCATGACCCTAGTTCAAATCGGCAAATGGGGGCTGAAGAGTAGTGTAGCGGCTGCGAAACAGCTAGTTGTCCCTCAGCTAAAGATTTAATTATTATTTTTCTTGTCTTCGTCAATCAAAAATTGTTCATCACAACGAATTTGTATTGTAAAAAATTCTTCTTAAAAACTTCAGAAAGAAAAACTTGTACTAAAACCCGATGTACAAATGTACAAAAGCCAAAAATCTATTTTTTAGTATTTTTTCAAAAAAATTCTTTATAAAACAAAAGAAAATTCATTCAAGCTCCATAACGAAATTGACTGAATCAATTCATATATTATTTGAATGCGGACCTGCAAAGCAATTCGTGGATTTAAACAAAAGTTTTGTACAACTAATTACTGAACGAAAGCATGTACTTTTCTCAATAAAATAATATGATATAATATGATACGAGTATATACGCTTGAGAAATTTTTTTACCTTTATTTTTTGCTGTTTTGCATATGAAAATATATGTATGTAACTATTTTTTGCTCTCGTACTTTTGTTTTTATCGTGTGCTGGCAATTTTATTATACATTTGTTCATTTCTATATTATGAATTTGTAGTTGAAAATAAATAAATAAATGTTTTCCACATAACCCATGGATTTTTTCAATCCGGACGAAATCCATTCGTATGTCCTTTTTTGTTTTATTTTTTTCTGCTTTTTTATTTTTTGCTGTCCACTTGGGAGATTTGTGTTCATTTTATACAAACGGAATAATGAATAAAAATTTTGTTATTGGAGGGATTTTTCTTTGCGTTGTTGAGCTAAAATTGTTCATGCAAACATACTCGTACATATATTGACTACAGGTCTGCACAAATATGCTTGCATACGTAAAGTACACGTCTAGTGGCATGACTTATTCGCAGCATCAAGACAACAAAAACCTATACATTTTTAGTACAAGAAATTTCATTCTATTAAAATTTCTCGTTTTTATTTCTCGCGCTTACCACAAAGTACACAGAGAGAAAAAAGGAATTTTTAGCAAGGACCCCAATCAACTGATAAAGAGTTGTGTTAGAGGAAGCTATATTTTGCACTGTATACGAACATCTGAATACAAATAAAATTAAAAATAATAAGTTATAAATTGATTTTGCACCAAAAAGTTACCAAAAAATACTTGTAGCTTGAATACATATTTAGCCGATAGCCCCAGTTTCTAATGTTTTACTAAATATAGTTTACTCTAATATAAATTATAATAAATTTGTAAATAAATAAATAAATAATAATTCAGGAGAAATAAAATTTATTATCAAAGAAAGTACTAATTACTAAACGAAACGGTATACTCGTCTTCAACAATATCATTTAAAATTTAAAGATTCGTTTTTTTTAATATTATTTTCATATATAGAAACACAAGTTGCGAAGAGAAGGAATTAGAGATATAGAGAATGTGCTATTAATTTATATCAACACCTGCCTTGACGGCCTTATCTGATGATGGACTTCAGCTTCAGGGAGTGAACTGCACGCTATTCACCAGCGCTCCGTGTGGTTTCCAAGATCGTAAATTTTGCATTTTTTTGAGTCAAATGCAGTCTATTGTCGATGTAAATTTTAGTGGCACATGAGATTCATTTGGTTGCTTTGCTGCATGCACTTGAAACAATACATTCATGCAATCATGAAAGAGCGCAGTCATACTGCATCTTGGTTAGGGTTTCGGAAGCCCAACACAGAAGTCATGCGGCTTCCTATATATATATAGTTTTATTTGTTACAACAATTTACGAACTTCTTATCCCTATGGTAAGGGGGTAGAGTTTCTATGCAGTAAAATTGACAATGAGATGTTTTTCACTCAACAAAGGAATTGTAAGAAATAAAGCCTGTGTGGAACGAAGGAGACATTAAAGATTTTATAAAGGTTTTCCAATCATAACGAATGAAGTTAATTGCGAGCCACACCTTAACGTCAAGTTTTTTGTCAAACATAATTTGATATTTTTTTTTCAGTGTTTGACAAATGCAACCATGGAAAGGCACACAATTGAGCAGCGCGTTAAGAAGTCTTTTAAGAAAATGGGCGTTCAAATCATGCTTAGAATTGTGCACAAATTTCGCCAAACTGAATCTATAGAAAATCTTGCCCAGTTCGTTCCCCGGAAAATATTGAAGTTCTTGATGATAGTGTAGCAGCAGAGCCGTTAACTTCGGGCTCGTCGTCATGCGGGATAATACTGGACTTTTGAGGAGAGAAATTGAAGATGACATCTGGTTTCAAATGGCAAGAAGTCTGTTACACGGTTGCAATTTTAGTTCATACTAGCATACCTTTCCAGCACACACGTCATACTTGGCAGATTGAAATATTATGTAGGATAGCGAATGGTGGCCGTTACTAAAAATATAGTTTAAAAAACTAAAAAACTCGCTTCGATATCAAACTAAAAATAAAGACTTGGTTAGCGTAGCGATTCCCACTTTTTTTTGGGAATTCCCAAAGTTGACTTCAGGAAACATCCAAATCCCCTCACTTTCTCAGAAACAATACGTCAACTTCAATTTACGCACTAAAGCAAATTTATAGTTCAGATGCATGTTGCACGCCAAAAACGCCCACCGAATATGAAAAACCGGTTCCCAACCGCTTAGCGAAGTTGTTCCGCATTTTTTGTGAATTCCCAAAATTGGCTTTGAGAATCCCCAAAATCCCCCCACTTCCTCGGAGACAATACGGCAACTCTGATTTTCGCACTAAAACAGCAACACTGTATACACGGTTTTATATACCATTATATGTTATAATAACTTATATGGCATGGGTTTCGAGTGTTGCAAGCAAACGAACATACGCAGAAAAAATTAAATCCACAAAATTTTTGTCTGAAAAAATAATTTGTATGCATATACATAAATATCAAAAAAATAACCTAGGATATCGTACCTTGGTGTTGTTTAAAAAAATATTTGTTTCCGATCAATAATTATTTTTACGAATGTTTTGTTTGAATCCACGAATTCCTTTTACAGGTCCGCATTCAAACAATTTATTAATCGTTTAAACGAATTTCGTTATTGAACACGAAAAAATTTGTTAATATGTTTCTTTGAATTTTTTCGCTAGACATAAAATTTCAAATTGTTGAAAAGTTGGCTACACGCAAGAAAAAGAAAACTTCATGTATACCGCAAACACTTACTTGATGCAGACCAGTAGTACGCACACACAAATCAACTTACGTATGTACGAGTATGTACACCATTGCCTTAAACAACGAGCCAGAAAATTTATAAAAAAAAACATAAATCAACATAAATGGTAGACAAGTCATTATTACAAGTGATTCCTTGACTTATTATTTTTATCAATAAAATTTTATCTTATTTTTAACACAAAAACTGCGAAGCTGTTTGCTTGTCTGCAGTAACGCCCAGAGTCATTGACAGGTATCGAACCTGCGACCTCGAGACTGTTGATCAGCCATCGAGGCACTCATCTGGCTGATTTGGCTGGCTTTTAAAGCATGACTAATTTTTAATCCAAAATTATTTAATAAATAAAATAAAAAGCGTTATTATATAATATCAAATATGTTTTTAGTTAATTTAAAAGTTTCGAAAGCTCTTATCTTGTGATTAAATTATTGGCTCTTGTTTAAAAAAAAGCCCACCATTATCGAGCAATTAATGTGCTTTTCAAAAAATATAGTGATAGACAATCGTAGCTCGTCACCTTAATTGATTTTGTATTAATTTGATAAGAAAAGAAACGGATTGGAAAATAATATTATGTTTATATATCATAAACATAATCATAAATCAACCATATAGTTCAAAATTTAACTTTAAATACTTTTTTGTAAATTATTTATTTATTTTGGTGACAAAATGTAAAGTTCATAAAATATTACATGCGTTGTAATATTCAAGCGATAAAAAGGTGTGAAATTGAAGAAAGTATGTTTGTAGACACAACTGTCAAAAAGTAAAGCAAAATGCACCGTCTCAAAATACGTATATATTCATGAACATATCGTTGGTCTCATGTAGACAGACGCGCTACTTGGGTTGGTCTCAAACATTTCGTATGTGCATGAGAATTTTTAGCAGATAAATTACGCTTGACGCCCTAATTTAGGTTGTACTGTAACATGTTTTAATAAAAATAAATAAAAATTTAATAAAAAATAAAAAAAATATTTATTAAAATCTGCCCACTGTGCTTTTTAGTAAAAACTTTCTTTAGTATTCATAAATTTTGTTAAGGGTATATCAACCTTTTTTTCGTCGTTTATAAGAAAGGTAATAAATAAAACAAAGAAATAAAATTGGTGTGATTTAAAATGCCAGCAAATAAATTCGAGTACACACCAGAGAACAACTTTGAGTGATTGCAAAAAATCATACTTGCTCAATAACATGAAAACCATTTCATTTCGTTCAAATATGATTTTTCATTCAGCCGCACAAATGCGCAGTTGATTTTTAATCAGTAAACATAATGAGCGACAACTTCGCTATGTGAGTAAAATGATCGTTAAGGTTCGTGCTTGCCTATAAATGAATGCGCATATAGTTCGGCATTCATTTCTTGTGTTTGAATTTTTGTTTGGGAAGAAAAAAAATTAACAAAAACCAATGCAGTGATGTATTCAACAATTTTTCTGTATGCTTCTGTTGAAAAAAATCAAAGTAATATACACATACATACATACATAGAAACAAAAGGTTTTCATAGAAAAAAAGAAATGTGCATATGTATATATATATTTTTTTTTAACTTTATTATTTTATTTATTGAATCTACATAAAAAATGTAATGACAATAAATATTCAAATCTTAATACTAAAAAAAATTGTGATTAAAGTCCTGCCAGTGCTGGACAAAAATTTATTTTTATGCGAATATTATTTCCGAATTCAGTAATATGTATATATGTATTTATTTTTTTACATTTGTTAAAAAACACAATGGTATACATAAAACAAAAACTACACTTGTTTCACTGCATTTTTAAATTAACTTTGCCCTTTAAAATATGTATGTAAATATGTTTCAAATTTGTTTATACAACACACAATCGAAGCAACATCTAACGTTTAGCCGATTTTATTCAGTACCAAAGCGAACGCGCAATATTTATAAGGCGAGTTGATTTTACTCAGCATTGAGCTTTGTTGCTTGATTTTTGTTGATTACAAATTTAAAATGTTTACAAATTTGAGTCATTGTGTTAATCAAGCAAAAACATGATTTTTGGTGATCACTGGTACACACGACACGAGACATACATATGTACACACATACATGCATACGATGTATGTATGTATGTGCTATATTAACGCACTGTAACTTGTTTAAATAAAATCCTAAAAATTCAATCGATCATAAAACTGTAGCAATCGGTATTCTAAAAATAATTTATGAATCTCAATGTGCACATATTCGTATGAACATATAAAAAGCAATAACAAAAATTCCTGTTTAAAAAATGGTTTGATTTCTTAAAGAAAACACTGATTTCATATACTCGTACAGAAAGACTTGCACAATTAATGATAAGAAAAATCAAAAAGCAATTCACACATAAAACTGGCTCATAAGATAAGAAAACAGACTCAATATTTGATTTCGGCTTTAGAACAATGTTGCCATACAAATTTTCTGCAGAAAATCTATTGATTTTATTGCCAACAGGCAACGCAACTGAATACTATGTTCAGACGATAATATGAAGCTTTTGGCTCGCTCTCTAAACCGCAATTGTGAAATTAGGTGTTCAGACGGTTGTTTTTGTTTCACTTTAACGCAAACAAAGTTTGCTTCAAACTTTGTCAACGTTTGCGTAAAAAGTTCGCAAACGCGGCTTATCTCTAACAGGTCTTTTGTTGCTTTCCATGGAGAATAGTCGGATTGAGGAGGACCATGAAGACTTGCTAGATAATTTTTAATTTTTTCTCTAGATTTCAGGCAGATTTCTTCGTTGCCTAATGCATTCCCGCAGCCAAATTTTAAGCTGGAGGGACCTGCAGAGTTATCACTCTCTTCTAACGTAGTGTCCACACCTGCGATAATAACTGAGAGGAGAACGCCAAATTCAATCGTAGAGAGAGTTCTGTTACGTGAAGACTTAAAATCAGTGTTATCGCAGTCTTATGAGAAATCTCATGCATTCTTATCAGAAATCTCATGGCAAGGATCTTATAATAAGAGCTGTCAACAAAGCGACTGTGTATGCGTTTGTTTACAAAAAGACGCCATTGCAATTTTACGGATTATTAGTTTTGCAAAATATCTTAAAAAACTCTTTTATATGGAAAATAATTTGTATATAATAAATTTCTTCCGTTCAAGGTCCTTTTTTTTCAATTTATAATGTATTCTTCAATATTTCGTCTTCTTTTGGAAGACTTCTTCAGGAAAATTTGAAGAAGTCTTCTAAAGGAAGACGAAATATTGACAAACACATTATAAATTAAAAAAAAAAAAAAAAAAAAAAAAGGACCTTGAACGGAAGATATTTATTGCAAATATTAAATTAAATAAAGGTCAAAGGAATCAGGAATTGAAAATAATTTGTTTTTATTTATTAAATATATACTATAAGTAATTAATTTTGTGCACATATACAAAATTCATATAAGATTCTATTGATCGCAAAGATGTGTTTTCTTTTCGACTTTCAATGATTTATGATTCGATTAAAAAAAATACGTATACTCCTTATAAAATATTAAGACGGGCATAAAGTTCTCTTATTCTGCCAACGTTTTCTCAGATATTATATCAGATTAATCGCAGTTGTAGACAGTTGTGAAAAATATTTACATTATTCACGATTCACCAGCGTGCCCGTGCTTATAAGGCTCACACAGGTAATAATTTTTGTCATATGTTTGTAGCCACATGAGCAACTTCTTGTTGGGAAATTTCATACAGGAGGGATTAGAAGGCCCAATCGCTCCTGTATGAAATTTCCCAGCAATCAACGGAAGACAAGGCTTAATGAATTGGTAGGCTGAAGCCCACTAGCAGCATCAGCCCTTAAACCAACTCAAACGTCAACTATCACCACTAGATCCTTACAGTTGTAGACAACTGTGAAAATGATTTACATCAGTAACTGCCTTGACGGCCTAACCTGACGGTGCATCAATTCCACGAAGTGAATTTTTCACGATTCACCACCGCCCCCGTGTGGCTTGCTAGGCTCACACAGGTAGCAATTCTTGTCATATGATTGCGGTCATATCAACAACTTCTTGTTGAGGAGTTCGGGCTTTCTAATCCCTCATGTATGCAATTTCCCAGCAATCAATGGAGGACCAGGCTTAATGAGTTGGTAGGCCGAAGCCCATTAAGAGCATCAGCCCTTAAACCAACTCACCCGTCGATCATCACCACTGGTTCCTTACAGTACACGTATCTGTTGTATAGGCAACAGATTCTCGGGAGATTGTTAGCCCCTGAAAAAAGCCACACACCAAACAATTATCAAGGATACTAACACTCCCTTCCTGCGTTTTAGGTTTCAATCACAGCCAGAACGTTTCAGCCAAGGTAGGCACCTCAACCATGATCAGCCCGGGTCGAACCGCAAGCAGAACTTCCCGGGGGCCATGCTGATCCCCGTTCTGCCAAATTATACCCTTGGTAAGGGTTTCGGAAGCCAACACAACATAAGTCATGTGGCTTCCTAGAGTTTTGTTTGCCGCACCAAACGAGAGACCCCTTCCCCTCTTTTCCACGAAAAACAGAGCGCCTAAGTTAGGAATACGCCAAGGCAAAACCTGTTCCCCGGGGGAACAGTTGTAGACACTAGGTAGCTCTTCTTTTTTTCTGACAGAAGTGGCTCAATTTAAGATGAAACCACATGTTGCGTTTTTTCGTAACAACCTAAAAGCGCCAGTAAAACGCGCGTTCCTTATACTATGTTCAGATGGTAATATAAAAAATGTGGTTCACTCGCTGAAATATCTAATTTTTTATATGTTCAATGTATTTCTTTTTTCATTAGTTACTTGTTTTTTCATTGTTTACATTTTTTGAGAGCTAGTTCGGATAAACTAGCGATGACTTATTATAAAATTTTGAGATGATAGTAGTTTTTGCATTGTTCGTAACAAGATTCAAAACGAACGAAGTTGGTTCGCTCTTAAAATTTTGTATGACGAATCATGTTGGTTTAATCCGCCGCGAACCACGAATGAGAGAGCAAACCTCGAATATAAGCCTTCGTGTGAACATGCTATTAAACACAAAAACATCTAAAAATTAAATTAGTGTTGTTCAGAACACTTTGCTTTTTCAGATCGCGGGTTTCTCAGAACATGGCTGAATGATAAATAGTTTAACTTTTCTTAATTCTAACATTATACTATATATTTTTTCTTGTTAAAGTCTCAATAGACATTTGATACTAGTTTTTTTTTTTTTATTAACACTTTTTTAATTATTTGCTAAGATTTTTAATATAAGACTTTAAGAGTTTCTCAGCAAAATCATATTTCGTTAAAAAATATATATATTAAATACTTTTAGTTTCGCATTAATTTTAAAAAATTCATATAAATAATAGGAAGCAGAGTTTCTGCTAATACTATTTTTTTTTATTAATGTTATTATATCCTTCAGCTATAATTTCCCATTATTAACCTTTAAACATATTAAAAATTTGCTTCCTTTCTGCGCTGAACAGCATAATAATTGTATGTTTGAAGTAGTAGCAGCAAATCTAATGATTTATTTTGTGTAAATTATCGCCCAAATTAGAAAATATATATGTATGTACGAGTGTGAACATTTCCAGGGGTGAATACAAACTTTATGCAATGAGACAGATTATAAATACACCCCAAGAGACTTGAAAGCGAAGACGTGCTTTATACAAAACATCATACACCTCACAACTCATTTACGCAACGTTGAGCCCAAATCACAAACCGCCCGCCTTAATAATTATATGCTTGAAACTTTTTTTCGAATCAATGAGAATTATACACATTAAAAGTAGTGGAGGCAGGCGGACAGACAGACATGCAGAAGCAAAAGGTTTATTTGCAGAGATGAGCAATATTTAGCGTAACTATACGCATAATTTGATGACAATCTGTTCGATTTTATTTGCAAAGTATGTTTGTATTTATAACAACAAGTATCTGGGAATGAATGTGTGCTGCTGTCTCCATTATATAGAGCCAGCAAGCAATAGAAAGTAATAGAGTGGCAAAGAAAAGAAGAATGGTAAATGGGAAAAGAGGATTTTGATGTGGCATAAATGTGATTTCAATAGAACTTTTATGCATGATAATTTAATTTGAGTCAAGAGAGCTGCACAATAAAAAGAATTAGTGTTGGTTGGAATAAATTAACAATTTTTCTTTTATTTATATACATAACTACATATTATTTGTTGCAAGAAAATCGATTGGTCGATTTGATTTGTTATAAATTTATGGCAGAGTATTCCATTAATTTCTAATTTATTTATTTATTTAAATAACTTTTAAGCATATTTTTATTATTACAAAAGCCTTTAAGCAGTTTTTAATTGAAGACGAAATATTAAACTGTTTAAATTTAAAATTTTGCTCAAATAAGACAAAAGACTAATAAATCTGTCACTTGAAATTTTTTTAAATATTTTATTATTAAGAAAAAGTAAGACGCCAGCTATATGTATTCTGCTAAAGATTTTTGTCTCCAAATCAAAATAAATTGCTGCAATAATACAAATTAATTAAAATTCTAAAAGATAAAAAACACACATAAAGAAACATTAGAAATTGTTGCTACTGGACTGTGAAAATTTATAAACAAAATGATGAAATCTCATACTTAATGAATAAAGTACTCAAAACTACGCACAAAGGAAAGCAAAAAACAAAAAAAGATAAATCACGTCGTTAATTCTTTATCATCCATCAAAAAACAAACAAAAAAAAAGTAGATGAAAATGACATTTGTTGAGTAATAATCATTAGCTGAGAAAGAAAGAATAGAAATTCACTCGCAACTTCTTACAACTAACAAAATATAAAACTAAAATGGGTCTCCATGCAGAGCAGTTATAAAAAATATGCGCAGAATGTCATTTTAGGCTTCAAGTCCCAAGAGTGGCAACTCTAATTAAACTTTTTAATTGAGAAGATTAAAAATTTGTCTGATTTAATAAATTTTTTAATTATAAAAACAAAATTATCGAATATTTTGTTTACTTATAAATAAAGTTTAATATGAAGGTTCCAGATCACAAGCAAGTAACTTGTCAGGAAATTTGATATGAAAAGCACTAAAATTTTGTGTGAATTCTTAATAAATACATTCAGAAACTCAAATAGCTTTTTGTAAAGTTTATGTAATTTTTTTTTTTAGAAATTCATTTGGAAAATAATACGTTTTTATTAAAGTAATTCATTAAGACAATTAAGTTTTTTATTCGCTATTTAAGCTTCTAACATTTATACCAGTAAAAAATTATAAATAGCTTGTTTTCTATGTTTTCCAGCTGTCTATATGTCGACATTTGTTTTGACGGATATTATTAGAGCATTTTTGTTTTTAAATTCTCAGCAATTTATTTGGATTGTTGGGATATAAAGTTGAATATTTGAGAATATCTTTCAAAAATTTCCAAAGTCTACTGATGATTAGGGTAGTTCCTGTGAAATGTCGACATATAGACAGCTGGGAAACATAGAAAACAAGCTATTTATAATTTTTTACTGGTAATTCATTAAGTTTTGAAAATAATTGAATTCAAATGGCCTCCACCCTCGTTGACACATAAGCGACATCTTATCAAAAAGCTATTCATTACTGTCTGGAGTGTTGCAGCGTGAACTATCTCAAACCGTTCGAATGGATTGCTTTAAATCATCCAAATTTGTTGGGCGGGTTTTTTGTTTGTAAACTTCTTGTTTGCAATAACCCCACAGAAAAAAAATCAGGTACAGTGAGGTCAGGAGACTTGGGAGGCCAACGGAATATGAAGTTTCTTGAAATCAGTTTATTGGGAAATGTTTGCCTCAATTCTGTCATAACAGGCGTGACAAGTTGTCCCATCTTGTTGAAACCAAACAATGTTGAAAGTAATTCTCTTTCGGCGCAATTCTGGAAAGAAAAACTCTTAACATCTCTCAGAAATGGTCTCCATTGGCCGTTTTGAAAATGTATTTAATAAATATTTTATGTATTTATTTATGTATTTAATGTATAATAAATATTTTTATGTCTTAAAAATCTGATTGTAAGCACTTTATTTCATGGATGCACAATTTAAAAAAAAAATACACTTTAACGATTGAATAAACAGCAAGAAAACTTTTGTCTTTAAGAAATCGACAATCGGCAGTAAAATTAACAGCTGATTTTGATCGACTACGAATATCGTTAAAAAAATGTTACAGAATAGCAAATACGATAAAATATCGTCATAACTATTTTAATGATTCGATTATCGTTATATAAGCTACAGAATCGCACTACAGGTATATAAATATATATGTATGTACATATGTATCTAATTTTTGTTTTTGCTAAATTGAAAATCATTCATATTTAGAGGGTGGTAAACACTAAACTTTATGTTACTTAATAAAAAAAAAGAATAATAATAAAATGAAGAGCAAGTGGCAAGCGGCAAGTTAAACGGTGGACCAACAAAATAGAAAAATAAATATTGCTCCCGGGCGAATTATAGCAGATGATTGTTGTCGCTTATAAAACTACAAGATTGTTGCCTCTTGAACAATATATTCGGTATTGCAGGAGTTTAAGGATCTTTTCAAAAAAACAAACAAACCAGCCACACAATTTCAACTCCCCTGCCTTCCTGCCTTGCCAGCAAAACGTCAGTAAATTTAGGGCTCGCTGGCTCTCTGTATAAGTGTAGTCGTATGTATGCATTTATGTATATCAAGGGAAACTGTGTGTTGTGTGTAAGAAGGGCGTTTTGTTGCTGTTGTTCTTATTGTTGTTGTTGTTATGATGATTGTTTTCTGTTTCTCGTGGTGTTGTTTTTTGCAGATGTGTATTGCGTGTATTTTGTTTATTTTAACAGCTCAAGTCTCTTGTAAAATTCTGTGGGTATTTTCGATAATTTTGTCTAGCCGTGTTTTTTTATTTTTTTTTATTTTTATTTTGTTGCTTCGCCTCATCCCCGTTTTTCAATTTTTATTAGTTTTGAATTCATGACAAATCCTTTGGTTCATTATTATCATTATCATCAGTTAAATTAAGGCGTATAAAAATTAAAGCAACTGCCTGTTTTCCCGCTACACATATTTTCTCTGCGGATGATGGAAGTACAATAACATACGTTTAGTTTACGCGTAAGTTAAACAGGCAGGGGGAAATAGGTACAAGTGCATTTTTACACTTGCTGTGGGCTCGAGTGTGTTGTCCTTTTTTTTTCTTTGGTTCAACCGGTTGCTATTTGTTTTGCGTTTAGCTTAGTATGTTGTTTTTATGTTATTTTCCGTTTGTTGTTGAAACGGGGTGTTATTGAGGATATAATTTCAAAGATTATCTGAATCTCGTTGATTTTGTAACAAACCAAATGTAATGACGGTGATGATGATGATGATGCTGCTGTTGATGGTGGTGGTTTACAATTGATTACACATATTTTTTTTATTGGATTTCAACTAGATTTATAAAAAAAGGGTTAAAACATAATTAAAGAATTAATCTTGGTAAAAAATGGGAGCTTGATTTTTCGAATTGTCATACTATTTATTTATTTTATTACGCAAAAAATTGTTTTTCAGGTTTAATAACGGAATTCATTGAATCAGTTAATAAATTGTTTGAATGCAGACCTCTTAAGGAATTCGTGGCTTCAAACCATAATGTAAAAAAAATATTATGAATTAAATCAGCTATTTTTTCAGCAACATAAAAGGATCATCCAAGAATAGTGAGAAATTCGTGATTTCAAACCATAATTTAGTAAAACAAAATTTTTGCCGGAAATCAGTTATTTTGTCAACAACAAAAATGCCTGATATCCAAGATAATTTTTTAATATTTTTTGACCCTGCTTATGAGCAGAGGCCATTGGACCCACTCTAACATTTAGCTTTAACAAAAGCTTCCTTAAAACGGAGATAAAAATGGAATACAACTCTCTGTTTGGGGTTACTCGACCGTGTAGGGTATCTAACTCTATTGATTCACTGGAGCTTCGACGCACTGTAGGGTGCGTTACTCTGTTCTATCGTTACCACAATGGATTTTGCTCTGACGAGATTAGGGATCTTGTTCCCGAAACTCGCACATTTTTACGTAGCACACGTTCATCGTCTAGAGCTCATCCATTTGTGGTTGATTTCCCGGGGAATCGTACTACGCATTACAGAGAGAATTCGTTCTTCAGCCGCACGCTTCGTCTGTGGAACAAGTTGCCTGCTGAAGTGTTTCCTGTCTGTTATAACGTTGGAAAATTCAAGTCAAATGTTCAGAAACACTACACCCGCTTTCCCCCTCCCCACAACCTATTTTTCTAGTTCTGGTACAATGCACTGCATATGTAGGGGTCATCCCCTAAGTACTGGTCCAATATAAAAAAAAAATGTACTGAGTCCGTCGTAGGATATTATTTATAAAAATTGGAACGAGACAAAAGGTCTGGAACATTGCAAGAAATTTCGATTCTAAGGACAGGAAAAGCCTAACAACACTAACAGGCGCACTTACAGATAATTATACCTGCTCAAGCAGCGGTATAGAAAACGAATTTCTAATACTGATATTTGCAGATTTTGTGGTGAGGACGAGGAGTCCTCATGGAACATTTGATTACTTGCTGTAGGGCATTGAGACACGGGAGATACAGGCTACTACCAGCTCATACCTTGAGTGAACAGGACTTGAAATCACTGCCATGGAAGGAGTTAGCAAGGGTCCGATTTGGGGCACAGCCTACTCAAATAATAATACTACATACCCGGTGAAATTTTTATCACATACATAAAGCACCACCCATCCGAAGTCTCTGTGCAATTTCTACACAGAAAAAAATTTTTTTCGTGTTCAATAACGAATTTCGCTGAATCAATTAATAAATTGTTTGAATGCGGAGCTGTAAAGGAATTCGTGGATTCAAACAAAAGTTTATTAAAAATAATTATTGATCGTAAATAACTTTTTTTTTAAACAACAACAAAATACGATATCCAAGGTTTTTTTTTTTTTTTTTTTTTTTGATATTTCTGTATATGCATACAAATTATTTTTTCAGACAAAAATTTTGTGGATTTTATTTTTACTATAATTTTTTCTGTTTACTTGCCCGGCGATGGCCTAGACCGTAACATTTACAGAAAAAATTATAGTAAAAATAAAATCAACAAAATTTTTGTTTGGAAAAATAATTTGTATGCATATACATAAATATCAAAAATATAATCCTGCATATCGTATTTTGCTGTTGTTTAAAAAAATAGTTGTTTTCGATCAATAAACTTTTGTTTGAATCCACGAATTCCTTTACAGGTCCGCATTCAAACAATTTATTAATTGATTCAACGAATTTCGTTATTAAACACGAAAAAAAATTTTGTCGGTGTTCATCCAATATTGTAAGTAAAGATTGTACAACTCTAAAACTGTTGACACTGTAAGCGTAGGTTAGATGGACTTAACTTTTACGGCGATTAAATGCTAGTCCAATGGCTAAATATTATTTGCGTTTGTGGGGTGCTTTGCTTCACATATTATATAAAAACAGGAATAGAAAAAGACTAATCTGAAATGGGTGCTAGTTCTAGTGTCTTATTATGTTTATATAAATTTTTTCTGTTGACAAAATATCGGGTGGTAATTTTTAGGGCCGATGTTGAAAAGTTTTCTTTGCATTTCATTTGACGATTCTTAATTTCAGACTAACTTAGTTTGAATGATGGAAGGCTACACAATCGGGCAATGCATTAAAGTTATATTATTCCGCACCACGTGCAAATCACAGTTGGTTTAGTAGATATCACGAAATTCTTACATTTTCAGGCAAAAGTTTTTCGTAATACGAATGAAATAATTTTCTTAACATTAATGAAGTTGTAAAAATAATAAAGTGTTGCTAAGCATAAATTTTCATTCAGTTATTGAAAGTTTCATAGCCGAAATGAAAATTTTCATGGCATTAACGAGAGCATGGAAAACGAAACGGTTTCATTTACACTACCAAGCGTTTTTTTTTTTTTCAGTGTAAATTGTGCTGCTACAACCAAGTAGTTTTTTTCTCCCACTTTTCTTAAAATTAATGTGGTATACAATCACAATGGCTGTAAAAAACCAGCCAACATTGGCAACTTACTCAAAACTCGACTGTAGCCCAGTAGCTGTTAGGGGAGCCGGTATCGTCGTTAAAGTTGTTGATCTGGATATATAGTAAAACACCGAATTATCAAACTGCCCTCGTAGACAAAAACTCTACTTCAAGTGTGTGTTAAAAAAAGTTTATAATTTTATATCTAACCGCTATTTCAAATAGATTAACACTACGATTTATGTATATGTGTGTATGTCTGTCATATTTCATTGTTGTTAGAATTGATTATCTTGAACATTTCGGAATGTCAAACAAATAAAATAACTCCATATACTATTTAGTGATAAAGATTAAGATTTAATAAATGCCAAAACAGATTTTAAGTTTAAGTATATTTTGCTTTTGGTTAATAAATATATATTCATTTATGAAAAATAATCACTGCTATGAATAACCACCTATGTAATGGGTGCTTCTTTTAGAGGGTCATAACTCTGAGTTGGTGCTACTTCTTTATTCATACTTCTTTGTCAGACAAGATACTTTTTATTAAATTTGGTTTAACAATACGAGTACATCATGGATAATAGATATTCCCCAAAAGCAACGCTTGCTAACTATTGCAACTTTTGTTTTTGGAAAATAATGGTCCTGATTGTCAATTGCTATTGAAATTGAACTTCCATTGCAAATTGTGTTCTCCGTTGAAGTCCATTTTAGGTTAAATCGGTAAATAAGCAGATTTGTCGCATTTGGAGTGAGAGGTTATACCACAAACTTTTGTCGAAACACGATTACATCCACAGAAAACTGCTGCGACTTCAAAAATGTTGATGGTCAGAATGTTTAAATATTAATGCTATGAAATTTTCTATGCAATAAAGCCCATTTCATTGATATTGAAAATGTGTATCTTCGTTTTACCAATATGATATTTAACAGCTAGTTCGCTGATGTCGAAAGAATAAGTTCCTTCGCACTCTAGGCGAAAGAAAATTGATTTTGGTTTTTCCTAACTTTATTCTATGCGAACGATGTGTCAAAATTCAATTAAAATACATAAGTTCATTCGAACGAAGAATAGTGACATAGACAAACCCAAATTTTTTCCAATGTGAGTGACTAGCTTTCTTTCGCATACATTTTCATTCGATATTGTTGAACCGGCCGTATGTTTGTGAAACACTAGAAAAACACCCTGTTAGATACAGATCAGATATACTTATAATTCAGACTAAGAATGGTTCAACCTAAAACGCGCAAGCCCAAACAGCAAACAAAAAGCTTTCCGAGAATTATTTTAATTTTCTTTTTATGATAGAATTGTTTTTTTTTCCAATTATGTTTAAAACAAAATGTCGGCCAAATGCTCTTCAAGGCGGCGGTGTCATGCCTTTATCAGATGGTCCATATTTTCAATGACTCAGAGACATAATTGAGATTCAATGTGCCAAATTATCTCATCTTTTAGCTCTTTAATCGTTTTTGACGTAATGACGTGCACTTTTTCCTTTAAAAGTTTCCAATAAAAGAAGTCCAATGATGTAAAATCGCATGATTCTGGCGGCCAATTAAAATCGGTACGACGTCAAATAACACGGCCATTGAATTCATTACGCAAAAAAGCCATTGTCTCGTAACCTGTGGGTCAAATGGCAACACTTTGTTGCAGCTACATATCGTCCTCAATTTCTAGCCACAAGATGTCTACTGTCATCATCTCGCACAACGAGGAGTCTGTTGCCAATGTGTTTCGGAGAACGAACTAGGCGAGCACGCGGAGGTGTTTTCACTTTTCCTACAGACCCACTCTGCTGAAGTTTGCTCACAATTCTCCCGATTCTAGCAAAATTTGGTGGATTATGCTGACCAAAACCAAAAACACGATGAGCACGAGATATTTTTCGATTTGAATTTCCATTTTTATAAAATACTTCCACAATCTTAATGCGCTACTCAAGTATTTACCTCTCCTAAGTTGAAATTGTCAAATTAAGCTTCGCAAAAAATTTTACGTTTAGGTGTCTCTCACAAGTGACACCGTGCATAATGGTTGGACCATTCTTTATAAGGCAGTTGTAAAATCGATTTACATCTACGCCTAAGCTGATGAGGACGCAACTTCACACGGTGAACTATTCATGATTTACCAGCGCCACAGTGTGACTTGCTAGGCTTACACAGGCCACAATTTTTCGCTATTAGTTTGTAGCACTATAGACGAACTCCTTGCTTAAGAGTTCAGGCCTTCTAATTCCTCCTGTCTGCAATTTTCCAACAGTCAATGAAAGACAAGGCCTAATCAGTTGGTAGACCGAAGTCTATTAAGAGCACCAGCTCTTAACCAACTCACCCGTATAAACATCACTCCTTACTCACTGGTTCCTTACAGTACAAGTATCTGTTTCAAGGCACTGCTTCAACAGCAGCTCAGGGGGTAGCTAGCTCCCGAAAACCAAAATTTTCAGGAAAACTAATTCCCGTTCCTATGATTTTAGATTGAAACTGCAACCAGAATGTTTCAGCCAAGGTAGACTCTTCCACCATGATCAACACCGGGAAATATGCCAGGGAGTTTGGTGACTCAACACAAACTTGAGTCATGCGGCTTCCTAGAGTTTTGTTTGCTACAATCAACGAGGGACTCCTTCTCCTCTATGCTACAGAAAACAGACTGTCTTGGTTTGGTTTACGCAAAGGAAAAACTTGTTCCCAGGGGGCTTTAAAAGGCAGCAGTATTAAAGGTCAATTGGCATGCGTAGATTTTAGACTTCCTAGCCTGTGCTCGCCACGTTGTTCTTATGTCTAATTTGTTATGCCTTATTTAGTTTCCAATGCTAAAGCACCGAGACAAGTTACACGAGTGAGCAGCACGTCCAGATGATCAAACAACATTATCAAACTCAGTGATCATTAGTACAAACTTTATGCGCACGTCTTGAACATGAAAAGAGCCGAACTCACACGAAGCTCATCAAGTTACTAGCCATGCACTAAAACTTGTTTAAGGCGGATATCGCGACGGCGGCTTCAGCAGTTCATACTTTTAAAATAAACGACGTTGGTGAGCACATCAGCGTTTACAACTATATAACTGATAAAGTGTACAATATAGACGTAGAAGACATCTGACACTATGTGACTCATCTATTTGATCTAGGTGACCACCCAGATCGTTCAATTTGACTTCGCTACACTAGTTTTTGGGCGGTGTTCTGTTCTGAAGTCAAAGATTTATGTCCATAATCTACTGATCGTCTTAAAATGAACCTACTCAAAGCCATTGTTCAAACTCAGTTCAGGATTTATGCGATAAAGTCATTGAAAATTGGACTCCTGAATCAGGTAAAGTTTTTTATTACTGGCTCCGCATTTATTTCAGCGAATAGTAGAGACGTATTTTTTTGTTTTGGATTTTCGACATACATTAATTTTTATTATAGTTATATACAAATGAAAATATCTGGGACTTGTAAAAATACGACAACCAAAATATAAATATATATTCTTTATTTCCAGCTCTTTCTTCAGATTCATGCCGTCGTTTGAACTTCTTATTTATATTTATTTTTACTATAGTAAATATTTAACATTCATATGTATTTGCGTCTTGAGAAAATCTCTTATTACAGTGAAAGCGGCACTTCTTTTTTATTACATATTTTCAAATCAAATATTTATCAAAAGTCTTATTAATAAAATGTTGCACTCGAAGCGTTGAAAACTTTTTTTTTTTTCGCCACTAAAATCAATAAATTAAATAGAAAATATCAATAAAATGGCAAACATTTGTTTATATAATTTTTTATAAACAAAAAGCCATTCAATACAATTCCCCTGTTTTAGTTTGTTTGGATGATAGCAGAACTATGAAATACAAAATCTTATCGCTAGATCATAAATCAAAAAGCTATCGAAACTTTTAGACAGAGTTTTACTGCTGTTCTCTGATAAAAAAAAAAAAAGAAAACAACATTTAATTATGGAATATCAGCATTACGAGTACTTACCATTGCAGGAATATTTTTGTATTCTGCTTGTCGTTAAAAGCCACAAATCAGACGTACGTTTTGGTGCAATAAAGTGCAGTGATGAAAAGCGTTGGTATACCTGGTGAAGTATTAAGGTGGTGCTAAAATTCGTTTGGAACATAAACAGACATACACACATATACATAATGACTGCGAGACAAGAGGTATTTTGAAATCTTATTAGGTTTTAGCATATACTTATGTATTACAAATAGAATGGAGCACAAATTTTCGGTTTCAAAACGCTAAACTTTCTTATTTGGTGAGGTTTGGAAAAAATATGCATGAGCCAACAAATAAGAGCAGGGTCACTACGTCGAAGTTAAAATTAGCAATGAATGGTTAAAAAAAAATCACAAAAATCTTCACAGCAGTCCTTGACTCGTTCCTAGAAGGATAAAATGTAAGACCGATCCCCACCAACTTTCCTTCGCCAACATTTTTCTCAGATGTCAACACCTTAACGGCCCTCTTTAGGCTAGCTCTTTGAAGGAAATAACCATAAATTTGGCGTACAGGCTATTATCATGCACGACGAGGAAAGAGCGACATATGATCATCCGTCGATTATGGGAAGAAGAGTGTGTCTCCCGGAGAATATTGATTACTGCTCACCGTCTCGACTGTCAGAAGGTTTGATGTAATTTTGTCAGACACGATTTCCGAGATGGTCGATATGAATCGTCTTGAAGATGACCTTGAGATCTATTTAGATGGTTCCAACCCAGACTCGTTAGATGGTGGGGGTATGAAAGGAGGATTAGTTTTAGGCTGCAAAATGAGTGTAACGGAACGCAGGAGAAAATCACGGCTATAGTGAAGGCAGCTAACTGTTTGTGGTATAGTCTGTAGAAGAATACGAATAAGATATCTGAATTCGTCGGGCTACGACCTGTGGGGATCTGTATGAAATCCAGATTGGTTCATGAACACCTCATAGCTCTACACGAGATAGCGGAATATTCGAGCTCTTAGCTTTACTGGGTACGGTGGCACAGTGAAAGGACCGAAAATGTTGTAATAGAGGAATTATCAAAAGCCAAAGTCCGGCTACAAGGGGATATAGATGCCCTGGTTGGGATCACGCTCAAGAGCTACAGGAAACAAGTAGAGCGTCAACTTTTAGAGACCGCACAGTACAAATGGTCTAGGGAACTTAGCTGTCGAATATCAATGTTAAGGTAAAATAATAGGAGGACTATTATCCTAAGGGAAATGTCCCGATGGAAGTTGTGTTCTACTGTGCCAATTCTGACGATACATTGCCAGATAAGGATGCAAGCGAGAAAATTAAATCTTCCATTTAATAATTTCTGTACAAGTTATAGGGAGAGGACGACGTAGGGAATGTTGAGCACTTTCTTATCGCTGTGCAGCTCTTTCTTGTATAAGCTGTTGGTATCTATGCTGCACAATTTGGCAGAATTATCGGAGTGTGATATATGTGGATTAGACTCTTTCATCCTATCATCGGATAGGACCAGTGATATGTTGTTGAGCTAAGATACATATCTCACTCAGGCAACACAATTGAAACAAAATGCATCAAAATGGCTGTGGCTTTTCAATAGCTGGCAGTAAAGAGTACCGTTATTGGCTGAACGGATGCGTCAGTAAACAAAATTATTGACTTTTTAATCCACATGTGGATTAATAGAGAACATTATAATCCGATAATCATCAATTTTCTGTGGCATGAATATACTGATATAAAGACTAACAAAATGAGGTTTGTTTCACATTGGGCTTTCTACATGAGTGATTTGAAGGTGTAATCATTTCGTACGGAGGTGATATGGACTGACCAAAGAGGTTGTGTACTTTAACTTCCTTAAAATTTTTTCTCTCAGAATATGACACTAATGGCGGCGGCGCTAAGTATATTATACTCCTTGCCAACGCTCAAATTCGAAATGATTTGTACCCTACAAGCATTTCAGATACGCACCATCCAGCAAAATGGTAGCAGACATTTGTGCTACGTTATACACTGATAGAAAAACTTTCGTAGATATTATGATATTTTCATTCATGTTACGAATTTGTCGTTGTTTTTGGGCCAACGTACAGCTTCATTCGAGCTACGAATATTGTTTCATTAAAGAAATATAATAAAAAATGCCGACTATTTGAACTACATTTTTTTCATAGCAGTTACGAAACTGTTACGTTAATACAATGAATACAAAAAATAAATACAATTAATGTTTTCATTATATTTACTATACTGTTTAGTAGCTATAACGAAATCAAAACTTTTTCGTCTCCTTAAAGAAACAATAAAAATTAATAAAGTAGAGTTACACAAAATTTGCATCCCATTCAAAAACCTTTCACAAGCGAGTTGAAACTTTTGATGGTATTAAGGAAAGAATGGTGTACGAAATGGTTTCATTCCCATAACAAAACGGCTTTCTTCCAGCGTATTCCATACAGATTAACATCGATAGGGATATTAAAGATATAAAAATGCCGATTATATCATAAGTACACTAACTTTACATGCGGGATCCTCAGGTAGAACGCTTAGTAGCTATAACAAAATTTTTCGTTATACGAATGAAACAATTTTCGTAACATTAATGAAGTTGTAAAAAATAATAGTTGTGCTACGAAAAATTTTCATCCCATTAATGAAGTCTTCATAATATGGTATTCAAGAAAGACTGTCGAACGAAGTGGTTTCATTCCTGTAATAAAGCGTTTTTCTTGCAGTGTTCAAATGCTGTGTGCATTAATGAAGCCTTCATAATATGGTATTCAAGAAAGACTGTTGAACGAAGTGGCTTCATTCCTGTAACGAAGCGTTTTTCTTTGAGTGTACAAATGCTGTGTGCTTGGGTCATACATTTTTTGATAATAGCATGATGAACTTTGAACTTTTTAGCATAAAATACCATAAAATTACTTAAGGCTAACAGATTGCCGCACTTGAAGTAATCTTTAAGCATAAATTAAATTAATTTTAATTAAATTTAAGCCTGGCTTATATGACAACATGACTTTAACACGAAAAATTCGCTTCTTTTTTATTTTTCCTTAAAACTCTATAACAAATTAAAATTTTGTCAAATTAATTTACATCACATTGTCGTGCCGCACACAACATCAGCAACAGCAAACAGCAACAATTTTTTCAATTGTTATACTCTGTCTAAAATTTAGTCATGGATTGTGATGACTAGGATTTATTAAAAAAAAAAAAAAAAAGCGAACCCCTTTAACACTCCCTGCTACACCGCTTTTCATTATTTTAACACTTTTAACTTTGTGCGTGATGAAACTTTTTGTTGCTATTTTGTTTAAGAGTCAAAGCAAAAAGTGTGAATGAGTTTTGTATGAAAACATCATGAATGTTGATTATGGTGGATATTTTGTCATGCTCCATTTGGCCGGGTGTGGACAAGAACAGATGTTTTACATGTTTTTTTTTTTTTTTTTTGTCTTTGCTACACCGAAACGCATATTAACATGATTACTGGAGGGTTCTACTCGTATTTTGACTGTAAAATATCAACATCATCATCGCTTCGAAGGCGTCTTTGACGACTAAAATTATCATTTGTTGAATAAAGTAAATGTGTTTGGTTGTTTGTTTGGATTTGTGTGAAGCTGATTTATAGCATAGATTTTTGTTTTTGAGTTTTTGCAATTGTTCATTTATTATTTGTTCAATTGGGGTGGCAGAGTGACTATTAAATGGTCAGATGTTTGTAGGTGGGATTATCGAATATGATATCAATGTAAAAATAATTATGTTGCAAAAGTAATTTGATACACGTATCTACCTTTCACTAATGTTATTAAGCTGAAAAATATTTACGTGCAGAAAAAAAAAATAGCTGAAAAAATTAACTGTGTTTTCATATTGAATTTACATTTGAAACGAATTGGACTAGGTTTCGAACTTCAGGCGCACATCAAAAGTGATCCTGAGTGAGCATTTTTTCTCGTAGGGGAGAAGAAAAATCGAAAGGATAAAAAGGAAAGAAAATATTCTCTTCTGGGCTACAACGTGTCATGTGATTTTTCCATATCAGAGTTTTTTGCAAAATTTTTATAAAAATCACCCAAAAAAAATTCAGTTTTTTGCATAGTAATTTTCTTAATAAATCGCTTCGTCCTGTTGGAAGGATATCGCAAAGTTTAAATTAAATAGAAAATACAGTCTCTTGATTATTATTTTTTTATTGAACCATTAAGTATATAGAATAGGATTCTTTATGGAATAACACATGGGTCAAATAACTTCCACGGCTTTATGCGCACATAAGCACTCGTTTGCCGAAATTTCCAGTGATTTGAAGTAACCACATTTTAAAATAAAATAGTTAAAATAAAATGAACAAAATTTTTTACTGAAACAATAATTTAATGCAATACCCCCTTTTCTGACACAATTAGCAAACACAAGAATTTACAATTTAATTCTCTTTTATTTAGCTTGACTTTACTCCGATGTTGCTTACTTATTCTACAATACGTCTGTTCCACGAGAGGTTCAACAACTATATCCGTGCTACCAGATCTCCCCAACTAGCTAGCGTTGTCAGATCTCCCCATCAGCTATAGCGTTAGTCTTGTGTTTAGCTGCTTCAGGTCACTTTGTTTCTCCACACGATCTGCACAAGAATTCTTAACGACCGGTTCCAACGTTGTAGGCCTGGTTCCAACTGGTTGTATGACATCTAGCACCGACTTGTGTAAACCACATATTGACCACATCAATATCGTTCAATTTTGATAGAAACCAATGTCTTACCATGTCGCGATCTCGGGTACCATTAACAATCACTGCTTGATCAGCCTCATATTCATAGAAGTATGGACCAATTATGGCTCTAGTCCAAAATCCACACCAAACAGTGACATGTTGAAAATGGATTATTACTTTCTTTTGAATGTTCTTATTATGTAATATATAACCTTGCAGTGTGGAACTAATTTTTGTTAGTCTAAGCCGTGTCGAAAGTATATACGTCGAAAGTATATAGTGTATATACACTGGGCACTAATCAGTTTTAACTAATTTAATTCCAACACAATGCTGTGATTACGTATTTTATCGTCTTGCTGTGCTATAATTGACAGATTCAAGTCAAACGCCTACAGAGACTACTCCCTCTTTGCTCCTCTTCATAACCTAATTTCCTTTTTATGCATATCCCCTTAGTATGGTTTCGGTTGAAAAAACTAAATCCAAACTTTCATTATTTATGAAATATTGTTCAATAATAAGCACACGCTGTTCTATTGTTAACCACTACTAACCCTAACTATCAGCTGTCGAATCTGCTTCTTAGGGCTGCCAACACTTTACTACACTGCTTCAGTTGCGAACCAACCTAAGGATTGAATGAAAGAGCCCAGTGTGCTTATATCACATTCCGATATCAAAAGCCAAATCATTCAGTAATGGTCTGCCTAGGTACGAGGTATACGAAAAACCTGGACAATGACATGTGGAAGTGTATAATATTCTTTTCCTTCTGCTCATCCCTATGGCTTCTACAGAAATCATTAAATGGAAGATTTAATCTTCTCCCTTACTCCTCTTTGCAACAATATCCCGTTAGAACTGCCACCGTAATACGCGACCTCTTTCAGAATAGACCCCTCAGCAATTTAGTACTCATATTATTATACCAGGGCATTCCACTCACTAGTCCGGTGCAGTCCCTAAAAGTTGGCGCTGTACCTGGTTTTTACAGCTTTTAGGCAGGCTCCCTACTATACCGTCTACTTTTCCTTCTTGTAACAGGGCCGTGGCCTTTGGCACCGCATTCCATACAACATTTACGGGCAACTCATTTCAATATTTTGCTATCTCATTCAGAACCAACATATGCATATTTCTGCAACTGGAACTATCATATATTTGAGTGTATTTTGTTGGCGGAAAGTGAAAATATACTTCACTATTTTGCTAATGCAATGATGCAAGATTGTAAATCGAGTTAATATATTTGTAAGTATTTTGTTAGTGTAAAGTAGGAATAAAATCCTCTTACAACCCGTACTTTAGGTTAACGAGTTAGCTGCGATCATTATAGCTATGACATCCCTCTCTAAGAAAGAACTATTCAAATCACTACCTTCCTTGACATATTATTTTTTGCCCAACTATTGTAGAATTTCAAAAATCTTCTTCTTCGACTTGCCTTAATTTGTTTCATTTTACTTACAGATGAATTGGCTTTCAGCATAGATCGTCTTGTCAAGACTGAACAATTGCAGGCACATACAGCCGCCGTAGCAGCTGCTGCTGCTGCGGCAGCTGCAGTTGCCGCATCCAACAATCACACTTCGTCTGCTGCCAACAAACTGCTAATGGAAGAAACCAATAATAATAGTATAGCAATGTTAAGCAAAAATCATATTTTGCATTGGAAGCTGGAAAATAATGGAGCACTTCAACAGCCTATAAATGCTTTAGAAGCCGAACGTCTTTATGAAAGAGCCTCTCGATCGCGTTCCCGCAGTATGTCACATTCTTCCTGCTCACAAATTGATCTAGACGATGAAAGTAATTGCAGGCGTTCGTTATTATCACGTTCTAGATCTCGTTCCAGTTCGGTGGAATTGGAAGTGGACTCACCGCCCGCTTCACCCATAGCCAGGCGTCATATATCGCGGCCCTCTAGTGTAACGAACAGTAGTAGTAACAATAATAATAGTGATTTAATATTGCACAGTAGAACAAGTCCCAAGAAGTCTGAAATGTTTTCGGTATCAGCGCTGCTGCGAAAAGATGATCACCAGAAGTCTGCTGGTCATATGCATCATCACAATGCAGATCCTTTTGAGGCTTTAAGGCAGGCTTACCCCACCAACTACGAGCCAGCCATGTTTCAAAGACCCTTTTTATCACCT
This sequence comes from Thecocarcelia acutangulata, assembly GCA_914767995.1. Classification (NCBI taxonomy): domain Eukaryota; kingdom Metazoa; phylum Arthropoda; class Insecta; order Diptera; family Tachinidae; genus Thecocarcelia; species Thecocarcelia acutangulata. The sequence continues at coordinate 34,465,132 of OU612097.1, forward strand.
GCCTTTCCCTTCTTTGCCGCCTTCGCTTTTCATCAGGGACAACAGCAACAATCTGGTCTGGCTGCAAGGTGAGTGAGAAGAAACATATATCTCTATGAAATAGTTGACATTAATACTTGCATTTACGTTTAACTACACATTTAAGTGTCTTATAGTTTTAAAAATATAATTTTGTGTATAATTACTTTCAGCTATCATCCTGCCTCCCAAGAAGATCTCTTTAGGTTGCGTAACTTAATGGTGCCTCTACAGACTGCCCAAAACGGTGCTGCACCCAACAGTGTAGCCGCTGCGGCGGCTGCAGCAGCCGCTGCAAGCGGTCATGCTACTAATGGTTTACCACCAAATTCTCACTTGGGCCTGCCGCATCCCTCCCATTTACATTTTCACCATATGGCCGCTAAATGGTCTGGCTTGCCACAATTCAGTGACCTGTATTCATGCATGAAATGTGAAAAAATGTTCTCCACCCCACATGGCCTTGAAGTACATTCCCGACGGACACATCATGGCAAAAAGCCATATGCCTGTGAATTGTGCAACAAGACCTTTGGTCATGAAGTTAGTTTAAGTCAACACAGGTTAGTAGACAAAACATGCACTAAAATACATTTATAAAGATATTTAATTAAATGAAGTATTTTGTCTGGTGGCTTTTGAGCATATTTAATTACCACACTAAAACATAAACGGTATTCACAAGTGCTAGAAAATGTGACTTATATTAATTTGCTTAGCAAACACAAACATAAACAATTGTGTTTTGAAACAATTGTTAAATTTTCTTAATATAAAAATTTAAGCATTTGTCATTTAGACAATTACTGCTTTATTTTACTGCACCGGCACGTTGTGTCGCCGTTAGACACGCTTCAAAAGAAAATGTTAAAACAATAGTCCAACTTACAATCCTGTGCATATGATATAGCATATTTCTACGATTGCGAATATAATAGCCCAATTCACAATCTTGTGCATTTGAGATTGCATATTTTTGCAATTGGAAGTACAATATATTTAAGTGTATTTCGTTGGTGGAAAGTAAAAATATACTTTACTATTTTGCTAATGCAATGATGCAAGGCCTTTGCATCAGATTGTCGATCAAGCTAATATATTCGTGAGTATTTTGGTTGAGTAAAGTAGGAATACACTTCCTTATTTTATAAATGCAATGATACAAGGCCATTTGCGCAAGATAGTAAATAGGGCTAATATGTAGTATTAATACTTTAACAATACACTCCATGATTCTTAATTTATAGCCCAAATAAGAGATCTTAGTGTTTAATATGGCGAACAAATTAAAATCATAGGTGATTTTCTTTACTTTCTGGGGAAGTTTTGTGCAAATGAGAGGTAAGTTTCTCTCAAAAAAAGATAATATTTACCAAAAGTTGAGGAACGCGGAAAGCGGAATTTCTATTTCAAAACGAAACGTATACTGTGTTATGATGTGACAATAAAAATGTTCATTTTTCACGATTTTTTACAGTGTTGAGCTTTTAAAGTCTTGTGCTTTTTTATTTAATATTAATATAACAGGATTGAAATGATTTTTATATGTGTTGATTCAAATGAATTATCAATCTTTGCTATTGTTTGTTTTTCAAACAGCTGATAACTTAACTACTTGCCCAAGCTAGTCCGAAGAAAACGAACAGGCTCTTTGGGTGCCCCGATGGCTGATTTGGTAGAGTATTCGATCAACAGTCTTGAGGTCACATGTTCGATACCTGTCACAGACCCTGGGTGTTGCATGCAGACAAGCAAAAAAACTTTGCAACTTTTGTGTTGGTTCTTCTCAAAAGCACTCTCATTTCCCCAATTTTAAAGTAAGGCAATGCTTTTCCTTCAAATTGGGATCCCATGGCATCACAAAGTAGAGTAACAAAACACAGCTAATATGGGGGTCCATTAAAGCTTATCTTGCTGCAGACGAGGTAAAAAAGAAGACCGCTTTTTAAACATCTAACTTGGGAAAAATCAGATATTCTTCTTATTATCACTCAATATATTGAGAAACAAATCAGTACACAATGTATTCGTTACCAACACAATTACAAAAGTTTTATTCCATATGAGAATAATTCAATGGCTCGGTGGCTGAGAGGTTAAGGCAGCCGTTTACAACACGTTCAAATCCGAAAATGGGTGCTAAAGAGTAGTGTAGCGGCTATGAAACAGCGAGTTGTCAGGCAGCTAAAGGTTTGATTACTATTTTTCTTGCCTTCTTCAATCAAAAATTATTGACCACAGCAAATTTGTATTGTAAAAAATCCTTCTTCAGAAAAACTTAAGAAAGGAAATATTTGAACTAAAACCCGATGTACAAATGTAGAAAAACTCTCATTCAAAAATAAATATATTTGTGCATTTAAGAATCGGTCATTGCCATTGCCAAATATTTGAAAAAAGTGATATATCTTGGTTCACAGCTTGTGATTTAGTATGTTACATATTTTGGACGATTGCTTTTGTTAAAATTACATAAGGTGTTCAATCTTTGGGTCTAATCCGATCTACTTAAAGATCCATGAGTCTAAACCATTGTAGACAAAGAATAATTAAAGAGCTCGCCGGCTGAGTTGATTGAGTGGCCGTATTAAAAAATACATCATATTTACACGATACCAAGTTCGAATCCTAGTGGGTGCTAATGAGTATTATAGGCTATGAAATAGCTAGTTGTCTCCTAGCTTAGTGTATTCATTTATTTTTCCTGTCTTTTTTAATCCAGAGTTATTGATCGCGGCAATTATTGTTATAATTAAAAATCAAAAATATGCTTGGCTCAATTCCGATTTGAACTTGAACCAGCAAAATAACAACAATATTTTTATACACTTCCAATATAATATTTCAAAATCTAGTCTAAACTAATTAATTCAAATTCGAGTCGAAAGGAATTACAGCTAGTACTTTTTAATTATTTGTATTTATTGTAGTAATTATATTATTAAATAAAATAATATATTATTAAACAAAATTAAGAAACTGTACTAAAAACTAAAATTTTCTCCAAGTTTTCATATTATCTCTATTTATTTTATGCCACCAGCTTAGATTAGTCAAATGAAACAACATAAAAAATCACTATTTGATAATTTTTCTTTATATAGTGAATGCCCTTAATGTTCAGTTTTTGTAAACCAAATTTGCCTGTTGTTAATTTATTTTTTCCGTCTTTTATTTTACTTGTAATTACAGGGCTGTTCATAATGTTGAAAAAGTTTTCGAATGCAAACAATGTGGCAAACGTTTTAAACGTTCCAGCACTTTGTCAACGCATCTCTTAATACACAGTGATACCCGACCATTTCCCTGCAGTTATTGTGGCAAACGTTTTCACCAAAAAAGTGATATGAAAAAACATACTTATATACATACAGGTAAGTTGTTAGCCTTTTATGTTAAGTGAGTAAAGCAAAACAAAACGACAAAGATAAAATCTCTTAATGAACTAATAAGATTTGTTCTAATGAAATAGGGACATTTAATGGTGAGGATTTAAAAATTGTTGGTCGAGTAGCACCAAACTAATTGCAAAGAAATGTTTTTGATGGTGCTACAGTGAGCTTAAAAATAAAATATACAACAACAAAAGCCCTCATTGGAATATTGTTACGGAAATTGAAACAATAAGTTCCAAAAAGTATAACGTTTTGTTTATACTCTCGTATTAGTAGATTTTAAATCCCACTTTGCGCCTCCTACGTAAAGTGGAATTAACATTGGTTCCCTATTTAATTTTTATTCAGAAACCGCTGATACATAAAAGTAGACTCATACAAACCTTATTCACAATCATATCATAGTATTTACAATATGAACGAAAATATTTTTACTTCACATGAAAAAAATATACAGATATGCACTTGCTATATATGTATATGCGTGTACACATTATACAGGGTGTCCCAGAACTCAACGTCAAGCCGAAACAGGGTAACAGGATTTTAAGTATACTTGTGTGTTATTCATGCTACAAGTAGAAAATACTTACAGCCAGTTCGCCGATGTCGAAAGGATAAGTTCATTCGCATTCTAGGCGAATGAAAATTGCTTTGGGTTTTTTCTGACTTTATTCTATGCGAACGATGTGTCAAAATTCAATTAAAATACATATGTAAGTACATGCACACAACAATAGTGACATAGATTTATTCATTTGATATCGTCGAACAGGATGTTATATTTAGTATGAGCTTTTTCATTCTGCATACAGGGTGACCCAAGATTGATCATGAGAAAAATAAGAAGAAAAATTTGAAAAAAATTTTAATCAGTTAAAATGTTTTTTTATTCGCACAAGCTTTTGTATTTTTCTTTTTTTGTAGAATTTTTTCTGATTTTTCTCATGATGGTTACAATCAATCCTAGGACACCCTGTATACAGAAAGAAAAAGCTCTTACTAAATGTAAGTATTTTCTACTTGCCGTAGCATGAATAACTCACAACTGTACTTAAAATGAGCCATAAACTGGATGGTTATAAATATAAAATTCTTGAATCCAGTGCAGAATTCGTAAAGCAAAGACACGAAATAAATGATGAGAGTTATAAAAAAGGTTCTCTGAGATAAAAATGCTGATATTTGTGTTAAAGAAGTATTATTAGAACATTTTTCGTTTTAAATTCCCATTAAGTTGTTTAAAATAATAGAATATGTTGAAAATATTTTTCAAAGTTTTTCAAGTCTACTGCCGATTAGCGTAGGAGTATATACAGCTGGAGAACATAAATAGCTATATACATATTTTGATTTTGTATAAATATTATTAACTAATAGAATATATAATCATAGAATCAATTGTTGTTTGAGAAGAATATATGAGTGTTAATAAATCTCTTGTTCAGCATATTTCAGTTAAGGATTCGGGATTAAAACAATTTCAAATTCCTGAATCAAACGCACTTTAAGATTAATTTGATCTCAATCTCGAATTAGTCTCAGTTTGGCGTATTTCAAGCACTTCACTCCATGATTTCAGGTCTTACATCAAAAATTTAAACATCAGGTTCAGGTAAAATGTCTTCAAAAACACAATGACTTTAAATCTTTAATAAAGCGATAGTTAGTTTTTAAGAAAAAACTCAGCTGTTTTAGTTACTTCTACAGTTTCTAATTTTGTGTGTAGTATTTGGTGGTGTATGGGACAAGATACTTTAGAAATTGTAAAAATTTAAGCTAATATCGCTTAAAATTACAATTTACGCTGGTAGACGGTCAGACAGGTAGACGAAACACCTCATATAGATGTACCGGCTCCATTTCGAAGGCTTCCAATAGTAATGAAACAGGCGGGAAGGTTTGGAATAATAATTAAGCTTGGTAATACAGAAAATACAACTCAAATGAAGAGCCTTCATTAAAATTGTTAAGCCCAGAAAACTTTAGTCCTTCCTTCACTTCTGAAAAATATAATTTCAAAACTTGTTTAAAATAATATTATATCAGTTGACTCAAAATTAATCCTCCTATTACGTTTTTGATTTACCTTTTTAATAAATAAACTGGTAGTAAATGTTCGCACTCCTGGCATTGTGACTCCAGCCACACATGCGAATCCACGGTTTTACTAAAATCACATGTTTTCCAAGCCCTTCTCATATAATTCTGATAGTAATAAGTCGCTTCTCGTGGCTCTGTAGCGTTCGCTAGTAACTTTATTACCGATGGCGTCATCAAGAAAATACCAAATCACTCCTCCCACGTAAACATCGCAGCATATAGTAGAGCTTATAATTGCGAAATAATAAGATCGCAACAACAACAATAAAATCATTGGTGGTTGATTTACTTGAAATTTTTCGTTCTTAAGATTACGTATGTTGTTTGTTTGTATATTATATTTACAGCTTTATGTTGTATGTGCGGATGTTTGTGCATATTTATAACAAGCAGATCAATGTGTCGCACAGTGGGGTAGATGTGATATAAATATTTAACAATACAATACAAAACTTATAAATCTTGTTTGTTTTATGTAAAATTTCTCCCGTAAAAACTGGATCTGCGCTTGATTTATTAAGTAATTTTTTGGAAGATAGTTATACACAAGCGTAAGTACAATAAAAACTTGATGAATATGAACAATATATGAAAACAAATTAAAGCTGGTGGAAAATAAAAAACACTTAAATGTTTGAGTCACAGAAAATTTTGTGATATTTCTTGTTCTGTTTTTATTTACGTTCAAGTAGCAAACTTTATTAATCAACCTCAATCATTTAATCAGTGGCAAAAGCAGTACATAGACATGAACATTTATAAGGGTAGGAAGGCATGCTCGGACAACAGAGCTAAACTTTGTTTCTTAATTATTCCCTGAAGATGTTTACATGTTAACATTTCTCGATACCAATAAAAAATTATAAATAGCTTGTTTTATATGTTTCCCAGCTAGCTATATGTCAACATTTCATAGGAGCTACCCTAATCATCAGTAGACTTTGGATATTTTTTTGAAAGATATTCTCAAACATATTATATCCTAACAATCTGAATAAATTGTTGAGAATATAAAAAGAAAAATGCCCTAATAACATTTCTAACATTTCTTTACACCTTTCAAATGAAATGTCGACATATAGATAGCTACGAAACCTAGAAAAAAAGCTATTTATAATTTTTTATTGGTATAAATGTTAGAAGCTAATATGGGGAATAAGAAACTCAATTGTTAACATTTATATTTTGTCAAATAGTCTGATAGGTTCTGCACAAGTTTTATGAACTGTGGAATATACACAGTTCTTGTAGCGCATGTAAACTATTATTTCAAAGTTTTTTGATGTTAATCTTTCAGTCTTCTTTTTGCTCAACAAAAATGTTCTTTTGGTTTCAGTTAAGGTCTTAAGAATCATGTAGTGAATGAAGCTTTAAGTTAACCAACATCGATTTGTTTCAATGTTAAATGCTTGAAATCTTCCTTCAAATCCCACTATTTACACGAAAAATGCTAAAATAAATCCGATAAAGTATCTTAACAAATCCAATTTAAAAATACATTAAATCCCTGATATATTAAATCACAATCTGCTACTGCTCCAGCAACAAAAAGCAGCCAAAGGCTTTAGGAGAAAATTATGGCAGGAACAAAAAAAAAAACAAGAACTAACCGCATACAGACACACAAAATTTAATAAATGGAAAATCTGCACAACACTTAAACGTCATAAACTTCAACATCTACAATATGACAAACAAATAAAACAAAAACAATTTCTCATAAATTCCACACAAATTCTATTTAGTGTTGATGACACAACTTTGCGAAAAAAAAGCGGGGAAAGAGATGGTGAGCGATGAGCAAAGAACAGATAAAAAAAAAAATCAGAGAGAGATTCCTCTGCCCCCTTGACGATTAATCTTAACATCCCCTTGACAATGGCAAAAAAGAGCATAATTGTGTAGTTAATGCAAATGCACGTGCACCACCACGTTTTAGCTTAAACAGCAACAAAAAAAGCAGTAAAATTGAAAAAGCTTTTCAAACTCTTGGCGAAAAGAGTAAGCGCATTGGAAAGTTGCACACACTCAACTAAACACTTTGTGTTGTTTAAATATTGAAGAGAAACAACAAAAATTTTCAATAGCCAAAAATTGAGATACGTTTTGTAAATCTCACATAACCAGAAAGTTAAGAGCCAGAGCGTAAAGGAAACAAATGCAAAAGCATAGTAAGAAAAAAGAAATCACGGACAACCAATGAAAAATTTAGTCAAAGCACATTGATTTTATAAGCTTTAATATTTGTATGTGCGTATGTATGTACATATGTATATATGAATGGATATTGGTGACACTTTGGCAACAAACAATCTTACAAACAACATTTTTCACTTAAACAACAAGTTGCCATAGTAGTGGTTATGCTTAACAAACTCACTCAAGTTTAACAGTTCATGCTCTCTCATTCTCTCTTACCCACAAGGCTTTGTTCCTTTTTCCACATTATTTGAGTGAAAATGGCTGATTTCCGCCACTAAAGTGCAAAATGGCAACAAATATAAAACCATGCTACCGAATACATACAAACACTTATAGCAAAAGCACACACACACACACACACTTGTACATTTTTATAATTTAATACATGAAAAATTGCAATAAAAATCAAAGTTTCTCTTTAGCTGCCATATTGTAACAGTGCTTCCATGCATGCATGTGCTTGCTTGCGAGTGTGTGTGCATGTCTTTTAGCCATGTTATAAACGAGCTAGGGGTCATACTTTTGCATGTGTTTCAGTGGAATGTTTAAGTAGTCGCCGTGTTCTGTTTCTTTACACTCGTACATTTTTACAAGCCATATGGCTTTCTCTTTTATTAAAAATTTACTTTATTCATTTGGTATGTGAGTGTGTGTGTGTGTGTGTTTCCGTTCGCGTTTACCAAATCAGCGCCTTTATGTCTTCTAGACATTTTTATCGCTTTTGTCTTCGATTTTTGTTGGAATTTTTTATTGCATTACAGTTTCTCTTTTACATTTTCTTGTTTTTATAATGTTTTAGATGTTAAACTTTTATATTGAGTTTTTAATAATCATTTAAAATAAATTATTGGTAAGAAAAAGTAGCAATATTCTCATTTTGTTGGTTGAAAAAATGGTGTGTCTTATATAAAATGTTATGATTTGAAATACGGACAAGTGAGTTGTGACAGCTGTGTGCAGACTTGAGTTGAAGCCATAGCTGTCAGATTTTTGTCAGCTTTGACAAATCACGGATGAATAAAAGATTTAACAGCACAAACAAATACTAAAACAAGGTTGTCTTGGTATACTCTTTTATAAATGGAGGGTCTTGTAGGAAGTCGCAGGTAATACTTATTGTTATTTTGTATATCGTTAGTCTTATGTAGAAAGGAACTAACTCGCATTTTCCCTGAATCGAACTTTTTTAATCACGAAAACTTAATTATGTAATTTCATAAATATCGCTTTTACAAGCAATCGAACAAAAAAATTACTTGTAAATGAACATAGATATACGAGAACAGTTTCCATTATGGCTTTTCCTTTTCCTGTAGTATTGCGATTATATTTGTTAGGGCCTTTCTGCATGAGACCAATGATATAAATGTTATAATATTTCCAGTGTCGTTGGAAATATTTATTAAAATTGTGTTATCCTGGAGGGTCTCGTAGGAATCGTAGGATTCCTTGGTTAAAACGTTTTGACTATGGTTTAAACCAAAATCATACACGTAGAGGAAAAAATATGGTTGTTATAACAATATTCCAAGGGCAAAAAACTATTGTTGAATTATAAGGTTGAACAGAACCACATAATATGGTTTCAATCTGAGATTTATTTACAAAACTAAGTACAGCCAAGAACCAAAATTGTAGTATATAACCAAATACAGTCATATCCCGATAATTCGTAATCGCAAGGGACTATCCATTTCTTACGAATTATGGGGGTTTTCGATTTAACGAGGTTTCGATTTGACGGGGTTAAAATAACGGGGGTTTTTAATTTATTTACTAAAACTAAAAAAAAACATAAAATATTATTAAAAATAAAATGGAAAATAATTAAAACAAAATAGCAAATTCATTTAATTAGCGTGTAGTTTTAATATCAAACAAAAAATAGTAATCGGAATGTTAGACTGGCGGGACTGCGTAAATCATATAACTAAACACTTTTCAAGCTTGGCTATTTATGTAGTTTTTCGCGCTTTAGTTTACTGCTTGAAGATTTTTGCATAATAAATTGTCTTTTTTGAAGAATTGAAGTAAGAGTTGATGGAGCAATTTCAAATCGCTTAGAAAGATCTACTTTTTTCTCTCCATTGTCAATGGCTGCAAAAAATTTTTGTTTTTGTAATACCGACAGAGTTTTATGCGTGCGCATTTTTCTTTATTATTCATATAATAAACTGATCTTAAGAGAACAAACACTCACTCAAGCAAAAACACACGAAAAAAAGCGGTAAACAAAATTCCATGTTTCTGTTGTTTTATTACGAATTATAACTGGTAGTTAGCAAACAATTACGATTTATAAGAGGTGAAGAAGATTTTATTTGGGGAAAAAATTACGAATTATCGAGGGAACCAAAATGAATGGAAAGTTTATTACGAATTATCGGGAATTACGATTTATAGGGGTACGAATTATTGGGATTTGACTGTATTTTGTAAAAATTATAGTAATTGTATCATAGCTAACACTGTTATTGTAAAAATTAATATTTTAACGTCATGTTCAACTATATAGTATAGTCACTGCCCTCCATATTATTATAAAATTGGTAATTCTATTGTTACGATTAATCGTAGTAGTGTTGAAAGTCACAATATTATGTTTACATAAGTACACATATGTACACACACAAATGACTTCTATTTATAATTAAAACTCGATTTTTCTGTAATTATTTATAAAATATATTTACAAAAAGAATATAATAATACAATACTAATAAAATTTGCAAAATTTTTGTGTCTTGGGTATATCGATACGAGTAAATTTTTGCTCTGGTCCGCAAATCTGCCAAAATACGCATGCATTCAAATACAATAAAACACATATATTTGTAGATATAAATTCTTATCCAAACCTTTTTGTTTTTGCATGTGTATTTTGCGAATGTTTTGACCATAATATTTATTTTTCTTTTAATGTTTTTGATATTACAAAAATTAAAAAAAAAACTGGCACACGAAAAAGGGATTTGTTCAAAACTACTGTAAATGCACATGTCAATAATTTTCACACAAATAACAATAATTAGTTTATTTTGTAGACGCATATTTATTGCAGTATTATTGGACATTACAAAATATATTGTTGTACTCAAATAATTTTTTAAAACATTATTATTGCATTCAACCATATAAAATGATAGAATTGTAATAATAGAAATGTGAAAATTTCAATACTTCTATGTTTAAAGTGAACTAAACTATATTTAAAACGATAATATACTGCTAGTGACAACAATTCAAATTATGACAGAGTAAATACTAACTTTGCTACAAGAATATTCTAAATTGGTTTTTCTTTGCGTGTAGATACATGCCGGTTTTCGGCTGAGGTGCTGTTGTCTTGTAAAAAAAAATACCTCTAATGTAAAGAACAATTAGTGATGGTGAGGCGGATCAGTTGGTTAATGGCTGATGCTGTTGGTCTTGGGCCTTCCAACTCATAAGCCTTGTCTACTATTGACTTTCTGAGCAATTGCATACACAAGGGATTAGAAAGTCCGAGCTCTTCAGCTGGAGGTTTACCCATATGACTACAAACTTATGGCTAAAGTTGCAACCCTGTATGAGCCTTGCAAGCCGCATGGGGGCGCTAATAATTTACCCCGTGGTGTTGCTCCATCATCAGATAAGGCCATCAAGGCAGGTGCTGATGTAAATCAATGGCACATTCTGTATATTTTACATGAATCTTTTATATAACCAAAATTTTAATTATAAAAATTTGTTGTACTTAAGCGATTTCCTAAATTTCTAACCATTTTACCAAATCCTTAATGTTTAAAAACATTCTTTAACAAAATCAATAACCCCAAACAACAGATTTTCGTTATCTAACATGTACGCAAACATACTTAAAAAAAAGGAAAAATCACCACTGCAAATACAGACACATTAAAATTCTCATACCTTTCTAAGCATTTCATTTTCATTTTTTTTTTCTTCCTTTTCCTTTTTTGCAACATTAACTAAACTCAACGCAACATACAACACTCATTCGTACAGCATCCTACAAACAATTTGAATCCATGCTTTAAACTAAACAGATTTCAATGATTTTTAGCCATGATACAGATTTGTATCTCGTACTCCATGCTTTCGCCTGTATTTAAAATGAAAGGATATAAATATATCCGAATGTGTGTGTACGAGTATGTATGTATGTATGTATGTGTGGCACAAAACAAACATTAAAGGGAACCATGGAACAGATAGGAATACGACGAGGACGATATGAAAAATGAATACGAATGTATCTGTGTGTAATAAAAGCAAAAGAATTTTAGCTCCAAACTCACACTTCTGCAATAAGAGTACATGTATACCATCTTGATATGTATGTATATGTATGTTACTATGTATGTCACACTATGTACATTATATACAAAACACTATAATAGAAAATAAGTAAAACGACAAAAATCTGGCTAAAAAGAAAGCAGCAAAATCGTTTAAAATCCATAAAAAGAAAACACCTAAACCCCACTCACCGCCTCTTTGCCAAAACACCGAACTCATGCTCCACGTATAATCATTATCATTTTCTTAGTTTATTTAGTCTACATACATACATACATACTTACATACAGAGAACGTTTGTGCTTGTATACAAATGTGTATATACAAATCATCAGTTTGTTGCACAATCATTTACAAAAATTAAAGAACAAAAGCTGGAGCTGAATTGAGTATATAATGATATTGCAGGGACGTGATTGTTAAAACATTCGACCATTGGGATGTACTTTGATTCACCAACAGATTTTTTTTCTTTTTTTGCTGGCCCCAGAATGAGCTCAATGTGTGTAGCAATAGACAAAGTAGCATAAGTATACACACACACACACACTTATGTACATACACATATACTCGTACATAGATTTGTGTACATATTTGCTTTATCTCTTGCAATTGGGAGGGCCTTAAGTTGAATGGCGGAATTCGTTTGTTTGTTTGTTTGTTTGTTTGTTTGTTTTTATATGCTTTTTCAATATTCATATAATTACAACAACAAAACATATTGCAATCCTTAGTCCTGTTAAGTTGATGGTTTTTGCCTTAAAGAGAAAACGAATTGTTAAAAGTTTAAAGGAACGTGGAATTTTGAAAGTCGACAATTTGTTAGGAATCTTTTTGCAAAAAGCCTGTTAAGGAAAATTACTTTACAAAAAGAGGTTTTGAAAACAAAATTCCGTTTTATATTTTTTGAAAAGAAAGGCACCTTTAAAAACCCGATTTTAAGAGAAGTTGCCTCAGCAACTAATTATTAATTTTTGTGAAAAAGTAAAATTTTAAAAAACCCTCTTCTTGAAAGAAAATGTGGCTTTTTAGAGAATCAATTTTTTTACAAATAGTGATTTCTTTAAGAAAATGTACGTTTTGAAACATATCTCTCCTTTATTGCAACATAGCCATATCTCAAAAAATGAGTTTTTCGAGTTAACAATGCAAAATTATTAACAGTAGTAAATTTTATATTTTGCCAAAAATTTATTCTAATTACTTTTAAACTGTTTGCTTTAGGAGATATTTTCTAAAAAAAAATTTCTAAGACTTGTATGGAAACTAAAACTTTGAATGTGTTTTTCTCGAAACAAGTTTTTTTGAATTATGACTATGTTGCAATAAAGGAGTGATATATTAAAAAAAAATCTTGTTTTTAAAAAAAGTATTATTTTAAATAATTGTTTTTTAAAACGCTTCTATACATATACGGCCGTATTCATAAAAAATATTTTATGTTTATTAAACACTTATTTGACATATTTTCCATAGAAATTTGTCAAATAACAGTTTAATAAACATACAATATTTTTTATGAATAAGGCCAATATTTATTATTATATGTTTGCAACAATCGAAACTCATGCCATATGAGTTATTACTAAAGGCCCAATCAGACTATTATACAAGTATAAATACCTTCATTAGATTTTGTTAGATAAAAGTCTAAACACATTTCTTGCGACTGTCAAAAAGTCTTTTCACGGCGGCAAGTGCGCTATTCGTCGTAGGCGATAGACGTGCCGGCGCGTGAAATTCTTCAACAGTTAAAATAATAATTATGTATAACACATCCAAATTCAATTGCACAAACATATTTTATGTTCTAAATATAGCATGAGCAAAATACATTTATAAATGACAGCTAAATTCCAAATTTCGAGATTTTTTATAACAACAAAAAATGCTATCAGTGACGGCACCCCATCGGCTACGAAATAGCCGACTACTCAATTTTTAATTAGCTGGTTTGCTAAAAAACACAACCCTGATCCAATGTAAAGTATTGTCGTTTTGAAAAGTTTAAAAAAACAACAAAGTCGTATGGGATGTCAAATTTTTATCGTATAATTTTTCGTATGTATGACGGATTACATTCAGACTATCAGACTTGCACGTATTATTTCAATTTTTGACAAGTATTAATACAAAGTATAATAGTCTGAACTGGGCTTAAATGGTATGTAGGTATATATATATTTTTTTTTAACTTTATTATTTTATTTATTGAATCTACATAAAAAATGTAATGACAATAAGTATTCAAATCTTAATACTAAAAAAATTGTGATTAAAGTCCTGCCAGTGCTGGACAAAAATTTATTTTTATGCGAATATTATATCAGAACTCAGTCATCTGTTTAGAGTTCTAATGGTAGCCAAAGTATCCCTTATAAAACTGTAAATTCAGTAATGCTGCTTTAGTGCGAAAAAAATTGCAGTTGCTGTATTGGTTCCGGGAAAGTGGGGGGATTTTGGAGATTCACGAAGCCCATATTGGGAATTCTCAAAAAACTGGGAATCACTTCGCTAAACGGTTTGAAACCGGTTTTTCATATTTGGTGCGGGTTTTTGAACTATAAACTGTTATTTGCTTTAGTACGAAAATTGAAATTTCCACGCTGTAGAAAAATTACTTTTTTACAGAAAAGGTGTGTAATAATGAGAAAAATATTTTTCTGACGAAATACCTTTTTGAGAAAAACAGCTGAAAGATTTTGATTTTTTTTTCTTTAAAAAAAAGTACTTGTTTCAAAGTACTTGTTTCATCTTGCGTACAAGGTAATTAATAATAATAAGGTATTCTGAAAATAGTACTTTTTTGAGAAACAGTATCTTATAAACAAAAAGTTCCTTGTTCAGAAGAATTAACTTTTTGAGAAGAAAGAACTATTTTCTTAAGAAAATACATTGTTAAAAATTATAAACAGCTTGTTTTCTATGTTTCCCAGCTATCTACTGATGATTAGAGTAGTTCCTATGAAATGTCGACATATAGATAGCTGGGAAACATAGAAAACAAGCTGTTTATAATTTTTAACTGGTATAAATGTTAGAAGCTTAAATAGCGAATAAGAAAATGAATTGTTTAAAATAAGAAACTTAATTGTATAAATGTTAGAAGCTTAAATAGCGAATAAGAAACTTAATTGTTTAAAATACATTGTTGTGAATTTTTTTTGAAAATTTCAGAATTTACGGGAAAACACTGCCTTGTTAAAAAAGGTATTTTCAGAAAAATAGCTCTTATGAAATGCTTAAAACTTTTTAACGTACTTGATTCAAAATGGTACTTTTTTGTATAAATTACTTGTATGGAAAAATAACCTTTTAAGAAAAGGTATCTTATTGAAGAGATGTAAGTTGTTCAGCGAAATTACCGTATTGAGAAAAGAAAGAAAAAATTCTTTTAAGGCAGTTTTAAGACAAAGTACCTTTTTAAAATCAAATGACTTTTTAAGAAAACGGGGTCTCTTAATAAGAATTGAGTTACTGCGAAAAAAGAGGTTTAATTAGAAATAATTAATAATTATTGAGAAAAAGTACCTTTTTTTAAAAAAGTACTTTTTTTGAAAAAGTACCTTTTAAGGAAAAGAACTGTATTCGGAAAAATTATTTCTTGTGTGAAAAACTGACGCAGAAAGTAACTTGTGAATAAAAAGTACTTTTTTCAGAAAAATTCCCTTTTTAAGGTGCTTTACTGAAAAACTTTAACTGCCTTATTTATAAAAATTGTTTCATGTTTATTAAGCTGTTATTGCACTGATTTCTATACGAAATTTGTATAATAAGTGCTTAATAAACCTGAAAACATTTTGATAAATAAGGCCGTTAGAAAATGAAAACTACCTTGTTAAGCAGAAGTATTTCATTGGAAATGATTATTATATCTTTTAGAAAAAGTTCCTTTTTAAGCAAAACTGCATCATTGCGAAAAAGTGTTTTCACAAGAATAATATATTGTTGAGAAAAAGTACTTGTTTTAAAAAATTACATTTTTTAGATATTAATTTTTGTGTTAAAAAAATGCTTTTTCGAGAAAAAAAAAATATATTGCGAAGAAAAAGTACCTTTTGGGACTGCACTATTAAGAGAAGTTAAGAAAATCTGACTTACCGATAAAACTACTTTTTTTTTTTAGAAAGAAGAAACTTTATGAAATATTTAGAACCCTTTTTTTAAGAAAATAACATTTTTCGAATACATTTTTTTATGAAAATTAGACTTAAGAGAACTTAAGATGAACTACGTCGTTGAAAAAATACATACTAAAAATGCTTTAAAGAACATCAATAACTTTTTTATAATTTTTTTGTTAAAAAAGTACGAAAAAATCAAAAAAGGACGTACTCTTAACTCTTTAAGAAAGGGTTTTGCTTGTTTTTTTTTTTAACAATAATCTTTTTGAAAAGTACCTTGTAAGGAATAGTACTTTCTCAAAAAAGTACCATATAAGATATATGTACACATATTATATACGAGTACATAACGCTCTTTTATTGCAACATAGTCATATCTCAAAAAATGAGCTTTTCGGGTTAATAATGCAGAATTGTTTTTAAACTGTTTCCTTTAGGAGATATTTTCTAAAAACAAATTTCTAAGTTTTGTATGGAAACAAAAATTTTAAAATGTGTTTTTCTCGAAACGAGCTTTTTTTTTTAGTTATGACTATGTTGCAATAAAGAAGCGATATGTAATTTTATGGGAAAATCAACTTTTAAGAAAAAGTTTCTTTTCAAGAAAAACCACTATTTTTCTTAGAAAATCAAATTTTTTTCAAAAGCAAATCTTCCCTGTTATATGTGAAAAGTTTACTATTAACAAGATAACATATTTTTTGAAAGCTTCTGGCAAGTTTTCCAATCAATTTGTATATACAAAAATTATTTTTGTATGTTTTTGTTTCTTCATTTTGATTGAAGTTTCTGTTTTAAATTCTTGTTTTCGAAGCACGTTCATGTTGTAACGGCCCAGATAACGTCACGTACGGCAGCACAGATTATATGAAGGAAGTCAGTTGTTCAGCTTTACTCGTTTACTAGTTTTCCTGATTCTTGAATCTTTAGATTTTTGTGTAAAGCGAAAACAAAGTTTTTATTATTTATATTATGTTGGCGAGTAGCAAACCCCTCTTCTCTCAAGGCGTTGTCTTGGTATACTTTTTTATTTTCTTCTTCCTATTTCACATCATCAGCCAACTTGCGAAATAAAAATTCTTTTGAAATCCTTTTTTTTTCTTGCCATTCCATTTCTTCCTGCTTGTTAATATGAGTTTTCTTTTTGTAGATTTTTATTTATAGTACGTTTTGGTACATTTCTCCATCGTTTTACACAAAAAAAAAAAAAGTAGAAAAAAGTTACATTTATTATTGTGCGCTTGAAGATGAGTTGGGAGCATATTTGTTTCAGAGATTGTTTTAAAAAGTTGTTGTTGTGATTTTTACTAAGATTTTGAAAGTTGAAATAAAAATCAATGGTCTGCAAAAGAAATGATATTAAACTGAAGGTAAATTTGTAATAGCGAACTTTTGTTTAACGTAATCTGAATAATGTTTTTCTATTTAAATCGAAATGTTTTAAAATATGCAGCTACTCGTATCTTGCAACTTGGCATGAAAGCAGAAAACTTTAAATCGGCAGTCTGTGCTAATCCAAAGAAGAAAATAAAGAATAAGAAGAAAAGTTTAGTATTCAGATTTTTTCGTGCAAATATATTTATGTGTTTTTTTTTTAATATTTCTTAAGTGGCATGACCGTGTTTGTTTTGCCAATTTAGTGTCTTTCACGTCGGATTTAGCACTTTCCGTGATCCAAAAAGTGGCATTTTTTCACATCAGTGCTTTTCTACAAAAACCCGCTAAAATTGCGCTCTTTAATATACTTGGACCCAGTTTTTGAGTTCTTATTTAAATGTTATTTAGTATTAAGTTCCATTTAAATACGAAAATCAATTGTTCACTACAAATTTGAGCTAAACTTAAATGTCCTAACTTCCTTATTTAAGCAATTAAGTCTTTTATTCGCTATTTTTAGCTTCTACCATTTATAAAAATTATAAATAGCTTGTTTTCTATGTTTCCCAGCTATCTATATGTCGACATTTCATAGGAACTACCCTAATCATCAGTAGACTTTGGAAATTTTTGAAAGATATTCTCAAACATTTAACTTTATATCCCAACAATATAAATAAATTGTTGAGAATTTAAAAGAAAAATGCTCTAATAATACCTGTCAAAACGTCTCTATCATTTCTTTACACCTTTCAAACAAATGAATTTTTCAAAAATTTCCAAAGTCTACTGATGATTAGGGTAGTTCCTATGAAATGTCGACATATAGATAGCTGGGAAACATAGAAAACAAGCTATTTATAATTTTTATAAATGGTAGAAGCTAAAAATAGCGAATAAAAGACTTAATTGTTTGAATTTTTGTTCTCTGCTTTTCGATACTTTCAAAAAGCAAATCGTAGCAACCAACGGTTGTTCATTTGTTTGAAAGGTGTAAAGAAATGATAGAGACGTGTATAAATGGAAAAGCTTGTTTTTTGTGTTTTGACAGGTATTATTAGAGCATTTTTCTTTTAAATTCTCAACAATTTATTTATATTGTTGGGATATAAAGTTGAATGTTTGAGAATATCTTTCAAAAATTTCCAAAGTCTACTGATGATTAGGGTAGTTCCTATGAAATGTCGACATATAGACAGCTGGGAAACATAGAGAACAAGCTATTTATAATTTTTTTCCTTATTTAAGTTTATTTATTTATTTATTAATTTATGCCTATGGAGAATAACTTCTTACACGCATATGAATTAAAAAACAATTACAAAAATTAATAAAAAAAAAAGTAGAAAAACTAGCTAATTACTGGAAAAAAAAATTTATAAGCAATAAAAAAATTTGTTAATTACTGGAATTTAATACTAAAATTATACTACGCTTAACAAAATTTAAGTTCATCGAAAAGTCAATAGCGTGGCACAGTTCATTAAAACAACAACATAATCTACGGAAGGGATCTGCATTCGCATAATTCTGACGGTAATAAAGCACTGACAGAAGTTGATATTGACGAAGACTACGCCGGGGGAACATCAAAATTCAGTTTGGACTCCAAATACTCCGAGCAGATATTGCCGTTAATCAATTTGAAGACAAAAATGACATTTAACATTTTTCTGCGACTTGTCAAAGAAGGCAGCTTTATTTGTTGCAGTCTGAACTCATAGGATGGTAAGTTGGCTACAGTGTTCGGGTAGATATTGCGCAGGATGAAAAGAAGGAATTGTTTTTGGATAGACTCAATTCGATCTCTATGAACATTATAAAAAGCATCCCATATAATCGAACCATATTCCAGTATTGGCCTGACTAATGATGTATACAATTGCTTCACAACAGTGGAGTCAGCAAATTCTTTAGACCAGCGCCTTACAAAGCCAAGCACCCCCCGTGCTTTACTTGAGCAAAAGCTAATGTGTTGGTTGAATGTAAGTTTTCTATCAAATAAAACACCCAGATCCAGAAATTCTTCAACTGTGTCTAATACATGGCCACCAAGCCTAAAATGCCCATGGGGGTTAGATTTTCTTGACAAGTGCATATGCTTGCACTTGCTGAAATTTAACTTTAAAAGGTTTTGCTTAGACCAATTAAAGAAATTGTCCAAATCTAGTTGGAGGCAGTTTTGATTCCAGAGCCCACATGTCGTCTACATAGATTAAAATATTGGAAAATTTTATGACAGATGGTAGATCACTGATGAACAATATAAAAAGAATTGGTCCTAGGTGGCTTCCCTGCGATACTCCAGAGCTTACAGGTATAGATTTAGATATATAATTATTGAAACGTACACGTTGTTGACGACTAGCAAGATATGATTTGAGCCAATTTACAGTAGTTTTAGAGAACCCCAAACCATCAAGTTTTTTAAGTAAAAGAACGTGGTCAACACTGTCAAAGGCTTTACTGGAATCTGTATAGATAACATCAGTACCTTGACCTTTATAAAAACCGTCATTTATCGTTGAAGTGAGGTGTACTAGATTTGTAGTAGTTGAATGACCTTTACAAAATCCATGCTGATATGGTGTCAAAAGCGATTGTGTTTGATGACAAATGGACTGGGTCAAGCATTGCTCGAAAAGTTTAGGAATAGCATTGTATTTAAATTTGTCTCTTGTGCCATATGATTTTTGTGTCTAAAATAATTTCTAAATGTTTAATTCAGAATAAACCACTAAATTCACTTTCAAAATTGTAAACAATACATTTGAGGTAAATGGCTCACTATAATATCAGTAACAAAAAACTGTCATATGCCGTAGCGCTGCCACCTTGTTTACGTTAATGCAGCTGGGTTGCCGCTTTTGTTTGGGAATGGCGTTTCAGCTCAACGAAAAAAAAAGTTCAGCTTGCTGCTCTTGTTTAGAGATGGCGATAAGAATTAACGCTAAGCTCCGGCCAACGCAACGTACAACGCGTCAATTTATGTATGGCTGCACAGAAAAAATTATAGTAAAAATAAAATCAACAAAATTTTTGTCTGAAAAAATAATTTGTATGCATATACATATAAAAATAACCTTGGATATCGTACTTTGTTGTTGTTTAAACAAATTTTTGTTTTCGCTCAATAAATATTTTTACTAAACTTTTGTTTGAATCGACGAATTCCTTTGCAGTTTCGCACTCAAACAATTTATTAATTGATTCAAAGAATTTTATTAAGTGCGGTCTCCACCTGACTTGAAAACACTAACTTTAACGCTAACTTCAAGTTAAAGTTAAATGTGGACCGCTCATGTTAAAGTTTGGTTAAAGTTACAACTTGGTTGTTAAAACATTTCATTTGGAAACTCTGTTATAACTTAAATTGACAACAGCCTGCTATTTGTAGTTGTTTTTCGCCATTTTTATTGTTTTACTATGAAAAGTTACAACTCTAACATCACTACGTGTACGCCGACTTTAACAGATAGATATTTAAACAGCAAGTTTTAACATCATGTTTTAACTGCGTTTCAAGTTAGGTGTAGACTGCATGTTATTGAACACGAAAAAAATGGTTTTCTGTGTGTGAGTTAACACTATTAAAAGTGAACGTTTAGTACACTGAAAAAAATTTTGTTCAGAAATTCTCTGAATTTTGACATTATTTTTATGAATATTTTCATTATTTTTCCAACCATTGTAACTTTTCATAGAAATAATGAAACAAATTTCATTAGATTATTTTAATGAAAACCTTCATAAAAGTAATGAAACATTTTAATAAGAAACCTGACTTATTTTCATTAAAAGTATGAAAGACAAATCATATGATTAGTGAAATAATTTCTCTAGATCAAAGAATCAATTTCATAAAGCACATGAAAACTGTACATTAAATTAATAAAAAAGTAACATTTATTTAATGAAATAACTTCTTTGTACTAATGTACAAATGTATTTATTAAAAATATGAAACTCCTTCATAAGGTCAATGAAGTTATTTCATTTATCTAATTTTATTATTCATTGAGCACCTGAAAAATTTACATTAAATTAATGAAATAGTTACATTTGTTTAGTGAAATAACATCATAACACACATTAATAAAATATGTTCACAAATGTACGTAATAAGATCAATGGAATTATTTCATTTATTTATTGATACTTTATTTCATTACACAAACAATACTATTCCTTGCTTTTGTGAAATTGTAACTACACTGAAAAATATTTACTTCATATTTCAATGAACCCAATTCATTAGATAATTTTCATTAACAGAATGAAAAATTACGTTCCATCAATGGAGATTCATAGCATTAATGAAAATATTCCTTCAAATTGATTCATTAGGTTTCATCATTTCATTAGAAAATTTCATTGGATTTGTAATAAAAAATTTTTGAAGGCTGTGTGCAGAATTTTAGTGATTTAGTAAAAGTGAGATGATAAATATATTACAACTACTAACTAAATGATAAAGTAAATTATATTATACATTAATTATTGTGTAAAAAATTGTTTAATAAAAATTTCAATAGTGTATAAAACAATAAAAAATTATTTTATTCTTAATATAAAAAAAAAATGTTTAGTTTCTCTTCAGTAGCACAATTCTAATGAAAAAATATCATTAGAATAATGCAACTCTTCCTTAAACTAATGATTTTATTTCGTTAGAATGAAGAAAATTTTTCATCATATTAGTGAACATTTTCATTGGTTCAACAAATGTATTCATTACATTAGTGAAAATATTTCATAAAAATAATGTAACATATTCATTGGCCTAATGAAAAAAATACGTTTGAATGATGAAGAAGATTCATTAAAAGAATTAAAGTTTTACTTAATTCATAAAACTAATGAAATTGAGTCTTAACTTAATGAATATTTTCATTGTTATAATGTAAACTATTCATAAATATTATGATTCATGCTTCATTAACTTAATGCAGCTATCATTAATCTAACGAATATATTCATTACATAATTTTTAATGAAACAAGATTCATTAGTCCAATGAAGGCCATCATTGGCCGAAAAATAATGAAAATTTTCATTAGATTAATGTCAATATTCATTATATTAATGAAGGAATTTTTTTCACTGTAATTATGATAAAAGAAAATGTTGAAGAAGTATTCACAAAATAAAACAGATTTTATTAATTCAAATGATTACAATACACTGATATTTAAATTTTTTAAACTGTTATTATGCTGATTTGAGTACATGCACATGTGTACATACATACCCAAGTTCGGTAGCCAGAAATTTATTTGTCATTGATCTAATGAATTCTATTTCATTGGAATTATGAAACTCATAAAACTTACATTTTAACATTTTAATAAAAAAAACTTGACATTTTTTAAACTGTAGCTTAAGATTAATAAATGCCCATTAATATATCTTACCAAAAGAATATACAAAAAATTAAATTTTGTTGTAGTCATAAATCCAATGATTTTTTTTTAATGAAACTATGAAACTTAATGAAACCATTCTAATGGAACTATTTCATAATATATATGAAGTTTCCTGCATATTGTGAAAAGTTTTCATTGGATTAATGAAAAATATTTAACGAAACAGTTTCATTAAATATATGACGCATAATTCTTTCAGTGTATGTAGGCTTCAATAAAATATTAAATAAAATACCATCTTGAAAAATATTCATTGGATTAATGAAAAATATTTAACGAAACAGTTTCATTAAATATATGACGCATAATTCTTTCAGTGTATGTAGGCTTCAATAAAATATTAAATAAAATACCATCTTGAAAAATATTTCTTAAGAAAACAAGGATTGCATTAATTTAAACAAATATTTTCTTATAAATTAAAATGTAGTTTAAACAGCATTTTGACAAAAAGCAGCATTTCAAATCTTAAATAAATTGCTGCTACCTCTTGTGGTTATTAAAAGGTAGCAAACAAATTTAAATGTATATTAAGACAAAAACGAAAAAAAATTAAGTAAAAATACAAAATGAAATTTCATAGAAATAAAACCACAGAAACCACAAAATGTTGGAAAATGTTAAATGAAAAGCATTTCCTCGAAACGCACATACATACTACATACGAGTACTTTAATATTAAAGCTTTAAGTAAATTTTGTTAAAATAATTCTTTCTTAAGGGTGGCTGAAAACTTAAGTCTCAAGTAAAGAAGATATAACAGGGAGTTTAATTTATAATGGGGTGAGATTTTATACCATGAGTATTGGGGCATGTGGTATTTTACGGGAAAAATGGTGGCAAACATTTAATTTTATACTGCAAAAAAAAAAAAAAAAACGTACACTTCTTATATGCAGAAATATTTTTATGACAGATTTAAAGTAAATAAAAGCAAGAAAGCAGAAACTTAGCAAATGCAAAAAACCAAAAGTATTTTTGGCAGACTTAAATAACACGTTCATAATACAGATTTCTATTTTTTTTTTAATACTTTAAATCAGGATAACAGTGATTCATCATGGCAATCGAGCTTTTGTCATTTGAACTTTGTTAAGGAAATTTGTTTAATAGTCAGTTCGCCGATATCGAAAGAATAAGTTCGAGAAAAATCTTCAAATCTTATTTTGTCTGTAAAATCTTGAAAACTAAGGAAAAATCTTCAATCTGGCATGGCTGGATATTAGTGTTAATATTTTTAAAGTTGCCAGATATGTTTCTCTAACGATTTCCAAATATAAGGTTATGGCTGTTTTTGTAATTTGGACTTTTTGTTTGTAAGAACTTGATTTTCTTCAAGCAATTGCAATATTTTTCTCCAATCATTAATATTTGGCATCAATGTCATTTTTATATTGTTAAGAATTTTTCAAAAATTTCCAAAGTCTACTGATGATTAGGGTAGTTCCTATGAAATGTCGACATAGATAGCTGGGAAACATAGAAAACAAGCTATTTATAATTTTTTACTGGTATAAATGTTAGAAGCTTAAATAGCGAATAAAAAACTTAATTGTTTGAATTTTTGTTCTCTGCTTTTCGATACTTTCAAAAAGCAAATCGTAGCAACCAACGGTTGTTCATTTGTTTGAAAGGCGTAAAGAAATGTTAGAGACGTTTATAAATGGAAAAGCTTGTTTTTTTGTGTTTTGACGGATATTATTAGAGCATTTTTCTTTTTAAATTCTCAGCAATTTATTTGGATTGTTGGGATATAAAGTTGAATGTTTGAGAATATCTTTCAAAAATTTCCAAAGTCTACTGATGATTAGGGTAGTTCCTATGAAATGTCGACATATAGATAGCTGCGAAACATAGAAAACAAGCTATTTATAATTTTTTTACTGGTATAAAAATATTACTTTTTTTTATTATAAAAAATGTATTTTTAGAAATGAAAAGAAAAATTCAAAATTCGGTGCGTTTTTGTTGAAAAAACGCGCTTTTTTCTTCATTTTGGTGCGTTTTAAAATTTCAAAGTTGACAACGCTTGTGAGTATGTTCGATTTTCGATTCTTTTTCTGTTATGCTGGTACTCATGAGCTGTGGACAGCTCAGGTTATTTTTACAATCTACGTTTTATCTTGAGAGGTGATAGTAAGATCATTTTAACATTTTACTCATCATTTAGTTCCCTCATTATATTATTTTTCTAAAGAAAAATCATATCAGTTGCTTGCTTGTATATGTGGTCATTTCAAACAGCTAATTGTAATTTCGCTTCTGACAAAAACAAAAATCCTTCCTATACATACGTTTGTACGATTATATGCGTTTGCATATTTCGGAATGAACAAATCATGTACTAACAGCAAATCATTCGAAACAGCGACAAAATCCACACCAGAACCACAAGAATTTTTATCACATCTAACCCAGTGTGCAGCTGTTGATCTGCTTGTTATAAAATGTACAACACATTCACACAAACAACATGAAACTAACAACAAAATACACAAACAAACTGTGCGGGGCACACGGGGGTTTAATAAAAAGAGGTAAAAGAAAACTGAGGACTTAGCGTTGTGAAAAGGGGGCTGACGGTGATGACAATGGGCTGATGGGGAATTAACTTTTCCGAGTTATGCGCTCGCTTTGGCTGCTGCGACGTGCAGTACTGCTGTAAGGTGCAACTGTGGGCTCCGGGTGAATCAATGTATGGGTGTACGCAGGATTGCGTGATCTCCGTTTGCCACTAAAATCTGCTGCCAAATATGGGTGATACTGGTTGCGCAAGTAGGTTTATTCCTCAACGAGCGGCTGCTGCCAGTTTACAAAATAAAACACGATTTTTTTTCTTTTGTTTGAATAAGTTTAGCCTCTCTCTTAAGATATACGATTCTTGAAAAAGAACCACTTTTTTGTGAAAACTGACACCAGTTAATCTCTTTTACTTTAAATAATGTTCTCACTCTTGTTCTTGTTGACAAAGGAATGAAAGAAAAAATGCCAAATTGGCTTTACGTCGAGCTCTTGCTGTCAGAAAAAATGTGCGAACCATGTTCGTTAAGTTCTGACTGCAAGGGGTTGCCAGACGGGTGTCGATTGACTGGTTGCCGGCTTAAACACAACATACATGATTTAAAGTACGCAAAACTCCAAGTAAATCAACTATAGATGATGTTTCTGTTATTCTTGCATACTTTGTTTTTGTCACTTGCTTAATGTTCGCAAGAATTAATGTGCGTAAGAATTACATTTGTACATTTGAGTCAAGAATTATGATTAACTAGAAAGATCACGTCGATTGTAGAAAATGATAAAGATAAATAAATAGCAGACATGTCGACGGCAACGAGTTAGTTTATTTTTAAGCTTTGTGCAAGATAGTCATAAGTCAGAAAGTATCAAGTCTAGTGTTTTGGTTCACAGTGGTATCAATTGTAAATAAAGTTGCGAATTATTTAAGTACTGTATAACGAACAAGTGAGTCATTATTTTATTTGCAATTTAAGAATCCGCAAAAGCGTTTTTGGAGATAAAAACGTAAAAATATATTTTATTCAAAATTCAACGAAATTAAAAAATATAAATTTTGACAACTGATCAAAAGCCTCGAATACACGCAGTACAATCGAACTGAAACACTTACTAGTCAACTTGAATAAATCAATATCTTTAGATTTTTCTTCAACCAACTCACCTACTGCCAAACCAATCAACTGACTGACATATAATACGTCCAGTATCTGCCAAACTAATCAACTGACTGACATTTGATACGTCCAGTATCTGCCAAACTAATCAATTGACTGCCATTTGATACGTCCAGTATCATATGTCAGTCAGTTTATTAGTTCACCAGTAGTATTCGTCTATATTCCAAGAGTCGTCATTACATCAAGACGATAACAAAAAATTTGTGGCTCCATGGGCCAGTTGGTAGAGTCCTTGACTAACAGCCTCGACATGACTGGTTGGACTCCTGGCAAATATTCTGGGGGTTTTTGCAGTCAAGCTTCGCAGTTTTTGTGTCTTTAAAAAAAATATTTTTAGACACAACCAGTGTAATGGCGACAACATTTGTAACTTGTAATATTCGAAAGTTGCTTACTTTAAAAATGAATAACGAACTCATTTGCTGAATTAGTGTCCATTGAAGTATAATCATGATTATAGAGATTTTGCAATTAAAGGTGTTGTAATGTAAAGTTAAAGAAGGATGGGGATGTTTATTTTTTTTTGAAATGTAAATTGATCTAAAAGAAAATGGACCGGATTATATATAGTACTTTGAGTTATTGTGACTACGATGACGACTTTTGGAATAAGGGTGATTATTGTTATATGTTCTATATAATAATCAAAAATACTTCCACTCAAATATTGCTGGATACATTTTTGATGTCTTTTGCGACATTGCTTCTTTTTCTTTCAATTGCGTACTCTAGTTTGAATTTGTTGAACGAACATATAAATAAAGTATTATATACTTTCAGAGTCTTAGTTTTATTATTCATACTAAAAGCAAATATCGGGTGGTTAAATTTCAAGGGCCGATGTTGAATGTGAACCACACCTAAACGCCAAGTTTTTTTCCGAATTTTATTTGACATTTCTCTATTTCAGACTTATTCAATTTGAACCATGGAGAGATACACAATCCAACAACGTGTTAAAGTTATCCAGACTTATTATGAGAATGATGATCAATTTTCGAAGAAAATCACCTTCAGTGATGAGGCACATTTTCACCTCAGTGGATTCGTCAATGAACAGAATTGCCGCATTTGGGCGAATGAGAATCCAAGAGTGATTGTCGAAAAACCAATGCACCCACAAAGAGTGACTGTTTGGTGCGGTTTATGTGCTGGCGGCATCATCGGGCCGTATTTTTTCCAAAATGAGGCCGGTCAGGCAGTTACTGTGAATGGTGTTCGCTATCGTGAGATGATAACGAACTTTTTATGGCCCGAATTGGAAGATATGGATGTAGACGATATGTGGTTTCATCAGGACGGTGCCACTTGCCACACAGCTAACGAAACAATTGCTCTTTTGCGCAACAAATTCAATGGCCGTGTTATCTCACGTAATGGCGATGTCAATTGGCCGCCAAGATCATGTGATTTGACACCGTTGAACTTTTTTCTTTGGGGTTGTTTGAAAGAAAAGGTGTACGTCGATAAGCCAGCAATAATTCAACAGCTAAAGGATGAAATAATTCGGCACATTAACGGCATAGAACCTCCATTATGCCTCAGGGTCATCGAAAATTTGGACCATCGGATGGAGGTGTGCCGCCGTGGTCGCGGCGCCCATTTGGCCGATATTTTATTTCATACATAATTGAGTAATACCAATATATCATAATAAAATAAAATTACAATAATTTTCAAAATAGTTTGTGTTTTATTCAAAATCAACATCGGCCCTTGAAGTTTAACCACCCTTTATAAATAAATCTTTTCAAATATTTTTCACAGACGTTTCTGTTAAAATTGATACTAGTTCTCCTCTTTTTAAAAAAAAAATACCCCCAAATAAGATTTCATTTTGGCAAATACTTTTTATTATTTTATTGATTTTTTTTTGTCCCTGCTCTTGTCATTATTTTAAAACGTGTTTTTACTTACTTACTTTAGACTTCAACGACCCTGAGATTTTCATTTTTTTTGCTTATAATGTTACTCTATGAAAATTTATTCAGTTAAAACTTTTACAGGAATTTAAATAATAAATGTTATTGTTGTTATTCATTGCAGGTGAAAAACCACACAAGTGCCAAGTTTGTGGTAAAGCTTTCAGTCAAAGTTCCAACCTTATCACGCACTCACGCAAACACACCGGCTACAAACCATTCTCCTGTAAATTGTGCCACAAATCGTTTCAGCGTAAAGTCGATTTGCGTAGACATAAAGAAACACAACACACCAATTTGGGGCCTCTAATTGAACGTAACATGGGTAAAGTGGAATTTTTGGCAGCAGCAGCAGCTTCGGCGGCAGCCGTAGCCGCCGATGCCAGTAATCATATGCAAAATGGTGGCATGGGCTTAACACCGTCTGCGGCGGGGCCTTCTAACACCAATGCCGCTATAAGTGCTCAATTAACGGCTATGAATTGTCAAAAGGTATCATTGTTGGTATAACATCAGCAACATGAACAAGAACAACAACAGCACCAACATCATTCTCATCATCATCATCATCATCATCAGCAAACACATTTGCCACATGCGACTTCTTCCTCTCAGCATCAAACCCATTTGATGTTGCATTCCCAACTACAAAATCACCACCACCAGCAGCAGCAGCAGCGAACGTCTGCGTTGGCAAATCAGCATTCTCAACAGCAGCAGCATCAGCCAAATCAGCTGCAACCTTATTCAACTCAAGTACTCAACAGCAGGCCAGAACAACGAACTTGTGCAATATTAAACACAACGGTTATAGAGAAAACACAAAATTTTAATTTATTTATTTCTTAAGGAGAGAAAAAAAGCAGCACCAAGTTAAAAATGAGGTCAAATTTGTAGACTTGAAATCTGTTAAACTCATGCTCAGCATATTTGTCCAATTCACAACAATCATAGGCGTAGAGTGTTGCCAAAAGCGTCTTTTAATTAACTATAACAGATTAGATATCTAAATTTTCGCAGCTACAGATCTTCAGTATTTGTTTTTTTTTATAAAAAAAAGTAAAACAGTTTTATTTATTTTCAACATTTTTCTAACAATTTGTTAGCATCGTCAGAAAATTAAAATTATTTTCACAATTATTTTCAAAATTATTTTAATAAGTTTAAAGCTTTTTTATTAAACAAAAGCAAACACTAAATATCTGCAGCTGCAAAAATTTTAGATAATGTAGCAAAAAAAATATATAAATTTTGTGTAGAATATACAAAATGCAGCAGCTAGGTTTGCCAAATAACTCAAATCTTATTACCACGTTAAAACTGGAAATAATTTATGTTAATAGTTATTTACGTATAAACGAAATGCTAACCCTACGAGGATGTTTTTGAAAGAATTATTAAAATATCAGCAGTATACAACACGCAGACCAGCTTTGGAACTGCGCCAAATTGTTTTCCCTGAAATTGACCTTAAGATCATCAATGATTAAATAATCATGTATTTATCATATACACATATGCAAATAAATCACAAAATCACACTTGTGATTTCAAAACCACATGCAAATTAAAATAATGTGATTTCAAAATCACATGTGATTTTAAATCATGTGATTTCAAAATCACTTTCGATTTAAAGTCATATAAATTCTAAACCACATGTGATCTGATATCATGCGATTTTCATATTACATGATATCAGCATTTATATCATATGATTTCAAAATCACATGTTATTTTAAATCACGTGCTTTCAAAATCTCAAGTGATTTAAAATCATGTAATTTCAAAACAGCATGCCATTTTAAATCATGGGATTTCAAAATCACATGTGAAATAAAATCTTGTGATTTCGAAATCACATGTAGTATGAAATCACTTGATATTCAGATTTCGAAACCGCATGTGATTTAAAATCATATGATTTCAAAATCACATGTGATATTTAAAATCAAATTCAATCAAATCAAATTCAAATGTGGTATCAAAGCATATGATTTCGAAACACATCTCTTTATTGCAACATAATCATAACGCAAAAAGGCTTGTTTCGAGAAAAACACATTTGAAATTTTTTGTTTCCATACAAGTCTTAGAACATTTTTTTTAGAAAATATCTACTAAAGGAAACAGTTTTAAAGTAATTTGAATAGATTTTTGTTACAATATAAAAGGTAGTACTGTTAACAATTCTGCATTGTTAGCTCGAAAAGCTCATTTTTGAGATATGACTATGTTGCAATAAAGGAGCGACATGTGATCTAAGATCATGTGATTCGAAACAACATGCAATTCAAAAGCTTGTGATTTCAAGAACGCATACGGTTTGCTATCATGTGATTTCGAAATCACATGTCATCTAAAATCATGTGATTTTTTTTTAT
Source organism: Thecocarcelia acutangulata (assembly GCA_914767995.1). Classification (NCBI taxonomy): domain Eukaryota; kingdom Metazoa; phylum Arthropoda; class Insecta; order Diptera; family Tachinidae; genus Thecocarcelia; species Thecocarcelia acutangulata. Next base: position 34,496,083 of record OU612097.1, read on the forward strand.
CTCTTAAAATTTTTCACTGCTATTGTTCAGAATTTACCATAATTAGGAGTTCCTATTCATTACTTTATAAAGCTTGAATGTCTGCCTGAATGCATATAATATGTACAAAATGTAATATCTAAATCACTTGCAGCTCAAAATCATGTGATTTTAAAATTACATGCAATGCAAATTTATATGATTTCGAAATTAAAATATACCTTTATACATTTATATGTATTTTCGAATTTCTCATGTGGTATTGTTCATAATATTATTTGACTGTTTTATAAAATCTCGATTTTAGCTTGAATTCATGCAATATGTAAAATGGAATTTTATGAGTTTATAACAGATTTCTAAATGCATTGAAGGCCTTGGACAACTAATGTTATGTTTTTAAACATATTAAGAAAACACAACTTTAAATTTTATTTTAAAATAAGAAACTAAAAAATATTTTGAAGAAAATCCTCCCTTGTTGCCAAAGTAAGAAAATTTGATTATGCTTAAACTAATGTAAATTATTCCAAACTGAAATATATTGTAAATTTTACCAAAGAACTCACATTAAAAACTTTTAAATGTAAATAAATTCCATAGTTTAGTATACACCTTAAACTAAATAAATAATTGTAAATGTTTAATTCAAATGATATAATAATATATAATGAAAACTTTAATTTATAAAAACTGGTAACTTGTAAATTTGTATTCCATAAAATCGCTTTAAATAAACAAAATTTAGTATTACAAATTTATTGTAGTTAGTTGAGCCAAAACGTTTTTGCTACATTTTTATGTTAATTTTATATGTATGTATATTTTTTTTTTTTTCTTATTGTTTACTTCTAATTTGATATTATTAATATAAATATTTTCTTATGTATAATAAAAATATAAATAAATTAATTACTAAACAAATAACAATCATTCCAAAGAGATTTTTTAGGTGTTTTTATTAAATTTTTTTTCATAATTCCACCACTAAAAACAACTAATAAACAGTGTAATATTAAATGTTATTATGAAATAAATTAAAGTGAGAAATTTTTATGTTGACAAATAAATGAAATTGATAAACAAATATTAATTACCTGGTATTCATTAATTTTTAGAAACAACAACATATGATGATTTATCACCATATGGAGCACATGGCGGGTAATCGAAATATGTCGTTCATACTCTTAGTGTGCAAAGCAACTGGCAAGGTACATTAACATCTAAAAGGTGGCAGCGCTACGACATGTAACAATTTTTTGCTACTGGCAATATAGTAAGCTATTTACGTCAAATGTGTTGTTTACATATTTGAATTAAACATATAAAAATTATTTTGTGAACATAAGAATAATTAAAATAAAAATAACTCAAACAATTGAATTTTTTATTCGCTATTTTTAGCTTCTACCATTTATACCAATAAGAAATTATAAATAGCTTGTTTTCTATGTTTCCCAGCTATCTATATGTCGACATTTCTCAACAATTATTTAGGTTGTTGGGATATAAAGTTGAATGTTTGAGAATATCTTTCAAAAATTTCCAAAGTCTACTGATGATTAGGGTAGTTCCTATAAAATGTCAACATTTAGATAGCTGGGAAACATAGAAAACAAGCTATTTATAATTTCTTATTAAAATAAAAATAATTTATAATTGTGAAAAGGTGCATTCATAGTTTATAATTGTGAAAAAAGTTGCAAATATTTTTGACAAACAGAGCTTACCACATGCCTGTTTTTGTTGTATTGTTGTAATTTTTCTCTAGTGCTGCCACCGTGTAGACGCTAATGCACCTTGGCAGCGCAGAATTAGAAAAATACTTTTTCGGGAGGTAGTCAATGAATATCCGGACAACAACGTCGATGAGAGATTATAATTTAAGATGATTTTTTTTTTTTTTTTTGGTCCAGTACTCAAGGGTTGACCCCTACGTATGCAGTGCATTGTACCGGAACTAGAAAAATAGGTTATGAGGAGGGGGAAAGAGGGAGTAGTGTTTGTGAACATTTGACTTGAACTTTCCAGCATTATAACAGACAGGAAACACGTTTGCAGGCAATATATTCCACAGGCGAAGTGTACGGCTGAAAAACGAATTCTCTCTGTAATGCGTAGTACGGTTCGCCGGGCAATCGACCACAAACGGATGAGCTCTGGACGATGCACGTGTGCTACGAATAAATGTGCGAGTTTCGGGAACAAGTTTCCTAATCTCGTCGGAGCAAAATCCATTGTAGTAACGATAGAACAGAGCAACGCACCCCACACTGCTTCGATGCTCCAGTGAGTTGGATACCCTACTGTCACCGATGAGCTTCTTCGCCCTCTCCTGCACACGGTCGAGTAACCCCAAAACAGACTTTGAGACACCGGCGCAAACATGATAGTTGTGTTCAATTTTCGGTCGGATATATGTAGCATAAATAGTAAGGAGATCGGATGCAATGAAGTACATCTTGCACCGTTTCAAAAAACTGAAGCACTTGAATACTTCTTTGAAGACTGTGTCTTCATTCCAAGAACATCAAAAGTATCCGATTCCTCAATATTTATACCATCAATGAGTACAGATGAAGCAGCACTTGCGCTCGTTTGTTTGTGTGTTAATGAACAACACTGGGTCTTACGAGCGTTAAAGGCGACTCTGTTTTTACTACCCCACTCGGAGATTAATAGAAGATCACTGTTCAATGAAGAATTCATATTTAGCCTCTTGTCAGCGATATCTGACAGGCTAGGCCTATAACTAAAAGAGTACGAGTGGCAAATGCTGGATTAAGCACATTTTAATGCATAAAGTTGCGTTTTAATATCACTTAACTCAAAATATGTTTAAAAAAATTATCCGAAATATTCGCTTTCAAAAGAAAAAGATTAAATTCGACATGGAAATTTTATATGAAAGTATATTAATATCAAAATACATAAACAAAAATGATTCAACAATTTGAATATAAGGTCAGATTCCACCGCAGTAATTTATTACATTATGCTGTGATCCTGATGTAGTAGCATTTACATATTGAAACTAACACATGCGCTAAAAGAGTCTTCACTAGCATACATGCATATGTACAAAAAGGTGGAATTTTAATGCAAAAACAGCAGAGTTCCGACTCAGCCTCACAGGAATATTGTAGTTTAGTTGACTAAGTAGGAACTTAGAATCAATATCACCATAAATCATGCTCAGAAAGAATAAAGAGTTGCAATCGCTGATCTCTTAGAATTGACAATTTTATTGAAGTAAGTCTACTATTATAGGGTGGCAAGACATAATAGTTCCCACCAAGGCTATATATCGACTCAATACGATTGATTTAAATAGAACAACAGACATCTAACCAATTTATCTATACTAGAGTCGAGTTCATGAGCTCTTTCAAGAGAATGCTATTTTTAGTTCAACTCTTTTTAATGAAATATGTCTTTCTTTTAGTTCAATAGTTCAGTGCTCCGTATATAAAATTATTTCCAATGAACGGCTTTGCTTTAATGAAACAAAAAGAAAAACAAAACAAAATCGGTATAAACAGAATTGAAAGTGAGATTAAAAATATTCAGACGTGATGAAGAGAAAAAATGATTTAGTTGTTATGAATATCGATTGTTTCCATAATTTTTTTCGTTTCACATCAAAACATCAAAATAGAAAGCAACAGAATTTGTGTTGAACAAAATTTTTTTCTACGTCAAATTAAACCACAACTTTCTAGCTACTTCCGAACGACATGAAAAAAATAAGCGTGAACGAAAAGACAACAAAGACAAAAGAAAAATACATGAACTACAGAGCTAAAAGAACTTGGATTATTGATCGGCTCACTTAGCTCCCTCAAGTGAATAATTTAGTTGAACTAGTTCATTCGCAAACTACCCAACTCTATACTCAAAAGCCATATAATGCTAGGAACACAACTGCGATGAACGACGAACTTCGCCCATCGTGACGTTGTATAAAGTCGTCCTTTGAAGCACAATATCAACAAACATTATTTACATTCCGGGCAAAAAAAAAAACTCATATAAATACTAAGGTGACCATATTAAAAGTAAGCCTATATAAACCCCATCCGAAAGAGGGATTTTTGAACAAATTATCTGAAGTACTTTATGTTTTGGGAACATCTTCATAAATTTTTTACTACATGGATTAAAATAAATTATAAATAGTATTATGTCATGACAAATCCTTTTCTTATCTAAGAAACTTGGTCACCTGATACTGCTTTGTTCGTCGTTCGTTGACGAAACAATTAGAAGTAAATCTATTTCAACTTTCGCTGAGTATGACGAATTTCGACCAACACCACGATTGTGTGCATTTTCAAATACACCAATGTGTTTTACTTTTGGCAACGAATATTCGCGACCAAAAATTCGTCGTTCGTCACAGTTGTGTTCCTAGCATAAGAAATAATTTTGTAATAAAAGATGGTAAAAAAAACTCACGATATCAATTGTAAAAGAAATAAAAATTTCTTAGAGAATTATCTTAATATATTTTATTATCGTAGGAGATTCTATGACCATTATGTGTGAAATAAAATACCGGTCAACTGCTTGCCTTGGTTTCCGATCTGATCTAAATGGTCACCAAACTGGAATAACGCTACTCGTAGCGAAGGAAAGTGGATTGGGAATAATCCAATTTATTTAAACTTACTTGCAGGAGGGGATTCCTGATAATAAAAAGATAGTTTATCACTTACATTAAATTTAATATATTTATTAACGGGCTGCTGGTATCGATCAGTCCTGGTTGAGAGTTCGAAACACAATCACCGTCATAAATTCAAAAGTCATCATCGAACCAGCAGTTTCGTTCAGTTACGTTTTCGTTCAAAAAATAATAAATGCATTCACAATAAGTATTTATGTATAAAAGATTGGGGCACACTATTTCCGTTAATGACAACCAAATTCAAGATCTACAATGAACCGTATTATTTATGTTTAAACACCTCTATTCGATGGTTCATACCTTCGATGATAATTCAGGTTCAATGTCATTAATGTGTCGAATTATCTCATCCCTTAGCTCTTGACTTATTATCCTTGACTTATTAACGTATGTATATATTTTCTTTTAAATATTCCCAAAGAAAGAAGTCCAAAGATGTCAAATCACATGATCGTGACGACCAGTTAACATCGCCACGACGAGAAATAAGACCATTGAATTTCTTGCCCAAAACAGCCATTGTTTAAGTTGCTGTGTAGCATGTGTCACCATCCTGTTGAAACCACAATTCATTCACAATTCATCATTGCGATAGCAAAAACTATTCAAGTCAACTGCTTGACCGACTCATTTCCGTAGAAATACGGCCCAATGACACCACCAGTCTATATATAGCACCAAACAGTCGCTCTTTGTCAATGCTTTGTCTTTCTTTTCAGCAATCAATTGTGGAATGTGATTTGGCTCAAAATTAACATTATGTATTATGATTTCACCACCTTTTATAGAGGATCTAGAAATACCTTAGACCAGCAATAAGCTTTAGTTAGCATTATAGAGATGAGATCACGAAAATTGAGCAAGTCATCCAACACTATGTCAATATCCAATGTAACTTTTTAATTTTTTTGCTATTATCTTTTTGGCAACACTAGTTTTGACAGCTCACGCACGTTTTGTATCTTGTGTCACTGTCAAACATCTTCAGTTTGGTCTATAATTTAATCATGAATCGTCTTACAAACGAACAACGGTTGCAAATTATTGAATTTTATTACCAAAATGCGTGCTCTGTTAAGAAAGTTCATCGTGCGCTTCTTCCATTTTATGGTCAGTTTAATCGACCTACTGAGGCTTCTATTCGGGCTATTGTAAAAAAATTTCGCACCAAATTTACATTGTTGGACATTAAACCACCAACACGCTTACGTAGAGTGCGAACTGAAGAAAATATCGCAGCCGTATCGGCCAGTGTTGGTGATGACCGTGAATTATCGATTCGGCGCCGTTCGCACCAATGGGGCCTCTGTTACTCCACTACGTGGAAAATTTTGCGGAAGGATTTGGGTGTGAAGCCTTATAAGATACAGCTGGTGCAAGAATAGAAGCCAAACGACCTACCACAACGCCAAATTTTTGGTGAATGGGCTCTTGAAAGGTTAGATGAAGATCCACTTTTTTATCGAAGAATTGTGTTCAGCGACGAGGCTCATTTTTGGTTGAATAGATACGTGAACAAGCAAAACTGCCGTATTTGGAGTGAAGAGCAGCCAGAAGCATTGCAAGAGCTACCAATGCATCCACAAAAAACCACCGTTTGGTGCGGATTATGGGCTGGCGGCATCATTGGGCCGTGTTTCTTCAAAGATGATGCGAATCACAACGTTACTGTGAATGGTGAGCGCTACCGTGCGATGATAACAAACTTTTTTTTGCCCAAAATGGAAGAGCTTGACTTGCATGACATGTGGTTTCAACAAGACGGTGCCACATGCCACACAGCACGCGAAACAATGGACCAATTGAGAGGCGAGTTCGGTGAACAGTTTATTTCACGCTTGGGACCAGCGTCCCAAGCATGCGATTTAACGCCTCTAGACTATTTTTTGTGGGGCTATGTTAAGGCTAATGTCTATAGCGACAAGCCCGCTACGATTGACGCACTGGAAGCCAACATTGCCAACATTATTCGTGAGATACCGGCCGAAATGTTGGAAAGAGTATGCCAAAATTGGACTAAGCGGATGGACCATTTGAGGCGCAGCCGCGGCCAACATTTGCATGAAATAATCTTCAAACATTAAATTATATCGACCCAACTATCGATCCAAATAAATATTTCATGCATTTTTCTGAATTTTATGTGTTTTTTTTGTTTGTTTAAATTTCCGATAGTTCTTATAAAATCACCCATTAGTTTAAACTTTAGGAGCTGTTAGTTGGATCGTGCCTGCAAAATGACCTGTATTTGCATCTCTTAATATTTAACTCCAATAAATTAAATTTACACCATTGAGAAAAATTCCGTAAGGCACACTGAAAGAAAAACGCTTCGATATGAGTGTGAAACTCTTTCGTTCGTCATTCTTTCGTTTATACCATGGAAAGTTTCATTTCGGCTATGAAAGCTTAATCGATTAGATCGCTTGGACCTCGTTTTCTTGCAGCTGACGACTACAATGCAAATCACCAACTTATTACTCCTAGGGGGCGAACCTCATTTATCGTAATTTAAAAATTAATAATCTGGCTTGGCGCTCATTTGCACAGTTTGGCAGCGTAGTTCAGGCGTCAGTCTATATTTTTGATCAGGCGTGCTGTGCAAGACTTAACACTGTTACTTGTTCCTTCATTTTTTGTAACTTGTTAACAATTGCATTTAAATAATTGAAAATACAATTTAAATACCATATATCTATATGTACATACAATAACAAGTTTACTTTTAAAGCAGCAATAATTGAGTACACAAATCTCCTGTAAATGTTTTCTAGCCCGCACAATAGCCCGACTCACAATCAAATGAATTCGAGATTCAATATTTCTACATTTGAGTGTATTTTTACACTAATAAAGCAAAAATATACTCCACTATTTTGCAAATGCAATGATGCAAGGCTATTTGCCTGGGTTAGTGAATAGGACTAATATAAAATATGACAATTAAAGCAAATTAATATTTCTTAAATACTAAAAACTTTTCTTAAGCAATCGATACTTTCTCCCAGTCTCTACATCTTTAGAAAAAGGGGTAACGTTACTAATTTCTTCCAATTTTAATGTTTAAATGATAAGTCGTTTCATTTTCTTTTTGTTAAGTCATCTTAAGGGAAAGCCAGAGAAGGAATTAAGTCGTAATGATGGGGGTAATAAATTCGCATTTAAAAACATTTTATATGGCATTTAATTCACAGAAAAAACTAATAATAATTAAATGAAAAAACTGAAATGATTTTAAAACACGCAAAGAAAATGTTTTAATAGAAAGTCATTGTCTTTTCAGCATCAAATATGAGTGCATGACGATGTGAACTGCTGTAGACCTCTTAAGTCAGCGCTTCTGCTCTCGAAAACAACAAAAGCAATAAATTTTATGTGCCTTTTCTTATTCTTGTATGTTCTTGTTTTTGTATGTTCATTTTGTACCTTGGCTAATTAGTTGAATAATTTCCTGATAAAACAAATCCCGCATGTTTCAACAAAACATGGCACTAATATTTCATAAATTTTACACAAAAATATTTGTAAACTGTAAAAAATGAGGTACCTCTTTTTTATATACATACTTATCCTATACATAAGTATATGTTACAACAATATTTTTCAAAATTTTTATCAAAAATCAGATTTTTCCTTAATTATCACATATACTAAATTTGTAGTAAAAAAATCAAGCAACAAACTTCAAGGCTGAATAAGATCAACTCGTCTTATAAACATTCTGAGTTTCTCATCAACAAAAATCAGGCAACAAAGTCCAACGTTGAGTGACATCAAATCGCCTTGTAAACAATCTGAATTTGTAATCAACAAAAATCAAGCAACAAAGTTCAAAGTTGATTAAAATCAAATCGTCTTGTAAACATTCTAAATTTGTAAGCAATAAAAATCTAGCAACAAAGTTAAATGTTGAATAAAATCAACTGGTCTTGTAAACATTATGAAATTGTAATCAACAAAAATCAAGCAACAAAGTTCAACGCTGAATAAAATCAACTCGTCTTATAAACATTCTGAGTTTCTCATCAACAAAAATCAGGCAACAAAGTCCAACGTTGAGTGACATCAAATCGTCATGTAAACATTCTGAATTTGTCATCAATAAAAATCAAAAAAAAAAGTCCAGCGTTGAGTGAAATCAAACCGTCTTGTGCAAACTCTGAATTTGTAATCAACAAAATTCAAGCAACAAAGTTCAACGTTGGGTAAAATCAACTCGTCTTGTAACCATTATGAAATTGTAATCAGCAAAAATCAAGCAACAAAGTTCAAGGTTGATTAAAATCAAATCGACTTGTAAACATTCTAAATTTGTAAGCAATAAAAATCTAGCAACAAAGTTAAATGTTGAATAAAATCAACTCATCCTATAAACATTCTGAATTTGTAATCAATAAAAATCAAGCAAAAAAGTCCAACATTGAGTGAAATCAAATCGTCTTGTAAACAATCTGAATTTGTAATCAACAAAAATCAAGCAACACAGTCCAACGTTGGGTAAAATCAACTCGTCTTGTAACCATTATGAAATTGTAATCAGCAAAAATCAAGCAATAAAATTCAAGGTTGAGGGAAATGAAAGAGTCTTGTAAACATTCTTAATTTGTAAGCAACAAAGTCCAGCGTTGAGTGAAATCAAATCATCTTGTAAACAATCTAAATTTGTAGTCAACAAAAATCAAGCAACAAAGTTCAATGCTGGGTAAAATCAGCTCGTCTTGTAAACATTGCGAATTCATCTTAGTGTTGAATAAAATCGTCAGAGTCATAAATCTACAAGCAGCAAATAAAGCAAAATTCTTTTCAAAAGTTTTTTTTACATTTTTTGATTAAATTAATTCAGTTTTATTTTTTACTAAATAAAACTAGGAAAGAAAAAATATTGCAAACAAAATTTTTTTCATTTTTGAGAAATAACAAAAAGATTGGGATTTTTCATCTTAAGCGAACGAAAACTAGGAATCAAAAGTGTATAAGCAGCCAATAAGCAAGGCTGCCAATTAAAAACTGTATTAAATTTTATTAACTTCAGTAACGAGTTGGATATCCACGGCACTTTAAGACTTCTAACAATCGATTTTTCATAGAAGCTACTAGTCTGCTAGTTTCCTCAGGTGTTATTTCGGCCCACTCCTTTAAAATTATCTCCTTGAGTTGTGAAACGCTTGATATTGTGTGGTTTCTAATTTTTCTTTCCAAAAAAATCCACAAGTGCTCTATTGTATTTAAGTCGGGAGATAGTGGCGGTGTGTGTAACAATTTTGGAGCATTATATAGCAACCAAAGGCGCACGATTTCTGCGGTATGCTTGGAGTCGTTGTCATGTTGAAAATAAAATCTGCTCTGTAACCCTAATTTTTCAACACTAGACCGCATATTCCGCTTTAATATATCTAAATAAAGATGCCTGTCCATAGTTGTTTCAAGAAACTCAAGGTTGCCTGGTCCACTGGCTGACATGCAACCCCAAAGCATCACGCCACCACCACCATGTTTCACGGTAGGGAAAAGGCAGGATTTTTTGTATGCCTCACCTTTCTTACGCTACACTAATTTGCGACCTTTTATTCCAAAAACACCGTATTTAGTTTCATCTGAAAAAATCACGTCATTCCAAAACTCATTTGGCTTATCAACGTATTTATTTGCGAACTCTATTCGCTTTTTTCTATTTGTTAAGGAAATGTATGGCTTTTTTCGTGCTACCCTTCCGTGAAAGCCAGCTCGTCTCAAAAGTCTTCGTGCTGTTACCAAAGAAATATTTTTTAAAAATCTTTCCTGCACATCGCGAGTAATTTGGATTGCCGTTAAGCGTGGATTTTTCTTTACCATATTTAAAATAGATCGGTTTTCACGAGTAGTCAGCTTCGGTGGACGTCCAGATCGAGGCTTAGATGTTATAATTCCGGTGGTTCGGAAATTTTTTATAATTGTATATAATAAGCAGTGTGAGCTTCCAAAAAGCTCTCCTATTTTTCGGTTTGTTTTCCCCTCTTTCCATAGCTTTATGATAATATTTCTTTCTCCAAGACTTATTTCTCTTCGCTTGGAAGAAATTACTAATTTTTAATATTTTTATAAAATAAAAGTATTTAATTGCAATAAATTCTGAATTCTATTTAAAACACAATGCGAGTTTAAAAATGTACTTCTTATATAAACTTCAAAACTGTACTAGGAATGATTGCTTGCAGACTTTTGATTGCATGTTTTCTTATGCCTATCTGGAAAAGTCCCGTTAACTTAGTTATTTCGCGAGAGAAATGCAGGAAATTTTACAACAACATTTTTCAATAAGTTTTATATAAAAATAAATGAGTTTCATTTAATTTAATAGTAATTTTCCAAAAAATATTTTTAACAGAATTTTGTTTCATTTGCTGCTTGTACATATATGACTCTAACTGTACATAAATGCATTTTTTATCATTTTTCTTAAATTCTATTTTAAGTTTCACGTACATACATATGTACCTAATAAGGTAATTTTTTGTCTAAATAAATCGTTCATATTGAAAGAAAACTGCGCATTTGTGCGGCTGGACACAAAATCATATTTGAACGAAATGCACTGTTTTTATGTTGTTGAACAAGTATGATTGTTTTTGCAATCGCTCAAAGCTGTTCTCTGTTATACACAGATTAGATTACTTATCTGCACAGTGTAAACGACTTGGTCATTCGTATTCGAATTGTAAGCAAATCAAAACTTTTGTTTCTTTACAGCACAACCAAAATTGGCGCGTATAATTAAACCAATTCAAGCTGAATTTGTTCCGAATAAAAGGAATTCTCTTTTGCTCTCCCTCTCAAAAAGGAGTCGTCATAGTTTGACAACATTGACTGTAACTATCATAAAAAAAAAATCAGAAAAAAAAAAAAAATTTACTTATGTTAGTTCAAATGGTCCTTGTATTTTCTGTATTCCCCAACCACGGGTTAATCTTGCTTAAGGGCGTTTCAGACTATCATACAAGTCTTAAGATTTTGATTGGATTTTTGTGGGACACAAATCTATAGATATTTGTTGCGACTGTCAAAAAATCTAACGTACCACTACATTTTGTTTTCACACTATCACACCTAAAGTAAAAGAAGGAATATGACTTGAAAATAAACAGCCAATTTACTTAACGTCTGGTTCAACTGATCCAATGAAAATTCTTATCGTTTAAACAAATTTCTAAAAATGGTGAAGTGTTATGGGATGTCAAATCTTTTTCCGTATTATTTCTCATTTTCATAACGCTTTACATTCACACTATCACACTTGCACGTATTATTTGATTTTTTGACAAGTCTTAATACAAAGTGTGATAGTCTGAAGTGCCCTTTACGAGCAAGTGACTTGAAAGCGTCAAATTTGTTTTTATATGTTCTTTGACTCAGCCTGTTTATTTGCGAGTTATCAGATTTTGAAAGCTAAGAAATTCTTAGGAAGAATACAATATATACCAGACCAGCTCAAATAGTGTGCCGTCAACGCCTTTCAATTGAAAAATCCAATTTTCACACCGCATAAGAGAGTAAACCTTACTCTCTCTCTCTCTCTCTCCGTAAAGTTAGCTTCAAAATAACTGTTATTACGCTTATATGCAGAGGGACAACAAAAAATTATTATTCCGAATCTCCAACAAATATGTTAAAAATCAAATTATTTTTGAATCTTTTCAATCACATTAGGGAGCTCTTTAACTGCTTGAATTTGTGATCTTTTGACTGCCAGTCATGCTTGCTTTTTATAATCAATCATTTGCATATACTTGGATACATAAATACATATACTTCTAGTCGCTTTTTCTCATGTATTGATCACTTAAAGTGCATTGCCTCTTTGCTGCCAACATAAAGCAAGTTTAAAAAAAGCCAGTAAACTAAATAAATTGATTTTTAAATTAATACAGAAATTTATCATAAAAGTATTTGTGGACGTAATTTGTTGTCGTTATTTATTGACTCCCCCACACCGGATGTTGCTGATTTCTTTGATATTTCTTTTATTATTGATCAATTTCTCATGAGATTGATTTGTTTTGTCTTTTGTTACTCTCTTGTCAAGTAAATTGGGATTTTCTTTTATTCACAAAGTTCGTATGTAGTGCATTCATTTGGCGGCAATGTTTTTGTCAATTTGCGAATATTGTTACAGGATATTATCGATCATTTCATAATTTGTTCTTTTTTTTCCTTTCGTTCAATGAAGTTAATTGAAGTTTTAGAACAACGTTGAGGTTCGCTGGAAAAAAAGCAAAACGGAACGGCCAATGTTTTTAATAAACAAAAAAACCTTCAGCAAATAGAAAAAACAAGTTCAATCGAAGGGAGAATATGAAATCAGCAGACTAGGTTCTCATTCAAGAACAAATTTATAAGGATTCAAATTAGGTGCTCCATTCCGTTGGTCTCTTGTAGAAAGGCTCTAACTAGTAAAATTTTAAAAAGTAAAAATCATAATAGAAACTGTATATATCAACAAGTAACTTTTTTGTCCAATTGCTTGTAAATCTCAAATATTAGTCTATTGATTTTTTTGTTGAACTTTTTAATTAAGAATAAGTTTTTTTTTTTTTTTTTTTTTTTTTTTTGTATTATATTTTTGTTACTTATGTATTATATGGGGTTTTAGTTAAAATGTTTGCCTTTTTAAAATTTTTCTCCTACCCTATTGCTTATTTTCTTTAACGACCTTCTATGCCAAACCTCCAACCCTATACATACCTGCGCGGTTGGCAGCAGCATTTGCCATTCGTACTCTTTCACTTATAGACCCAGACTATCCGACAGCGTTACCAAGAGGCAAAATATGAATGACTCACTGAATAATGTAGTCTATTAATTTATTTTATCTCAATATTATTCGATCTTCGTTTGTTAAATAAATTTAATTTTTGCAGCTTCAGATGTTTGTTCTTTGTTTTATAAAAAATTAACTATTAAAAATCTTTTATTACTCGATATTTTGATATCAATTTATTATCATCATCGGGATAACAAATTGTTATCGAAATATTGAGAAATAAAAGATTTTTAATAGTTAATTTTTTATAAAACAAAAAACAAAGATCTGAAGCTGCAAAAATTAAATTTATTTGATAGTCTAACGCTCTATTAATTTAACGCTCGTAAGACCCAATATTAACACACAAACAAATGGCCGCAAATGCTGCTTCATCTGTACTTATGGATGCTGTAAATATTGAGTAATCGGATGCTTTTGATGTTCTTGAATTGAAGACACAGTCTCCAAAAAATTATTCAAGTGCTTTGGTTTTTTGAGCCGGTGCAAGATGTACTTCATTGTATCCGATCTCCTTACTAGTTATACCACCCATGTATAGGGTGTTTTTTTAAGCTAGATAGAACTTTAAGTTGTAAAAAGTAACACAAAAAATTAAATTTTGATGAAACATTTTTTTTATTTGTTTCAGTATACTCTGACAAATCATCATGAATAGACTCACGCTTGAACAACGCTACGAAATTATCCAAATTTACTTTGAAAATCAGTCGTCGATTCGCGCAACTTATAGACGATTCAGCGATGAGGCGCATTTTTGGCTTAACGGGTTTGTTAATAAGCAAAATTGCCGCATATGGAGTGAGACCAATCCACAAGAGACCCTACAGACTCCATTACATCCAGAAAAATGCACTGTTTGGTGCGGTTTTCATGCTGGTGGCATCATCGGACCTTATTTCTTCAAAAATGAGGCCGGAGCTCGCGTTACGGTCAATGGAGATCGTTACCGCACCATGATCAATGATTTTTTGTTTGAAAATATGGATGACATTGATCCGGAGGAGATGTGGTTTCAACAGGATGGCGCTACGTGCCATACGGCGAACGCAACCATCGACTTACTGAAATCAAAATTTGGCGATAAGTTGATTTCGAGAAATGGACCTGTCAATTGGCCTCCAAGGTCGTGCGATTTGACACCTCTCGATTATTTCCTGTGGGGCTACGTGAAGTCACTGGTTTATGCTGATAAACCAGCAACAATTGACGCCTTGGAGGCCAGCATTGTTCGTGTTGTTCGTGACATACGGCCAGCAGTGCTCGAAAAAGTGGCCCAAAATTGGACGTCCAGAATGCGCTTCGTCAAGAACAGCCGCGGTGCCCATATGCCCGAAATCATTTTCAAATGTTAATGTCACGTATTGATCTTTCGAATAAAAAAAAATTTTGATTACAATTTAATTTTTTGTGTTATTTTTTACAATTTCAAGTTCTATCGGGCTTAAAAAAACACCCTATATATCCGACCACAATTGGAACACAACTATCATGTTTGTGCCGGTGCCTCAAAGTCTGTTTTGGGGCGACTCAACCGTATGCAGGGGAGGACGAAGAAGCTTATCGGTGACAGTAGGGTATTCAACCCTATTGACTCACTGGAGCACCGAAGCAGGGATATTGTTCCCGAATCTCGTACATTTATACGTAACAGTGGATGAGCTTGCACACGTATTCTTCACACAAGCTTATCCACTTGTGGCTGATTGCCTGGAGAATCGTACTATGCAATATAGAGAGAATTAGTTTTTCAGCCGTACGCTTCGCCTGTGGAATAAGTTGCCTGCACACGTTTTTTTTTGGTTATTATAACATTGGAAAGTTCAAGTCAAATATTCACAAACACTACTCCCGCTTTCCCCCTCCTCACAACCTATTTTCCTAGTCATCCCCTGAGTACTGGTGCAATAAAAAAAACAAAAAAAAAAAAAGTAGCCCTCCTCATAACCAATTTTCTTAGTTCTAGTACAACGCACTCCATATGTTGGGGATAATATTTATAATTTAATAATCTTAATGGTTCAAAACTTTTTAATTTTCTTTCATATTATTTTATTGTACCTTTCTTCTATTCCCTAATGGTACTTCAAGGTAAACGTGTTTTATTCTTGAGTACTCCCAAATCAATTTCACAAAATGTCTATTTAAACTAGAAACAGAGAAACCTTAACACATATTCTATACGAGCATTTTCAATAAACATATTTTGTGTCCTTTTTTAAATAAAGAGTTGGTGCTTAATATTTATTTATGGTCTTCTCAGTACTTTTTAAATATTCATATAAAAATATCTAATGGCACGTCAATAAAATTTTGTCAAATGAATTGATACTTTGCAAGAATTGATACTTTGCAAGAAAAACGAATAGAAAAATAAGAATACATAAAAAGGTAATTCCCTCAATGACAATTCTTACCATTTGTGTGTCAGTACAAATATTTAACAAATTGAAAAATGTAAATGTTATTTTTAACTCGCCATAAGAGTATAGCTTTTGATATAGCTGCTGTTACTGGATTAAGTAAAATCTATGGTTTTATGTTTGTTAAAAATAAGCATTATATAATTTTATTCGTAAACAAATTATTTTTTTAGCTCTAAAAGTATGCGTAAAGCTTTGTCAGGCCTGTAGTGCAATTCACTAACTTTTCACCCCAATTATTTATTTATTTACAAGTCTATGAATTACAAATTCTTACAGACTTTTTAAATTGAACTTACACATAAATAATTTAATTAAATTCAAAAATATAATAATTTAAGAGTTCAAGGAATAAACAATATTACGTTTTATAACATCATCATTTAAGGAGAAATCCATGTGGCAATAAAGCTTATTGAAATCTTTGCAGCACTTAATTAGAGATGCAGAGTTGGCACAATTTGTTCTAAATGTTTTTATCATAAGCGGAAAGTAGAAGCGTGAAGAGTAGCGTGGAACATTAACAGTTAAATTGCTGACCAGAAAACTAGAGTAAATAGTACCATTAGAGTAAATAGTAACAAACATTACGTTCAGCATAGTTGTGCGACTATGCAAGGATGGTAACTTAGTAAGTCTCGCAGAATAAGAGGGAAGACTTCTTGGATTCCATTGTAATCTTCTTAGACAAAATAATAGAAATTGTTTCTGCACTGCTTCAATTTTATCAATATAAACTTTGTATGTTGGATCCCATATAGTTGAGCCATATTCCAGAACTGGCCGAACAAGAGATGTAAACAATTGTTTAGTGACATAAGGGTCATCTAACTCCGTAGCCCAGCGTTTGATAAAACCAAGAAGACTTAGAAGTGTTAACTTTAGCCACACATTTTGTTGTTTGCACTAACCCCTACGTTTTATTTTTCTTCACGTTCAGATTTTTATAACGTGGCAACTCTCCATTTCATTTTTATTAGCTATTGTACTGAGTCTCTTTTTTTTTTTTTTTTTGTTTATATGTTTTCTTCATCTTTGGTAACTTTGACCATTTTATATACATACATACATATATATAAAAATCTTAAAAATAATATATGAGCTCGAGGTTCTTTCTATAAAAAAACAATAATTAAAAGCTTTTTATTCAATATTTCGTTTTTCTTTAAAAATTTCTTTAGAAAACTTCTTAAGGAATGTATTTGTCGATTAATTATAAAATCGAAAAAATTTTTGTGATAGAAAATAATATTAGATAAATTTAATGAAATAAATATGTAAACAATATAAATCAACACTTATTTTTGGTTGAACCTGCAAAAAATGCGGGTGTTAATTAACACCTATTTATGTGGTTAAATATAACAGCTGCCCGAAACAGCTGATTTTAAACACCAGCCTACAGTGTTTAAAGTACTTGTGAATAGGAAAAAGGTTAATTTTGTGGTTAATAATTTTAACCGAAATAATTGGGGCTTAAAAAGTATAGTGAATCGCACTACTGATGTCAGATCTAAAAATATTAACAAATAAAAAACTTACAGAAAATTGTTAGCAACCGTGTAAACTTACAATTCTTTCTGACAATGTCAGACTCTTGTGAAATTCGTCTCTGCTTTTAACAGATTGTTATAACACGTTGTAAGCGTAAGTCCACTGCGCGAAGTTTGCGCATCTGGCAATGACGTCGTTGTAAAACAAGAGAATATGAAAAATGTTTTAAGTTACTCGTACAACATTATAAAACTATGAAAAAAGTAAATTGTAATTTGTAAAAAAAGTATATAAGTAAAACTTTCCTCAGACAATTGTCAGATCTGACAATTTTGTCAAAAAAATGTACAGAAAATGTATTTCTGCCAACATTGCCAGATGAAGTAATTATCGTACAACGAAATTGTCGGTTTTTCTCAAAATCTCATTTCGTGTTAACTGAAAGTGAGAATGTTTTATTGTCATCTTATTCTAAAGCTACGTACACACGGTATTCAGATCTTACAATATTGCCAGTAAAATTGTCTGAAAATGTATTACAATCGTGTGAACTACCAATTTTTAACTTAAAACGTTGTCAGAATAACCATTGTCAATCAATTGTAAGATGACAATGTTGTCAGGCATCTGACAACATTGTCGCCGTGAGAACACTCTTCGTCGGCATTGCCAGATAATTGGCTGGTATTGTAAGCTCAGTTTTAATTGTCAGATGTATAAAATTAATGCACCGGACAATGGCATCATTGTCAGAAAAAATTTTGATGGGCAACACTGCCACACAAATGGTTGTTGATATACATAAGTGGCAATGCCTTACAGCATGTCTGGCATTTTTTTTTTTTTTTTTTTTCATCAAACAATCTGACAACCGTGTGAACTGACAATTTTTGTTGGGAGCATATTATTTTTGTATAGAGTGCGAGTATTTTTTTATAGTTTAAAGTGAGTTGAAATCGATTAGATCAGTGATCCCCACAAAGAATGTATGTGCAATTACCCTGGAGGACATTGTTTGGTGTTCCTGGTTTACAAATACCCTTATTAATACCAAGCTATATAAATTTATGTGTGTTTATTCTGCGCTTTTGGTTTGCGTCTAAAATGAGCACTTCAATTACTTCTGTATAGGCACAAACCTTGTTAATATATTGTTTTCGATATAATTCTCATTCTTTTAATCAATCTGGAATTTCTCCAAAAAAGTTTTAGCGTTTTCTCTCAGTTTTAAGCTTGACGTGTCGGTGCTGGTGAAAAAAATCATTCCACACAAAATTCTTAATTTTGGCTTAACAAACCCCATAAAGAAATATCCTTCATTACAATTTTTTTCTCTTTCAAATATTATTTGCAATTGCGATTGGTTTGTGTCAGACGCAAATCTTGGGGGACTAAACGTGGGCAAATGGAGACAATAAATATGCTTGAAATTAAATTTATTTGCTTACGTTTTTCACAGGCTGCAGGTAAATGTCTTATGATTGTTATGACATTTTTTTATTATTATTGTGGCTAAAGGTATAAAAGTTCGTTTTAAGCAACATTTTATGTGGTTAAAGGGAAAATGTCACAAAAGAACACGTTGGCGGGAATTAAAATATACTGGCTATAAAGACATCCCTTGGGTGGTTTCAGCCATATTGTATGGCCGAAAAAGGGTTGAACCTTTTTTCATTTGTAATCGATGTCACATTGCTTCAAAATAAAAAAATTATTACTTTAAGCAAATAGAAAATCAATTCAATATTCATTACAATAACATAAAAAATGAAAGTGGTTAAAAGCCATAATATATACTTAGGAACGTATAAACATGCTCATGCTAGTAACATGGTTAAAGGCCTGCATAAAGCTTTTAGTAAGATTGAATAATTGTTTTTTCATATATTTAAATAACTTATTTCATATACATATTTCCATATACTTATCGCTAGAGAATGCTGTTACAACAGTGCAAAAACAATTGATCAGCTTTTTCTAGACGTTAATTTTTATTATAAATAAACAATTTATGAGAACTATTGATTGAATCAAATAATAATTTTGAACCCCTTATAACGAATTGAAGTTTTCAGTAAGTCAAACTAAATTATAAGTCATCTCAGACGCCTTTTCTGTTCGACTCATATTAACCTTTTATACGTGGTATGTATGTGGATATGGGGCAAAAAGATTTTAACCAAATTTTAATATAAATTATTTAAATTTTATTTTAATATTTTTTTTTGCTTTCTGTTTATTAGATATATATAAAAATTTTGCAGCTTAAGATCTTGTTGTTTATAAAAAATTTAACAATTTTTTAACTTTTATTTTTCAATATTTCGCCAACAATTTGTTGGCATCTTCAGGAAAAATTGAACTATTTAAACTTATAAAGGTTTAAAATTTGTGTCAGATCTGGCGATTTCTCGCCAAATACAACGATTTTAAAACTTGTTACACGTCTTGGTTTTCGACTTGGCAAATTGGCGTCGTTTTGGCAGTTTCCCAAATAGTTGGCGATCTAATTTGCTATTTTTGATAAGCCAATATGAACTTAAGACATTCATGCATGCATTAAAATTGATTGTTCGTGCATATGGTGTATTAAGAACACTCCAATTTGTCACCATATTTCAGTGAATGTAAGAATGTGGATAAACGAATGTCGATATCCAAGCAGTATTTATTACCAGTAAATTTTATTCCGAGCTATAAAAAGTTTGCAAGGGCTTTCATATATGAAATTCTTGCTGCGTTATTACAAACTATCCATACGAATAGATATCAATAGAACATGTTTTGTACCTTTTCCAAATATGTTGAATAAATTTAATTCCCACACAATATTTTCCATAAAAGAAGAAAATGAAGAATGTCTTGACAATCAAGTGCACATATTTAAGTTGCATAATGGACCACATTGTCACAAAAGTTAAACCTTTATCATGATTGCAAATAAACTAAGCAAACCGTTTGGCAAACACACGCTTTCCATTTGCACTCAAACGGCACAAACATAATTGATATAAACACAATTTAATGTCTTTTTTTGTTTTCAGTGCGAGTAGAAAGCGATTTTGTTGCGCCAACTTTGTTCGCTATATGAAGTTCGCCTAATATAAATTATTTTTATTATCATTGGTCTCAAGATATTTCTCTTATAGCTTCTCTGCAAAAATTGTATATCCTCTATGTCTCGAAACCCATTTGATATAAACCTGCCTTTTAATGTTTCCACTAAGAAGACAGACTTTTATAATGTACAATTCAATAAACTCTAACAAGGCAACTTTTTCTTATCTATTTTGTGTGCCTCTTCTATCACTTAGTTCTACAAAATTTTCATCGGAATGACAAAACTTAGCGTTAAACAACCCAAGCCGTTTGACAAACATCAATATGTTTGCGCGAAAATCAAAACTGTTTGATTTTCGTACAAATGTGCTTCAAATATTTGTGCAAACAAGCAAAAACCACCATAAACAACGGAAAATATTTGCACAAATGTAAAATTTCGGCATATTTCCCAGGATTGTTTAATATAGTTCTCTCTATATATACTACTAATTTTAAGAAAGAGAATTTGATTCAATTGAATTTTTGCTTATATCTTTTGTAAGAACAGTCTTCCATTTGAAATAATTAGCAAACACTATTTTCACGTTTCTACATAAAAAAAAAACATTTTAAAATTTTTTTCCTAAAATTACGATATTATATTTGGTAAATGAAGATTTTTGGACATAAGTTTATGGCACCACTGTCTGACTTTGTAAATTTTGCCAATCTTTATCGCTTGCAGTAATGATAGTATGGTCCTGAAATATAACTTTAACGACGGTAAACAGCTGTATTTTTGTATGCATGATAATAGGCAGTAAAAGTAAGAGCTGATTTCGTGACAAAATATGGTAATAATTATTGTGACGATACGAATGTCTTAACAAAAGTAACATAATCGCACTACAGGCCAAGTTTGTCAAACAAGAATTTTAGGTACTGGATTAGTTCGATGGCATATTATCATTCGGTACTATTGTCATAACATAGTTTGTCTCCTTTATAAAACATTATCATTTCTATTTGTAATCAACTAACCTGGTAACACTAAATGATGCAACATTGTGGTGTGACTGTATTTTATACTTCACTTGAATAAATTCTTTTAAAGAGAAGAGACGTGGTTTTAATTGAAAGCTTAAACATTCTGACAAAAATCAGAAGTAGGATTGGAGAACAGAAGCTGTTGAACTTGGAAAGTAAAAGGAAGCGAAGTCGAATGCGAGATAAGAAAATTGGCGTGTGTTGCGGAATAGCATTGTGTTAAATTTCGTGTGTCGAAATTTAAGGGAAAGTTACTGCAACGCGGACTGCATAAAACTGAAATGGAATATTCTGCACACACCATGGTGGAGTTGAAGCAAATGCTCCAGCGTTGTGGAGAAAGAACAGCAGGCAATAAGGCGGAATTGGTGGCCAGATTGCAGAATTTTGACGTGAATAATCCACACAATGTGGATAGTGCTTCTGGCTCTGATGAGACACTGTTGGGGTTTAAAGAGGAAACCGTAAAACAAAATGCATAACAAATAGGGGCTTTAAAGAATGGTATGCCACGCTTAATGGAAGCAGTAACAGCTTTAACGAAAAAAAATATGGAAAAGAATATAAGGAATACAACAATAACAATAGTCATCTACAGCTTCACCATCTAATAGCACCTGAAGAGATTGTTTCACCGTCGTGTTTTTATTATAAAACTATTACACTTTTTATAATACAAAATGGATTTTAAAAAATAAAAATTCTAAACTAAGTGCGTTTTTCCCCTATTTTGGTGCGTTTTAAAATTTCACAGTTGTCAACGCATATAAAATTTTCTCTTTCCTTAAATAAACAATGTTTTGCTTAGTTCTCTTCTCATTTAACATTAAAATGTCTTTTGTTGTATTAAACCAGAAAAACAAAAGCCCCGTTTAATTGTTTCAGTTCTTCACTTGATTATACATACATAGTACATATGTAAGTGTAATCATTTTCTCTCTTTGCTAATGCATTTGATTGCCAAAACAAAATAAATAATGTATTCCCGTAATGCATGACAAATAAAATCACTTTTACCATAGTTGTTGTTATTATTATTTTTATTGTTTTTGTTGGAAACTTTACTTTTAATGTTGTCCTTGTAGCATGTTAATGTTTTTGTTAAGCACCTGCTGACAATTCTAAGTGCTCAACACCACAACTCCATTTTTTCAGCTCTTCTCTTAATCATTGATATACTCACCACTCATTTTATCACTTGTTTTTATTGTCTGCTTGCACAAGTGCTCCGTTCAGCAGTGGGGTGATTCATATTGTTAAGTTACAATTGTTATTGAAAACCATAAAAAAAGTATGCGAATGTCCGGTAGTTTTCATGCTGGATTGCAACAACAATTGGAGAAATTATTGTAATTGCTAAAATGCATGACAACAAAAGTCATCATCAATCTTGGATGTTTTTTTTTTCAAATATATTTTAGCTGAGCCAAAATTCATCCCTTTGTTCTAGTATTGTCTAAAATAATAGATTAAATATTTATCAATTAAAAGTCCATACACCCCGGCAATTAAGTGATTTAAGGTGAGGAAACCGCAAATTTGTTATCTGGAGCGAAAATTATGCTGTTCGTCGATATGTACATCATGCATGCATACACATTTACGAGTACATATGTACTCATACATGGAAGTGTGAGGTCAATTTTGAAAATGTAATACGAGTAAATTTTAATATACATTTATTGAATTTTTGATGAACTTTTATAATTTTTTTTAAATTAAATTTTTGGTTTGTACATTTGTACAACGGGTTATAGTTCAGGTTTTTTCTTTCTTAAGTTTTTTTTTTTTTTTCTCTTAAGAAAGATTTTTTACAATATCAACATTATTGAAATAACGGTCCGGTGAACCGGTAAACATAGAGCGAGTACTAGCATCTGTTCGCGAATAACTCAACCCCCTGTACTCGTAAGCGATCTGCTGTTTTATATATGCCTGATCGAATTTTACAACGAGATGGGGGCAACATGTCATACATCAAATGACTCGTTGGCTGCAGTTCATCAAGGTTTTTTGCCAGAAAATCATATAGAAAGGAGGTAACATTAACTCCCACCTCGTAGCCGCGATTTATCTACAATGGACTTTTGCCTTTGCGATATCTAAAAAGCATAGTTTTCAGTAACAAGCCCGATGACCATTACCGAACTAAAATATACGCGAGGAAATGCAAATCATTTCCACCGATTCTTGTAGAGCGGTCAAAGAAAATTTTTAGTCTAGGTTGCACAGCGTGAACAAGCATTTAAGTGCTGTAGTTTCCAAAAAATAAACTCTATTTCATTTACTTTCGTATTAAATAAATTGTTTTATAAACATATGGCTATTTTTTTGGCATTTAAATTTTAAGAGACTTAAAAAACTTATAATTATTAAACACAAAAATAAAAACTTTAGACTCTTGGCTGTGTAAATCTTGGGTGCCCAAAAGTTATATATGGAAGAACAAACACCAATACATTTAAGACAAATATACATTTAAGGAAAAAATGCTTTTGGGCACCCCTGGTCTATGCCAACAAGCCGATGATGTTAGAAGAACTCAGAACCAACATTGAACTCGAAATAGCGGTCGTTTCGGATAAAATGTGTGACCGAGTCATCGAAAATTGGGTCCAACGAATCAACCGCTGCCGATGTACCCGAGGTGGCCATATGTATCAGGTCAAGTTCATAAATTTTTTATTGCATTTCAAGTCGATCATAAAGTTTTGGAAATATCTCAAATGGTTTGAGTTTTATTAAAAAAAATTGTCAAGTCCTTTTTGCAAAACCCGATATCAATGCCTTCATTCAAACTTAGCCAATATTTGCGTTTTGCCACCCCACTCCCTTTAATGAAATTATTACATTTTTAAAACCGCAGTAATCACAAAAGGATGCGTAACTACAATCATCCTTATAAATAATAATTATGAAACAGTTTTAACACAAAATAACCAAAACTAATAAAAATAAGGCACAAGCAGTTTTACCATCGTCGCGAGGGGTTGTTTGCCACCAAAACAGCTGAACCCAGTTTTATTGTTGCTCAGTTTGAAATTTGAATTATAGCAAATACTCGTAGATAGCAGCAAAGAGGCTTTATCATTTTCAATTGACACTATTGAGAGAACATATTGTAAACGCTGGAATGTCATGCTGAGAACTTAAGTGCCAGAACAACTGGTGAGAAATAAAGTAAAGTAAATTGAATATTAACCTTCAACAGCGTACTCGTTTAGCAAGTGTTCTTAAGAAATCCAATCATGTGCATGCGAAATGCATTAAAAAACACTTATCGCAAACACGATTATTACAGAAGTTCTATGGGAAAGAAATGAAATGGACAATTTTGGTGGCCTATTTTAAATTAAAATTTGTATTAGATAAAACTTTAAGTAAAAGTTTCCAATTAGGAAATAACAGTTTCGAAAATTAGGGAAGTAATAATATTTGACTCTACACTTTGTTTTGTCAATTTTAAACAAAGTCTGCAAGGCGGATCAAGCGAATAACAATTTTTATTTTAAAGGGCTCTTTATTTCCGCGCATTTCAACAAGTGAGATCAAATTTTAGTCAACCGTTTTAATGAACAATAGAAAGAAATTTTGTGGTCGGCTTTTATATGAAATATGTTATATAAAACGTGACTGCACTACAAATGGCACATGATCGAATAAGCCATATTGCAATATATTAGGAATAATCAATTGTAAATAAAATTAATATATGTTACCAGTCGATCTGCGTTAGAGTGGTAGTGATGTAAACTAGATCATTCTATTTGACTTTGATTAGATATATTCTTTTTGAATTTTTCGAAGTCATTTGTCTATGCGACTACGCCGGAGACCAAGGCGGCTCTCAGGTAAGATCATGCTTTTAATCAAAATTTAGCTTGATTTCCGCGTACTTGCATTCGAAACCACGGTGCATGTTTGCACTTTAGGTATCTCTCTTTTGGGTAAGTTTCATGCAAATGAGAGCAGGCATAAGTTTCTCTCAATATGAGATAAAATTTAATAAAAGTGCGAGAATGCAGAAGTCAAATTTTTGGTTCAAAAAGAAACATATGATGCGTTTTGATGGTCAATTTCGTTGATGCAGCGCTTAAACTCTGGGCTTGTTGACCAAATAATCCCCTAAAAACCAATCCACGTAGTAGTTCTTCGGCTACAAAATCTGAACGCAGAATTGATCAAAACCTGGAGTTCCGGGAAGTATCGTGGAGGTTGTGATTTGGACCCTAACCACGGAGTGAGTTCCGAGTCCCTCATTTGTTGTAGCAAATAAAACTCTAGGAAGCAGCGTTGCTTAGGTTGTGTTGGACTTTCGAAGACCTCACCAATGGTTAATCAGCAGAACGGGGATTGACAGAGCCCTTGGGAGGTTCTGCTCGCAGGCATCTTGGCTGAAATATTCTAGCTGGGGTCTAAACCTAAAATCTAAGGGTGGATAACTATGGCGCATGCCGATTTTCGGGGCTAATAATTCCCGTCTTGCAACAGATATTTGTAATGTAAAGAACTAGAAGTGATGGTTAGACGGGTGAATTGTTTAAATGCTGATGATCTTAATAAGCTTCGGTCTATTAACTCATTGTGTCTTCCATTCATTGCTTGGAAAATTGCATACAGGGGGATTAGAATGACCCAGATTTTCGCAACAGAAGTTGCGATCTGTGCGTTCTCTGCAAGCCACTCGGGGCGCAAGTGAATCGTGCGTAATTCACTTCCTGGTATTGGTACATCCTCAGACAAGGCCTTCAAAACAGGTCCTGATGTAAATCAATTATATATTTTGTGGTTCGAATCCTGATCACCGAAACGAGACAGTATACTAGCTAGAAATGTATCATGTAGTAATTGAACTGTTTCACGGGCTGTATGTCGTGTGCCATTACGTTGTTGAAACCATATAGAGGCAACATCCAAGTTTTGGCGGAAAAAACCTGTGTTGTTTCGACCAGCGTCATTTTCAAAAAGTATGACCCAATCATGCCTCCAGCCCAGAATCCACACCAACCTGTAATACGTTGTTTTGCATTTGTTTTCCGACAATCACATGTGAGTTTTCAGAGCACCAAATGCGGCAGTTTTGGCATTAACAAAGCCGTCATTTTTACTAACCCTAAACTGCTAGCTGTCGAAAGGCTTTATACAGAACTCAATGTCAAACAGAAACAGGATAACAAGGCCGATTGTAACCATCATGGGAAAAATCAGAAAAATAATCTAAATAAAAATAAACAAAAAACATTTGGACTGAGTAATACTTTTTTTTTAGGTTCTTTCTTAGGACAGTTACAATCAATCTTGTCCTCCATTTTGCCTTGACGTTGAGTTCCGGAGCTCCCTGCATACAGATGTATATTACAGTCGGCTATCAACTTTTATCCGACTATTTGTTACTCAAATATGTGGCAATATTTTGTTTTGGATTGATGAATTCGGCCCTTCAAACTTCCAACTGCCAGTTCTGCTGGGAAGCTATGATGAATACTCGTATTGCACTGATGACATATTTTCTGATTCAGATACAATTTAAGGGTGCAATATTTGATGGCAGGACAACACAGCTACAATAACAAAGAGATCAAGTGTATTTCCCTGCAACAATAACAAGTAACAAAGTATTTCAATAGAACAACAGCCCTCACATTCAAGCCCACACAATTACTCAAACATTAACATAAACTGTGAGTTGGCAAAAAACAAAATAAAGGAATTGTTTTAAATGGCATCATCATTCCCTGTGGAGTAATTTGTTAAAATTCGAAGTGAACAAACTTTCTTTTTTTCCTGCCATAAACACACGCACACGAGCTGTCTCATGGAAACATTAAACAATTGTATCAATTGTATAGAATTTTCAACCCCTTTCATTTATTTTGGAAGCAAACTCTCACGCACACACACAAGATAATTTTTCTTCCTTCAAAATACAACACGCAGAATAGAAGATGTAAATGTGTGTGAGTGTGTCTTTTGATTTCCAGGATAAAGATCAGAAATCAGACTCTTGTGGTGTTTTACCAGAAAATTGAGCAGTTAAATAGTTTTTGTATTATTTGATGTTGTTGTTATTCATCTTGTACGTTTGCGAGTGTGTGTGTGTGCGAATTTGCCTGCCTAGCATCCTTGTTTGTTGTTGGGTGTTAAAAGTCGCATATGCCCTTTTAAATATATCAAACAATTTTTGTTGTTGGTTTTAAACAATTATTTGCTTTTATCATTATTATTGTTTTTGTTATTAAACATTTTGTATTTTGTGGTGTTTGTTTGTTGGTTTGGTTGATTGTGCAGCCACTTGGAAGGGTTCTGTTGTGTTCTTTTGTTTCTGTTTATTGTTTAGTTTTTCATTAAAGTTGGCTGCCTGTTTTTAATTGTTTTAAGCGGCTGGCTCACTATTGTTGCTATTGTTTTGAAATTATAAATATTAGCATTAATAATTTTAAATAATGAACTTTGAAAGTTCCATTTGGTTGCTAGTTTAAAAGGATTTTTTATAAGCGGAATTGTAGAGTCTTAACTACGAGCTACTTAAGTTTGTGGGCAAAAGTCACAAGTTGAAGATTTTTCAGCATGTTCAAAGAATTTTAAAACTGTTGATGTAAAAATTTATTTGTTACATTGACAAATTTACCCTGTTAGACTAATAATAGTTTAGTCAATTTATATAAAACTTTTATTAAAATTTCACAAGCGGCAGTGAACACTTAAAGAGAAATTTGTATTTTGCGGAAAAAGTTTGGTGCACTCATTTAAAACGAGAAGAGTTGTCAGTTGAGCTCTTTAATGCTAGGAGTTGAGCTTGCCACTGGTGAAAAGCAGGAGCGACTTTAGAGAGAGGGGAATAAAAGGTTATTCACATTATAGTTTTGTTCGACGTACAGAGATATACAAAGGTCACCGTCATTTAAGTTTTTATATTATTTTTTATATTTTAAAATAGCTGTCTGTGCCCAGAATATAAATATATTTTTACAGGAATTTACTTAAAACAAACTTTGCGTTGTATGACGGGTACAGCAATAATTAAAACAATGTTTTAATTATAAAAGTTATTAGGCCTTATCAGTTAAACCAGAAATGGGAAAGTGCGCTTAAACTTCGCTTTATTTAACTTCTATTTCAAGTTAAACGTATTTGTTGCGCACATTGTTGATGGACATTTTGGTCACCGTCAGTAAATAATAAATAAAGTTTAAGAAAGTAAAAAGCATGCTTTGGTATTACACTAAAAAAGTAAGGTATCATATTCAGAATAAGCTTAAACAACACTGGACGAAAAATATTAGTATTATTGTGAAAAATTAGCCAAAAAAAAACGGCAAAAACAGACAAAAACCCGGATAATTATCCGTACTAGAATTCATCCTGTAGATGAACAAACTGACCAAATTTATAACTGAAACAAAGTATATAAACTTATTGCTTACTAAATTAGAAATAGTCAAATTAAACTCTAAATTTTTGAAAATCTCAAACGAATATTTCATTTACACCGCTAACAACTTTCTTGTAAGACATATTTCTCTATAAGTTACATATTGCTCCTTTGTAGCAACAAATTCATATTTCAAAAAATTATCTTTTCCAGTTAATAAGGCAGAATTGTGGTACTTTTATAAGGTGCCAAATATATATTCAAAATATTTTTAAACTTTTTCCCTTAAAAGATATTTTCTAAAAATATTTTCTAAGACTTGTATGGAAACTAAAAATTTGAAATGTGTTTTTCTCAAAACAAGCTTTTTCTAGTTATGACTATCTTGTAATGAAGGAGCGATATGCTAATATGCTCCTTTATTGCTACAAAGTCATATTTCAAAAAATTATCTTTTCGAGTTATTCAAAATATTTTTAAACTTTTTCCCTTAAAAGATATTTTCTAAAAATATTTTCTAAGACTTGTATGGAAACTAAAAATTTGAAATGTGTTTTTCTCAAAACAAGCTTTTTCTAGTTATGACTATCTTGTAATGAAGGAGCGATATGCTAATATGCTCCTTTATTGCTACAAAGTCATATTTCAAAAAATTATCTTTTCGAGTTATTCAAAATATTTTTAAACTTTTTCCCTTAAAAGATATTTTCTAAAAATATTTTCTAAGACTTGTATGGAAACTAAAAATTTGAAATGTGTTTTTCTCAAAACAAGCTTTTTCTAGTTATGACTGGCTTGTAATGAAGGAGCGATATGCTAATCAGTAGATAAGAAATCGAATTTTAACAAATTCCTAATAAAGTAATTCAAACCGTCAGAGACAATAATATTTTCAAACCATATTTTAAAATCTACGAAATTTTATACTCGTGTAAGCAAAAAATTCAACAATTTTAAAACCAAAACTGGTCATCTTATTTTGTAAATTGAAATCAGAAAATGGCAATTATTTTCACATTTATATGATTTGACATTTAGTTTGACACTTTACCACACCCTTCCATTCATAAAGTATAACAACTGCACAAGCCAAAGAAGAGAAAAACCACAAATCGTATTTCATCATGATTCATATTTCAAGTCTGATAATAAAATAAAAACAAAATGTTAATGCAGCTTCATATTTCAATGGAAAAAAACTGTTAAGCGGCAGCAAATAAAATGATATAAAATAAAATTTTATTCTTCATCATGACTTCAATAAAAATCATCAGAATTCTATTACAGCCAAAGATGTCAGTGTGCAAATTGTGATTGATATCAAGCAACACCGAACTGAAGATTTGCTACTTGAAGAATAATTTTGTTGCCAGAGGAAAGCAACAAGAGAGTCAGGAGATAACTCAACATCAAGCCAAAACGGGGTAACAAAATTAATCGCAACCTTCATTAGAAAAATCGGAAGAAAATGTATCCTATGCAGTTTGAACATTATGGGCATTTAAGAAAAACCTAGAAATTCGGTCAAACTGTAACTAGGGATGAAACGATACCACTAGAATATCGTATAAGTATAAGGTATCTATCGCAAAGTATCAATACCTACTCGGAATCGAAGAAAAAGCATCGCTACATATTTGTATCGGGTGGTTTCTTAATACGATTAGCGACAGGGAAGAGCACATGGAGCCAAAAATCAACATCTTCGTAATTGACTTCATCTTCTAATCGACTAGCTGCAATTGAAGTGCTCTAATTAGGATCCCGGACGCGAAGATTTTTAAAACGCGGGAGTTCTATCCTGATTCAAGTTTTGTATATAGGTTTTGATCACATTAGCATATGAAACTTGTTTGAGGTTTTGCATAATTATTTAGCTGGTTGACTGACCTATCTGGGGAAATTTGTTTGCAGAAATAATGTTTGACTGCTGGGGTTGCTTGAAGGTAATTGATGACTTATTTGTCATTGATTGTTTAAAATGAGTGTAGACAGGACAGCCCCTATAATTTGCAGTGTGGTTACCTCCACAGTTACTGCATTTTTTAGCGCTCGAGTCAGTCTTTGGTTTTTTGCGCTGTGAAGTGCCGTGTAGATCTCCACACACAACACAAACTGCGGGAAGTTTACAATAGGCCTTAGTATAGCCAAATTCCTGGCAGTTTAGGCATTGAACGGGACTTAACGCTTATGCGGCCCCTCTACGGTAACTTTACGGTGCAAGAGAAATTTGAGGGTATAAATTGGGTGAGTTTCATTCCGTTTCAGGACAATATCTCTTGGTTCCAGTTTAACCCTAAACATGGGTTGAGGGATCTTCTCACGGTTCCTGATGTTCACTACACTTTTGATTTTAAACCCTTTGTCCTCCAAACCAATCTTAACATCATCCGTGGCTACACATGGGTCAATACCTTTTATAACGACCTGAATACCTTTATCACTTTTAAGCTGATAAGTGTAAAAAGATCTTTTCTCCTTTTCCAAAACGTCAGACAATTTTCGGTAATCATTTTCATGGTTTACCTGAATTTTTGTTTCATTAATGTTTCCGCGCTTAACTGATGTCACGTTGAAGATGTCCTTACCGATTACCGTAATAAGTTGTTTTACCAGCTCATTATAAGTAGGTTCTCTCAAATATATTGGTGGCGGTTTAAATGCTTTTTTTGCTGTATTTGGCTCATCAGTCTGGAGGATTGAAAATCTATTACTTTCCGTTGCCGTAGCGGAATTATCCTCTTTAGATATCTTTGATTGTGATGATATCTGAGCGGATTTCGGGCTTCGCTGACGTTTAACCACGGTTACATACCCGTCCATGCCTACTTGTGTTTTCGTCTTATCTGCAATAACTGAACTGGTAGATGGTTGGTCTTCTGTTGCAACAACAATGTTTGGCGAACACGAACGCGTGCGTTTTTTATCTCTTAGAGGCAGGAGATTATCCAATGACTTTTTTAAAGATTCTTCCTCAGAAATCCAGAAGTTTTTTCTAGTGGAGCTAAGCACCCTCGCAGAATTGCACCTACTAGGTACACTCATGTATTTTTTTTGTTTTTATATATATATATTTTTTTTTTTACTTTAAAAGTATATAAAAATAATTGTCATAAAGTTTTGTATAAATGCACTCGTCCACTTATTACGGTTTTCTACTTTTTTTTATAGCACTCCGATTAAAAACAAATACGTCCGTTCACTATCAAAGCTAGACTCTGACTCACTTTGGTACCTAAATAATATTTCTAGAATTACAGTATTGAAAAATCAAAATGTATATCCTATATCTCAAAATCAAACTCATATGTGCTGTTCACACACGGGCGGCTTGTCTGCAAATTACTCAATTTCTTGAGCACGAATTTTCAAGATGAGTTGCTCATCTGTGTTATGGAAACAATATATTTTAACGTTTTTGCCTTTAAAAATGCTTTTGCGGATTCTTCAATCGATAATAATCCACAACTTTATTTACACTTAATACCGCTGTGTATAAACACACTAGTCTTGCTTACGTTTATGACTTTTGACTGTTTTGCACAACATTTAAAATTAACTGACCGGTTGCCATATTTTTAAGCCCGATAGAGCTTGAAATTGTAAAAAATAACACAAAAAATTAAATTGTAATCAAAATTTTTTTTTATTCGAAAGATCAATACGTGACATTAACATTTCAAAATGATTTCGGGCATATGGGCACCGCGGCTGTTCTTGACGAAGCGCATTCTGGACGTCCAATTTTGGGCCACTTTTTCGAGCACTGCTGGCCGTATGTCACGAACAACACGAACAATGCTGGTCTCCAAGGCGTCAATTGTTGCTGGTTTATCAGCATAAACCAGTGACTTCACGTAGCCCCACAGGAAATAATCGAGAGGTGTCAAATCGCACGACCTTGGAGGCCAATTGATAGGTCCATTTCTCGAAATCAACTTATCGCCAAATTTTGATTTCAGTAAGTCGATGGTTGCGTTCGCCGTATGGCACGTAGCGCCATCCTGTTGAAACCACATCTCCTCCGGATCAATGTCATCCATATTTTCAAACAAAAAATCATTGATCATGGTGCGGTAACGATCTCCATTGACCGTAACGCGAGCTCCGGCCTCATTTTTGAAGAAATAAGGTCCGATGATGCCACCAGCATGAAAACCGCACCAAACAGTGCATTTTTCTGGATGTAATGGAGTCTGTAGGGTCTCTTGTGGATTGGTCTCACTCCATATGCGGCAATTTTGCTTATTAACAAACCCGTTAAGCCAAAAATGCGCCTCATCGCTGAACACAATTTTGCGATAAAACAACGGGGCGAATCGACGACTGATTTTCAAAGTAAATTTGGATAATTTCGTAGCGTTGTTCAAGCGTGAGTCTATTCATGATGATTTGTCAGAGTATACTGAAACAAATAAAAAAAATGTTTCATCAAAATTTAATTTTTTGTGTTACTTTTTACAATTTAAAGTTCTATCTAGCTTAAAAAAACACCCTATACCTGCCTGCTATTTATATTTTATCACCTTCAACAATCATCAATCTGTTTGTAGCCATTCATGATTCTATACTCAAATGTACAAATATAATTCTTACGCATATACACACTCACACACATGCTTGCGAACAATAGGCAAGTAACAACAACAAACAATGAGAAACGAAATACCAACAATGCAAGAACAACAATAACATCATTTGTAGTTGATTTACTTGAAGTTATTCATACTTTAAGCCAGCGAAGGGCAGTTAGAGAGAATTGAGCTTAAGAGAGTAAAATAGTTACTCTGCACTTAGACAAATTCATTTGTTTCGTTTTGAATAAAAAGCCGTAAATCTTCCATTCGACGAGTTAATGTTCGGCGAGAGAATGGCATTTCATTAATTATAAAAGAAAATAAAAAGAATTTTCAATATCTATTTCCCACACTACTACTGAACAGTTTTTAAAACAACCTGAAAAAGCATACATAAGACAGCTCGATCTCAACAGAATCTTTATTTTGCCAGTATACAATACGCAAAATGTGTAACTAAGCAAAATAAAAAATACTCCGCTACTGAATTAAATTTCATGTTTTCCTCTCATTTGCAATTGTATTCAGAGTTGCCTTTGTTATTATTAAAGAAGTTTTTTTTTTTTATAATTCAATTCTTTATTGTATCTTCTAAAAGAACTAACAATAAGTATGCAAATCTTAAAACTAAAAATTCATTAATTAATATAGAAAAAAAATTAATTAATATTGAAAAATTTTATTTACTTAGGTACAACCAATGCTAGACGAAAAGTTGTTTCTTACGTGTATTTTGTTGGTAAATCACCTTTCCAACGCTCTGATGGTTGCAAGGGTGTCCTTCTCAGTCGAGTGTGGTCACCCAAGTTAAGGATGCTACGTGCGAGAGGATTCGGGTGAGACTCCAGTCTGTTAATGTACCTTATCGCGTGTTTTGAAAATTCATCTTTCACTATGGGTACACCTAGATCTTTGTGAATTCGAGAGTTTTTAACATACCATGGAGCTGCAGTAATTATACGGAGAATTTTATTCTGGCGCTTTTGAATTTTCTCAATGTTAGACGCAGAGGCGGTACCCCACAATTGAATTCCATAGCTCCATATTGGCTTTAGGATTGCGTTATACAACAAAAGTTTGCAATCTAATTTCAAGATAGAATTTCTGCCGATGAGCCAATTTAGTTGCACCGCTTTTAATTTCATCTTGGTGACTTTAGCGTCAATGTGAGCCTTCCACGTGAGCCTACGGTCGAGATAAATACCAAGGTATTTGACTTCACTGTGCTGCGGAACAATATAGTCGTTGATTTTAATAGCCGAACAAGTTTTTCTACGTAGTGTGAAAGTAACATGGGCACATTTTTGTTCATTTACTTTGATTTTCCAAAGTTTCAGCCATTTCTCCAATATAAGAATATGTTCTTGCAAATTTTGTGATGCTAATTTATAGTCTTCATGGACACTGATGAATGCTGTATCATCTGCAAAGGCTGAAGTGTGAGTTTTGCAACTCGTTGGCATGTCTGAAGCATAAATCAAATATAAAGTTGGACCCAATATGCTACCCTGAGGAACTCCAGCTTTGATTGGCTGAGCCGAGCTTTTGAAATCACCTTCCTTAACGACGAATTTCCGGTCATATAAGTAGCTCTCTAACAGCTTGTGCGTGTTTGCAGGCAAGTTTAATTTTATTTTATGAGTTAAGCCTTCGTGCCACACTTTGTCAAAAGCTTTGGAAATGTCAATGAATAGAGCTGAGCGAAATTTTTATGTTCGAACGCGTTTCTGAGAACATTCACCAGCCTGTGTGTTTGTTCTATAGTGCTATGCTTAGCCCTAAAAGCGAATTGATGGTTAGGAATACATCCTACTTCATTCAAGATTGGGGTCAACCTCGTCATTAGAAATTTCTCGAACAGTTTTGAAATTGTTGGCAATAGACTTATCGGCCTATATGAATAAAAATGAAACAAAGAATACAAGTTGTTCTGTTTGTGGGCTTTAGTAAATGAATGAAAATGGAAACACACAGACACGTGTACATGGTATAGTCGCATTTTTTAACATTTCGGTTTATATGTAAACATGTTTATTTTTGTTATGTTAATGCCAAGAAATAGCATTTATCTATTTAGAACTTACTTGTTGACGATAATTTCATTCATTTTTTTTTTAACTAAAAATCAGTGTAATAAAATAAGTGTACGGTATGTGTTGGGGAATTTTAAGTAAGATCTTGGTATGTAAAATGTTGGCTTTGTAGCAACTCTAGTTAAAAAAATCCCGATCAGTAAATGAGAATAGCCGAACAAGTTCGTAGTCTAAACAAACCAACGCCCTTCGCTGCTTTAAACCATTTATGTTTGTTTGTGTATTACGTTTTTAGTTTTATCTTGTTTGTGTGTATGCGCTGTACATTTATAGCAAGCAGATCAACGGCTGAACACTGGGATAGATAGTATACAAATTCGTAGCAATATTTAATTCTATGCCGACATAGAGTAGGGCACAATTTAATATTAAACAACAACAAAACTGATTGTTCGCAATGCGCAAATGTGATTTATTTTTCCATTCTTTTTTTTTTCTTTTGGTATCTGTACAAATGTCAGCTTCAATTGAAAGCAATACAATCATAATGAACAAAGATGGAAAGAACAGACTCAAAGAAAGAAAGAAAAAAAAAATTAACCATATTACATGAAAAGGGAATAAATCTCTTTTATGTGAAGATTTCAGACAAACAGGCCGGTGCCCTTTATTGCATTTGTTTTCCAGCTTTTGCAACATAAAACAAATTAAATGCGTTAATTTTGTAAAAAGAGCAACAAAATGAGCAAATGCTACAAACTCAAGTAGTTAATAGTGAAATAGAAGTTGCTATTCAACCAAACTAAATAGGTATGTGCATAAGTAGAGAAAGAAACAAAATGAAAGTTGAGACGTGTTTGACCTTTAAAGCTGGAAAAACTTCATGGATAACGAAGTTGTTCTTACGTTCGCTCAATTACATTTAAAACAAAAACAAAATTTTGAACGATGTTTTTGTTTTAAATGCATTTATGCGAACGAACAACCCAGCTTCGTTATCCGTGAACTAATTGAGATATATAGGGTGATGCATTTGGATGTATTTACTCGCATGTGGCTTAATATTTCATGGTTATGGGCAATAACATTTCATTTTAAATCAAAAATTTTTGTAAATCTTTCGAATGAACCATCTAGAATTCCGCATTTCGGATTATGAATAATTTCTAGCATACGATGCTATCTCAAGAAATTTCCTTAAAAATGAAAAGGTTACAAATACATCACCCTATACTACATGGGCTGAAAAGGCACGGCCCTAACACATAGATGGCGCTAGTTATATTGCAGTCACCTCTTTTTTTAGTTAATATTAACCTTCAAAAAACAGCTGATAAAACTCCACGATATTTCTATTCATTTGTTTGTGAGTTATTGAGCTAAGGGTGACGCTAACAAGGGATAGAAAACCATTTCGTGTTTTATTTTACACTGCTTCTTGATAGGAACAAATATCGTTCAAGGGAAGCAATGGCTTGAAAAGTGTTATGGGGACTGCGCTCCAGCAGAAACAGCAAAAAATTTAGTATATTTCACACAAATTTTGTAGTCAAATTGCTTGTCTGTGTTCTAGCGAAAGACGATCGGCATTAATATTTTTTTAAACTGTTTAATATAGTTCAAAATTATTTCTTCTAGTTACACATAAGTTTGAACAAATTGCTATATAAACGTTAATTTTACTGCCTTCGTAAATAATTGCGCATATTTAAAGCGTTAATTTTTTATATTCTGCCATTAACAAATAGGCAAACATTTGAAATCAACGACTGACTACGTTTTCTAAAAGTTTATTTGATAAATATGTTCATATTAAAGCAGCAAGTAGAGGTCACATGAACAGTTTATACACTTAAATTGTCGGTTCGGGTTTTTGCTTCGCTTTATAATGGCTGATAAAATTAACAGGAGGTCCGTCTTTCATTCCTTCTTTCGTTGTGTGTGTTTTCCAACTGAATGATAATTCCCAGAGGAAATGTAAAATGTTATTTTCACTACTTTAGTCAGAAATTTCCTGCTTTGAGCTGTAAATACCTGTTTGGTCTCTCCAGCGTTTGACTGGCACTGGCTCTTTCAATCATTGTCATGCATTAGAAAGCCAATAAACAGGTTCACAACAAGTTCTGGATCTCATATATCTTAAGGTACTTTGGAGACGTATTTATTTGTTAATTTCTGTTCTTATGTCTACTCATTTAAGAATTGTGTGCTATTTTAATGTTGTTGTTGTTGTTACTGTCGCTGCCGCTGCTGCTGCTGCTGCTGCAGTTCAAATGGCATGATGATGTTTTATTTGTTCTTTCTTGGGAGGTTTATGATATTTACGTGATTTACGGCAATAATTTAAATTTTCTGGGGAATACAAACCACGAGTAGTAGAATCAAAGACTGTTCTTGAGAAAAGGAAGGAAAGCTAGTTATTTAGGATAAGTTAGTTAAGTTGGTAGAATGTATTAAATGAAATTATAAAAAATATATGATAAGTGGATTTTGTTAATCAAGCATTCTTAATATGAAGGTTTCAACTTGTTTCCATACTTAAATTGCAAAAAAGTTTGCGCTGTAGCCGCGACTTTTTCAAAAGCGTTTTGATTATTAGGCATATCAACTTTCCGATCAGAAAGGGCCTGGCTCCACATTTGCTATTCCAATTGGTTTTGTTTTTGATTCTCCAGATTCAGCACGCTAAGGAAACAGAGTTTGATGTATAGTTCAGCAACACTACACGTAGATAAAATATATGGTTGACATGACAATATTCTAAGGGTAACATACTATAGTTAAATTGTATGGTTGGTGCTAAGAATATTGTATAGTCATATTTGAAATGTCATTAATATATCTAACTATAGTTTTATAAAAAAAATTTTTTTAATAATCATACTATATTTTGGCAGAGAACCATATTCTTATCACAGCATATTAATTAAAAAGAGGACATCTTGCAATAAACAATACTATTTTTTATTTATACTACAATATCTATGTTACATAATTTAATATATATATATATATATATATATATATATATATATATATATATATATATATATATATATAT
Source organism: Thecocarcelia acutangulata (assembly GCA_914767995.1). NCBI lineage: Eukaryota > Metazoa > Arthropoda > Insecta > Diptera > Tachinidae > Thecocarcelia > Thecocarcelia acutangulata. Next base: position 34,534,601 of record OU612097.1, read on the forward strand.
ATATATATATATATATATATATATATATATATATATATATATATATATATATATATATATATATATATATATATATATATATATATATATATATATATATATCACTCCTTTATTGCAACATAGCCATATCTCAAAAAATGAGCTTTTCGAGTTAACAATGCTGAATTGTTAACAGTACTACCTTTTATATTGTGCCAAAACTTTATTCAAATTACCTTTAAACTGTTTCCTTTAGAAGATATTTTCTACAAATTTTTTCTAAGACTTGTATAGAAACTAAAAACTTGAATCAAGGTTTTTTGCGTTATGACTATGTTGCAATAAAGGAACGATATATATTTAGAATAACAAATTAGTATAAAAACATTTATTATAAATTTTTTGATAATTTTAAATAATTAAGAATAATTTGCAAAAAATATTCGAGTCGCACAAATGCAAATGATGTCGATTTCAACGGATTCTAGCATCTATTAGTTGAAGTAAAAATAATGGCCTAATTAAAAATTCCATATACTCGTAACCATATTAATAAGGTTAAATGTAATATAGTATGCTTGTTCTCAACAATAGTATGGCTCGTCTTTAAAACTCTTATTGTTGCAACAATTGTATGGTTGTGCACAGCCATAGTATGGTTGGCCGACAATATGGTTGACTTTCTTATAGTATTATTGATAACAACATCCGCACAAATATCAAACTCTTAATATACTAACATACCTACCAATTTCAGGCCTATTTTAAAAACCACATGATTTCAAAGCATATGCCGTTTCGAAAGCACAAATGTGAGATGTACCTGTTCTGCAGATCACAATATTTTATGATTTTCGATGTGGGAGCACAAAAACCAGCTGCTTTTTGCTTTGATTTGCTGATTTTTTATTTTCAGGCAAACATTTTTTTTTTCGCGATAGAAGTTACTTACTTCTAATATATATAAAAGGTGTTCGGCATCCTAAAATTAAAAACTATTTAAATACGAGTATATATATATATATATATATATATATATATATATATATATATATATATATATATATATATATATATATATATATATATATATATATATATATATATATATATATATATATATATATATATATATATATATATATATATATATATATTTACCTAAATATATACATCCCAGCTAGCGTACGTTGTTTGTTAGACGATTGTGTTCAATATACAATCCCCAAAAGAATCTTCTGTTGATTATCTGACGAGTAACAATAGCAAAAACATTTACTTTTATATTTCTTTTATACAAGTTTTCTGACGCGCTCGTCACACAATCTTGAAATGTTTTTTAGACGATTAAAAGCTTTATTGTTTTTATTTAACTATATTTTTAATTGACTTTTATATTATAGAGAAACAGAAACAAACAGCGTACAATAGTTTTTTTCTTATTGTTCAACAACCTTTTGAATATAAAAAGTGCGGGTGGTGATAATGGTGGTAAGCCAGTGCGAATTACATAAAGTATGAACATATTGAAAGAGCTTTGTGCTGTTTCCTGTACGAATCATGCGAAGATTACATGACAGATTCCATGAAGAGTTGTAAGATAATATCTACACGAGTCTTAGACGATTCCCTATACGATTACCATAAAAGTCTTTTGCTGAGTTGTGTAAGAGTCTCACAGAAGAATCAGCTTTTGTAACACTTACATCCATACAAGGGATCGCCTATGATTAAAAAAATAAGCTCGTCGACTACCAGAAACACTTTTCATGAGACTCCCAGCAGTGTTCATTTTAAAAGTTTAAGAAAAAGCAGAAGTTTTATTTGAAAAGAGAAAAGTTTTTATTCAAATCAATACGAGTAGTTTATTGTTTCAAACTTTTGATTTCTTTCTCCTCGCAATTTCAACACTGTAAACTGTTGCTTTCAGTTTTCTTTAATGAAATACGAAGTCGAAAAAATTCAAAACTGCGCAAAGGCAAAAGTTGAAAAGACTTTTAAACACTGATTCCCAGTTGAGTCTTCTACGACTAAAAATGCTAGCTAGTATACTTATGTATGGATAATAAATCAAATAGAAAATATTATTTCATTTTATTTAAATAAATCAATAAGACCAGATAAAAGTCAACAAATTAAAATCACAAAAAAAAAAAAATTCTATTATAAATAAAACTACAGATGTTTTCTATCATAAATTAATGGCATCAATAAAACACTTAAGATGCAATTTTAAATTCAAAAATTTGTACAAACCTCCCCCCATGGAAATTGCACATGACAATACATATAGCCACTCACACATACACACACACATGCTATGAAGAAGAAAAGGAGTGTGTAGGAATATTGAAATTAAATGTTATTGTTGGTGTGTCGAACATTTCAAAAGATTTATTGATGTCTTGAGGATTTCTTTAATTTTTGTTTTTACTTTGAATTGATAGAATATTTAATGGGACGAAATATGTGCATAAATATGTACATACATACATGCATATATCTAATATACATGATATTTACTTTATGTATATGAATGCAGAAGTTTGGCAGAAAATTGCATACATATGTTGCAAAACTAAATGGTTTAAGTGTGAACTTTGTTTATGAGTAGGTTGCGCAAGAGACAGTCAAGTTAATAAAAAAATATCTAAAGAAAATATTTTATCGAATGTGTAATGCATTAAACACACTCAAGACGGCGGGCTACCAACTACAACCTATCAAAAATAGAATACATGAGTTTATATTGAAATGTACGGCAACACGTTAACATGACTATATTTTTGCTGGCGGCAAAAAGCAGGCAAGTGTTGCCAATATAATAAAACACCTGAAAGATGGCTTAATTCCGTATAAAAATAGCGAAAAAAATCAATTGTGTGCGCCGGTGGCTGATTTGGTACTCCTTCAACAGTAATACCCAGGGTGTGTGGCAGGAATCGAACCTGCGACCTCGAGACCACACACCCTGGGTATTACTACAGGCAAGAAAAAAAAAGCTTCGCATTTTTTGTGTTTGTTAAAAAAAAAAAAAAATTGGCACCACTAAAAGAAAATAAGCCGCTCTTCATTCCTTTACAGAAAGAAACAACTCGTACAAAATTTAAGAATTCTGCTTTGAATACGAGTTGTACTCAAATATGTAAATATGCATTCCTTTACAAGTGTACTCAAAATAAGCCAATACCAGGGGTGTTCAAGCAAAAGAACAATGCGATGTCTTTAAATGAGTATAAAATTCTTGATTCAAGTGTAGTATTTTTAAACTGAGTAAAAACAAGCAAAGCAAAGACATAAATTCATATACATATATAAATAAATTGCTGAATGACAGAAATAAAATGTTCTCTGAGAAAATATTTCTGTTTCTTTTTTGTAGTTCAGAAATATTATTAGAATATTATTCTTTTTGAATTAAAATTAATTTATTTTAAAATAATATTCCATTACACATGATTAACTTACTGAGAGATAGGAGAGATAAAAGGTTAAATTTCTCGGAGAAAAAATTCAGTTTTTTGAGAAAAGTTATTAGAGTGTTCTTCATTTTGAACTCTCATGACTTTATTTCAAATAATGGAATATATAGTTAAATGTTTGAAAGATTATGAGTAGAGTAGCTCCTATGAAATGTAGATATATAGGCAGCTAGGAAACACAAACAACAAACTGATTTGATTGATTGGTATAAATATTAGTAGCTAATAGAGTAACTAATCATAGACTCAATTGCTCTTAGAAAATGATATGCGAATGTTACTAAATCTCCTGTTCAGCTTATTTTAAGTACGGGTTCAGGATTAAAATAACTTTAAAATGCTTCAATCAATCGCATTTTAAGATTGGTTCGATCTCAGTTTTTCTAAAATTAATCTCATTTTCGGCTTATGTCAAGTACGGATTTGGGATTAGTTATGTCTAAAATTAAGTATATAGTGCTTAAATAATCTGTTCACGAATCGCCCAGCACACTTGCTTTAAGAGAATCCCTTTTCCATACTTTTGACACCGCTTGGGAATGATTTAAGAACGGTTGAGTTAAATTTTCTTTTTTATTCTGTTTTTTTACATGTATAATATTTTATATTTACAGTATTTTTTTAATAAATGCTTCAGAAAAATATGTAATACGAGCGTCGACGAGGTGAATATCAAAATTACAGGTCAGCTGTAGGTTCCTAGCAACAATTCTAGCTAGTAGGAGTTGGTCCATCATCAACATATAACGTAGCGATGTAACCGATAGCCTGCAATCTTAAATGTATTCGAAACATTTGTTATTGCTGGTGATCTTGATTTTTCACTGCCGCTAATGTAACCTGCAGTTCTTTCTCTCTCTCTCCCTCTCTCTCTCTCTCTATCTGTGACGTAGAAAGCCACACGAGGGCCCTGATAGATCGTGAATAACTCACCCCATGGAGTTGGTCCATACACAATCATCTCACAATCTGTCTTCTTTGATCGAGAGTTATAGTTATAAAAAAGATGTGACTAGACTGAAAATGAAATTGAACTCATAACCTGACAAATAAGATCATGTAACTTTTTTCATTTTATTTTTATTTATTTATTTTTATAGGAACAGTACTCAGGGGATGACCCCTGCATATGCAGTGCATTGTACCAGAACTAGGAAAATAGTTTATGAGGAGGGGGAAAGAGGGAGTAGTGCTCATAAACGAACAATATTCATTCCATTTACAATTGTTATTACGTTAATGAAATAATATTTATAACCCAAATGAAACTTTACGTTGGCTCAATAACAACGACAAAATCATAACATTAATGTAAAAAATGGTTATATCTACGAAATCGTTATATTTATCAGTGTGATGGGCATTACTGTATTAACCGCCAAAATAAAAATTAGGTCAGATTGCTCTATTTGCGGCAGTTAATCGCAGCTGTAATCGTAATTCTTGCCGCTGGCAGTGGACAGCAATAGAATTTTTGTTCTTTGGTTTGTTAATTTGGTGAGCGAAAACGTTCGATACCGTGAATTAAGAATTTATATGGTTTTCGTCCTCTGTTCTAACAATATTTAAGCCTGCTTAACTTTTGTCACTCACAGTAATAGAATTATACTTCATTATTTCAATCTGCCTATTTGGCACAAGAATAAATTAAAACATGTTACTTTCGTAGATTTAATAGTTGTTATCTTGTTGTTACTATTTCTACAGAGTAAATACAAGCACACAAATGTACGAGTATATATTTGAAAATGTACAATTTTGAAAATCTGTTGACTGAACAAACAAATTGAACACAAATAACACAAATAAATGCCATAACACTATCAAAACTTCTGGAATATTTAGTTAGTAAGTAGAGCAAGAGAGAAATTTCAAATTAATTTAAAACATATACAAGTTTTGTTATTACTTGCTTTAAATTTGCATTCACAATTAAAACAATCAATTAAGTTTAAACACTCAAAAAGTTTAAATTAAATTTATGCAAACACATTTTTTCTTTAGAGAGTGGAGATTTTGAAGCACTTCTCTGTTGGCAAATGGTCAAATTCCGGACAACTATTTCAGTTGAAATTAAATTAGAAGTAAATTTAAATGAAATTGAATGGTTTTGTGTACTATAGTTCCTGTCACAAATTATTGTTAACTTGGGGTTAAAACTACGAATTGTGGTTATTTTGATTGTTACTGTTTTTAAAATCAATTGTTTATTTGGAAATCTGGTTTGTCACTAGAAATGATCATAGTGTGGATTTAATGCGAAATTCGTTTGTAACGTTTCCAAGTATGTCTTGAGCACTTTCGCAGCATAGACTAGAGCTTTATCATAATGTCTCTCGTTGTATTGCAGCCGTTTGTGTTTCAATGCTCGCCTCAAATACATTAATGGCATTCAATGACGATTGGTTTTAACAACTCATAGTACACTTGGGAGCTCAACGGAGATATCCCCATAATTTTCTGCGCTTGGGGTTATCGTAGTGATCCCATTTTGCAGCCCAAGTCACAATGCGATACATAAAGTTCTTTCGTTTTTGCTTTGAAAGCAGCAGTTCACAAGCGAGCAAATCTCATTCAACATCTCTCGGTTTCAACTTTACGGCACCGAATTTTTTATTTTTTATCTTGGACCAGTACTTAGGGGATGACCCCTACATATGCAGTGCATTGTACTGGAAAGAGGGAGTAATGTGTTTAGAAGTGTAACTTGAACAATAACAACTCTATTACAGGATTTAAAATGTTGGAATTAAATTATTAAAAAAAGTTGGAATTAAATTAGTTAAAAGATTCGAATTTCCTTGTCTCTAAATCATTTCCATGAAATGCTTTGCTGCGTCGCTCCCAATAGTCCTGCCAATTTTTGCTGCGTTTGACACGGCTCTTGATCAAATAATGCCTTCAAGTCTGCATCTTCGAAAACCTGCTTTCTTCCACTGGCATGCTGGTCTTCGCTGTCAAAATCAAAATATTTGAGAGCATTCGATGAGAACCAGTCACAGATTTCTTCATATTAGCGCAGAAAATAAAAACCTTCTCAAATGACGATAATTTGGCTTGTAAATAGACACATTTAATCGAAAATAACTATATGAATCGACACGAACCGACTAATATTTCTATGGCATTATGTTTACAAATACCTAAACTTATTGTATAATATCTAGGATTAATTTACTTCGACTACCACTTACCTTTACAGCCCTCTATTGCAAAATGGCAGAAGCAAAGTTCTACATCTAAATAGTATTCTTTAGTATTTAATAAATATAGTTAAAAAAACCAAAACACACGCTTCAATATCCATATTGATTATTCATATAACGCATTCCGAGTTTGTTTTTAATTCCCAAAATCATCTTCAGAAATCCCCCACTTCCCCGGAAACAATATGACATTTTAATTTTTGCACTAAATCGAATGGCCGTTAATAGTTCAGATACACGTTCAACGGCCACAACATACACCGAATATGAAAACCCGGTCCCGATGCGGTTAGTGCAGCGGTTCCAAGTTTTTGGGAATTCCCAAAGTCGGCTTCAGAAAACATCAAAATCCCTCCACTTCCTCAGAAGCAATACGGCAACTTCAATTTTCGCTCTAAAGCGATTCATCGTTTATAGTTTATATGCATGTTCCATGGCCAGCGGATATGAAACACCGGTTCCAAACCGGTTAACGAAGTGGTTCCGATTTTTTTTTTTTTTTTTTTTTTGGAATTTGGAAAATCGGCTTCGTTTATTCCCAAAATACCCCCCACTTCCCCGGAAGCAATATGGCAACTTCAACTTCCGTACTAAAGCGGCAACACTGTATATACACTTTTATATACCTATATATGTAATAATCACCTGTATGTTGCAAACAAACATACAAGTGAAATTAATATAAGCGTGTTAAAAAAATATACACAAAAGTTAGAAAAAAAAAAATATATATAGGGCCATGTCACAGAATTCACTTCCGTTCCGAAATGGAATTGAATCGGTTTTTTAATTCTTAAAGAAACGATAATTTAAAACTTTTTCGGAATGAAATCAATTCTATAAGGTAATACTAGTTTTGTGCTTGCAATTAGAAATAATTTCATTCCGAAAAGTTTTTTGGTTTGTCGTTTTTTGAAGAAGTAAAAAACGAATTCCTTCCGTTTCCGAACGGAATTAAACTCTGTGACATGGCTGATAATATCACACGATATAATTTTTTTTTATTGTATGCGAAATTATATAAGAATTAGTTTTCTGGTAATTTAACATAAATACCTTCAAGAAATTGATTATGAATAGATATTATACAAACCTTCCACTTTTGTAGCCCTTTTCAACAATAAAAATACCTTTAAATATGACAAGAGTCAAATACGAGTACACGAAACATGTCCGACAGAATAAATATTTATTGTTTGTCAACAAACAGCAACTTTATTACAATAGTGATACAACATATGCCGAAATTATTATCCTTTGACATGGTCAAGCCAATAAAACGGCAAAAGGGAGGGAAAAACTATTTATTTACACGCCAAAACTCCACTAAAAATGAAGAAGGTAGAAAATCGTAAAAAACTATGTAAATTTGTTTGTTTTATTTACACTAATTATGAGAAATTACTGCAAGGTTTGTCCACTGAATGTGGAATATTGGTGAAAAAAATATCTTAAACTATAAAAAGTTTTTGGAAGCTAAATACTTCACTTTAGAATTGACACGACTATGGCAATAAATTAAAGTTTTTTTTTCAAGTTTTAAGTTTGTACTCACATTAAGAGAGACTTCAAGGTATTTTTTGTGCAAAAAATTATTATATTCAACGCATATTTTTTATTTTATTGTTTAGGAATAACAATTTTTATATATTTCCAGCAAACAAAAGAGGAAGAAACATTCTGCAATCTAAACAAAAACTATGTTTTTAGCACTTTGATAAAAAAGTTGACTAAGTCTTCGGCGTCAACCGCGAGAGCTATAAGTATAGAATGTTAAATCAGAACCTGTATTGGCATCCTTATCTGATGATGGACCAACTCCATAGGGTGAAATATTCACGACTCAGCAGCTGCCTCGGGTGTCTTGTAAAACTCACACAGATCGCAACTTTTTTCCCCACTAACCTCACCTCTGGTTCTTTACATTACAGGTATCTGTTGCACCCGAAACTGGTATTGCAGCATATTTATCAAACTATGCAAACTAATTCGCCTTCCTGTGATTTTAGGGTCAAATCACAACCAGAACGTTTCAGCCAACATAGGCACCTCAACCACGATCAGAGCCGAGATGGTCTACAAGCAGAACCCACCGAGGGCTTTGCTGATCCTCATTCTGCCAACTAGCCCTTAGCGATGGACCAACTCCACAGGGTGAAATATTCACGACTCAGCAGCTGCCTTGGGTGTCTTGTAAGACTCACACAGATCACAACTTTTTCCCCACTAACCTCACCTCTGGTTCTTTACATTACAGGTATCTGTTGCACCCGAAACTGATATTGCGGCATATTTATCAAACTATGCAAACTAATTCGCCTTCCTGTGATTTTAGATTCAAATCACAGCCAGAACGTTTCAGCCAAGGTAGGCACCACAACCATGATCAGCGCCGAGATGGTCTACAAGCAGAACCCTCTGAGAGCTTTGCTGATCCCCGTTCTGCCAACTAGCCCTTAGTGAGGACTTCGGAACTCCAACACAGCATAGCTCATGAGCTTCATTTGCTACAAGAAACGAAGAACTTCTACCCCTCTGTGCCCCAGAAAGCTGAGCGCCTTAGTTTGGCGTACACCAAGGCAAAACCTGTTCCATGGTTACCAGCTTCATTTTGCCTAATTTGGGTGATATAGACACCAATGTCTCGTAGTTTCAGCAGCACGGCATTACGTGCCACGCAGTAAATGTCACATTCATTATTTTTCACTAGCAATTTGAAGAGATGATATTAATTCGCCGCCTTGACAGGCATATGAATAATTGTAAAACAAATGAACTTATTTAAGCTATATTAGTACTAGACATAATTTAGTTACTTCTTAAGGCCCTGTTACACTATCCTACACAATCGTGTGATCTACTAAATAAAACATGTGTGTAGAAAAAGCACTAAAACTGCAACTGGGTGACAGAGTTTTTGACAAATCGTGCGATATGAAAAATTTTCAAAAATATTATGGTTAAATATTATGGTTTCTACGCGATCAGTGTGATCTATATTGTGAAAAATATGAGAATATTGTTGGCGCTTCGAGAAAAAAATTTAAATAATTTAAAATTATTATGGTAATAAAAATATTTAATTATTTTATTGTGTATATAAATTATTGCAATCATACTTGTGTAATAGTGAGGCCTACAACGCCATTTTGAAGCAAAAAAAAAACAAAAGTAAATTACCGGCCAGACTTTTCAAACATTTTCCTGTAAATGAATCGTATGATCGTGAATCATGGTCTTTAGTTCTGAATTAAAAAATTTACACCTTAAAACAATGACACTGCCATAAGTCAATGAAGTGTGACGGCTTTTGCGTTTAACAGAATCGATATTTACCCAACGAACATTGTGACACGTGCCAGTCTAAGAGGGTTTCTTATAATTAATTTATTTATTCAAAAACTTAAGGGATTCTTTTTTTTGCTTCTATACATTTTTATTTTTCAAATTTCTAGCTATTTACAAAAACTTTAGGTAAGTGGACATATTTTAACATTTTGAGTGTTCCCTCAGTAGCAGAGTTTGGGGGTTTACCTTTTCAAATTAAACAACTTAATTTTCCGTTTTAGTTCTTGTTAAATTTAAAATAATAATTCTTTATTGTTAAGGAAAACATGCGTGTCACAAGGTGGAGAAAAGACATCCTGTTTCATACTTAATACTCATTATAAAAAATGTTCTATTTATCTATTCATTTATCATTTTTGTCTTGTAAATATTTTACAATTTGACGTGATGGGTTGTGAATATAATTTTGTTGTTTCTGTCTCACTGTTTATTAATTAGCAAATTTATTTATTTAATATTTTTTTCTTTCAATTAACAGTTTCACAGGCATAACGAGTTGTTTTGTAACCCTGTATCTATATAAATATGTATGTAACTCAGATGACTGCATACAAAGCTGTCATTAGGTCAAAAAATAAAAAAATTTAATTTGCGTAATACGAGCATTGTTAAGTTGTTGTTTAAGGTAGACCGACATGTACTTATCTGTTATGAACGATTTAATGAGAAGTAAACATGTCGTTTATTTACAACTCTTTCTTTTTGCCAACAGATATTGGGGTTAAAGTGTTATGGTAAACTCTGAAGGGTCCTATAGGAATCGCAGGAAATACTTATTATTATGTTATTATATAACATAATAATAAGTATTTCCTAATAATAATAATATTTCCATACATTATATTGTTTTATCCTGGGGGTCCCTTGGGAATCGCATTATTTACTATTATATTATGTTTGTATCCTAATTTGAATTAAACCTTCTCTAGCTTCTGTTTATCATTCTTTATTATTATTTATATTCTATTTAGGTGCTATTATTTTCACTGCATCTAATTACTGCCCTTAATTCTCTGCCCTCCACTTTAATCAACTCTGTTTTTTACATTAATTGCTGCTGCCTTAGCTGCTACTGCAAAACTGTAGCTATAGCTGAACATGCCCGAATTCATTACCCGCACTAATATTCCATCGTGTCAGCAATTTCTATAGTTTAGGCCATTTCCGGGTTGTAGCAGTTTTTGCCTGGTACTGCTGTAGTTTCTTTTATCTAAACTTAATTGCTGCCTTGCAATATTGGGGCTGATCCCAATATTCCTTTTATTTGTTATTCAAGCAGCAGTTGATGGTTGCTGTTTTGCAATACTATTAGCTGGGGGAAGAAGTGAGTTCTAACTCACAAGAAAAGTATAGAGTTGCATAATGATATAACGTGTAATTTTAACTAATAATAAATTCTTTAAAATGATACAAAACAGAAATCCCGGAACAGACAGTGCATGATCGGTCATGCTCTTTGATCACAAGATTCTTTTATTTCTTACCCATGCCATAGACCAAGTTTGCCCAGCCCTATGCGCTTGGTACTCATTTATTTCATAAGGTTGAATGTATTCCTGATCACCAATTTGGTTTTAGAGCGAAACATGGCACCATTGAGCAAACACACAGGTTAGTTAACGTCATGAGAAAGGCATTTGAAGATAAAAAATATTGCTCTGCCTTATTCATCGACGTCTCACAAGCTTTTGATAAAGTGTGGCATGATGGCTTAATGCATAAAATAAAGTTTAACTTACCTGCAAACATACATAACCTTTTGAAAAGCTATTTATGTATATTGTCGCCAATTTATAGTAAAAGAAGGCGATTTCATAAGCCCCGCCCAGCCTATTGAAGCTGGAGGTCCCCAAGACAGCATATTAGGGCCTATCTTATATTTGATCTACGCATCTGACATGCCGATAAGCACCAACACTCACACTTCAACATTTGCCGATGATACAGCATTCCTTAGCACACATAGTAACCACCAGCAAGCATCAATAAATTTACAGGAACATATCGACAAACTAGAGAAATGGCTCAAGCTTTGGAAAATCAAGGTTAGTGAACAAAAGTGTGCCCATGTTACATTCGCACTGCGTCTAGGAACATGCTCACCCATTACTATTAACAATAAAGTAATACCTCAACACAGTGAAGTCAAATACCTCGGAATTTATCTTGACCGTAGACTAACATGGAAGTCGCACATCGAGGCAAAAGTAACGCAGATGAAATTGAAAGCAGTGCAAATTAACTGGCTACTAGGCAGAAATTCGACCTTGAAGCTTGATTGTAAACTTTTGCTGTACAACTCGATTCTAAAGCCAATATGGTGCTATGGGATTCAATTATGGGGCACAGCCTCTGCATCCAACATTGAAAAAATTCAAAGAAGTCAAAATAGAATACTCCGTAGAATTACAGATGCTCCAAGGTACGTTAAAAACTCACGAATCCACGCAGATCTGAACGTACCTTTTGTGAAATCTGAATTTGTGAAGTACGCGACAAGATATATTAACAAACTTGAAATCCATCCAAATCCACTTGCAGTTAATATCCTTAACTTTGGTGGTCATACCCGTCTGAGAAGAAGGGATACTTTGGCTACCATTAGAGCTCTAAACAGATGACTGAATTCTGAAATAATATTCGCATAAAAATAAATTTTTGTCCAGCACTGGCAGGACTTTAATTAAAATTTTTTTTAGTATTAAGATTTGAATACTTATTGTCATTACATTTTTATGTAGATTCAATAAATAAAATAATAAAGTTAAAAAAAAAAAATTATTTTTGTAAATGTGCTTAGCTATAGGGCTGTGCTCTTTAATACACAAATACTGCGCTCAGCATTAGCAATGAAAAATATACAAACAACTTCGTCTTTTATATTTTTTTGCCGTTCTTCACTGCAACAGCAAAGCAACAACACTTTCACACCTTTTGCTGGTAAACATTGACGACAGTGATTATCAGTGGGAATTCTGTTTTTGTAAATGTTTTGCTTTTTACAATAAAAAATATTAAATAAAAATAGTTTTTCCTTAAATGTATTGGTGTTTACTCTTCCATATAGAACTTGTGGGCACCACTGCCATAGACTATGCGAACGTTGCTACAACACGTTGGCTTGCCGAGTTGTGTGTTTTGCGCACAAACTGTGCGACATTAAATAACAATTTCATTTCTTGAAAAATTCTGTTGAGTAAAGATCACCAGATGCAACAATTGTATATAAAAATAAGAGCAAATTGAAATAAAGTTGTTCAACATGCTCCCAAATTTTGCAACCAGTCGATACAACTACCCAAAAAATCAAAAATTTTGTAACCTTTCGTACAACCTAGACACAACTTCATGCGACGATTCCATACACATTACAATCTAATAACCAACATCATGTCATGTTATACAATTAGTCGCATAGTCTAAGGCTTGCTTTAGACCGGAGGTGGCGAGTTGATAGATCTTCAGAATTTCAGTCATATTAATACTCTGATGAATGTCTAAACTCAGAAGTATTTATCGGCATCAATTCTGTACGAGGGTGGTTCGGAAACTTCTCAGCCTATCAATGAAAGAGAATAGTTAGTTTTTCAAAAATATTTTTATTTTTCCATATAATCTCCTAAAACTTCAATACACGCTTTTCTAGCATTTCTATCCCTTGATTAAAATAGTTTTCCTCAAGGTCTTCAAAATAGTGGTTTACAACTGTAATTGCATCTTCATTTGAGGTAAAACGCTTGCCAGCAAGGAATTTTTTATTTGATTTGGGAACAGGTAAAAGTCACTGGGAGCTAAATCAGGAGAATAAGGTGGGTGGTCCAGCAACTCGTACTTTAATTCGTTGATTTTAGCCGTTGTTAAAACACTCTTGTGCGCTGGTGCGTTGTCTTGATGAAAATTTATTTTTTTGTGTTGTCAGCCAGGACGTTTTTCACGAATTTGTACATTTAATTGATCCAAAAGGCTGCAATAGTACTCTGAATTTATTGTTTTACCCTTTTACAGATAGGCAATCAATAAAATACCTTTGAAGTCCCAAATAATCGTTGCCACAACCTTACCCGCCGATTGAATTCTTTTTGCCTTCTTTGGGGCACTTCCTCCAGCTTCAGTCCATTGTTTGGATTGTTCTTTTGTCTCCAGAGTATAGAGGTGGATCCATGTCTCATCAACAGTTGTGAAACGATGCTTAAAATCCATTTTATTTCGCATAAAACGATCCGAACAAGCTTTTTATGCGTTTTTGGTCGACTGTTAACAAATGTGCCACCCACCTTGCAGAAAGCTTTTTCATCTGTAGTTCTTCATGCAAAATTAATTGGATATTAGCTATTACACGCACTTTTATTCGTCGATCATTTAATACCATATCATGCACTTTGGCTACAATTTCAGTTGTTGTTGCTATTTTTGGACATCCACTGGTTCACCTTCAATGTTTGTACGACCACGTTTAAATTCAGCAACCCAATTTTTTACTGTTGCATAGGAAGGAGCTCTTTCACCTAACAAATTCACCATATCATTATGAATTTCTTGTCCCGATAAACCTTTTTTATGTAAATATTTAATGACACCAGTAGTGCGATTCTCTAACTTTTAACGATTCGATAATCGCAACTTTTGTCATCAAATTTCATCGCTTGCACTAACGATTGAGTGATTCTGTAACTTAATTCTAACGATGGTAAACAGCTGTATTTTTCTGTTCATTCACATAAACAACACGTGGCATCTCTGCCAGAAAAAAACCGAAAACCACAAAGAAGAAAAGAAAAAACAATAAATTTTCCCATAACAATATGTTTTTTACTTGTTGTGATTTTGGTTTTTAAGTGACAATAAATATTATTCAATTTGTAATAAGAAAAGTAAAATAAAATATGAGTTCACACGTTTCATTTATTCGTTTATACATGTACATATGTACTAATTTCTATACGTTCAGAATGGCCACAACTAAGGCTGGTGATAATCAATATAACTTTTTAAATTCATTAATTGTCAACTCAAAGGAATTGTCCAACTCCCGATAAACACAATGATTATCACTTGAAGCGTTCAAACTTGTTTCATCCCTTGCAAGTCCGAATGACAAACGTTCAATAGCTATTTCAACATAAAATACACTTTTGTTTTTGAAAATGTATTTAATAAATATTTTATGTATTTATTTATGTATTTAATATATAATAAATATTTTTATGTCTTAAAAATCTGATTGCAAGCACTTTATTTCATGGATGCACAATTTAAAAAAAATACACTTTAATGATTGAATAAACAGCAAGAAAGTTTTTGTCTTTAAGAAATCGACAATCGGCGGTAAAATTAACAGCTGATTTTGATCGACTACGAATATCGTTAAGAAAATGTTACAGAATAGCAAATACGATAAAATATCGTTATAATTATTTTAATGATTCGATTATCGTTATATAAGTTACAGAATCGCACTACAGGTGTTTAATTATGAGTTTAATTAAAATCGTTTGAATGGAAAATGGGACAAGCTAATGCATGGGTGTATGCATTAGCATGGAACAGGTAGAGGAATAGCGTTAGTCTAGGGAATGAAGACTATGGGGGATATGGAGGGGATTCCTGACGTTACTATTAATTTTCTTAAATAAATTTCCAATTAATTACATTCGTGTAAATTTATTTACAAACCCAAATTTATTATAATTCGGTGAAACTTCAATTGCGAAAACTTCAATACTTCAAGACGTCCCATGATCTTCTTAATCGAGAGTTCGCAAGAATAATATAAATACCGGAAATCAGTCAATTATAAAAATTTAAGGCGAAAAAGTGCAATTAATGGCGAATATTTTCATTCACAATTAGTCACAGGGATGGAACTTTGTTGCCGATAATTGCTTTAAAACGTTTTTAAACACCATGCATTTCTAATTTTTCCATTGTAAAAAAATCGCGGATGCGTCTTTTGTGAACACCTGTTTGTATAGGAAGGAGTTACCAGATCGAAACAAAATTTAACATGTGTTCATAGCAGAGATGGAAGTTTCCAAAACACTTAACTTTTTTCTGTTTAAGAAGTTTCCGAACCGCCTTCGTTGTAGTTATTTGGTTAAAGCAGGGGAAGGGAAATCAATTAAAACAGGGGATTTTATATCTTACAAACCCTAATTTATTTCTGTAATAAAGAAAACTAGTAAAAAAAACATCAAACATTTAAAAAGCAATAAATTTTGAAATATGTACAAGCGTTTAATAAGCAATATTTTATTTTTTCAATCACCCACATCAATAAACTCGAATCAACAATTAACGATTATTAAGAGTTATTAAAAGAAACCACCCAAAATAAAAGTCAAATTTTAATACAAAAAAAAATATATATATACGACTAGATGAAGACAATGACAAGGTACATTTTTTCTAATAAAGAGCTCAAAATTCTTCCCGCATGGCTTTAATATTTTTATGAGCTAAACAAATAGGAAAATATTAAAACTTTATGCGTTTTTTTAGTATTTAATCAAATTCGTTTTAATTCACACAAATATGATGTTACAACTTAATTAAGACGCATTGGAATGGAAAGCCAATCAATGTTATATAGAATTGAAAAAAAAACTTATATTTAAGATGACAAAAAACCCAAATTCATATTGATATAGAAAGTCACACAATGACACGTGTTGATACTCAAATAGAAAACGGGAACAAAAGTCAAAGGCATACAATTGAAAATGACTTGAGCCATTTAGAGGATAAAAAAAAAAATTACCCTCACCAGCGCTTAAATATTTTTAATAAACATCTCTTTTTAGTTTGTTTTGGGAGAGAAAAAAAAGGTGTTTAAAAAATTAAGTGATCCTTCTGTTTGTTTGTATTGTTATTTTTTCTGCGCTTGAGCACACTTAAAGGGAGAGATCAATCACATGCACGCACATGCAGGACAAAGACAAACCCTTATTGTTTGTTGCCTCCAAGTTGTTTATTTTTCTCACTCGAATTATCATTTTCCATTTTTTACGCTTATTATAGAAAAGCATGGAAAATTTTAGCTATCAATTTTTTCCCGTTTCTATTCGTTTTGCTGGCCTGTGGTAAAAAGTGAATAGACAAGATATACACACGTATGTATGTATGTTGGTATGTTTGAGCATACATGTCTATTTAAAAGGCATATTAAATGAAATATAATTTATTGATACCAGGATAAAATTACAAATGTTGCACTTTCATGTTTTGTTTCTTATAAAGAGGCATTTTCATATAATGTGAGAAATTTTTAAGCCACAAGAATTTTGCCGATGTTGATTTTGAATAAAACTACAGCCAGAACGTTTCAGCCAGGATAGGCACTATAACCATAATCAGTGCCGAGATCGTCTGCAAACAGCAGCTCCCAGATGCTTTGCTGACCCTGGTTCTGCCAATTAATTCTTAATAAGCGTTTCGAGAATCCAATACAACATAAGTCATGCGGCTCCCAAGAGTTCTATTTTCTACAACAAAAGATGAACTCCTTCCTACCTCAGAAAGCAGAGTGTCCTAGTTTGGTGTACACCAAGGCGAAACCTGTTCCCCGGGGGAATAGTTCGACAGACATCAGAATTCGCGAAGGCAGTTCAACAGCTACAACCTCACGAACTATCAGCGCATTCTTTCCACATAGCCAGAACATTTTAGCTAAGAAGGCCATTTTTGCCTAAACTAAACACACCGTTCTGCCAATTCAATCTTGGTGAACACAGCCAATTCAATCTTCGCGGTGAAATTCTATACCCCAAAGTTCTTCAAATTCAAGTGAACGCTAAAACAAAACCTGTTTCTCGGATGGATTAGTTTTATACAGATATTTACTCGTATATCACTCTGAAAATTAAAGCATCTGCAAATTGTAAGTGAAACTTTCTATTCCATTGCTGAAATATTTACTCTCTTTAACATTTTCATTGTTCTCATTTGAAATCCTTTACACACCACTGATTTTCAAGCTTCTGCTCATTAAGAGTTCTCCATTTCAGAATTCGTGCTAAAACCTCATTTGGTTCGATTAAATAAACAACAAAACAATGTTTGTTGTTGGTGTACAAGCATGATTTAATGAAGTAGAATGAATGCCACAAATATTGTTGGCAACATATGGACAAATAATGGCTTAAGTAGGTTTGCGTACATAAATTTTACTATTTGACATGTAGTCACTTGGCTCTAAATATGAACTTGCATTTAAGATTAAGAGTTTTTGTTTGCTCGTATTTTGGTCAATATTTTGATCGACCTCAAATTAAGGCAAACAGCAAATAACAAACAGCAAACAAACAACAATAACAAAAACAGTTATTTAATTGCAATGTGACCAAACAAACAAAATATTTAACAATGGATTTTAATTAGAGTAATGAAAATATAAAAAGTTATGTAAAATATTCGCAGCAATTACATTCAAACATATGTAGAGGGCTATTCAATTATAATTCCCGAAGTTAATTAAGAGTCACACGTTAACTTAATTAAGGTACTTAATAAAGTATTGCCTTAATAACGTTGAAACCTCTTACGGAAATAAGCGTTCAATTCAAAATCCATTTCGCGTCGCCGATTTTTTCTTCATACTTCCTTTATGAGTGATCAAGCAATGCAAAGTAATATAAAGGGTGGTTAAAATTCAAGGGCCGATGTTGATTTTGAATAAAACACAAACTATTTAGGAAATTATTGTAATTTTATTTTATTATGATATATTGGTATTATTCAATTATGTATGGAACAAAATATCGGCCAAATGGGCGCCGCGACCACGGCGGCACACCTCCATCCGATGGTCCAAATTTTCGATGACCCTGAGGCATAATGGAGGTTCAATGCCGTTAATGTGCCGAATTATCTCATCCTTTAGCTGTTGAATTGTTGCTGGCTTATCGACGTACACCTTTTCTTTCAAATAACCCCAAAGAAAAAAGTCCAACGGTGTCAAATCACATGATCTTGGCGGCCAATTGACATCGCCATTACGTGAGATAACACGGCCATTGAATTTGTTGCGCAAAAGAGCAATTGTTTCGTTAGCTGTGTGGCAAGTGGCACCGTCCTGCTGAAACCACATATCGTCTATATCCATATCTTCCAATTCGGGCCATAAAAAGTTCGTTATCATCTCACGATAGCGAACTCCATTCACAGTAACTGCCTGACCGGCCTGATTTTGGAAAAAATACGGCCCGATGATGCCGCCAGCACATAAACCGCACCAAACACTCTTTGTGAGTGCATTGGTTTTTCGACAGTCACTCTTGGATTCTCATTCGCCCAACTGCGGTAATTCTGTTTATTGACGAATCCACTGAGGTGAAAATGTGCCTCATCACTGAAGATGATTTTCTTCGAAAATTGATCATCATTTTCATAATAAGTCTGGATAACTTTAACACGTTGTTGGATAGTGTATCTCTCTATGGTTCAAATTGAGTAAGTCTGAAATAGAGAAATGTCAAATAAAATTCGGAAAAAAAACTTGCCGTTTAGGTGTGGTTCACATTCAACATCGGCCCTTGAAATTTAACCACCCGATAGATTATCAAATCCAAAAACTTGATCAGCAATTGGGCATTGGCCATACATATATCAGTAGCTGAGGTTTTTAATATTATTATCAACACATATATTATTATAATATTTTTATCAACAATTTTCTTTCATTTGATTGCTTATCAGATAAATCAAATTACTTGCCCTTTATATATCGCTCCTTTATTGCAATATTGCCATAATTCGAAAAAGCTTGTTTCGAGAAAAACACATTTCAAATTTTTAGCTTCCATACAAGGAAATATCTACTAAGGAAACAGTTGAAAAGTAATTTGAATAAATTTTTGGCAGAATATAAAAGGTAGTACAGCTAACAATTTGCATTGTTATCTCGAAAAGCTAATTTTTTGAGATATGACTATGTTGCAATAAAGGAGCGATATATTTCTTTTCCAATAACAGCACTTAGACAACACAGAAACCGTAATGGCAAAATTATAAACAAATCATATCAGGCGACAAAAGGTGTTGTCGTTTTGACAAAATTCGTTCTTAATTGAACAAAACGATCTCGTCTTGCCATAAAGACATTCTCACTTTAATACCCGTATTTTTGTGCCATCTATTCGCAATTTGACGGCGGTATGTTCACAGTTTGACAACGGTATGTCCACAATTTAACGAGATATACATTACCGTTCGCTGACAAAAATTAAATAATGTCTTACGATATTAACTAAATAGTTGTGAATTCGAGACCAAATTCAGTCAAGAAGAAGGATTAGTTTTTTAATTATAACAATAATTGCTATGAAACAATAAGACCAAAGAAGAGCAGAAAAGATAATTGAATACCATTAGCTGGGGGACAACTAGTTGTTTCGTAGTCGCTACACTACTCGTTAGCAGCCACTGGGATTCGAACCCGGGATCATGTGAACAAGATGTATTTTTAATACGGAAGCTTAACTAACTCAGCCACCGAGCTCTTTAATTATTCTTTTGTGTACCTATACGTTCATATACTCGTATATAGTTATGATAAAGGTATTACAATTCAAATTTGTCACTTCTAAAAATTTTTAAGTTAAGTTATGGACGATATAACACTCTGCAAAGTGCCATAATGTCCATGGACTTTTTGACACTTTTAAGTGTCTCATAACGTCCATGGACTTTATTTCACTGGACATTATGACATACCACCCAAATTTGCACAACCAAAATACATGTGTCTGTTTTTTCCGGCTGTCATATACTAATTGATAATAAGATAAATTTTGTTGACAATTAACGTAAATTGACTCAATTAAAATTACATGTCTGAACACGGTATAACAACTCAACAGGCTTGGAGTTATTTGTGTACATAAACCTTTTTGGTGCAATTTTTTACTCTCATTGAAGACTCGTGTTAATTCTATTTTAAAAAAGTAACGAGACTAAAAATAATTTTGTTTTATTTTTTAATTTTTTATTTTTTTTTTATTATTTTTTTTTTTTTGCTAAAACGCAGTAAGACACAACATTTCAATATTGTTAACACAAGATAATCGAGTAATTATTAATATTTTAGAGTAATAATCGGGTATAGCAGACAACAGAACGGGACCAAGAAAGGGCCCAAGTGGGCTTGTTTCATGAAACTGGCGGCCTGAATTTGTTTGCTGTATGGACTTCTTTTCATGCACAACCTTTTTAACTGTTTATGTATTTTACATGTATTAAGCAATCTTTCTTTTCATTTATAAAAAGGATATTTTTGATATACATATATACAGGGTGGCGCAAAAATAACCTTCCGATGTTTTTTGGCTGTAATTAAAAAAAAT
This sequence comes from Thecocarcelia acutangulata, assembly GCA_914767995.1. NCBI lineage: Eukaryota > Metazoa > Arthropoda > Insecta > Diptera > Tachinidae > Thecocarcelia > Thecocarcelia acutangulata. The sequence continues at coordinate 34,555,955 of OU612097.1, forward strand.
GAAAAACTTTGATTCTTCTTGTGGATGGTCTTTTAATTTTTTTACATCAAGTCGAGAATATGATGGCATGTAAATGGCCGCCGCAGTTGATTGTCATTTGAGCCCTTTTTATAGCATTTTCCATCACATTGGCTAAAACTTCCGGCGATATATCCTCACATTCTTGACTGATATTGTCTTTAAGACCTGCAAGAGTTGACATAAACCTGCGACTTCAAAAAGCCCCAGAAAAAGAAGTCTGCAGCGGTCAAATCAGGCGATCTGGCTGGCCAGTGCAAATCGCCAAAACGGGAGACTAGGCGCGCGAGAAATGCATCTCGGTTGTGGCTCGTGCAGTGTGTGCCATAGCACCGTCCTGTTGGAACCACATGTTTTCCAATTCCAATTCATCAAGTTGCAGCAAAACGAACTTGTTGATCATTGCTCTGTAGCGCTCGCCATTCACAGTAACCGTTTGGCCCGCGACGTCTTCGAAGAAAAAAGGTCCGATGACTCCTCCAGCGAAAACAGCACACCATACAGTGACTTTGAGCGGGTGTAATGGCACTTCGTGGATTACCCACGGATTTTCAGTACACCAGAAACGTAAATTTTGCTTATTTACGTACCCGCTAAGATGGAAATGGGCCTCATCACTCATGATTATTTTTGATGAAAAATCATCTTCCTCTTGGGGTCAAATAAATAGTCACCAATATTCCGCGTTCTGGTGCAGTGTAGCGTAACATTGTTTTTTTAACGTGTATTTCATGTGTTTACTATACAAATGTCAAAACAGAACTGACATTAGGGGCCAATCGCAAAATTTATAGTATTTTCTGATAAAAGGATTACTTTTGCGTCACCTTGTACAAGTGTGATATGCATATAGAATGAGTTTGGGGTTTTTTTTGTGTATGTATGACTTTGATACTTTCTCTCCAGTGACATTTTTTTATTGTTTGCTGGTGCAAATGAAATTCTACCGCACACACACACACACACACGTACACGCACATTCATACAAAACCAACCCTTTTCCAAATGTTGTACAAATAAGTGGCTCAAGTACGTGTAAAAATTTTTAATTTTTATTTTATTTTTTCCATTTATTTTCGAATGTGGCAATGATTAATTTACACTTTTTTGTGCAGGCGAAACAAAGGAAAACGGAAATGTCCTTTTTAACACAGCAACCAAAAAAAACTTAAAAAGGAGCCTCTAATTTAAATTGACAAATTATCTGGCAAGTGGGGCTTTCTCTTACTTGTATCACTTAAGTGCTGCAAAAGGACTCTTCCTACTTAATTGTGGGGTTGACACTTTGCCACTGGAATTTGAAAGAAAGAAACGAACTTAAGTAATTAGTTAGGAATTCGTTAATTTTTTTTTTTTTTTTTTAAAGGAAAATTGTTTTTTATTTTAAAATTAATCTTGCAAACATACACCTGCTACTCTTTTTTTTTCTTTTTTTTTGAAGTGGAATATGTGCCAATTACTTTTTGCAACTTGTGCCAATTTGCCAGGAGGTTGTTTGCGTAACGTGTGCAAATCACTCACCAAAGTGATTGATTTGCTATTTTCAAACTGCTTCAATTATTTTTTCCGCATAAGAAATCAATCATTTTATTAAGTTTGTTTGCCATTTCAGAAAATTTAAAGTTTTATTGAAGTATGAACTGAAGCCATTTTTTATAGATAGCAGTGAATCGATTTGTGTTACATTTACAGCCTGTTCGACGATATCGAATGAAAACTTATGCGAAAGAAAGCTGGTCACTCACATTCGAATCAATTTGGGTTTGTCTATGTCACTATTGTTCGTTCGCATGAACTTATGTATTTTAATTGAAGTTTGAGACATCGTTCGCATAGAATAAAGTTACAAAAACCCAAACCAATTTTCTTTCGCCTAGAGTGCGAAGGAACTTATCCTTTCGACATCGGCGAACTGGCTGTTAAATTTTATTTATATTTATTTACATATTTTAACTCAGGTGTCACGAAGAAAAGAGATCATAATGTATAGTGTTTTTGCACGTTCAAGTTTTCAGGGACCTGTAAACTTCGACAGTTGATAGCGGACTTATAGTTGAAGCTCCATATGATTAACTGTCTGTCTGTCTGTGTTCAGTAGGGGTAAATCAGTGTTATACGGAAAATCTTAAGAAGGAGATTGGCATACGCTAGAACCTCTTATTTTATGGGGTTTGGTAAAAAATGCACGAGCCAAAAAATTTGCACGGTAATCAGTTAGGGCGAAACGGCAGAAAATCCTCAAAAAGCTTCATGACTGCCTCTGAATTGCTCTAAGGGCATAAAATGTAAATCCGATTTCCATTATATATCTCACAAATGTATGATCGTCTTGAAATATTTTTTAGAACCCAGCATTTTCGTAGCACATACTTTGCATCTATCTTCAATCATTACACGGTGGTCTCCCAAAAAAAAAAAAAAAAATGAAATGATAATACCTATCAAAACACAAAATACAACTTTTTCTTTTGCTCTCGTCTCTACTTTTCTTTACACCTTTCGAACAAAAGAACAACCGTTGATTGCTACAATTTATTTATTTTATATTATTTTATTTTATTTTATTTTATTTTATTTTATTTTATTTTATTTTATTTTATTTTATTTTATTTTATTTTATTTTATTTTATTTTATTTTATTTTATTTTATTTTATTTTATTTTATTTTATTTTATTTTATTTTATTTTATTTAATTTTATTTCATTTTATTTTATTTTATTTTATTTTATTTTATTTTATTTTATTTTATTTTATTTTATTTTATTTTATTTTATTTTATTTTATTTTATTTTATTTTATTTTATTTTATTTTATTTTATTTTATTTTATTTTATTTTATTTTATTTTATTTTATTTTATTTTATTTTATTTCATTTTATTTTATTTTATTTTATTTTATTTTATTTTATTTTATTTTATTTTATTTTATTTTATTTTATTTTATTTTATTTTATTTTATTTTATTTTATTTTATTTTATTTTATTTTATTTTATTTTAATTTTGTTGAAGGTTTTAAAAAAGCAGAGATATATATATTAGCTTAATACCAATCAAAAATTTATAAACACTTATTTGTTATGTCTCCTAGCTGTCTATATATCGACATTTCATAGGAGCTATGCTAATCATCAGTAGACTTGGAAACCCAGGAAAGATTTGGTTGTTTCAAGTGTTACAAACTGTCTAATTATTTAGCAATTCCTTTTTTTCTTTCTGTTGAGTCCACATTTGTTTTACGCCTTTCAATCCGAAAATATAGGACGGACGATCTTGATTGTCTAAGCTGATATCGCACTCATTTTCCAAGATTTCATTCAATTCCAGGTTGAGAGGGCAAGGGAGGAACAATACCATCAGTTTCTCCCCTATGGAATCATCGGTGTGTGACACGTAAAGCGGCTGAGGTAAATGGTGTTTTTTTGATTTAAATAAGTTTTTTTTATGATTTTATTTATGTCAGCATACCTAGAGAGTGGGTTAGACCCCACTGAGTGGTTGATTGCTCGTAATGAGAAATAATTGAGCTAGGCGGAAACCTCTCTGGTCACTATCGCTGTAACGATAAATATTCGCTGTTATATGTTTGGCTAATTGGTGTCATAGACGACATTTCTTTAATTAATACGAGAGCAAATGCTTCACCGCTGATGTACAAAATATATCGTTTTGTTACAGTTTTGCGTCAGCACTCAAGACATAAGCAGAAATCACTTTCAAAACCTTTCGTAGATATAACAATTTTTTGCATTAATGCTACGATTTTGTTCTTGCTTTTTAGCTGGAAATTTGAGGTATGATTATTGTTTCATTGAAGAAATTCGAAAAAGTTTTCATTGCAAATGCATCTTCTGAATACTAGATATAACACACAAACGGCAGTGACATCCAGAGTCAGAGTTAGAAATCGAACCTGGATACTTAACACTGTTGGTCGAACAATCTACTAAAACTGCCATCATAAATATAATTTCGTAATACAACTAATAACATAATACACAAGCAAGCAAACACATTAACCACCAATGCTTTTATCGTTGTTATTGCATTCTTATTGTTTGGTGTTCTCATTAACTAAAAGCCTCACGAACAATGTGGAAGGTAAGAAAGAAGTATGAATAGAAAGCAGATTTTAATTTTAAACCTAGTGTATAACAGTCAAAAGCCAGAAATTAAGCAAATCTATTGTGTTAATACATAGTGCTATTAAGTGTATAGTAAATGTGAAATGCTGTGAAATATTTAAGTACTGTGTCATTGATTCATTTGTAATTGAAGAATCCGCAAAAGCAGTTTTGAAGGTTAAAACCAAGTAATATATATGCAGTCAAAGTCAAAGAGTGGCAAATGAGTTTAAGATTAATGAGATTAAGTAAAAAGTCTCCATGACACATAAGAATGGATTATGGATCACAGGCCAGCAAGATTTACATAGTAACAAGAAAGAATATCTAATGAAACTATTTAATCTTACCAAGTAGAGTCATGAAGAAGTAAAGAAGCTGCTAAGAGATAATCCATCATGACAACTGGCTGATTTTTTTAAACTTTTTAGACTGCAGTCATAAGAACGATACTAAAGAACTAGTTTTATTCCAAAGAAACTCTCTGATATGCCCAGTTTGCATTATTACAGACCACTATACGATCTGCCAAATGCCTAAATGCATAAGTATATCTCGACGTGAGTTCTACAGAAAATTTTTGGTCACAGAAGAAAGAAAAGTCCAGCTTTACCAGAATGTACATAAACATCTGCGAAATCTCTTCACTGAAGGTCTGGACTGCTTCAGGCATAGGAGATTTATCAGGGGTCCTACTCTTAGTAAACATTTTCGTATCAATCTGATTTCAATAATTTTGTGTGGTCCAGGATGGTGTTTAGATTTCGGAGTTAGCTCACGTAAGGCATATGGGCCACCCAACCTAACGTCTTAGATTTTTATATCTGGGAGAACACATCAAACCTTTGCTACTAATAGCCTTTAAGTAAAATAAATTAGGGCATTCACTTCGCTAGAATCAAAATTTATTTCTAGCTTACACCTTTTTGGCTTTCAAGGTTTGATAAACATAAACTTAATCCTTTCGCCCTTGAAATTTATTTTAAAAAATTTACGCTTTCAACATAATTTGAAAACAATTTGTCTTGTGCCTTCCTGCTTCAAATTAAACTTTGCTTCAAATCTAAATCAGTTACAAATTTATGACTGTTTAAAACTTTTAATTGAAAACCAAAGAACGCGCACATTAAAATTACACAATCAAATAACAACCCTTTTTGTTTGGTACTTAGCCAAGAAAACGATAAATATTCCTCCATAAAAACAAATAAACGGGACTAGACTTATACAAGACACAGACATAGATAGACCTATCTATACAGACAAACTCGTACTAGGTATCTACAATGAAGACAAAGAGGAATTGCAAGTGATAAGTAAAACATTTAATTTATGACACTCAATTAAATTCAAATTCACATACACACACACACAAACTTGAACTCAAATTCGATGAAAGTTACCAAAATGAGATTTTCAAATCCTTGTAAAACCATTTTCACTTTAAAATGATTCTATGTCTGTCCTTTTTACACACACACACATACTTTTGCACTGCATCCTTGCTTACACAATCCTTTTACAATAAAGGAAACTAGAAAATTACAGTCAACTTGCTTTGCTTTTTCCGGTTTGAATGTTCTGCTTTCTCTTTTACAGTCACTTTGTTTGTTTGGAAATAGTTGGAAATTTTCTTTAGGCTTCAGCATTTCTACTCAACATTTTTACTTGACATAAAGCCTTGATCTTTGTAATGAAAACCAAAGCTTTTGCTAACATTTATTTATTGTCTTGCTGAGGCATGAACGCCTCTTCTTTGTTGTCAGTAATTGCACACTGAATGTTGCAGATGGGATTCTGTGAATGTAATACTAGTGTTGAAATTTGTACTGAAAGCTTTTAGTCTAGCGCCAACGGCAAACACTGCCTACCACATTTCATCTCTTTAATAATGTTTGCAACACTTTCGGCCTTATGTATAATCAAAATCCTTATCCTAACTAACTAGCTGCTAAGTTTTTTGTGTGTAAATTCCCATAAGTGAAAGATATCAGCTAGTTAGTTAGCAGAAGGTTTTTTATTATACATAAGGCCATTTGTATTTAATAAATGCTAGCTTACAATATGGGCGAAGATTGTAATCGAGCTACCGCTACTGATAACTTACTATGTTATGTAAGGCATTACTGAGCATTTTTGTTCGTAGGAAAAACACTTCAGAATCGCACTTACTACCCTAGCAAAAAATCTTAAAGCTTTTGGAAGCAGTGAAAGAGTTTTTGGTTTCCAATTCCAATTGGTGTAAGGCATTACTGAGCATTTTTGTTCGTAGGAAAAACACTTCAGAATCGCACTTACTTTATACACAAACCTAGCAAAAAATCTTAAAGCTTTTGGAAGCAGTGAAAGAGTTTTTGGTTTCCAATTCCGCTGATTTAAAGGACTTCAATGTGATTTTTTTTCTTGGGATAGTACTCGGGGAATGACAGCTACATGTACCGAAGCTACACTGAAAAGAAAATTCAATCCATTTGTACTTAAGTCAATCCCAAGCGGTGTCAAAAGTACGATAAGTACGTATTTTCTTAAAGCAAGTACGGTGTGCTTGAATCAAGTACAGATAATGCAAGCGTTAATACTTAATTTTAGACATACTTAATCCCGAACCCGTATTTGCAGTCAACTAAAACTTATATTGATTTGAGAAAAACTGAGAATTTTAAAATGGGATGAATACAAGAATTTAAGGTACAATTATGCGAACACCCACATACGTTTATGGAACGGTCGTTAGTATTTAAGTATACATTAATAATGTAAGTGCTTACTGAAATTAACTGTCACGTTGCCGGAACGAGTCAACCTGTTTAAAGTAGATTTTGACGCCGTTGTTACGTGACATTCGTAGACCAGTGCTGGAACTCTTATATGAGAGATGGTATTCTGGCACATTAACCCCTTTTTGGAACTTTTTTAGTGATGCAAAAATAATATTATAATTTACAGTTTTTGCAATTTTTATCATAATAGTTATAAGAATACTATTTAATAAAATATATTGAATTTGAATAATGACAATAGAAACGTAAATATATGTGTACAACTATTTCTTTAAACATGAACTTTATATTTCTTGAAGCCAATTGGTACTTATTTGACTGTTGCAAGTACGAAAACAAACTTTAAAATGCCCATCACTATGTTGCAAAGCTCAACACTGTTTCGAATAGCCGACAATAATTGACAAAAAAAAATTCAATTTGGCTGTAAAACATAAATAGTTTTATTTTGTTTTAATAACTGAAAATTGTTTTATTAATACTTAAAAAAAAAAGGATATGGATCATCTTTTTTTTAAATTAAAAACACCGAAAAATTAAATTGGGCTTGAGAAAAAGCACTATGCTGTGCAATATTTTGTTTATTTTTTGTTGACATGTGGTACGTTTTTTAAAGTTCTATAACTGTACAAACGATCGTACGTTCAGGCACGTTAAGTTTTTCTAACATCAACGTTCGCATAACGAGGCCTTTAGAGTTGATTCGATGCCGAATCCGTACTTGAAATCAGTCAAAACTAAGATTGATTTGAGAAAAACTGAGACCTAACCAATTTTAAAATTGGGATGGATACAAGAATTTAGAGTTGATTTAATCCGGAATCCGTTCTTGAAATAAGAACAAGAAATATTTACAGCTTGCTTTTTGTGTTTACTATCTGCCTATATATCAAGATCTTAGCACAATTGGAAAACTTTGATAAATATTTTCAAACATTTAACTATATTACATTATTTTAAATAAATGAATGAGAATTCAAAAGAAAAAATGTTCTAATAAAATTCTCCAACATAAAAAACAGAATTTTTTCTCAGAGATTCTTTCATTCCTTTTTTTTTTTTTTTTTTTTGAATAATCCCGTTTTCGACTAAATTTGAGTACACTTGTGAGTCATTCGTACCTCAGCTTTTAAAGGCCCAATCAGACTATTATACAAGTATAAATACTTTCATTAGATTTTGTGAGATAAAAGTCTAAACACATTTCTTGCGACTGTCAAAAAGTCTAACGTAAATTCGATTTTGCATTCACACCATCACACTTGATATAAACCAACATAGATGTGCCATCATAAAACTTTTCACGGCGGCAGATGCGCTATTCGTCGTAGGTGATAGACGTGCCGGCGCGTGAAATTCTTCAACAATTAAAATAATAATTATGTATAGCACATCCAAATTCAATAGCACAAACATATTTTATGTTCGAAATATAGCATGAGCAAAATACATTTATAAATGACAGCTAAATTCCAAATTTTATAACGACAAAAAATACTATCAGTGACGGCACCCCATCGGCTACGAAATAGCCGACTACTCAATTTTTAATTAGCTGGTTTGCTAAAAAACACAACCCTGATCCAATGTAAAGTATTATCGTTTTGAAAAGTTTCAAAAAACAACAAAGTCGTATGGGATGTAAAATTTTTATCGTATTATTTTTCGTATGTATGACGGATTACATTCAGACTATCAGACTTGCACGTATTATTTAAATTTTTGACAAGTATTAATACAAAGTATAATAGTCTGAAGTGGGCTTAAGTAGGAGTACTAAAAGCAAGCAAAAAATACTTACGTGCTGTTCATAGAACACAGACAAGCAACTCGCCTAGAAAATTTATATGAATGTCACTCAATTTTTTGAGTGATTTCCACATAAAACTTTTTGGACGTGTGCTTGTCTGTGTTCTATGAACAGCACATTAAATTCAGTAAGAGCACTTTTCTTTCTATGTGGGAAGATATGTTTATGAGGACAAGAAAATAGAGCGTTGTGTTTGTAGACATTTGACATTAAACATTATGGCGTTATGTTATGGCCTAGCTAATTGATCGTTAACTGGCGGCAAATTTTCAGCTACATTTTAATAATGGTCCTGAAAATGTATCTGTTACGTATATGAAATTGTAAAATTAGCTAAATGCCCTAAACGTTCAACCGAACAAGTTTGACAGCAACTAAAGCGGCCCATACACGTTTCAATTCAATTGTGAATTGAGTCTTTCAACTGAATTGAATATTGCCCACAAACTTCATAAACTAAATTGACAGATTTTCTTACAACTATTAAATTCAATGAAATTATAGACAATTTAAAAAATATATAACGTTCTCTTTGCAAAAATACTACAAATATAAATTTTGAGACCTGATCAAGAGACTCGAACACACACGACACAATCGAATTGAAAGACTTGCTAGTCAACTTGAAAAAATCAAAATGTTTTAATTTTTTAAACATTTTAATTAATCAAAATGTTTCTTTTCTTTTTTTAATTTTTCTTCAAACCAACTGACAAAGCCATACACGCTTTTATTTGGACAACAACCGAGTCAGTTGCTAACTGAGATGAAACGTGTATGGGGTGCTTAACAAATACTATATTTTACTCTTTCTTCTTTTGTCAAAGAACACTCAAAACATTACGATATATTCTTTTCTTACGTTACAAATTTTTCAATAAGCTCCAACTATTTGTAAACGTAATCAAGCGCAAAAAAATCATATAACACCAGCCCATTACTGCAATATAATACCTGACTCTCTTAAAGAGATCTATAACAATTTAGACAATGTTCTCCTGCATACACACACACGCGCACACATAAACAGAAACAATGCGAGTACCTGTCTTCTACTTGTCAGGCTCTTAAACGAAATGTAAATTAATTGCTTTTGTCATTATTCGGAATCTTGGCATTGTTTTAACTTGTTACATGTTACGAAATGAGTCTTGACATCGAAACACGTGTTTGTAAATTTGTGTACGAGTATATTGTACTCTGGTTTTGTAATCCCCCTTTAACTCATACAATTGATAGATATTAGAATGGGGTTTTAAATGAAACTTAGTACATACTCGTACAACATTATCTTAATGCGTCGCAAGGTTTCTCATTTAGATTGTATCCTGTTAACAGTGTTATTTTCTTCTAGTTTTCTGTTCTGCTTTTTATACATTTTGGCTGTTGTGTGTGTGTGTGTGTATTTAATGTTGATTTGTGATTTATGAAGATTAATTTATTGCCATTTAAAAGGGGTTTAATTGAATCTATAATGTGGTGTGAGAGAAGTATAAAAAAGGTAAACTATGTATATTATCATGAGAAGCAAAATTCCTTAATGATAAGTAAAGAAAGTAGAGAAAATAAAAACAAATTAATTTGATATTTTAAACCTAATGAAGAAGAATTTCTTTAAGAAATAGGAAACTTTTTGTTAAAAGGTTTTCAACTGATAATACCTGTTCACTAGTTTTATTAAACAGACAAAGAAATTTTGCACAAGATTATCTTAAGTACAGTTTTAACGAATAGTAATTTTTTAACGTTTCTTAATTTTTTTATATTAGAGGAACTTTATTATAACATCTTTCTATACTGCTTGAAACATCAAACATATCCAGCAGACAACCCTCTTCAATAAGTAAAATAATGTTATGAATTTGTATACTTTCTAACCCAGAAGTGCCCAAACCCTATGCAATGAAAAATACACAAATACACACTGCAAGCATACAAGATCAAAGAAACAACACTTTCGCATGTATTGCTGGCAAACATTGACGACAGCGATTATCAGTGTAAATTTTGTTTTTGTAAATGTTGTGCTTTTTACAACAAATATTATTTAACAAAAGTAGTTTTTCCTTAAATGTATTGGTGTTTGCTTTTCCGAATAGAACTTTTGGGCACCCCTGTTCTAACCCATTGTGCCAGCCATTGATCTGCTTACTATAAATGTACACGTACATCCATACAAACAACTTAAAGCTGAAAACATAATACATTATGATGAGAAACATAATACATTAAGAGCAAAAAAGTCGTATGTAAAGCCCGAAGGCCAATATTCATGACGCCAATTTAATGCTCTGTATATGCTGTGAAGGGTGTTTTGCATCATGAGTTCATGAAATGATAATAAGGGATCTGTGCCGAAGATAAATGGTTTGTTTCAAAAGAACAATCAGCGAAAAACGACAAGTCATGAGGTAATAATCTTCCATCACGACAACGCTTGACCACAAGACCGGCCAAAAACTATTTCGAAAACAGTGCATGGGAAGTTTTAGCCCACCTGCCTTATAGCCCAGACTTTGCTCCTTCTAACTATCACTGGTTTCGATCGATACAGAACGCCTTTACAAGCACGGGATCAGTAATAGGTTTGATTCTTTTTTTATATCCAACTCTTTTGGCGCGGAATCCATATGCTACCAGAAAGATGGAAAAAAAGATTTACAATTCTTTGAATATTGTATCAGCTCATTTTGTGATTATAACATATGCATTTTTAAGCAAAAAAAGATATTATTAACTAGTATGTTGCATGGGGATGCCCTGCTGCAAAATAATAGATTGATGGGTAGTCTGACAATAGCTAAGGGCTAATATAGAAGAAATGAATTGATCGTGTCCTACACTTTAAAGCTACTTTAGGGGTTTTATTTTCTGTCTAGAGTTGAGTTCATGAGCTCTTTTGAGAGAGTGCTCTTTTTAGTTCAGCTCTTTTTATTGATATATGTCTTTCTTTTAGTTCAATAGTTCAGTGCTCCGTAAATAATATTTTCAATGAACGGCTCTGTTCAGGTTTCATGATAAAGAAAAGCAAAAGAAAATTGCTGTAAACAAATGAAAAGTTCAATTATCATAAGGATTAATAAAAGGTGAGATTAGAAATGTTCAGGTGTGATGAAAAATAATTTTTTTAAAAAGAAAAAAAAAAACGATATGTTTGTGATGATGTCTCGATATTTTTATATTCAATTATGGTCGCATATCATATCATTTATTTATATAATACAAAAAACCAAAGTAAAATTGTGCTGTCTAATATTCTGAATAGTTGTATATAACATAGATGTTTGACTATTTCCGTATACATATCTACCAGAAAGAAAGAAACATAAACGAAAAAGAAAACTTGAAGACAAAAGAAAGAAACATGAACTACGGAACTAAAAGAGCTCGCAGAAATGATCAGCTCACTTAGCTCCCTGAAGTGAATAGTTCAGTGACACTAGTTCGTTCGCGAACTACCCAACTCTATTTCTGTCTGCTCCAATAATACAAGCACATATTCATAAAATATATTGTATATTTAATAAAAAATTACCTTGTAGTGTGGAAGGTGTTGGCCTAAATTTTGCTAATCCGTGTCGAAGATATATACACTGGGCACTGATCAGTTTTAACTAATTTAATTCCAACATTTTAAATGTTGCAATAGAGTTTGTTTTAGTCTTTTGTGTTGTTATTGTTTAAGTTAAGCCTCCTACCTCATCATAACCTATTTTCCTAGTTCCAGTGCAATGCACTGCATATGTAGGGGTCATTCCCTGAGTACTGGTCCAAAATAAAAAAAGGTTTATTTGAAAACATTTGTAGATAAATCCATCTTATAAGCCTTTGATAAATGCAAAATATGAATATGATCATAAATATGCTGCATGTACTATGCGCGTGTGTAATCTTTAAATTGTCAAAGAGTATTTTCTATCCCTAAAGTAGTTTCAAGTCCCTTAACATGATATCACACGGTTCTCAAATATTTAAAGCTACACTTGCTCAATTACTTTCTAAAAAAAAAAAAAAAAAAAAAATCCAAATCACCATAAAACTCTCTCACGGTCTTATAGCTACCCCTGGCCCAAGAAAAATAAAGATATTATAATCATCAACCTGTTTTCCAACCACTTGTTTTAGTCCGCTCAAAAAGCAAAATATTAATAATCATAACACTTGAAAATCTGTGTCTTTTTTTTTTAATAAACTTTATCCAGTTTCAATTAAGATGAGAACTTTTTTTTTTGCCAAAAATAATAAATATACAAAAATAACAATAAACAATTTTATAAGTGCAGCACATTTTGTCATAAACCAACAACACCAAAAAAAATACCAACAAGCAAATGTTGCGTGCACGGCACGTGACTGTGTGTTACGCACTTTGATTAGTTGTATACATTTCGAAGGCACACAAAAAACCAACCCTCGTTAGCAGAGTCTTAATAAGATTACACACTTTTAAAATGATTAACAAAAGCTGTAGTCAAAAAGCAGACAAATTATCTGTAACTCTCTGAAATCTGCCACCAGCGGAAGGAAGAAAGGAAGGAAGCAGCACCAAACATCATTATGTGTTCAACTGTTTCCGTTCATCAACCAGTTCACCACTTTGGCACAAGTGTTAATATTTGTTTTGTTATTTTTTTTTCTTTTTCTCGTTGTTGCATTAAAACACTTGTCCTTTTCTGTTGTTCCTCATTTTCATTCCTACTTCCCACCAAAGTTCTTATTTGAAAACAATTGTTATGCAACTTGTTAAGGACTATTTTTTATTTTTTAGTCGAATCTTGATTGTGGGAAGATTTTCTATATCCCTGTCAGTATTTACTTTGATGTTTCGGTTTAATCGCAGTATTTGATTTCTTAATCAATTTCGTTTGTCTGTTAATAAAAAAGGGCAAATGCTTAATGGAATCTTTTGATTTGTTCTATACCAGAAAATAATCGAGGGCATTTTATGAGGAATTTAGTTTGGCGTTTAAAAAATCGTTTAGATGGATAAAATTGCAGCAGAATTGAAGTTTGTTAAACATTTTCGAAAATTTGTATATCTATAAACAAAATACATTGAAAAAAGTTAAATAAAAATTCATGCCTTATTAGCTTACAAAAATGAAAATTGTTTGAAAACAATTAGGGGCTAGGGACTGATTTATATGGTGATTTAAAGTAATGCGTTTTGTTTATAATACTCTTTTAAAGCTCTTTCCAAAATCCTGTTACATCTTTACGATGACTCTTTTAAGTCATGTCGTTTTTCTAATTGCTGTCGTTAAAAATAATCGTTTGCCTCTTTTTACCCTTTCGGTAGTATCGAAGTGGTTACCTTGCCAGCCGAATGAATATAAAACAATTTCAAAAATAACAAACGAGTCAAAAAAAAATTAAAGAAAAAAAATTTCAAAAACAAAAAACATGGTTTTTTAATTTTAAAAAATTTTCAGTACAAAAGAAAAGACATGCCTTTTAGACACGGCTTTAAATCATCGTAAAAATTTGTTCTAAAAGTAAAAATTAAATTACTCTCCATATTTGGCAATTTTATACTAGAAACACAACTGCGACGAAGAACGAATTTTTAGTAGCGAATATTCGTCGCCAAAAATACAACACATTGGTGTATATGAAAATGCACACAATCGTGGCGTTGGTCGAAATTCGTTATACTCAGCGAAAGTTGAAATAGATTTATTTCTAATTATTTCGTCAGCGAGCGACGAACAAAATGTATTAGGTGGCCAGGTTTCTTATGTAAAAATATTTTTCACGAAATCATACTTTTTACATTTAGATCAATCCATGTAGTAAAAAATTTATGAAGATGTTCTCAAAATATAAAGTACCTCAGATAATTTGCTCAAAAATCCGTCTTTCGGATGGGATTTATATAGGCTGAGTTAATATGGCCCTCTTAATATTTATATGTAAACAATGTTATCTACGCAAAAGTTCGTTGGTATTCTGATTCACACGACGAATTTATCCAAGGAATATTTGCCGGCGAATTCGTTGGGATGGGCGAAATTCGTTGTTCGTCGCAGTTGTGTTCCTAACATTAGTCAAAACTGGAAAAGCTGGAAGACCATACTACGCGTTATATGTGTTGTTGTTTTGTTTTGTGTTACAAGTTTTTTTATCAACAAAATTTTTAGCACCAAAAATAATAAAACGCGAATTGCAGAAAGAAACAAATTTTTTAAAACTTTGGAAATAAAATGTGAAGGGTCATCTTTGAGTACTAAAAAAATAAACTGCACTGACTCTTCTTTTGGCGCTTACAGGCGCTTACAGGGCCAATCAAAAAGGAGGTTCTGCTTGCAGGCCATCCCTGCGTTTCAGCATGGTTGAAACGTTCTGGCTGTGGTTTAAACCTAAACTCGCAGGAAGGGGAATTAGTTTACTTTAATTGAATACACTAAAGCTGGGGACAACTAGCTGTTTCGTAGTCGCTACACTGATCATCAGCACCCACTACGATTCGAACTCAGTACCATGTAAACATGATGTATTTTATAAACATTATAATTTTTTTTTTTTGTCATTTTAATTTTCCTGATGATGATAACAAATTATTATCGAAATATCCAAAATAAATAGTGTTGAACTTTTATATAAAACCAAAATGATCTTTAGCTGCAAAAATAAGAATTAATTACTTAAACAAGATCAAAGAATTAAATATTCTTTGATCTTTCGAATTAGCAACCATAAAATCCATTGATAGTCCAAAACACAGTAATAACTTGCTTGTTTCGAGTGTTACGTGACATTACTTGTCATTATTTGGCAGTTCTTTTTTTTTACTTGCGTCGAGTCCAAATTCGTTTTACATCTCGCAATCCGAAAATATATTGTTTCGAATTTTTATCACATCTAACCCAGTGTGCAGCTGTTGACCTGCTTCTTAAAAATGTGCAAGTATATCCACACAAACAAGACAAAACTAAAAACATAATACACAAAGAAATAAACATATGTGATTTAATGACTACAAAATTCCAGTAAATCAACCACAAATGATGTTATTGTTGTTCTTGCGTTCTGGGTATTTCGTTTTTTTTGTTTTTGCTTTCTAATTGTTCGCAAGCAAGTGTTTGAGTGTGAATCTGCGGCAGAGACACAGTTTAATTTTAAACTTTGTGCAAGAAAGCCTTAAGTCAGAAAAGTAAGCAAGTATAGTATGTTAATACGCAGTAGTGCTAAGTGTGAATAAAGCTAAAAATTATTTAAGTACTGTGTAGCAAATAAGTATGTGAATCATTATTTCATTTGCAATTGAAGAATCCGTAAAAGAGTTTTTAAAGGCAAAAATCTAACAATATAATGGAGCTTGATTGTCTAAAGCTACGTACATATGGTTGTCAGATCTTACAATATTGCCAGTAAAATTGTCTGAAAATGTATTACAATCGTGTGAACTGACAATTTTTAACTTACAACGTTGTCAGAAAAACCATTGTCAATCAATTGTAAGACGACAATTTTGTCAGGCATCTGACAATCGTGAGAACACTCTTCGTCGGCATTGGCTGGTATTGTAAGCTCAGTTGTAATTGTCAGATGTATAAAATTAATGCACCTGACAATGGCATCATTGTCAGAAAAAAGTTTGATGGGCAACACTGCCACACAGATCGTTGTTGATATACATAAGTGGCAATGCCTTACAACATGTCTGGCAATTTTTTTCATCTAACAATCTGACAACCGTGTGAACTGACAATTTTTGTTGTCAGATGAATTATTTGTCAGACCATAGTCTGACAATGAAATTGTAAGATTTTCTTACGATCGTCTGAACACACAATTTACTTCTGCGGGACAATTTTTCATTGTCACTACATTGTCAGCATGTTGCCAGATCTTACAATATTGTAACATCTGACAACCGTGTGTACATAGCCTAAGTATCGCACTAATTTTCCATGCCTTCAGTCACGTCATCTTCTTCCTGGCTGTCTTGGGTACTCGTATTTCTATATTTCTCATTCTTAAATTCACGAATTGCGTTCGCTTTGTTATGTTTGGTGTTAAAGGAGACATTTTTATCAAATAATGCGAGAGCAACAGCTTTACTGCTGAGATACCAAATACGTCCAGAGAATTTACTTCACTATTTTCGCATGCACATTGTGCATGCAAAGCCGTGAAGGAGAATCCGCCAATATCTTATTCCATAATTAATCATATCCTATATACCCTGTGATTCAATAAAAAATATATATAATAATCCAAAGGCTAAAAACTAAGTTTTCTTTTGAATTCAATTCTTACATCAATTACATATGTATGCATATATTTGATTAAATTTCCAAAAAATCTTTTAAATTTCCAAAAATTATTCAAGTCCCTTTAAGTTTTATTCTAAAAAAAAAATAAATAAATGCCCATAAAAACAATAACAATGATTATTATATTTAACATAATTGACACTTGTCTTAAAACAGAGAACATCATGTTTGAACATCTTTAATAAGTTCTAAAGCAAATAATTTCATCTCTCGAGGCTGTTTGAGGTTTTCTTGCACAATAAAACTTTTAAAAACGACATGACAATTAAAATTAAATATTTAAACTTGTTTTCATGGCTGGCGATTGGCAGGAACAAGTTAATGATGAAAGCGTACAACTTTTTCTATTTTTTGTTTGTTTTAGGAGCTAAAGAAAATAGACAAAGTTAAAACCCAAAATGTTGGTTAAAACTTATTATCACCCACTTAAGAGAGTTTCAACTGACGCTGACAACTAATTTAAATATTTGTAATTAAAAAAGTAATTTTGGTTTTTGATGAAACACATTTTCATGCTATTTGGCCGAATGACAAGTGAAGGAGTTTTGTTGGGGAGAAAATATAAAAACTAAAAATGTACATACATACATATTTTCGTATGTACATATGTGCTTAAAAGTTTACAATTCATAACGGGTGGCGCAAAATTAATCACGCTATCATAAGATGTGAAAGCTTTTACAAATTGCGTTTTACGTCAAACATATTTGAGGTTTGTGCTTTAGACAGCTGCACAATACAAACAGGCAAGCAATGGAGCGCATGTAAATTACTGTAGAGCCATCCTCAATCCCAACAACGAAAAAGTATACGATTTCGAATCGAAATAAGGGACGAAGCACTTTTTCATTTAAACGGGTACGTTAATGAGCAAAATTTTTGTTTCTGTGGACTGAAAATCCATGTGTAATGCATGAAAAGTCTTTCCATCCACTCAAGGTTACTGTGTAGTCTTGTATTCCCGCGGAAGGAGTGATTGTAATGGGTTTTTCATGAAAGGCGACTTCTTACTGCCAGAATTTAATACCTCGGACAGCGTGTTTTGCCTTGGTGTACACCAAACCAGGGCACTCTGCCCTCTGGGGCTTCGAGGGCAAGGAGTCACTAATTTTCTGCAGCAAATACAATTCTAGGAAGCCGTATAACTTATGTTGTGTTAAAATTGGCAGAACGGGGCCCTCGGGAGATTCCGCCTAACACACCTCTTGGTGCTGATCATAGGTGATATGCCTACATCTTGGTTATAACGTTGTGGCTGCGGTTTAAGCCTAAAATCGCAGGAAGGGCAATTACTTTCCCTAATAACTTTGGTGCATTTCGGTTTTCAGAACCCCCAAGAAGCTGTTGTCTTGCAAAAGATACCTGTAGTGTAAGAAACCAGGGGTGGTGGTTAGTCGGGTGAGTTATAGCAACTGATTAAGAGCCTGTTTCACGATTCCGAAACTTAACGTTCGCAAACATTTGAAACGGCCAAGAGACACATTTATAGCCCAAAAATAAAATTTATTCATATGAGTTGATACATTATTTTCTTACACTATGTTGCTTTTCAGCTCAAAAGTGGGTTGGAAATGCCTGCGAACGTTAAAGTTCGAAAGGCTCTAAGCCTTGTGTGCCTTACACTGCCAAGAAATTGCATAAAGAAGGGATAAGAAGGCCTAAACTCTTAAGCCATACAAAATTATGGCAAAAAGATGCGACTTGTGTGAGTCTAGAAAGATATACGGGGGCGCTGGTGAACCGTGGAGTTGGTCCATCATCAGATAAGGTCATTAAAGCAGGGTTTGATATAAATCAATTTCACAATCTGCCAGAATTGAATCAGCGTGGCTTGAGGAATATATGGTTTAAACATGATGGCGCAAATGCACACACAGCAGGATCCACAATGGATATTATTACGGAATTCCTGGTTGCGTAATCTTCCATTTTTGCAGATTACGCAACTTTTTTTGTTTGTTTGACTACTTGAAATCTCAGATTTATGTCAACGAGCCCCAGACAATTGCTGCCCTTATTAAGAATATCTGTCGGCAGCCATTTGGCTGATATCATATTTTCCAATTAGCAAGAAAAACTGTACAGGTCCGAATAAAGATTTCGAAAACTCACAATATTTTTTTTTTTTTTTATTTAGTAAAACTGGGTACTGCGTTTTTACTTGCATACTCATAGCTTTTGCTAGCTTTGGTTGTGACGAAAATTTACAACATTTAACCATATCCCTGTACATATGTCTTATGGAAAATGTGTTTTTTTTTATTTAATTTTAATTTAGCTGAAAATGTGTAAAGTCCTTTTAAATTTTTATTAAAATAAATAGACAACATATTAAATTTTAATTGTAAATAATTCTGTTTTCTATTGAAAGTTTAGTTTAAGCAAATTCAATGAGTTCACTTCAATATAAACATGAGAGTTGAAATCGCCAATTTTGTGTGATTTCAAATCGCAAAACCATACTTCTTGTCTTATACATATGTCAGCACACTTTTTGGCGATTTTAAATCGAACATGTCAATTTGAAGCGAATTTCTTCGGTCAGAACCTACCTGTTTAAAAGCCATGTTTTTACAGGAGCACCTATTTGACGATTTTAAATTGCACAACCGTACTTCTTGCGTTATACAATTGTCAGAATACCTTTTTAACGCTTTTAAATCGAAAATACTAATTTTAAGCGATTTGCTTTTGTCAAAACATGTCTGTATAAAAGTAATTTTATTCCTAAGAAGTATACAGCTGTTTTTTGTGTTTCCTACACTGAAAAGAATTCCTTCATTAATATAATGAATTTTGACATTAATCTAATGAAAATTTTCATTATTTTTCGGCCAATGATGGCCTTCATTGGACTAATGAATCTTCTTTCATTAAAAATTATTTAATGAATACATTCGTTAGATTAATGAAAACTTCATTAAGTTAATGAAGAATAAATCATTACATTTATGAATACTTTTTATTAAAACAATGAAAAAATTCATTAGGCTAACGACTCAATTTCATTAGTTTTATGAATTTGGTACATTAACGTTAAGTAAAACTTTCATTTCTTTAATGAATCTTTTTCATTATTCAAACGTTATTTGTTCATTAGGCCAATGAATGTGTTACATTATTTTTATGAAATATTTTCACTATTTTAATGAATACATTCGTTGAACCAATGATAATCTTCACTAATTTGGTGAACATTTTTATTGATTCTAATGAAATAAAATCATTAGTTTAAGGAGGAGTTTCATTATTCTAATGACCGTTTTTCATTAGCATTGTGCTACTGAAAATAAACTAAACAATTTTTTTATATTATTTTATATTAGGCATAAAAGAATTTTTTATTGTTTTAATAAAAATGGAAAATAATATAAAATTAATAATACTAATACATTTCATTTGGAATGATGGTTAAAAGAAAATCAAAACATTTTAATTCAACACAAAATAACTTAAAAAATAATATGTAATGTTACATATGTAAACATTTTGGATAATTAAATAAGTTTAAACAATGGTTATTTGACATTTAATTATTTGATCTTGTTTAAGTCAATATTTCTTATTTTCAGCTAAAGATCGTTTTATTTTTTATAAAAAATTCAACAGTATTTATTTTCAATATTTCGATAACAATTTGTTATCATCGTCAGGAAAACATATACATAAAATATTAATTTTCCTTTAAACAATGAACTTCAGCAAACTTCACTTTAAAAAATGAACTTCAGCAAACTCATTTCTTTTTTTAAACGTTTGCTTCTGCTTTTGGAAACTTGTGATGTTTTGCTTTTTGAAGAACAAAAAAAAAGTCCCGTTGCGTGCAAAAACAAAACGTTTGCTTTGGGTATAGATACATAATTGTCCACAACGAACGCTAAGGAAAAAGTTAAGTGTGACTTTGTTGTTGCATTTGTAACGGAATAAATATTCTTTTAACCAAAAAACGAGAGAAGAGCCCATCTCTTTGCTTTTGATTTCAACTATGTAGGTATTTAATATGAGGGTAGTTTATGAATTCTAATGAAAAGTTTAGTTAATATAATGAAAATTTTCATAAGAACTAAAAAACTATTGAAATTTTTATTAAAATAATTTTTTACACAGTAATTAGTGTATAAAATAATTTACTTTGTCATTTAGTTAGTAGTTATAATATATTTATTTTCTCACTTTTAATAAATCTCTAAAATTTTGCACACAGCCTTCAAAAATTTTTTATAACAAATTCAATGAAATTTTCTAATGAAATTATGAAAACTAATGAATCAATTTTAATGAATATTTTCATTAATGCTATGAATTTTCATTCATGGAACGTAATTTTTCATTCCGTTAATGAAAATTATCTAATGAATGGGGTTCATTGGAAATATGAAGCAAATATTTTTCAGTGTAGTTGGCTAAGTGTCAACATTTCACAAGCACTAGACTAATCATCAGTAGACTTGGAAATCTCTAAAAAAAATTTACTCAAACTTATAACTTTGCGTTCTATTAACGTCAAGAAAATAATCAGAAGATCTGCGATCTTTCTTCAAATTCAAGTTATTTCCTTATAGTATTTTGCGATTAAGTTTTAAACTGCAGCGCAAATAGAGCTTTCTTTTCCATTAAAATTTTTCTGATCATCAAAAAAGTCATAATTTTAAATATTTTCTTGTCATGGGAAAACAATTGCACTAAAATTAATTTAAGTCAATAAATTAAATTTTAAGGAATATATATTTCATATCAAACTTCACACCAGCATTAAAAGGATTCAATTTGTTTGACCAAAAAATCACATTAAAATGATAATAATTCACTGACAATGAATGATGGAAAAGAATGAAAGCAATAAAATATTAAACAAATCGAAAACACACGTCAATTGTTTGTGCCAAAACAAAAGCGGATTATGGGTTTTAAATTGTTGATGGCCAAAAACAATAATAATAGGGCAAAAACACACACACACAAAAGTCGACTCAAAAACAAATTAAGATTCACCAAAACAAAAAAAAAGCAAAAATCAAACAAAAGAAAAGAATGAGCAGACAGAAAAACACTCAGAAGCAAAGAATTTTACACAACCCAATTGGCCATATATTTACTACATCTTAAATGTTGGGTATAAGTTGATAGAGACAAAGCATTGATTGTCTTCTTAAATTCTCAATAATTTATTTAAAATATTGGGATACATATACATCACCGTACGTATAGTTAGATGTTCGAAAATATCTTTCAAAGGTTTCCAAGACTTTTTAGCTGATCACGTGCTGTATTGACGCTTCTTCAAGTGCTTAAGGTAGGTATAATGACCTGTAAGTGCAGCTATCAGTGTTCTAAGGCTTTTCAAATCCAGTTTTAAACCACATTCAGCCTTCTATGCATCAAAGCATGCTTTGGGCTTGATTAACATGTGGTACCAACAAGATAATGCAATACCGCATACAGCCAGGATTACAACGGAATTACTGCGAGTACTATATTTTCACGGCGGCAAACCTGTACATGCATATGTATGTATGAAAGCTTCGCATACAGGTACGTACTTGCTTGTCGAAGTTTTACAGGACCATTTTGCATAAATTTGGATCAATTTCGTTGATGCAGCGTTTATTCGTCGTTCAACAGACGATGGCGAATGCACATGTTTAGTAGATGCTTAGAGCTTCTTTTTCAATTACAGTAGATAGCATAAATGGCGATGCAAAATTATTTTATGATAAATAATGTCTTTTATATCATCAAACATTTAAAATAAATAGATCAAATGTCACTAGGAGGTATCATGATTCCTTCCATTCTAATATGAATACGTAATAAATAATAATATGAATACGTAATAAAATTATATTGAACTTACGAAACTGTCATAACAGCATTAACGTACACAGAAAAAATTATAGTAAAAATAAAATCAACAAAATTTTTGTCTGAAAAAATTATTTTTATATTTGTACATAAATATCAAAAAAAAAAAAAAAAAGAAATAACCTTGGATATCATATTTTGTTGTTGTTTAAAAAATAGTTGTTTTCGATCAATAATTATTTTTACTAAACTTTTGTTTGAATCCACAAATTCCTTTACAGGTCCGCATTC
This sequence comes from Thecocarcelia acutangulata, assembly GCA_914767995.1. Classification (NCBI taxonomy): domain Eukaryota; kingdom Metazoa; phylum Arthropoda; class Insecta; order Diptera; family Tachinidae; genus Thecocarcelia; species Thecocarcelia acutangulata. The sequence goes on from OU612097.1 coordinate 34,579,058, forward strand.
AAACAATTTATTAATTGATTCAATGAATTTCGTTATTGAACACGAAAACATTTTTTTTCTGTATAGACGATTTAATTTAACATATGAAAATCTTTGTGCTAGTTTTGCTTGTCACTGCTCTCTCAAATTATCTCAATAACACTGGCCTAGAACAATTTTGCCACCTGGGAAACTTTCTTCAATACATAAAAACTTAAATAATTACAAACGTTAATGCATATTAATGAAAATCTAACAAATCGATTTGTCATATTAATTTCATAATGATTTAAATTTAAATGACTTTGCTTTATTAAATCTCACAAATATTTCTCGAACATCTAAAGCCCTCTTCTTTATTTATTGTCCTTCTTTAGCTTCTGTTCTTTTCAATAAAATCAAGGCATGAGTAGGGAAAAATGGCCAAAGTTATGGCGTGTGTGTGTGTATGTGTGTGTGTGCATTTTTTTCTTGTGAGCCCATATTAATGAAACATTAAGAGTAGATAATCCGACTTGTGGCCCTTTTTCGTGTGGCGTTGTATTCCTTACGGTTGGGTGTTATCAAATTAACAATGGTTTTAAATAATTTATCATTTGTTGATGCTGCCGTTGCCAGATAACTACATAAGTAGTGCTATTTCCTTCTGCACTTAAAGAAAATTATTAGCTTGTATATTATAAACAAAGAAAAATTTTATAAAATATTTGCATTTTTCATACTAGAAAAACAGCAAAGTAATTTTAAGTAATACCTTTTGATTTTCATGAGGTTACTATGCCAATAGAATACTACTACACTGAAAAAAATTAATTAACTGTGCTACATTTTTTTTCTAAATACTCTAATACTCACTACGAGCTGCTGAGTTTTTGCGAGATATTGATGAAATTTTGTATTCGTATAAAAGGTCTGTCGATGCCAAGACTATAACGCATAATAGCGCAACCCAAATTAGCGCGTCAAGCGTAATTTATCTGTCAAAACTACAAATGGCAATGCAGTGAACAAAATACTAAAAGGGCATTATTTGTAAGCGTGGCAAAAAAACAACAAAAAAACATTGTTTTAACACTTTATTTATTTAAGACTTTTTTCTGACTGTTCTCATGATGGTTACAATCAATCTTGTCTGTTTCGGTTTGACGTTGACTTCTGGCACGCCCTGTATATATTTAAAGTTTTGGTTTTAAAAAACTGACCCTTAATTTGAGAGAAAAATATTCAAATCTTATATCCATAGTAAAATCTTGTCAGAAGCAACACTGATTACATCTGTAGTAACAACAGAGATAGAAAGAGACAAACGTTTTTTTAACAAATTAAAAAAAATGATTTACAGCAACTCAAAAAGAAAATACAAAAAATGCCGTGACTTTAAACTGTATTTTAAATGTCGTTTTAAGGCCTTGCTACACTATCATACACGATCGTGCGATCTACTAAATAAAGCATGTGTGCTGAAAAAGTACTAAAAATTCAACCGTGCGACAGAGTTTTGACAAATCGTGTGATTTGAAAAATTTTATGAAAAGTTTCAAAACATTAGGTTTGTGTGCGATCAGTGTGGTATGCATATTGTGAAAAATATGAGAATATTGTTGGTGATTTGAGAAAAAGATATTAGTAATGTAAAATTATTATGTTAATAAAAGTTTTTAATTGTTTTATTGTGTATATAAATTATTTCAATCATACTTGTATAATAGTGTGGCCTACAATGCCATTTTGAAATGATTTTTTCAAGTCGGCCAGACTTTTGAAACAGTTTCGTGTGAATGAATCGTACGATCGTGTAGGATAGTAATTCAGGGCCTTCAGGGATTATTTATATATCCTTCACAAAGGTGTAAAGAGTATATATAAGTTTGTGATTCTGTTTGTAATTTCTACAATTTTCATTTCCGATCCTATAAAGTATCTATATTCTGAATCAGCTTTGATAGAAAATTCGATTAAGCGATGTCCTCCATCGGAATATCATTTCTGAGAAACCCGTTATATTTGGAAACTTTTTTCTTTCGCCATTCTATTACTCCATCGATTAATCGGTCTAAGATACATATATCCAAAATTCCAAAAAAGTCCTTGTTTTGATATGCAAATTTTTGAAAAGAATATTGTTTTGCTTTTGCTTCAAATTTTACACAATTATTTACCCCAGATATAAACTAAAAAAATTTTTTTGCTCAAAAGTAGTTCTAGTAATAAATAATAAAAAAAAGACTGTATAAATACAGAAAAAGAAAATTTCCGATGTCGGTTCACATATACCTGAGATATAGCCTAAGCAGATTTTTTGATGAAATACTTCAACAACTATTTTTTACTTAAAAGCAGTTCTCGTAATACAAAGTGGTTGCCAAACACAGAAAATGAAAATTTTCGATATGGGTCTATATAGTATGTACATACATATATACATATGTATGTCCGACGTATAGTCTAAGCCGATTTTTCTATGAAAAAAAAAAATTTTTTTTTGTCTAAAAGCAGTTCGGAGGTTACTAAAGTACAGAAAATTAAAATCTCCGATATCGGTCCATATATACTCGAGATATAGTCTAAACCGATTTTACTACGAAAAAAAAAATTTGCTGAAAATCAGTTCTGGTTATAAAAGTAGGTTACTAAAATGCAGACAATGAAAATTTCCGATATCGGTCCATACCCGAGATCCAGTCTAAACTGATTTTTGCATGAAAAAATTTTGTTTTGCTTAAAATCAGTTCTGGTATAAAAGTTGGTTGCTAAAATACAGAAAATGAAAATATCCGATATTGGTCAATGTATATCAGAGATATAGTCTAAACCGATTTGCCCATGACACAATTTTTTTGCTTAAAATCAGTTCTGGTGCTAAAAGTAGGTTTCTAAAATACAGAAAATGACAATTTCCGATATATGTTCATATACATATGAATGTATACCTAAGATATAGTCTAAACCGATATTTGTATGAAACATTTTGTTTTTTTGCTTAAAATCAGTTCTGGTTATAAAAGTAGATTAATAAAATACAGAAAATGAAAGTTTCCTATATCGGTTCATATATCTAAACTGATTTTTGCATGAAAAAACATTTTTTTGCTTAAAATTAGTTCTGGTTATAAAAGGAGGTTACTAAAACACAGAAAATGAAAATTTATAATATCGGTCCATATACATATATCCGAGATATAGTCTAAACCGATTTGTTCATAACACAATTTTGTTTTTTGTTTTTTTTTTTTTTGTTTTTGTTTTTAAGCAGTTCTGGTAATAAAAGGAGATTATGAAAATACAGAAAATATAAATTTCCGATATCTGTTTATATATACCTGAGCATATTTAGTTGAAATTTGTAATATAAACCACACATTTACGTGACTATTGTGAAGGGTTCGTCCCAGCCGAATATACTACACTCTGTCTTTGTTAAAATAATTCCTTAACACTTAATTTTGTTCACTGTATCTCACTCTTTTAATAATAGATTTTCTTACTTATTATTTTGTTTTTTACTTTTAAGCACTTGAGGTTGATATCATTGAAAAGTCTATAAATTTAATATCAACATGAAAATTTTCTGCAAAATCATGTCAGCATAGATTTTATATCATTATTACATAGAATGCATAATTTTTTCTTGTCTTTTTCTTTACTTCACCCCTCAAACTTTTTCTCATTTCATATGAGTTTTATTATTATTTTGATAAAACATCTGCTTAACTTTCCATCGTATATTTTGTCTTTGTAAATGTCAATTTTCTATAATAAATTTTCCAAGTAAATCTCTCACAAAATATATATTTTTATCCATTTTCTGCTGCGATTCAGTTTTGGTTTTCTAGTCATTCGACAGCCATTAAAAGAAATATTCAATTATTTATTGTGCTTCAATAATGTCCTTGTGTAAAGTTTAATATTTGCAAGATTTATTATTATTTATTATATTTTGCTTTTCATAACTAAAACTTGGAGACAACCTTCGTTTATGAAGAATTTTGGCCTTTATTAATTATTCATATTGCCATTTATCTGACTTTGTTGAGACTTTCTGTCTTTAATACAATTGATATGTATGTACGAGTATGTACTCTCAAGTTTTTACAGAAGCTAAAACATAATGGTTGCTAATGGCCACTTTTTGGGACATCAATCAAAATTTACAACAATTAAAATTCGTTTCATTCTATGAGAAAAATTATTAGAATTTTAGTAATTTCTTTAAAAATATTTAGAAAAATTAGAATTCACTTTCAAAATATTCGTATAATTTTTTGAATGAAGAAAACAAATTTTTGCTGCTAAATCTACTAGCAAACTTGTATAAAAAAAATAATTAAAATTTTTAATTGCTTTATTTATCGTATTGGAATATTTGTCTGAAACTAATTATGCTTATTTTTGGGCTAGAAATTTGGCTTCTGTGCTCCCGTACTTTTGGTAAATTTTAACCTTTTTTGAGATAAAAAATTATGCTTGCTCTCATTTGCACGAAACTTTCCCAGAAAGTAAAGAAACACACCAATTATAGCGAATGTTAATTAATTTTTTATTGCCAGCCTAAATTAAAAGAAATCTTACATTTGGCAATACTAAAATCCATATTTTTCTCATCTGCGCTGTCCGCTGGTAACTAAGCAGAATTGAATTCCAGGTATAAGTGTGTGCTCAGCAAGTCTTACAACCAAATTAATATTATCTTAGTACCGCCAGACTAAATTATTAAATATTTTCATTTTTATATCTGAAAGTAGAACTAGTGCTACCTGATTAAATGAAAATATAACAAGAGGTTTAAATTTAAATCATAAGTAAAATAAATATAAAAACCTCATGTTATATTTTCATTTAATCAGGTAGCACTAGTTCTACTTTCAGGTATAAAAATGAAAATATTTAATAATTTAGTAATAAATATTATATAATTATATTATAATAATATGAATATTTATTATATATTATATATTATATTATATAATAATTACACGAACATATATATTATATACACGAACCATGTTTTAAATTTTATTTTATTTTAGTACTGGAATGAACCATAGCCTCTCTTTTTTTATTTTTATTTATTTAATTTTTATTTAAATTTATTTTTATGTTTTATTATTTATTAGCAAGGTGAGTCAAAAACTATAATATTAAATAATTTTATGACCCACGCGGTTTTGGAGACTTTTTTCATTTACTTTGTTTTTTTCATACAAATTTTTTTCATTCGTTTGCTTTCTCCACTTGTTTGGTTTTTATAACACACACACTCGCGCAGCCCTCTAAATGTAACAATAATATGGTAGAGAGCTACGTACATATAGAATGCAGTAGCAGATATTTAACTAAAAGTTTGTCATTTTATTTGTTTAAGAGTAACGAAATTAAAATGAATTTATATTGAACTACCTTAAACTTAATAGAAATAATATATTAATTTATTGAGACCAATTGATATTTTTGTTGAAAATTTTAACTCATTTGAACTATTTTCATGTTTACCGAGTAGTTTTTAAATTTTTAATTCAGAATAAACCACTAAATTCACTTTAAAAAATGTAAACAAAACATATGCTGTAGCGCTGCCACCTTGTAGACGTTAATGCACTCTGGCAGGTTGTGTTTCTTTGTCTCTCAATTTGACTGGCAGCACTTTAATTTATTAACACGTTTTTTTGACGTTTCATTACGTCTTAATAACATTTTACAAAACAATGTGGTGGTTGTGAAACTCAAGTAATTTGTGAAAATATTAATAAAAAGTGTTATAAGTATACAATAACTTCAAAAAATTTTGTATTTCATAATGGCGACAACATTATTTGAGCAACTCCAACGTTTGAAGGCTCCGCAAATAGGAGCTATAGCAGATACAAAACGGAAAGCATCCATACTTTTTAATCCTAAGGAGGCCGCCGGCAAAGATAGACGTACTATATACGATATAGGAATCGCTGGGCTGCAAGAGTTAATCGTGTTGAATGGAAATTTTCAGCAGTTTGAGAGCACACTGTTTGATGAAAATACTTTGCAATTGGAACGATCTGTGGAACTCAAAGGGGTTAATGAGTTGTTGGACAAAAACATAGAGAAATTTCTGCAACACTTAAGCCCATACTTTCTGTTGCGACCCACACATTTATGTTTGGAATGGTTGATAAGACGGTTTCATATTCATGACTACAATCGCGATGAGTTGATGGCCTTAGTTTTGCCTTATCATGAAACAAATGCCTTTGTTAAGGTCATACAAACATTCGCACTTACGGAGTCGGATAAAAATTGGGCTTGGCTGAAACCTTTACAAATGCCAGGAAAACCACTTTCTAAATTAGCTATTATAAACAGGGCCGCTACAGATAAAAGATTTTTTAATTTTATATGTAAAATCACTTTAAATACTGTCAAAGAATTTGGTGGAAATGCTCATTTACTACAAACCCTACTAAACTTTTACGGATCTATAGTAGTTGGAGCCTTAGATGCATGTAGCTCTGTACAAGAATGGCATATATCTGCTATGTTGCCTACCCTATTAAAAGGCCTGTCCTCGGGATGTGTAGATTTTGTGTCTGCCAATTTTATTATAGTGGCACGGTTGGTGGCCCGTAGTCAACTTACTCCGAAGTTATGCAACTCTCTAGTTAAGAGAGTTTCTGCAGTTTCTTTTGAAGACTTAAGACCCACGGTTGTTTTGCTATTAATTTGGATTTTTGATAGCCAACAAGCGGCTTCACCCTGTTTTGATGAGGAAACTGTACACAATTTGATTCAACAAAATTGGCTTGTAACTGTACTATCTAGCTTGGCTAAAGACAATGTAGACATTGAGCCTTTAGTTTCACCTTTAATGAAGGATTGCGTTAAACAATTGCAAGACCAAAATAAAAATGCTGATCACTACAAAACATTTTTGGAGGATTTGCTTAATAATGTAGAATTTCAAGCAACAATTGCCCAGCGAGTTATAAGGTATATTTGATATTTCTTATATATAATACGCTTTTAAATAAATTCATTCAGGTATATGATGGAAATCGATCGTTTTGAAAAATATTTAGAACTTGTGCCACTCGTCTAGAAAATTTGTATCAAAATGTTTTTCATGCAAATTGTCTACACGAGTTGTTTTTCCGTGTTCTGTAAACATCTTATTAAATCATACACCTGATTATTTAGAATAAAATTGCTATTTTCAGTTAGTTTTCCTGCTATATATATGGTGACTTTTTAGACACTATTTGTAGTAAATTAAAAAGCTGATATAGAATGTCGACATATAGAAAGCTAGGAAAAATAAAATCAAGCTGCATACCTATACAGGCTGTCTGGTAGCAGATTTATATTTGCAAACTTAAAATTTAAAACAAAGTTTCGACCAACATTAGCCCGTAGGAAACCCCTATTGAAACGAATAATTAGAATTCTATGGTCAAAAACAAAAAACTCAAATAAAAAACGTATAAATAAAATAGAGTGGAATGTGGATTTTATTTTTAACAGAGTGAGTCATCCATATGTCTTCCACCGAGTTGAACACACTGTTAAAAACGGAGCCTTGAGTTCTACGCCGCACGCTGCAGTTAACTAGGTTCAATTGCGCTGATTTCGGGACGAATATTTTCCTTTAAAGCTACAAGAGATTAAATATAAAAAATTCCATAGATCGGGCGACTTCGATAGTCATGGGACGTGCCCAAAGCGACTGATCAGGCAGATTGGAAAAAAATAATTCATTCGACCGTACGTGTCGCCGTTGCCATTTAGCTCCTGGTATCAAGAAAAAAAGGTACAATTATCTCATGTGTGGATAAGGCACACCAAAATAGTTACCCTTGGAAAATGCAATGCGACAGTTTTGCTTATTGACGTGGCTGTATAAGTGAAAATGAGAACCAACGCTCAAAAAAGTTTGCGTAAATTTAAGTCACTTTCTTTCTGCACCCATGAGCGATTTAAATTTACTCTCGTTCTATCACATATTCGCCGAATACCGAACTTGAACACAAATGTTGACTGCATTAGAATCATTACTCTCAAAATATGTCTCCACAGCGAATGCACGATGCTCACTCGACCGACCACTGCGACATCGTGAATGACAAATCCGCACAATCTATAATTCCAATGGCGCCACCATCCATCCACCTTCTCCGTTTATTGCTTTTTGAAATAATGTGGTGTTTAAAAATGTAAATTTGCCACCAGACAATTGTAATAGTTTTATTTTTAAATATTTTTCCTTCGAATTTAAATTCTGCTGGCTACTTATTATATGAAATAGCACAGTTTTATAGTTGGAATTGGAAAGTGCAAAAGCATATATAATTTTTTCTATTTTAAACCATATTTTTTATAGTTTGTTTTTGGACTGTTACGTTCCTGGGACTTCTTCTGAAGCTGACTTAGCACCTGTGGCAAAAAAGCTCAGCGATGGTGATATTATTGAATTAGATTCTGAAGATGATGAAGATGTAAATATGCCGCTGGCTGATAGCGTTGTATTCCAATCTTGGTACACACAATATTTGCATAAATTGGAAAGAAAATACCCCACGGCCTTTGATATCACTATCAAGGAATTGTTATCAGGCAATAGCGAAAATCTGTCATCAAATTGTAGCAAAGCTATTAAAATGGCATTAGGTGAGTATTTCGTATAGTATATTTTGCGATATTGGAAATTTTTAGATTTTATTGCATGATTTAATTTTCGGAAAGTAAAATATTGAAACTATTTCTAGATGGCCTTTTAGTTTTTTTTTTTTTTTTTTAGTTTGGTTTCTTTATTAGTATTAAAAATACTTTTTACAAAAAAATAATTTTTGAATTAATAATAACAAAAAAATAAATCTAGTGTATATTTAATTTATTTCATTTCATTTCATTTCATTTATTTCAAAAATATGCAATACAAAATTTGATACAAAATTTCTAAATTGGAATATATTTTGCTCGTTTTTTACATAGCCCGGTAGAGTGTTATAAAGCTGTAATCCCTTGTAGAATAAACTTCTTTGCATGGCTGATGAATTAACTCTTTCGATCCTGAAATTGTTCATATTCCTCAGGTTATAAGGTTGGACTTCTCCCACATATGAAATTTGTTCTATTAAATATTGTGGTGCTTCTCCTCGGTTCAGTTTTTGGATGAAATTTAATGTGTTAAAAGCAATCCTCTGTTTTATATTTAGCCATTTGAGAGATTGTAGCATAAAATTAATTGTCGTATATCTGTTACATTGAAGAATTGATCGCATTGCTTTGTTTTGAAGCTTTTGCAGGCGCTCGATTTGTTGTGACGTGCAGCATGAATATAAAATTGTGGAACAGAATTCAAAATGAGGTTTAATAATTGTATTATAAATGTTTAATGCCGTGGTGATGGATATTTGTTTCCTTATTCTTTTGAAAAAAAACTATTTTTTTTACCAATCTTTTTACACGTAAAGTCCAAGTGCGATTTAAATTTTAGTTCTTTATCAATTATTAGTCCTAAATATTTGATTTCATTTACTTTTTCTATTGTTTGATTGTTTATTTTAAGAATTACGTCACTGTTTGTATTTAGTTCTAATAGTTTTGTTTTATTCTCATTCAATTTAAGCTTATTCATATTTAACCACGAATTTATATTTTTCATATCAGCTGTTAAGTTCTCATAACATTGTTGATCGGTTTCTCCTTCTGCAAACACTAGGAGTTTAGAGATAAGTTAAACTATATTGGCGCTTATTTCAACAAATTATTCAAATTTCATAAACATTAAAAATTTGTATTAAATAATGTTTAAAGAGTAAAAAAAAAATGCTTCAGCAGATTATTATCTCATGGAACTCATTATTAGTTAAAACTAAATTATTGATGTATAAAACTTGTTTGCAGGCAGTACATATAACATATGCATTCCTGATTTAAATTTTATCCGCAATCATTATTGAATTTGGAATTTTTCGGAGAAAGATTTTAAGATTCGAGAAGTATTTTACAAATGCCAGCCTTTTGAGCACAGTTTTCATTACATTCTAACACATTTCACGCGGTGTTTCATTAATTTCTGTAACTCTTGCCACGAGAAACTTTTCGCCTGGAACGTGTGAAATGAAACAAAATTCTCATAGGTTGAAACAAACAGCTGCTTTTCTCATAAAACAGTTGCTATAACTTTTTTGGTGAGTAATAGCTGTCACGTAAGAAAATTACTCGCCATCAATATCACGATATTGCTGCCCATTTACATTTATCGTTATGCCGATTTAATTTCAAAGAAGTAGGATCCAATGATTCGTCCTGACCAAATTACACACCAGACTATCACTTTTAATGGATACAAAGGTGAATGATGAATATATTGAGGGGTTTCTATTGCCCAGAATCAAATATTTTGCTTATTCACATAACCATTCAAATGAAAATGTGTCTCGTCACTCATTATGGTTTTTTCATGAAAATCGGGGTAGTCATGGGGGATCTGTAACATCCTGTTGGCATATTTACGGTGGCGTAAATGGTCTTGTGGAAGAAGCCCTTGTTTCAACTGAATCCTAAATGAAAACAAGCGCAAATACTTGTGCAAAATTGTGGCCAAAGTTGTTCTTTGGAGACCAAGCTCATGAGCACGGCGCCGAATTGAATTGTTTTCAGCCGATCTTGCAGTATCATATGAGTGATGAGCTTGGGTCTATCAACTGCAGACCGACCCTCTTTCTTCGAAATCCTTCACTACACGATGCGTTTTGTTGGCACGTTGTTTGTGCCAAAAATTTCATATAACTTTGTCATCGTTACAGTAATCGATGATTGATTTTGATAAAATGTTTTAACGATTAATACTATGTTCAGACGGTAATATGAAACACGTTGGTTTATCGAATATTTTTCCATAACAAACTGGCCACGTGTCTACTTCACGATTGCCAAATGTGAACTGTCAAGACTAATGTTTACCAAAATGTCGGTAAAACAAAGAAGTACAACTATCCGGCGGACATCCGATACATATGTTGCTGTTGGTTTTGCTATAAAGGTTTTGTGCGGACTTTTATAATCAGGTATAGGGGAGTGTCAGATGTCCGTTCTTAAGATGGTAGGATGTAGAAGAATGTGTTCCCCGGTAGTAGAATGGAATAATCTGTGCGTTGTGGTGTATGGTGTCACAGTTTAAACCTTAGGAATTCCGACGACCATGGCTGGAGAGTAAAATCATTCTCCTTCTCAGCGCTGACGCAAGTTGATGTGTAGGTTCAGTATATTCTTTTATATTTGTAAAAAAAATTTTTGGCATGATCCTGAGGATGTGAACGTGGAATGAGATCCCTACTGAGTAGTCTCATGCCTACTCGTAAGTATAGGGTGTTTTTTTAAGCCCGATAGAACTTGAAATTGTAAAAAATAACACAAAAAATTAAATTGTAATCAAAATTTTTTTTTATTCGAAAGATCAATACGTGACATTAACATTTGAAAATGATTTCGGGCATATGGGCACCGCGGCTGTTCTTGACGAAGCGCATTCTGGACGTCCAATTTTGGGCCACTTTTTCGAGCACTGCTGGCCGTATGTCACGAACAACACGAACAATGCTGGCCTACAAGGCGTCAATTGTTGCTGGTTTATCAGCATAAACCAGTGACTTCACGTAGCCCCACAGGAAATAATCGAGAGGTGTCAAATCGCACGACCTTGGAGGCCAATTGACAGGTCCATTTCTCGAAATCAACTTATCGCCAAATTTTGATTTCAGTAAGTCGATGGTTGCGTTCGCCGTATGGCACGTAGCGCCATCCTGTTGAAACCACATCTCCTCCGGATCAATGTCATCCATATTTTCAAACAAAAAATCATTGATCATGGTGCGGTAACGATCTCCATTGACCGTAACGCGAGCTCCGGCCTCATTTTTGAAGAAATAAGGTCCGATGATGCCACCAGCATGAAAACCGCACCAAACAGTGCATTTTTCTGGATGTAATGGAGTCTGTAGGGTCTCTTGTGGATTGGTCTCACTCCATATGCGGCAATTTTGCTTATTAACAAACCCGTTAAGCCAAAAATGCGCCTCATCGCTGAACACAATTTTGCGATAAAACAACGGGGCGAATCGACGACTGATTTTCAAAGTAAATTTGGATAATTTCGTAGCGTTGTTCAAGCGTGAGTCTATTCATGATGATTTGTCAGAGTATACTGAAACAAATAAAAAAAATGTTTCATCAAAATTTAATTTTTTGTGTTACTTTTTACAATTTAAAGTTCTATCTAGCTTAAAAAAACACCCTTTAGCAAGCCGTCGTTCAATCCCATGTTAGCAGATTATTATAACAAGTGCTGTTTGGTTTTGAATATTTCTGTGTTTAAGTTATTACATTTTTATCTTAAATAATTCATTTCTTTAACTATTATTTCTGTTCTGTTGTTAGCGTAAAAGAATAAGTCGCAATAAATCTAAATATTAGTTTTATTTTTAATTAAAAAAAAAAAAAAAAGAAATGAAATTGTTCTTTGATTGATGTATTTCTTACACTGTCAAACATGAGTGTGTAAAAACCTTTCTGGTATATAATCATCAAAGCATAGATTTTGAAAAGATTTTGTGGATAATTTATTGATGATTGGTTTTAGAAAACCACATTTTTATATGAACTACAAACACAACTAAATTAGTAATCAAAAATATCCATCTAAAACTGAGGTGATACTTTGCGAATTTTTAAAATTGTTTCAAAACGGATAAAATGTGTAAATCACACATTTTTAAAACGAATTGGTTTCAAAAAATATATATTTCTCTCACTCATCGGAATAGCTTATTATTGAGTTATCGCACATGTTATGAAAAATTTAAATTAGTTATATTAATAATGTTTATTGGAAATTGAATAAGTTTTGTTAAATTAAACCATAACCAGTTTTCAGCTCAATTACAAAATTTGTTAAAATTATTAAAAAAAAATATTATGTAAGAATAATTTTCACATCTGCTTTGTGATATAAAAATTATTATTGATGCAAAAAAAAGTTAAAAATAACTCAAACAAAGTGAAAGTTAAGATAAAAAAAAATAAATGATACCACCCTGGCTCGTCGTTAACATTCGCCAGAATTTTTAACGTCAAAACATAAATTATTTCGATGTCGTTTTTAAGCTTTACTTTGTAAAAATCTTGAATCAATAATCTTGCCTGGTCTCCGATAGGTTTGTAATAGTTGAAAATCAGTTATTTTTCGATCATGTAAATCAAGCAGTAAGTTAATTAAAGTTGAAATTAACTGTATTAAAAAAATAATAAAAATAAAATTAAAATAAATAGGCTGATAAATAGGTTCAAAATCGTTAGGAGTAAGATAATTAAGTGCAAGGCAACTATAACTTTTCTAATACGTTGCCGCAATTCAGGTATAGTTCCGAAATTCATTAGAAATTCTACTAAAAATATTTTTAATATTTTTCATGAAAACGTTTTTGGCGGGACACAAATTCTACAAGCAATTGATAGACACGTACAAATTATGCAGAGCAAGATACTTAATTTGGCATTGAAGCAAAAACATAATTTTTTGAAGGAGAACCAACGAGAAATACAATGGGTTGAAAATAATTTAAGACTATTTTTAAGTAATGAGGATATGCGAAAGTTTTTATTATATGAGGACAATCTATCAAGAAAATTGATTATGAAGGAAAAACAGGTACACAAGAAAAAATTTGATTGTTTAATTGATTTGCAAATAGGGGAATTAGGTATAAGATTCAACAACAAATGGTTTGTCAATAAAACAGATTTAGATATTCCTGTTGATGTCCAGTGGATATTATCTTTAGGTCAAAAACATGCATTACCCATTAGTAAAAGCGATTTTCCAATTATGAGAGTTATTACGGATGGTGAAGATTTTGTTAAAACTTTAGAGAATGTAGAAGAACAGGAAATAGCTAGGTCTCATTTTATTACTGTTGTTGATAATCATATTAATAAAATAAAATTGGATAATAGGGATAAATTTATGCTTAATAAAGCTAAACGTTGCGAAAATTTTTTAAAACAAAATAAAGATGTTCTTGTTTTAAAAGCTGATAAAGGTAATAAGACAGTGGTAATGAATAAAATAGATTATATTTCTAGAATAAATAACATTGTAAGCGATAATACCACATATCAGATACTAAATAAAGATCCAACTTCTAGATTACAAAAGCTAAATAATAATTTAGTTGATGAGCTTTCTAAATGTGGGGTTGTTACACTGTTGGAGAAGAAAAGTTTGATAACAAACATAGCAATCGCTCCAAGATTATATGGGTTACCAAAAATCCATAAAGAAGGTTTTCCTTTAAGACCAATATGTTCTTCGATTAATTCACCATCGTATGAACTTTGCAAATATATAACTAACATTCTTCAAAACATAACAGTGAATTCTAAGTATAATGTCAAGAACTCTATTCAATTTAAAGATAAAATTAAAAACATTAGGGTTAAAAGTGATGAAAAATTAATATCTTTAGATGTTGTTTCACTTTTTCCTAGTGTACCAGTTGAACTTGCTATTAATATTATTGAAGATAACTGGAGCAGATTATCAGAATTCACTAACATGAATAAAAATTTATTTTTACGGATTCTTAGATTTTGTATAATTGATAGCAGATATTTTCAGTCAGATAATAAAATTTTTTCACAAAATAAAGGACTACCTATGGGATCCCCAGCTTCTCCCGTTGTAGCGGATATTGTTATGGAGAAGTTATTAGATTCATGTTTAGACAAATTGAGAAATAAACCTAAAATCTTAACTAAGTATGTAGATGATTTGTTTTGTATCATAAAAGGAGAAGAAGTTGATATGCTAATGTCAACTTTAAATTCGTTTGACCCCTGCATTAAATTTACAATTGAGACAGAATCAAACAACAGAATTTCATATTTAGATACATTAGTTTTAAGAAAAGATAATAGTTTGTTAATAGATTGGTATCAGAAACCAACGTCTTCTGGAAGAATAATTAATTATTACTCAAAACATCCAAAGAGAGTAATAATAAATACCGCAAAAAATCTTATAGACAGAGTATTTAATATTAGTGATATTAGATTCCATAGGAAGAATAAAAAAGTACTTAAAAATATATTAATTGAAAACAGTTTTCCTAAGGACCTTGTTTGCAAATTAATTAGACAATATGATAGCAGAAATAGATCAGATGTTAGTGTAGAAACAAAAATTTATAAATCATTAGCGTATGTACCTGGAATGTCTGAAAGGTTACAGAGTTCTAGTATATTTGATAAAAGAAGATATAAAATGGCACACAAGATTTATAAAACAGTTGGAGGATTATTTAGTAAAACAAAAGATAGAATTAGTAAGCTAGATAAGTCGAATTTAGTGTACAAAATACCTTGTAGCGGTAATGATAGTGAACAATGTGACAAGGTATATATAGGAACAACGAAGAATAAATTGAAGACTAGATTAGCAGGACATAAGACAGATCAGAAATATAGAAATATTAATTCGTCTCAGAAGACTGCTTTGTCTATTCATTGTCGGGATTTAAATCATAACCCAGATTTTAATAGTGTTTCCATATTGAATACAGAAAATAATTATAGGAAACGTTATATGTTTGAGATGCTGCAGATAATTAATGTACCATTAGCAAATAGAATTAATTTTAGAAAAGATACTGAAAGTTTAGCGCAGAATTATAGGCATCTAATTTATAAAAATAAAGTAATAAATTAGCATATTAAGAAATCTATAATTATGTTAATTACATTATGTTAAAAATGGTTTTTGTGTATTTTAATTTTTTGTGACACTTTATGTTGAATGTATTTATGTATGTATGTTAATATTATTTTCATTTCCTTTCAAATAATTTATAAACAAAAAATCAAAAATATTCCTGAAGAAGTCTTCCGAAGGAAGACGAAATATTGAATCAAATAAACACATTTTTTAAAAAAATTTTATAAAAAAGACCTCAAGCTTGAAGATCATTTCATCTTAATTTAAGAAAAAGGTCGAAAAATTAGGATAAAGAAGAGATTAAAAATATTATTATTAAAAATAATATTCCTTGTATATAAATATAAAACAATATGTTATTTGGTTTTTTATGAACCGGTTTTGTGAGTGGAAGTTTTGCATGTATGTTTTATTAGTGCTCAAATCGGTAAAAACATTTTTTAAAATAAATTTATTGATTTTTCGTTTATAATATATAAATTAGATATTTGGTTTTTGTACATTTGCACATCGGATTTTAGTTCAAGTTAAGTTTCTTATGAATGATTATTTACAATACAAATTTGCTGTGATCAATAATTTTTGGTTGAAGAAGACCAGAAAAAATACCAAATTTCTTTATATTTAGGACAACTAGCTGTTTCGTAGCCGCTACACTACTAATCAGCACCCATTTTCGAAATTGAACTCGGGTCATCACGCATCATGAATGGCTGCCTTAACCATTCAGCCACCGAGCCATTGAATTATTATCGTGTCTATATTCATCTCATTGAATCACGTTCGTATTTTGTTAATTATCCGCATTGTTTGTAAAGTGTTCGCTGTCCCTCAACAAGTGGCTACGAAACAGGTAATCTTCAAAAATTATTGATCACAGCAGTAAAAAATCTTAAGAAGAAACTTAAGAAAGGAAAAACTTGAACTAAAAGCCGAAGTACAAATGTACTAAAACCAAAAAACTAATATTTTTTTATTTCCTGATTGGAAAAAGCAACCATAACAATTAGTTTAGCATTTTGTTTAAATAATGCAATAAGTATTAACAAAAAATAAAATCCGCATGTTATTAAATTGCACTGTAATTTAATTTGAAATCTTTCCTTTTTTAAGGTCATCGTTTACAATCTTTCGATCCTTCGGCTTATGACATTTACGCAAGTCTTTATCATTATGTTCCTGACATACGTCTACAGGCCGTCAAAACTTTAATTAACAGTCTTAAAGATTTCCAGAAGAGGCCTCAAAATCTTCAACTTCTCAAAGAGTGTTTGGCAGATCGCATAAATGATGACAATGAGGATATTGTAAATCAAATACTAAAATTGTCCACAGCTGAAATAATAGAAATAATGGGTTGTCAGAAATTTGTTGAAGCGCTGGCAAATATTTTATACAAAATACAAATAAATCCCCAGCAATGGGCCGGCTTAAGTGTTAATGTTGTAAAGCATCTAATTTCACAAGAGGTGGTGCACGAATATGATACCAACTTATTGTTTTTTATTTTAATGTCAGTGCTGTTTCCCATTGACAATGACGTGGTTAGCGCTAATGCTATATTGGAAATTATCGAAAGTCCTTTGGCTGAAAAAGTGAAATTGTTAAAAGAATTACATGTGGAGCCTGAAAAATTCAGCATCAAGAACTTTAAAGCTCAGTTTTTAGATGCAATAGCTGCTGCAAAGGATATACCCACTGCTATGGAGTTATTTGCCAGCGTCAATACACAGGGGGAGGGATACTTTAAACAAGCACTGGAACTGTATCATTTTCTTATCTTGGTTACTGCCTGTTTGAAACAACGTTATTCAGCCAATCAAAGTTTACAAATGTTTAAACTTATATCTGCATACAGCAAAAAATTTCCGATCAAATACATGCCCAAAGAAGTAACAAAATCGGCTAGCAAATTCAAATTTATACCCTTGCAGTTATTCTGCGACTTCTTGGTCACCCTGACGATACACACAAATTTCCAAAATCTATTAAAACAGTGTTGGAATGATGATGCAGCCTTGGAGTTACATTACTTCCTTAACGTTTTCCAATATTTGGTTAACGAATGCTTTAAGATCACTAAAGACGAAGAAGAGCAGAACGAATGGTTTAAAGTGCTTAAGGATTTGTTTGATACAGTTTTTCAAGACGCCTTCAGCAAGGCAGGATTTCTGGTGAACTTTTATGTTTATGAACATGTGCCGGCAATAGAAGACTATGTAATTTTACGTTTAAGAGGCTTTAAACTCATGCAAACATTAATGCGCAATAATTATAAGTACAAGTTGAAATTGTCCTTTGTACATGTAATGAAAATCTGCATTGCTTTGTCCTTTAACTCACAAACTATGCGTTTGGAGGCTTTGGAAACTTTGAAAATAATTTATAAAGACGATCATGCTTTAAATGACATACTCAAAGAATTTGTTAAAGCTGTGTTGGAACGGTCCGAGGAAATATCGATGGACCATGAACAATTTCCTTTGGTATTTTATACCATTATCAAGGGCTGTAAGGGTACAATGGGAAAGAAGATTTTAGGCGATGTGTTGGATTTATTAAAAAAAGATACAAATTTGGATCAGGCTGTTTTAAGCCAACAATTGTTGCAGCTGTTGATACTCTTCAACGACCATAATATAATGATCCAATTGATGCCCTTGGGTCTCACAGCTTTGCAGAAATTCCATTTGGAAGCTTCTATAAAAATATTAAAAGAACCTTATAACAAAATTTTGAATCTGGTCATTGACCATTTCAATTCTCAAACAGTGGAAAATATTTTAATGGACGAACCCAAAGCCTGGCAATTAATTGAGCAAATATTCCACAACCAACTTGTATTCATGGCTGTTGGAGGCGACTTGAAACCCTTGCCCTGTGTTTTCTTAGAAGCTTTAGATGAATATGCTGTTGAAAAAATGCCCCCTAAATTTAAACAAAATTTATTGAAGTTGATTATCAAAACTTTGGCAGAAATGGAAAATGATACAATCTTTTTGGCAGCCAATAAGTTGTTGAAAAAGTGTTCTATAGATTGCAAGCCATTGCAGGCTATAATTGAAGGGATGCATCAAATGCAGGAGAACAAACTAAAGACAACGGATATTAGAAAGTCGTTAGCCAAACGTGACAACACCAAACCTTCAGCGGTGCATACGAATTCGTTAAACTGGAAACAAGGTGTAGTTTTAATGGAGCTATTGGAAAACAAAAAGAAACTAAAACATACCGAATGTTTGATACCTGCCTTGTTTGAGCTTTTAAACAAATGTTTGGCAGTCGAACAACAATCACTGGTAGAGTACACCAAACAGTTGGCTTTGTCTGCTTTACTGCATTGTTGCCAAAAGGCTGCAGAAGAAGGTTGTGATTTGCAAAATACTTTGCCCAAATCTACTTTCCGTATGGATCAGGTGGTGCACTGTTTAAGGACTTCACAGAATCCTCAAACTCATCATAATGCCCTGCTGCTACTTTCTCACTGTGCCACGCTATTTCCGCAAGAAGTTTTGCTCAATATAGTGGATATTTTTACATTTATGGGTTCCTCTGTGGTTAGACATGATGATGCCTTTAGTTTTCATATTATAAATGGTATCATAACTTCCATAGTGCCCATTTTAGTCAAGGAAAAATCCTCGGTTGTACCTGTGCTAAAAGTATTTTCCGATATAATGCTGGATGTGCCAGAACACAGACGGCTACCGCTGTATACAAAACTTATGCAAACTTTAGATGCTGAAAATTATCTGTGGATGTTTTTGTGTATTGTTTTTGAAGCCCATGTTGTAGACGATGAAAAACAACGCTTGCTGCAAAAGAAGTGTAAAAACCGCTCTGCTTCAAATCCGGATGAAGTACCTAAACGTATGGAAATTGTCTTAGAGTTGGCGAATGCTTTCGAGCCCCAAATCATTCTGGCAAGTTGTATAAATCTAATGAAGTATATCGAACAATTGCCCATGCAAGAAGAAGACATAGCCAGAAAGTCGTTAACTAATTTGGATAATATTGAAGCTACCTTGTTTGATGTAAACAGCCGGCCTGCTAAACAGTTGCGCCATTATAAATACATAATCATGCAATTTCTATCAGCTGTTACAAATTCGCAAGGGTTCCTGCAACGAATTGCTTTACTGAATAAAAACGATTTGCTGACCATGAAACCATTTTATCAAAATTTCATTATACGCATATTATCATATATTCCTATGGTTACTTCGGCCGCAGAGAAAGCCGCTGATAATTCCCAGCAAAAGTTCTGGAAAGTTATTTTACATCATTCACACGACGTTTTAGATAACGCCATTTCTTTGCTTTCGCCGGAAATGTTCTTAGTTGTGGTCAACGGTCTCTTGCAACATCAAATCTTAAGTGTACGTAAAAAAGTTATGGAGCTTTTAATCAGCAAATTGCAACAAAAAGATTCATACTTCTCAAATTGTGATGATAAATATTTCCATAATCTGCTGCAGACTCTGGTCGATGTTGTGGCCAATATTTTACCTAAAGATGACGCGCAGGATAGTTCGCAACAAAATGAACTGGTATTCTTACAACAGACCGCCTTAATCGCCATTAAATTGCTATCGAAACTTTTTGCTCTCAATCACATTGCAGAGTTTAAAGAGATATTGGGTATTCTAACGAAAATCGTTAAACAGCGGTCATCAATTTCGAAAATTGTTTTGGTCACCGTCGTTTTGTGTATGATTGAAATCAGCTCCAATCTGAAGGCTCATTCTTTGGCTCATCTGCCCAAATTTATGCCAAAAATGATTGAAATTCTACAGGATCAGGCTGAATTGGTACGCGCACATCCACCGGACAATGTGTGTATAGCAATTGTGACGGGTAAGCAAACATTTTTTAAAAACTATACATTTTTTAACATTGTTTTACTATTGTTCTTGTTGTTGTATAGGGTGTTTTTTTATAGAGGTATATTACTATGAAATGTATAAACGAAAAATTTATTTTTTACATTGACATGAAACTTACTTTGATCGAATGATAATATTCGGACATTACAATTAAAATATGACCGCCTTGGCTGACACGAACGTGGTTTATTTAATCCTGAGGTCAAAGTTTTGATGATTTTTGCCAACTGCCCATGCAACTCATCAAACAGTTTTTCTGGATTTAATGGTGTCGCTAAACAGAACTTGCTAATGAAAATCGGGATCAACGGCAATCTTGTTGTGGGCATATTTGCACAATTTGGATGCGTTCTTCGGGCGTCAATATGTTCATGTAGAAATTTGAAACCAAATTAAACATAAATCATTTAACAGCTGACAAAATGGCCGCCAGTTAAAAAGCCTAGTTTTATACCTCTATAAAAACACTCTTTAGGAAATCAAAAGTTGCAGTGTATACTTTTATATATATGCTAAAATTTTAACAAGGTCCTGTCTTTCTGACATTTAATCAGCCTTTATATCCGCCAGCACTGGTGATTTGTTAACAGAGTAAAATTTTACTCTGCTAAAAATAGTGGTTTTTGTCTGTGCTCTAAAATTCGAATTAGTTTTCAGCCAAATAAATGTACATAAATACACATAATTGATATACAACTTTGCTTCCGCAAAAAACTATACATTTATGCTTCACTATACATTTATGATTCAAAGATAGCATTTGATGAGCCGCAGATTTCGTCATAATAAAGCAGAAAATTAAAAACTCCCGGGAAATGACGAGAATTTATCTAGTAAGCTGACAAATGGACTAATATTTCGATGGCATTATTATACTATTTATTTCGACTACCACTTATCGCTACATCCATCCATCGCAAAACGGCGGAAGCAAAGTTGTACACCTATATAGAGCCCCATCATACATATTCGCATGGAAATTGTGTCCTATGCAAAGAACTTTTCTCGAGAAATCAGAGGAAAGACCAGAAAAATGTTGGTTGGAAAAAAATAATTTTAAAACGTTCTTATGTTCAACAGTTTATGAAGTGTTCTACATTCCATCTTGAATATGATGAGCATTAATTTACCTTCAACTCAAACTTCCCGTATCTTAGTTGATTTATTTAGTTCCCAAAATTGAAAAACAAGCTGTCAATTTTTTTCTGTCGAAATTCCACAGACGCTGAGATATGTGCCATCTACCGGAACAAAGAATATACAGTGTTGGCGCTTGTCCTAAAATGCATCATTATACTCGTATTGTCTAACAAAACAGTAACACTATACACACATACTTGCTTTTGATATAAAAAAAACTTATCAGCCAGTTCGTCGATGTCAAAAGCATAAGTTCGTTCGCATTCGAAGCGAAAGAATATTGATTTGTGCTCGTCTAACTTTATTCAAAATTCTATTAAAATTGATAAGTACATAACAACGAATAATAGTGAGATAGATAAACCTAAATTGATTCGAATGTGAGTGACTAGCTTTCTTTCGCTTTTTACCACTTTTCCGATATTGAAAGTGGCCGTATATTCACGTTTTGAATATAAAAATATTCTAGTTGCCTACAGAGCGCAGACCAGCGACTCGCTCAGAAAATTTGTATAAAAACCGCTAATATTTTAAAATTTTTATAGACGTGTTACTCGCTTGTGTTCTGTAAACGACATATTTAGTAAAAGGAACTTGTATTCCTTACAAATCTTTGAAGTTTTTTCTTTACCAATTTTGTGAAGTATATACTTAAAAAATTATTTTAAAAAATTTTGGTGCGTTTTTTCTGAAATACCACGTTTTTCTCCCATTTTGGTGCCTTTTGAAATTTCAAAGTTGGCCACGCTGCTCATTTGCGGTATTTAGTAATCACACTTTAGACCAGGGGTGCCCAAAAGTTCTATATGGAAAAGCAAACATCAAAACATTTAAGGAAAAACTACTTTTATCTAATATTTTCTGTTGTAAAAAGCAAAACAATTTACAAAAACAAAGTTTAAACTGATAATCACGACAGCGATGTTTGCACTTTAGTAGATTTTTGAAAGGAGGCCAAATTTTAAATTCATAGTTTAACAAATAGACTTAATTGTAGAAAACTTGGGGCAATTGTGTCATTATTGTGGTTTTAAAAATTTTATTTGGCATTACGGTTCCAAAGTTTAAATGAACAAAAATAATAAAAATTCAACACAATAACTGAAAAATGGTTGCGTTTGATCAAATTTGTAGTTTTTTCTTAAACGCCTATAATTTTTAAACTGCAGGGGATAGATTTTTTTTCTGATTTTTCTCATAGTGCTTACCATTAATCCTGGCACCCCGTTACGGTTTGACGTTTAGTTTTGAGACACCCTGTATACAAAATATGAAGCTGATTAAAATTTAAAAATAGAAGGATATTTAATTTTTAGTCTCATTTATCATATTAAATTTTTAGTCTGATAATTTTTATAAATAAAATTGATTTTGTTAATATTTATATGAGAAGGATATTTAATAAGCTCCAGAGCAGAGGTGTTTCCAAATAGTTTATGTCTTTGTTCGAATAGTAGAGAGCACTCTGTCAGAATATGTATGATGCCTACTGTTATTATGTTTGCTTTTTTAGAGGTCCATTCATGAGAAAATAGGACATTGCTTCGCCGCAAATGAGAGAATATTCTGATTTTGTCTCCCTCAGTGGGGTAAATTGGTTGACAGTTTTGTGTGCTTATGATTGAGTAGTGATAATACGCCGGTGGTTTTTGGTCGAAATTAAACTTGATATGATTGCGGGTATGGTGTCGAATATGATTCTTTTCCAATGTGCTGTTTGTGGCGATAAGAGCATAAGAAGCGAATTTAGCATCAAAGCCTGCCTTATTCGCAATAATATAAAGGGAACCCTGTGTATTTTTATTCGATTTGAGTTAGAAATTAAGGAATTTCGTATTAAACAAAAAGTAATTTTTATGAATATCACCGTAATTTTTTTTAAAGTTAAAGGTAAAATGCTTGAATTCCAAATTTAATACTTTTCTCGTACATGCCGGACCACAATTTTTAGTAGCGAAGCTGCTAAAGAAGTTGGTACTTTTGCACTGAAAATAAGCTAAATAACAATTACTTCGTGTGACGGCGATACACGTACAATTTTAAACAGCACTAGAGTTTGGCCAACATTCTTAGTATTCTCAGGAAGTTATTTAAATGTTTTGAAGTGTCTCCAAATGTTCACGTTTGTACTTCTATTCACCTATCTAATTATATGATTAATTTTTTTTAATTTTGCAACAACGAGTATTATCGTGAAAATCTAAAGTATTTCTTTGTCAAAATTTATAAATAATTTTTTTATTTATTTCCACATTTCAGGCATGCAAAAACTTTGCGAGGCGTTGCCTCTTTTCTTGGGACCCTATATTGTGGATATTATAACCGCCTTGAGTTTAATCGGTACCCGCATAGCCGCACAAAATAACGAAAAGGACCAAAGATCAATCAGCGCTTTACAAAAGATAAATGCCATCTGGACGAAAATAGCCACTGAAGTACCCGTGCGCACTTTAGTACCCAGCTGTGCAAAAGCTTACAATAAATTAATCACCAACAAAAACTACGCTGATATAAAAGTCCTAATGAAACTTCTACACCAGTCGCTGACAAATGCTAGCAACAATGATTTGGCCACTGTGCGTAGCGAACTGACAGATCTATTTATGGAAGCTGTGGAGTTCCGTGCACAAATGAAGAACTCTAAACTTGATATGGATAGCATAAATTCAACGGAAGCCAGCATAATAGATGCTCTTGTTGCTTGGGTATTGAAACTGTCGGAGAGTTCATTTAGGCCTCTGTATCATAAACTGTATAATTGGGCTTTACAGGAAAGTGGACAAAAGGAAAACATGTTAACTTATTTCCTTTTGACGAACAAAATTGCTGAAGCCCTTAAGTCTTTATTTGTACTTTTCTCCAGTGATTTTATTGAAGATGCTGCCCGTTTGCTCAACGAATCGAACGCCAATAAAATCGACATAGAGCCTGATACAGAATATTTAACCGTAGAGCTGCTAAAGGCAATTTTGCAAACATTGTTTAACATATTCCTGCATGACAGCAAAGATTTCGTGAATAATAAACGATTTGAATATTTGATGCCGGCAATTGTTGATCAATTAGAAAATCGTTTAGTTTTGGAACAAGATTCGCTACAAAAACTTTTATCGGATTGTATAGCCCAACTGGCAGTGGACGTGTCCAATGATGTCTTGTGGAAACAACTCAACTATCAAGTGTTACTTAAGACACGCACCACCGTACCCGAAGTACGCATATTCGCCTTCAACTCTTGTGTGGAAATAGCACGAAAATTGGGTGAAGATTTTACAGCACTGCTGCCCGAAACTGTACCCTTTATAGCCGAATTATTTGAAGATGAAAATCCTCGTGTCGAAAAGAACACCAGAAAAGCTGTTCAAGAATTGGAAGTTATTTTAGGAGAATCACTACAAAAATATTTGTAACAAACAGTAAAAGTTTAAAACACATTAATATTTTAATTCATAGCTAAAATTAAGATACATATGTAGGTATGTATGTAAACACTTTACATATAAAATATATATACAATATGAACAAGAAATTTCTTTTGGAGCTTAATTCGAAAAATCTTTTTTGCAAATTAAAATTTTATTTTTTAATTATTAAAATTTACTTAAATTAACAGTTTTTCTTATTATATACATGATATTTTTAATTGTTGGATGTCATTGGAGAAAATCAATGATTTAGTTAAAAAGAAAAATACTCGAACCGCTTTAAGTTAAAGCTTATTTGCAATTTTCTTTGTTACGCTTGTCAAAAACTTTGCGAATTTAAATAAGATTCAAGTTAAAGGAATATGTTACAACATTTTATAACAGATTTTGATATCGGTAATAAAATGGAAATTTGCAATAATTAAATATAGAACATAGAACAAAATTGCAACACGAAAAATCAAATATAATATACATAAATTAGAGTTGAATCACTTATTTATCGTAGTATAGGTTAAATTTGGTATATGAAGATTGTTTTGAGTGTTGTCAGCCGTTTCTTTATCATCAGGCGTTTCTGGATCTTCGCGTTCTTCCTCCTCATCAATAATACTAATGTCACGTATGGAAGGACGATGACTGCGACGCCAACCTTGAAATAAAAACAATTGAGTTTTTATTCGCTATTTTAGCTTCTAACATTGATACCAATAAGATATTATAAACAGCTTTCATTTCATAGGAGCTACCCTAATCATCAGTAGACTTTGTGTTTTGATAGGTATTATTAGAGCATTTTTCTTTTTAAATTCTCAACAATTTATTTGTTGGGATATAAAGTTAAATGTTTGAGAATATCTTTCAAAGATTTCCAAAGTCTACTGATGATTAGGGTAGCTCCTATGAAATGGCGACATATAGATAGCTGGGAATCATAGAAAACAAGCTGTTTATAATTTTTTCTTGAAATAAAATTTTATAAATGTTTTTTCGCCTAGAAAATTATTAGTTTTATACCTTCAACAACTTGAGGTTGTTTTGTTTTCGTCAAGAGTCTGCTGCCCGTAACCGAAATTAATATGGCGCCCAACGGAGCGGTCAGTACAATGGATAAAACAGCCATTGTCTGCACTACATATGCATAGTGTTTGTCCTTGTCGGTAGCATCTTTGGGCAAATTCTTCATAGCTACTGGGCCCAAAGCTGCTTGTACTGTGGCCTTTGACATCCAAGACAGGGCAACAAAGAACTTTTCTTTCACATTTAACTTATCGCCGAAAGCAATGCCAGCTGTACACAATATGCGTAGGACGGCGCCGACCACTATACAACCAGTACCCACAGACACAATATCGGGATCAAGTGCAGAGATCTACAAAAGGAAAGAGAAGTTACGTTACTTTGCATTTAAGGTGACGATATGTTTATACTAGATTTTATGCAGATATTTCCAACTTACCTTGACTGTTGCCCCTGTTATACCGAATAGGATTGGCTCGAATATCATCCAAAATATTTCAAAAGCAGTTGAAACGGGGTTGTCTTCCACTTCCCAGCCCTGTTTACACCAGAATAAATTCGAAACAAAAGCTGAAAATACAGCTGCCAATGGACCAGCACCTTCATAGCCAATTTCATCACTGCCATAAATGGACATTAAGCCGCCAGCAAATAGCATAATTGTACGTAACGGTACCACATATGGATCACCTTTTTCGGGGAAAAATCTTGCCACATAACCCCAAACAACACCAAAAGCCAAACCACCCACAATACAAATTGGAGCTTGAGATATTTGATAGCCAATGCCACGATCCGCGAACATAACGCTGCTAATAATGCCGAAAATGGCCACTGATAAAGCATCATCAATGCCGGCAACAGCAATAATTAAAGTGGGTATACCCTTGGCCACACCGTAACCTTTTGTGCGCAAACGGAAAAGGCAAGGTACCACAACAGCAGGAGAAACGGCTGCAATAAGAGAAGCCAAAAGGAAAGCCCATACCCAAGGCAAATCGAGTAAGAAGTGGGTAGTTAATCCAATAACGGTACACTCTAAAATCCAAGGAATAATGCCCAATTTTAAGATGGTCTTGTAGACCTTCTTAAAAGCTTCGGGCTCCATTTCGAGACCAGCTCGTATTAAAATAATAGTTAAAGCAAATTTACGCAAATGAGCGGTGACTTTTGAAAAGTCACCATCTAAATTGGTCCAGCCAACATTCTGCAATGAACCGCATCGTTATGCAATCAATATTTTTTAAAACAAAAGCGTTTATTTTTTTTAACTCACCTGAAATAATATGCCGACCAGCAACATACCTATTAAACGCGGCAATGTTGTCAGCGATATTAGAAATCCGCCAAAGTTCGCTGCCACCGTCAACACAACCAAACTGAACAGCTGACCACCAGGGGCAGCAGAGTCTCCTATAATCACATACGCCGTTATCCAAAGCAGCACTCCTATCAATATTAGCACCAGTATGCGAGCAAATTGCCTAAACGAGGGACACAAGGGGTAGGGACACAGCTTTTGCCAATGCGGTGGTTCCCATGATGGTAAGTTGTCTTCCCCTCGACACTTAAAACAGAATGTGTACAGCCAGGATTCTTCAATGCTGTTGGTGCCGGCGGAGGATAACTGCTGTTGCTGCTGAGCAATTTTAGCATTAAGAGAATCTAAAGCGTTTATTCTGTAGGGTCTATTGTCTGCAAGTAAAAGAGTGATATTATTTATTAGTGTTTTTTTTTTTTTTTTTTTTTTTTTTTTTTTTTGAGAGGGAGTGTGCTGGAATTATCTATAATTAATAACTCACAATTATAATCCAACACAAAAGTTTTGCAAAAATATGACAACACATAATATTATATGTAAAAGTCCAAAGAAAAGCGATCCTTTAATAGGAATCGATAAGTACTCCTCTCCTACCTCACGATGGCAGGTTTACTTTAATTTTGGTCAAATCAATGCAAATAATGATCTATTGAGATATCTCTTTTTGTTTTAAGTGAAACATTTAATATGAAATTTAATGTTTGATACTTACTTATGTCTTCAATTCTAAAATACAGGGTGGATGCTACCAAAAAAAAAAAAAAAAAACGTAAAAAATTATAAATAGCTTGTTTTCTATGTTTCCCAGCTATCTATATGTCGACATTTCATAGGAACTACCCTAATCATCAGTAGGCTATTTATAATTTTTTACTGGTATAAATGTTAGAAGCTTAAATAGCGAATAAAAAACTTAATTGTTTAAAAAAACGTAACTTATTTTCTGTGTAACTAACCTGTTCCAATTTTGTTGTATTTTATAGATTGATCTTCAAATTTAACTAAAATGTAGAATTGGGACAATGAAAAAAAAAAATTGGATAGGGCATGCTTGCACGTTCTAGAGTGCGTTGTTTCCGTTCAAAGAGAATATAGGCGCACGTTTGGTGGCACTCCTCCTAGCAGATGGAGTATAATGACGCTCGTAAAGAGTTTTGCCGAGCCTGGCACAATCGTAAGAAGGCCTTATCATCGAGATTCCTCAATTCGGACGCAGGAGACTATTGCTGCTGTAGCTGCTGCCATACAATCCAATCCTAGAGTTTCGACAAGGAGCTCATCTGCTCAAATGCGTGTCAGCAGACACTCACTGCAGACAATTTTGCACCAAGATTTAAATTTATTTCCATATAAGATTCAATTAACAAACAAACTGAACCCTAGAGACTTCCCAGAAGATCATTCAAATGGTGTCAGAAGATGAAAACGTGTGGATCTACATATTTATGTTTGATCAGGCACATTTTGATTTAAACGGCAATGTTAACAAACAAAATTGTCGAATATGGAGTAATTCTAAGCCACAGATACTCAATCAGATGCAATTACATCCACTTCGCATCACAGTGTGGTGTGCAGTTTCCTCAAGTTTCATTGTCGGGGCTTACTTTTTCGAAGAAAACAGTCTTAATATTATAGTCAATGGTGACCGTTTCTTAAAAGATGTTGAAATAGTTTTTCTTTCCAGAATTGCGCCGAAAGAAAATCGCTTTCAACACTGTTTGGTTTCAACAAGATGGGGCAACTTGTTACATAGCCTCGCCTGTTATGACAGAATTGGGGCAAGAATTTCCCAAAAACTGATTTTAAGAAACTGCACTTTCCGTTGGCTTTCCAGGTCTCCTGACCTCACTATAACTGATTTTTTTTTTGTGGGGTTATTGCAAACAAGAAATTTACAAAAAAAACCCCAAGAAATTTGGATGATTTAAAGCAATACATTCGAACGGTAATTCAGACAGTTCCCGCTACAACACTCCAGGCAGTAATGAATAGCTTTTTGATAAGAAGTCGTACAAGTGTCAACGAGGGTAGAGTCTAGTTGAATTCAATTATTTGCAAAACTTAATGAATTACTTTAATAATTACTAAAAAAAAAATAAATTACCAGTAAAAAAAAAATTATAAATAGCTTGTTTTCTATGTTTCCCAGCTATCTATATGTCGACATTTCATAGGAACTACCCTAATCATCAGTAGACTTTGGAAATTTTTGAAAGATATTCTCAAACATTCAACTTTATATCCCAACAATCCAAATAAATTGCTGAGAATTTAAAAAGAAAAATGCTCTAATAATATCCGTCAAAACACAAAAAACAAGCTTTTCTATTTATAAACGTCTCTAACATTTCTTTACACCTTTCAAACAAATGAACAACCGTTGGTTGCTACGATTTGCTTTTTGAAAGTATCGAAAAGCAGAGAACAAAAATTCAAACAATTAAGTTTTTTATTCGCTATTTAAGCTTCTAACATTTATACCAGTGTTGGGATATAAAGTTGAATGTTTGAGAATATCTTTCAAAAATTTCCAAGTCTACTGATGATTAGGGTAGTTCCTATGAAATGTCAACATATAGATAGCTGGGAAACATAGAAAACAAGCTATTTATAATTTTTTTTTTTACTGGTATAAATGTTAGAAGCTTAAATAGCGAATAAAAAACTTAATTATAAAAATAAATTACATAAACTTTAAAAAAATTTATTTGAGTTTCTTAAAAAAAAAAAAACTCCAAGTCCAAGGTTCATTTTTAAGAGGGTACATCGAGCACTTTTTTTTTTTTGGTGAGTCGCTCTAATATAAATACGTCAACGTCTTTAAATAAATTTCCAAATATTTTAAAACTGATTAATGGATTTATTACAATAAACCATAAAATCAATCATTAAACTCCCCTTGAAAACCAATAAAGATATACGACGAGTATTATCATGTTAACAATTTAAAGTTTAATACGTCTATGAAGTTTAAAATGATTGAAAAAGTCTGAAAGTGATTTATGATAAAAATTTCTATCATGAGTGAGTGATAAACAGCCATTACGAAATCGAAAAAATTGGTTTGCGTTTCAATTAAAGACTTTATCTGGGAAACTTGATGGCACGAAGCAAGCAAAAACATGTAACCAGGGAGACTATTGGTGCGTAGTAATAAGCTGAATGTGCTGTAATACCCCACTCAGCACGCCACCCAGCAAGCTTACAAATTGATAGGTAGAATAATCAATTTTTTATTTCAAGCTATAAATAATCTTTAGCTTTAAAGTTGCTTAATAAAATTTATAATACAGAAATCAAATAAATTGTAAATTATTACGTTTACGTGTTTACTTCTCTATGTATTTAATCTTTTTACAAATCTCATACCAAGGACTTTTATTTTATTTACTTTTTTTTTGTGAGCTTAAACACCACAACCACGCAAATCATGTTATTTAAGTGTAATAAATTTAGCATAAAGTGTTTTAAGTGTAATAAAATAACAAATTAAAAAAAGGAGAAAGTAAATCGTAATGGGGTGTAGCATAAATAAAAACCAATCAAATAAAAAAACGGTTAGTTACAATCATTAATTTGCCATGAATTCTGCTGAAAGATGGATAGACAGAATGTAACGAGGACGTCTTAATTTTTTTTTTTTTTGACTTAAGATAATTTCTAAACAATCACTCCATTGAAGCTACAACCCTATAATAACAATTATAGTCAATTAATCGCTCGTATAACCGACAGTGTTGATAGAAATATCGATAAATTCGCCGATGCATCCACCTAATAACGAATTCGCATTGGACTTGTTTTTACTTCCTTAAGTCAGCTGTTGGCTTAATTTTTACTATATTCACATACTCTTCCGACAAATAACAAGATTTTTCCTTTACATTTATAAGAAAAGTAAAAAAATATGAAAAGTAAAATGCTTGTTTTTTGAGTTTTGAAGGTGTGAGAACATTTTGCTTTTTAAGTTATTATAGTTTTGTTTGCAATAATTGGATATACATATACCGGCATGTTCCAGAAAAGTAGTGGAATGAAAATAAAAAATGATTTGAAAAGTTAACTTTTCATTTTTGTTGTTCTGAAAAAGTAGTAGTTTGTGTGTTTCATTCTCTCGTTCGAACTGAACTTCGAAAATAAAACTTGGATAAATTGTGCAGTAACTAGTACTGACACGAACCATGTTTTCAATTTTATTTATTTTTTTATACAAGCCAGTACTAAAATTAACCATATTTTCAATTTCATTTTAGTTTTTTTTGCCCAAAAAACGACCTGAAAAATTTTATACCTAATGCTTGTTATTTTATAAGAACAAAATTTAAGGCCATGTCAGATTACACTTTGCCGCTTTGCGTGAAGTGTAAAACCTTAACAGAAAAGCGCAAGCAAAAGGTGTATGTCACAATAAAAACTTTCTCAACGCTCACGATTTGTTTATTTATCTAAAAAAATTATGGTTAATTTTGATATTTAATTATTTCTTATCATAATAGAAGTTAGAAATATTATTGGACGCACTACAGAAATTGCTTCTAATTGTTTTCCTAGTGCATAAAGCTTTGGGGCTATTAGAAAAAACTTCAACGAGTAAAAACATGAGAGTTTCTTCTGAACTTTTCGTTTCACGTTGCGTTAAAAGTACTTTATGTGACATGTTTATCTTCGATGTCAAAGCAAAAGCTTTATCTGATACGGCCTTTAGTTAGGTTTATAAAATTCTCCGTTTGCAACGATGATCGTAATTTTTTAAGTGTGAAAGACATGTAAGTAATGACGATGATTCGGACGAGTTAGTGACTCCGTAAACGCTGTAATAAGAGATGATATCGCCAATCGAATTTAGTTAAAATAACAAATACTAGTTTTTTATATAATATTCTTCTTATTTTCCCTATAAATATATGTACAATTGTATCTCAAATAAATATTCCGTCATCTAACCGTCTTATTTCAATGGGATTGTAATTATACTAAGTTTTTTGTAAAATATTTCATTTTCACAATAAAAATAAAAAGTGTTTTCAAACTACTACTTTTTGTGTAAAAGTAGTTTCAAGAACCAGACAATTCACTACAAATTAATGTTCGAAAACAAAACACAAATGAAATGTATAGAGTAGAATGTAGAACACCAAAGCTTGAAATTGAAGTGATTTCAAACTATTTTCACTTCAAAGTAGAATCCAGAACATACCCGATAGTAAAATTTTTGACACATTCTTATGAAACAATAAGAACACAATAACAATAAAATCATTTCGCTCCTACGCAACATACATTTCGCAACATAGTCATATCTCAAAAAATGAGCTTTTCGAGTTAACAATGCAGAATTGTTAACAGTACTACCATTTATATTGTGCCAAAAATTTATTCAATTATTTTTAAACTGTTTCCTTTAGGACATATTTCCTCAAAAAGTTTCAAATGCGTTTTTCTCGAAACGAGCTTTTTTGAGATATGACTATGTTGCAATAAAGGAACGATTTGTGATTGACTTGTTGTTCCCTGCTATACCTTGAAATATAAACCAAGCATACCTGCCCAAGCAAACTCAGCGGAACAATCGACTGATAAAATGCATTCAAATACAATTAAATCTGTGGCATTTTACCATAACAGTTTTTTTTTTATCTGGGACCAGTACTCAGGGGATAACCCCTACACAGGGCTGGGCAAAATACTCACTTTAAGTATTTCAAATACAAGATACAAAATACTTCCCAGTTGTGTATTTCAAATACAAGATACAAAATACTTCCCAGTTGTGTATTTTAAATACAAAATACAACTAAAAACTACAAATACTTTTTTGTCTTTCGATCTCATAAGAATATACCACTCTGGTTTTAGATAAATATTTTATTTTATATATGCACTTAAACTAAGTTGTATATTGTCACATACAACTTAAAAGGGCGTAACTGGCAAAGTATTGAAAGCCTATTAAAAACTGTGGATAGTTGTATTACTGATAATAACTAGACTAGACTAGAATTTTTTTTGTCAGTTATGCTCTTTTTAGGCGACAATATACATATATGTTCATACTTACAACTGCATATACATATGTATACTTATTATGTATCCAAATACTAGAAATAAAGCTGTGTTATATTATATAAAATGTGTTATATTTTTTTAATTATATATATTTAACATTCTATTATATATATTTAGCATTCTATACACGTGTGACATACGTGTGTATATTCATATGATTGTTCTAAACTCGCCAACTGGGAAATTAATAATATTTAGGATTTAATAGATAGCAAATAAAAGATTCATTCGGCAAAACAAGTATTTCCTTCAATAAAAGAAGATAATTTAATAAGTCATCCGACAAACAACCTCTTGTTGGGGAGTGAATAAAATCTGCCGAGGAAAAACATCTTTCTACAGGTTCTGCGGAACCTGCTGCCAAATTCTATAAATGCATCAAAACAATAAAATTCTCATCATCTTTACTGTAACTACTTCTTCTATTGCATCCATGTTCGGTTTCACGTATTTTGTAATCTTTCTCTAAGGTATCTATTGCAAGGTTTTGAATTCGTTGCCTGTCTTTTGATGAGATGATTTCTGGTGACCAATGTATTTTGGAACTAGGGTGGACCCCAATATGGCTCTATTTGCTTCAGGTGTCGTTATATGTCCTTTCTAAGCTCTGCATTAGTTTTGTTAAAATAGAACTGAAATACCTCAAACTATTATATGTATTTGCAATCGATATAATCTGGTTTTCACAGACATTAAGGTAGGCAAAAGTTTTCATAATACAAATTATTTCCCTGTATATAACACAAAGCGTTGGGAAGAGGCTGGTGGCGAATATGTGAAAATTCCTATTGATATCACCTGATTAGTGTAAAATGTATTTGCTCTGGACAAGACAATTGAAAGCTGAATTGCGGTATTGCAAAATAATAAACATTTTAGTGGTCGCTGTTTCTAGCAATTTTAGCTTTTGTGTGAAAAAACTTATTTTGAACTTATAATAAATAAATGTATTTTGTAAAAATGTATTTTTAAGTCATATGTATTTGAAATACAAGATACAAAATACTTTTGAGTTATGTATTTGAAATACCAAATACTAAATACTTTCAGGTCGTGTATTTGAAATACAGATACAAAATACGTATTTGTATTTCAAATACGTATTTCAAATACATGTATTTCAAATACTGCCCAGCCCTGCCCCTACATATGCAGTGCATTGTACTGGAACTAGGAAAATAGGTTGAGATGAAGAGGAAAGAGGAAGTAGTATTCGTGAAGGTTTAACTTAAACAATAATAACACGAAAGACTAAAACAAACTCTATTGCAGCATTTAAAATGTTGGAATTAAATTAGTTAAAACTGATCAGTGCCCAGTGTATATACCTTCGACACTGCTCAGATTAACAAAATTTAGTCCAACACCTTCCACACCACAAGTATTACAAAACATACTAAGTCGACATAACATTTTTTAATTCAATTTTTTTTTGTGAACTTATATTCAACAAATTTTTTATAGTAATCGAACTATAAAAACTTGTACTTACATACATTTAAAAAACTAAAGTTTAAAAATCTCCCTTTTATATGTTGAAAGTATACTTAGCATGATTAGCTTGTTATAAACCAATAAAGTGAGAAAAGGCCAACAAAAATATGCTAAAGTGTGCTTAGCTATGATATACAACAAATTTATAAAATTCAGATAAACAAAAGAATCTTTATGAATTATCTCAAAACTCACTCAACATGTTTCAGAATAGAGCAATCGATATGTATTCGATAAGAAAACAAACTAAAAGCTTAAGTCGAGATAAGATCAAAAAAAGTTTTTAAGGGAAATTTCAATGAGGAACTATATTTAAGAAGAAAAGCAACAATTTTGTGAACAATACGAAAAATTATTTCTGCAAACAAGAATACCATATTTATTCAAATAATCAAATTAGCAGCAGTTTTTACAATTTTTAAAAATCGACTTAAGTTGTTATGATAAATCGGCACAGAAATAATACGAAATTTGATAAGCTTTCTCGTTGCCCTCAAAAAGTAACAAATCCAACAAAACACTGTTTGTAGACTTCATGGAATGCATTCAAACACATTTGTGATTGAGTTACTTGGAATTTTGCGTTCTTTAGATAATGTACGAGGTCTGATTAAATAATAACCGTTATTTTTTAAATTTCGTATGTTCGATTTTCGCATTTTTTTTCTGTTATATTGAAAGAATGGTATTGAAAAATGTGTATAGTAAGGTAATAGCTTAAGTGTATAATGGTGTTTTCTTTTCCGATAAAAAATGCTGCCCTTTAAATGTTTATCATTTTTTCCCGATTACCATCACCCTTATTTTTTTTTTTTGTAATAAAATAATGGCATAGCAAATCGCAAAGTGCCAGGGTATCCCACACAAGATTAAAAATCAACTGAGATAGGTAGGGCATTGAAAAATGCCTACTTCCTCCAGTAGAGGCGCTTGAAGTAACATACGGTTGCATAATGGAATAACTCAGAGACGATCCATAATGTCAGCCTCTTTAATAAAACAAATGAGTTGAAAATAAATAACCGTATCATGTGTATTCAATAGATCAAATAAATTGTTGAATTTACAAAAAAAAAAGTGTGATTTCTTCTTATTTCAACAAATTCTGTACAATGGAAAATTAAATGTTCAGGGTTGTCAATCATGTTGCAAAAGTCACATAAATCAAAAGATTTCCGTCGAATCATATGCAAATAAACACCGCTATAGCAATGTCCACAAAGTAGTCTGTTGATAATTTTAATATCAACCGGATTCCATCCAATATTATTATACCATGGTCTTATAGGAATATTAGGAAAGAGGGAGAAAAAGAAACGGCCTGAAACTTGTGATCTAGATTGAAACGATTCCAACCATTCACATTTCAGCAGATTGTGAATCCGGGAAATGGCGTTATCAAAAGGTAAAGCCTGGTCCAAGAGAGCACCGAGTGACACAGCCTGTTTAGCCAACCAATCAACCTTTTCATTAAAATTTACACCAACATGGGCAGGAACCCAAACAATATGAACTTCCTGAATTTCAGCGTTTCTAATGGAGTTGAAAATCTGAGAAGTCAGAGAATTCTTCGAATAGGCACATTTAAGTAGTAAACATGCATTTTTGCTATCAGTAAAAATAACTAGTCGAGATACCTTATCCTCGATAGCGGTGTCAACAGCCCTTTTGATGGCAATTAATTCCCCAGATAGGGAAGAAAGTCTAAAAGATACTTTGTTCAAAAAAAAATCGACCGGACTCAATATTTAAAACAGCACAACCAGTAGCAGACTCAGTGATAGAAGCATCCGTAGCGACTAAACAGAAATGCTCCAGAGTGTAGGACTCAACTAAGGAAAGATAGTTCATACCATCACCCTTAAAAAGTTGTACATGTGTTATTAGCAGAAAGAAAAAAAAAATGCTAACAAAGTGCCATTTAATAATAATGTACACTCAGCGTTTCAAATATATCATGACTACTCTTAACATACCAACGTTTTAATCACTATTTTTATCTTATAAAAGCTATAATCAGCAGCACCGTTTACTCATCTACAATAACAAAAGAATTTCATATGTGCATAAACACGTAGGAAACAAAGATGTAAAAAAGGGCAGTATCTCCACCTTACTCGAAGTACAGTGTAGGACATGCTACATGTTTTGCCAGTTTTAAGTGCAACATGTTTTGAAAAGGACATGATACACTTTAATAGTGTATCAAATTTTTTAGAAAAGAACGTATTGAACCACTATATGTAGCATAGGTGTAATATTTTTATCAGAAAAGAAAACACCATTAGTGTTTTTAAAAACAAGGGATTTAAATCATCTGAGCCTATTGCGTTTGGCTTGACTGACAACAAAGAAGTCAAAACTTCAGACTCATTAACACAACGAAAGGTGAAGGGATTCTGAATAGAATAACAAAAAAGATTGGCATAAATATTACAATTTGGTACATTAATATTTGCGAACTTGTAGTCAAGGTGCTGACGCCAACATCCAAGTTATTCGTTTTGTGGAACTTGTGACCCAGAACAATTTTACGTATTTCTGTCCATTTCGATTTATTGTCTATTGAAGAGGAAAACTTTCTATCACAAAACATGAATCTGCGGGCAAATTTGTTGCTCTCAGATCATTTCGCTTCTTTATTGCAACATAGTCATAACTCAAAAAAGCTTGTTTCGAGAAAAACGCATTTCAAATTTTTAGTTTCCATACAAGTCTTTGAAAATTTTTTTAGACAATATCTCACAAAGCAACTAGTTTAAAAGTAATTTGAATAAATTTTTGGCACAATATAAAAGGTAGTGCTGTTAACAATTCCGCATTATTAACTCGAAAAGCTCATTTTTTGAGATATGACTATGTTGCAATAAAGTAGCGATTTGTTTTATATCTCTTCTATATACTATAACTACTATCATGCTTTTCTATCAGAAATTTTAGTTTGTGACAAAACCAGGGTGGTTAATTAGCTTTGAGAATTATATTAAAAAGATTTTTTTTTATATATTGTGATATGATAAAAAGTATTCCAGATTTTCTATATTTTAATCAGAAAAGAAATAGATCAATAATGTATTTTGAAACTTACCATAACTATACTGTGAACCATGATCTGATTCATTATCATTGCCAATTGAATTAACTAAAATACTTTTTCTTCTAACGGGTCCAATTTCGGTGTGTGAATGAACTGAGGTCTAAAAACAAAATAAAAAAAATACAAATTAATAAATTAACATTAAAGAAATATAAATTCATAAAATTAATATTTTTTGCAAATTAAATATAAACAAGTAAAAGTAGTATATTCGGCTGGGTTGAATCTAAAATAGCCTTCATGATAGTCACGTATATGTAAAGTATATATTACAAATTTGAGCTAAATATGCTCGGATAAACATATATGGACCGATATCGGAGAAAAAATATTTTTGCCTTGTAATCAGCATTCCAAAAACGAAATCTTTTATGGAAAAATTTGTTTAGGCTTTAACTCGGTTATATATGAGCCGATATCGGAATCTTCCATTTTCTGTATTTTAGTAACCTTCTTTTATAACGAAAATTGCTTTTCAGCAAAAAATAATACTCATGGAAAAATCGGTTTATCCTATATCTTGGGTATATATGTACCGATACAAAAAATTTTCATTATCTGTAGTCTAATAACCTTGTCTTATTATCAGAACTGATTTTAATAAAAAAAAAAAAAATTTTTTTTTCATGGAAAAATCTCGGTTATACCGGGTATATGGACCGATATAGAACATTTTCATTTTCTATATTTTACTAATCTCCTTTTATAATCAGAACTGCTTTGAAGCAAAAAAAAAGAAATTTCATTGGATAATCGTTTTAGACTACATATACATATCTGGGGTATATAACGACCAATATCGGAAATTTTCATTTTGTGTATTTTAGTAACCTTTATTTATAACCAGAACTGCTTTTAAGCAAACAAAAAATTTTCTTGGAAAAATATTTTTAGGCTATATCTCTGGTATATATGGACTGATACCATTTCTCTATTTAATAACCTTCTTATATTACCAAAACTGCTTTTAAGTAAAAACCGATATCCGAATTTTTCATTTCATTCAGGGCTGTTCTGCATATCACTTTTTGTGAAAGTGATTTGAAATCACAAAAAAGGTATTCTGCACACAAAATATTTTTGATTTTTGTGATTTTAAATCGGTTAGCTAACTTGCAATCAATTTGAAATCACATCCCAATTTTTGCACGCACTTTATGTTTAATTTCATAATTTACTACATTAATAATAACTTAATGTGTTTTCTTTTGATTATTTAAGTAAAATCATTTATTTTATACGAAATAATTCATTAAATTAAGAAACAACTAGATACGCTCATTTTGTTGCAAAATTTGTTGAATTATTTTGTGATTTGCTTTATTGGTTTATTTTATTTTACCTTTTATATATCGGGTGGTTAAATTTCAAGGGCCGATGTTGAATGTGAACCACACCTAAACGCCAAGTTTTTTTTCCGAATTTTATTTGACATTTCTCTATTTCAGACTTACTCAATTTAAACCATGGAGAGATACACCAACAACGTGTTAAAGTTATCCAGACTTATGAAAATGGGCGTTCAAATCAAAATGCATATCGTAAAAATCATCTTCAGTGATGAGGCACATTTTCACCTCAGTGGATCCGTCAATAAACAGAATTGCCGCATTTGGGCGAATGAGAATCCAAGAGTGACTGTCGAAAAACTAATGCACCCACAAAGAGTGACTGTTTGGTGCGGTTTATGTGCTGGCGGCATCATCGGGCCGTATTTTTTCCAAAATGAGGCCGGTCAGGCAGTTACTGTGAATGGTGTTCGCTATCGTGAGATGATAACGAACTTTTTATGGCCCGAATCGGAAGATATGGATGTAGACGATATGTGGTTTCAGCAGGACGGTGCCACTTGCCACACAGCTAACGAAACAATTGCTCTTTTGCGCAACAAATTCAATGGCCGTGTTATCTTACGTAATGGCGATGTCAATTGGCCGCCAAGATCATGTGATTTGACACCGTTGGACTTTTTTCTTTGGGGTTATTTGAAAGAAAAGGTATACGTCGATAAGCCAGCAACAATTTAACAGCTAAAGGATGAGATAATTCGGCACATTAACGGCATAGAACCTCCATTATGCCTCAGGGTCATCGAAAATTTGGACCATCGGATGGAGGTGTGCCGCCGTGGCCGCGGCGCCCATTTGGCCAATATTTTGTTCCATGCATAATTGAGTAATACCAATATATCATAATAAAATAAAATTACAATAATTTCCTAAATAGTTTGTGTTTTATTCAAAATCAACATCGGCCCTTGAAATTTAACCACCCTTTATATTGGAAGGAATTTACCCTTTTTGCAAATAATACCGCGAATAAAAAAATTCAACCTGAAAATAAAAATATCAGTAAATTGAACCAAAAAACCAGCAGTTTTTGTGCTTTAGAAGAGTGTAAATCACAATAAATTGTGATTTGCAGAACAGGCACAAATCACATTTGCACTTTTGAAACGACATGTGCTTTGAAATCACGTGATTTTTAGAACAGGCCTGATTTAGAGCATTTTTCTTTTTAAATTGTCAACAATTTCTTTAGATTGTTGGGATATAAAGTTGAATGTTTAAGAATATCTTTCAAAAATTTCCAAAGTCTACTGATGATTAGGGTAGCTCCTATGAAATGTGGACATATAGATAGCTGAGAAACATAGAAAACAAGCTATTTATAATATTTTTTTTTTATAAAAAGGTACTTTCATAGTTTATAATTGTGATAAAAGTTCCAATATTTTTGACAAGCATAGCTTACCGCATGTCTGTGTTTGTTGTATTATTGTAAATTTGCTCTGTTAATGAACCCTGGTGTGCAGCATATTCAAAACACTTCTTTGCTTTTTGGTTACCCTGTTTTCTATTTCTAAAACCAAACAAATAAATATGTTTTTATTGGCTTAAATTGAGATGTTTCCTCTGATGAGTTGGTAATAAAAATTTAAAATTTATAGTCAAAACATCAGCACCAACAACAACAATGCTTTAATGCCGTTTAGTTTCAGTAAAACTAAAGTTTTAAATAATAAACACATTTTGTTAATATAAAAACTGCAAAAAACTACTTTGAAATACCAGTTGAAACTAAATTCATGTAAACAACAACAGCAACAACAACACCACAAAAGAACTACAAAAGAATATGTTTGTGTTTTTAATAAAAATTTCAAGTTGTTTATTAAATATTATTATCTAAAAAATATTATCATGGTCAATGCGAGAAACGCAAAATTGTAGTTATTTCATTAAAAAAAAAAAAAACAAAAACTAATATATTTATTTAATTAAGTATTTGCTTTAATGAAGATATTAAAGATTTTTTTTTTACTTTTATTTAGATTCAGTTGTAAATCTATTCAAATGTTGTACAATTGTGTTAAGGGCTTAAACACGATTATTCTGTTGACAGTTTTAATTATTGGATTCGGTATTAGAGAAAAAAATTCAAACTATTAAATGAGAAAAATATATTGAGAAAATCACGATGCAGTTATTTGGCCGCAAACGATATCGGCGTGTTAATTAATATTTAAATAAATGTTCACAGTGGATTAGAAATAGAATAGGATGGGCAATTTTTTTGGGGTTCAGCGCAAAGAAACATTTAAAATAATATTGTACTACGATTTAAATTGTTTATTTATAACAAAAAATAGCTATTAAATTTTTGGTTTGTACATTTGTACAACGGGTTTGTTTTTCTTAAGAAGGATTTTTTTACAATCCAAATCTGCTGTGATCAATAATTTTGATTGAAGAAGACAAGAAAAATAATAATCAAATCTTTAGCTGGGGGACAACTAGCTGTTTCGTAGTCGCTACACTACTCGTCAGCACCCACTGGGATTTGAACTCGGGTCATGACGTATCATGATCTACTGCTTTAACCACTAAGCCACCGAGCATTTAATTATTTTCTATCTATATTCATCTCATATTGAATCACATATGCACATATGCCCACATTGTTTGTACAGCGTTTGCTGTCTCAGAACTTCAAATGCTGATGAGTAGTGTAGCGACTACGAAACAGCTAGTTGTCCCCCAGCTAAAGATTTGATTATTATTTTTCTTGTCTTCTTCAATCAAAATTATTGATCACAGCAGATTTGTATTGTAAAAAAATCCTTCTTAAGAAAAACAACTTAAGAAAGAAAAAACGTGAACTATAACACGTTGTACAAATGTACAAACCAAAAATTTAATTTAAAAAATTATAAAAGTTCACCAAAAATTCAATAAATTTATAAAAAATAGTTATGTTAGTATCTATAATTATAATTATAGGCAAACACGTTTTTCAAAATCCCCTTTGTGCCGTACTACTGCACCGATTAGAAAAATTATCTGCATAGAAGTAAACGAGCTTAATTTCATTTTGATCAGTTTAGTCTGTCAGGAGTAATACGGCTATTAAACTGTTAAGTGCGGTCTCCACCTGACATGAAAACATTAACTTTAACGCTAACCTCAAGTTAAAGTTAAATGTGGACGGCTCATGTTGAAGTTTGGTTAAAGTTATTACTTGGTTGTTAAAACATTTCAGTTGAAAACTCTGTTATAACTTAAATTGACAACAGCCTGATATTTGTAGTTGTTTTTCGCCATTTTTATTTTTTTACTATGAGAAATTATAACTCTGACATCACTACGTGTACGCCGACTTTAACAGATAGATATTTAAACAGCAAATTTTAACTTCATGTTTTAACTACGTTTCAAGTTAGGTGTAGACTGCATGTTACTAACGCTAATAAAGAAAATATGTGTATGTGTTGGACTTTTATACAAGTACATACAACAAAGTCAGTGTGGCCAAATATGAGTAAAGCACGTACTCGTATTTGTGTGTTTTTACAGTTTTATTGGTTTCAATATTCAATTTAGCGCCTTTCGCTCTAAATTTAGCGCTTTAAAATACCTAAGAAACTTAAAACATAAACATAAATAGCCATAAAAAATTGAACACCATTATAAAGGGTGGTTAAATTTTAAGGGCAGGTGCTTATTTTGAATACAACACAAGTTATTTAGGAATAATTGAGTTTTTATTTATTCACTATTTTCGCTTCTAACATTTATACCAAAACAAAAAACACAAAAAATAATAGACGTGTATAAATGAAAAAGCTTGTTTTTTGCGTTTTGACAGGTCCCTTGAAATATCACTTGTTTAGATCAATGGCACACGATCTGGCTGACCAGCACTTCCGATCTTATGAAGAAATAAAAAATTCGATCAATTCGTGGATCTTTTCAAAAGATGACCAGTTCTTTAACGCGGGATTCATACGCTGCCCAAGTTTAGGTAGGCAGGCCATTGGATACCCCGAAATAGCTTAGCCTCTCCTGCTCAC
This sequence comes from Thecocarcelia acutangulata, assembly GCA_914767995.1. Lineage (NCBI taxonomy): Eukaryota > Metazoa > Arthropoda > Insecta > Diptera > Tachinidae > Thecocarcelia > Thecocarcelia acutangulata. The sequence goes on from OU612097.1 coordinate 34,622,584, forward strand.
TTGGGTTCTGAAGTCGTTCCTATTGTGGTTGCCTGAAAAGTGGGATAGTGAAGTGAAGTAGAAATTAGACCAATATAGCGTGAGTGGAGGAAATGGAAAGGAAATGTGGGAACCGCTTAGTGTGGCGTTACATGCTGCTGTACTATCTTCTTATGAAAAAGGCTAGAACGGTCGGATTCACTGAGGCCAGACATGATAGGCTGTTGAAGCTCCGCTCGCGTAGGTATCTTAGGCGATTATCTCCTCCTCTTCCTCGTGCTGGTAACTTCTGCAGAAATCGTTATAGGGTAGGCCTAGTCTGCTGGCATGGTGATGACTGCCACAGTGACTCTCAGGTGAGATTAGGGCAGTTTTAATAGTTCCCACGTTCTCTTAGAGCTAATATGCGGTCACAGGTTCCTTGATATTAGGCATGTGGGCGCTGTGAGTAATTTTTCTTGGGACTGTTTCAGTGTGTGGAGCTTTATTCTTTTCCAGCACGCTAATAAGGTTTGTCCGCAAAAGGGATCTATATCCCTATCCTTTAGGTTTGTCCTTTTTTGGCTAAGTCGTCAGCGAAATTGTTGCCGTTGTCGGACCCATGTCCACGTACCCATTTCAGGGTTACTTTAGAATGTCTCGCCATCTTATTTAAAGATGTCCGGCATTCCTGGACTAGAGTAGAATTAGTATATATTCCAAACAGGGAGTTTGTTTAATCTTAATCGATATTGCCCGGGTGCGTTCTTTTAACCCGTTAAGAACTGAGAGGAGAGGTCGTATGGAGTGGCAAGAGGGAGCCTCTGAGCTACTTATGGGAAAAAGAGAATAAAACTCCAAGCATTTCTTACTTACATAACAATCCACTTCATTTTTTATTTTTGGTATTACTTATCGTTAGATTACTTATATATGACGGGCCACACTTGTAAATGATCTATTCTAGATGAGCGTACAATCCCTACTAAAAAATCCATAAAAATCAAAACTTCAATACTGATGCCTGTTTTATCGACAAGCGAATTCAAACGAAATACGGTGAATAACTAGAAATTCACCACAAGTGGAAGTGTTCTAAACTAATGCAAACTACCGTAACAGACGTTATATGTACATATATAAATTCAAAGTTAATAAAAATAATATAATTTCAAGATTTAATAATAAATTCAAAATAAATAATAAATTCAAGAAAAAAGATGCCGCATTTAAACAGAGTTGATGGTGGATTTGCTGTCCGTTACTATTATGATACCGAATATCTTGTGAAACGTCAGCCATCTGGCCGCTTTATTTATAGCCGATATTTCGGTTTGAGAAATACCAAGGTGTATTAACATCTACACGGTGGCAGCACTAGAACAAAATTACAGCAATACAACAAAAATAGGCATCTGGTAAGCTATGTTTGTCTAAAATATTTGTAACTTCTTTCACAATTATAAACTATGAATGTAACTTTTCATAGTTATAAATTATTCTTATTTGAATTATTTTTATGTTCACAAAATAATCTTTATATGTTTAATGCAGAATAAAACACTAACTGCCACTTCCACTATTTCGAAAAAAAATTTTCATTCGTATAAAAATATTTGAAACAAAAACAAAATTTGAAAATTTGTTTTTGTTTTAAATGTATTTATGCGAATGAAAATATTTATTCGAAATCAAGGCGACTTTATACAGGTGAATGCAAGCGGAAAGGCGAATTCAGTACTATGCATTTTGTTATTGTAAAACATATCGTGAATGTCATAATCTAAATTCGCCTAAGATTGCTCAGCAGAGAAAAAATTTTATATAAACGTTAAATATAAGCTTTTATAATTGTTTGTAATTAAAATCACAGATTATATTAGTTTTTCACTTTTAAATTCACACAAATTTCTTGAAATTGCACTAAATCATGCAAAAAAACCTTCAGATTAAAATGGCGAATGGAAAAAGTTTGTAAACAAAAGAAACAAAATTTGACAGTCTCGTTGGAAAAAACGCGAGAAGCAAAAAATAATCACCTGTGCTGTTAAATTCACCTGGTAATGAATTCGCCTTGTTCGAAATAGAGAAAGTGGCAGTAAATTCGCTTTCAAAAATGTAAACAATACATTTGACGTAAATAGCTTACTGTATTGCCAGTAGCAAAAAATTGTCACATGCCGTAGCGCTGCCACCTTGTAGATGTTAATGCACCTTGAGAAATACTACATGTGTCTGAAAGATATATAAGTCTGAAAGATATATAAGTGTTGAATATGCTGCCCAAAAGATGGGAGAAATTAGTAGCCAGCGATGGACAAATACTATGAACCATAAATGTATATAAAGCTTGGAATTTCGGAAAAAACGGCGAAAGCAGAGTTTTACACCTTGTTATCATGTTAAATCTATTTTCTTTTGCTTCATAAAAAAACTAAATGCCCAACTAAAATATATAACGCGCTCATTTCTGAATATTTTCATGCTGATTTAAGTTTTGAAAGGAGTTGTTTTTGTGCTGAAAGTTGTTCACCCTAGTTATTATATTTAATGCCACATCAACTAGTTTGTAGCAAAAGTTATATTTGATGAATATTGTGAAGATAATTTTTATGTTTGGAATTGATTGAGTGTTTGCCAAAGTGGTGAATTTACTTTTAGAAATTTTGTTAATAAATGATATGTAAAGTTATCAATTCTTTTGTTAACGAGGTTCAACATACGGTGTTCTAACTAAACGGGGACATTAAATATGTCACACTATCATCCTTGTTCATTCACATTGTTCAATTTTAGGTTTTGTCTTTTCGTAACATCGATGCCTGCTTTGAAAACGATTCATGTGCATGCACGTGCATGTTTAATCTAACTGCCTGTATATTTTGCCATTATTAAAAACTGTTGGAACTGATTAAGGTCCTATATTCTTACTAATTTGACTTTAAGCCACTTTACTAGTACTCACTTTTATTGTAACAAAAAAAAAAAAAATCATAATTTTGAAAACAACGTTGCAACTGACACAGACATAATTAACGCTTTATATTTTTGAAGTAAAAAAAAATTATATAACAAAGTTTTTTTTTTAAGGAACAACTTTATTCCTTTTGACTAAATACAATTTTTATTTATACAGTTTTCTAAAGTTTTCTGCAACAATTTCTAAACCAAACCTTCCTGCCACCCAACAAAGTTTCCATTTATTTACGTTGTAAAGACTTCAAATGGTTTGTGGCATGAGAAAACATTTTTTGTGTACTCGTATCGTTGTAAGAGAAAAATTTTGATGTGTAACTTAATTTTGTAAGTATCATACCAAGTGCAAACAATGTTGAGTTTGAACATGTGTTATTACTAAAAGGATTTGCAGGATTTCGTAAGTAAATTAAAATTTATGGTGTAGAAAACGTAATTGTTTGCTTTTAAATAATTTATTTTGGGAAGAAGTGCGAAAGAAAAAGGTTCTTAAAAAATACTTGTATTGTTACAAAATATTTTGCACATTTTTTTTTTGTGCTAATGCCTTAATAAATTAAAAATGAGACAAAAAAAATACTTAAGACTTAGAAAAAAAAACTTATATTTATGTGTTTTTTACAATGGCTTAATCAATTCCTTTTTTGTTTTTTAAATTTACACTGAAAGAAAAATGTCACGTTAGGGGAATGAAACCATTTCGTTCACCATTATTATTATTAAGCTACGTACACACGGTTGTCAGATCTTACAATATTGTCAGTAAAATTGTCGGAAAATGTATTACAATCGTGTGAACTGCCAATTTTTAACTTACAACGTTGTCAGAAAAACCATTGTCAATCAATTGTAAGACGACAATGTTGTCAGGCATCGGACAATCGTGAGAACACTCTTCGTCGGTGTTGTCAGATAATTGGCTGGTATTGTAAGCTCAGTTTTAATTGTCAGATGTATAAAATTGTCAGAAAAAAGTTTTATGGGCAACACTGCCCAAACAGATGGTTGTTGATATACATAAGTGGCAATGTCTTACAACATGTGGCAATTTTTTTTCATCTAACAATCTGACAACCGTGTGAACTGACAATTTTTGTTGTCAGCTGAATTATTTGTCAGACCATAGTATGACAATGAAATTGTAAGATTTTGTTACGATCGTCTGAACACACAATTTACTTCTGCGGGACAATTTTTCATTGTCAGCATGTTGCCAGATCTTACAATATTGTAATATCTGACAACCGTGTGTACATAGCTTTAGTATTATATACTAATAATAATTATTATTATTAGTATTATATACAATGAAAATATTTGATTGTATTGATGCAAGAGTTTTGTAACAGCTACGAAATAAATTAAATAAATAAGTCCAAAAATATGCTTTCTTTTTTGGTTCACTTGTTGTTTATTACATCTGAATCAATTAATAAAAAATGTCAAAACAAAAAATTTTAAATCTATCGGAAAAAAAAACTAAAATCGATGTTTACCTTTCTGAAGGATATTTTAAATGCGCAATAGCTAAAAAAATTAGATGAAGCCCAACAGTTGTCGGCAATTACATCAAGGATCCCGAGGGGCATCGACAAAATTTTAAAGGAAGGGTTTCATCGTGTTTAGTTACGTATGAGAAAAGAAAAATCATGAGAATTGCTTCTAATACTGCCTAATCCTTGTCAAAAATAAGAGCTCAATCTGGAGTGCAAGCAAACAAGTCATCAGTACGTAGAGTAATTAAAAGCTGTGAGTATCTTAAATACCAGAAATTACAAAAACAACCGCCACTTAGGGCCATGTCAGATAACACTTTGTCGCTTTGCGTGACGTTTAAAACGTTAACAGTAAAGCGCAAAGCAAAGCAAAGTGTATGTCGCAATAAAAACTGTGGCAGCGCTCATGATTTGTTTATTTATCTAAAAAAATTGTTTAAGTAGTATTTCGTTGAGTTTAAGGTCCTTTTTGCTTATTTATTTTAATATTTCTGCCAATATTTCGCTTTCCTTCGGATAGCTTCTTCAGGGCAATAATATTTGTTATTGTTTAAAAATTTTAGAAATATTATTGGACGAAGTACTGAAATAAGCTCTAATTGTTTTCTTAGTGCATAAAGTGTTGGTGTAGAAAGATGAGAGTTGCCAAACTTTTCGCTTCACGTTGCGTTAAAATTACTTTATGTGACATGTTACATGTACAAGTATGTATATTTAATGCAAAACGAAGGAAAAGTTTTATCTGACTCGGCCTTTAATGCTCCTCATAAGGAAAAGCGGCTTCAATTCGCATAAGACTAAATGGCATTGGATGTGCTTGCTGCACATCCAATGAGGTCATGTAAATAACTGGACAACCGTTGTATTTACGGATGAGAAGACGTTTAGTTTGGATAGACCTGATGGCTATAACTATTATATCGATGATTTACGCAAAGAAAATCAATCTTTGAACCGACATCACAGACGAGAGGAAGGCGTTATGGTATGGGATTTTATTACATATTATGGCACCATCGACTTTGAATTTCAAAATGCAGAAATGACTGGTGCAAGCTATACAGTGTTATTGGAATCAGCTTTTCCAAAGTTCAATAAGCTATTTGGTTCCCTAACTTGGATAGTGCAACAGTATAATGCACAACGCCAGAGTAGTAAAAGAGTTCCGTGCCAGCCAAAATGTTGATATTCTTGACTGGCTAGATCTAAACATTGTCGACAATATCTGGGGTTGGTTATCTTATAAGTTTTATGAAGGAGGTAGACAATTTGTTGATAAGCAGTCACTAATTCAGGCTATTAAGGATGCTTGGAGTAAACTTTTTTTAGATTACATAAATTCTCTTTATCTGTCAATGAAAACCCGTATGTTTGAAGTTTTTTTTTTTAAACAAAGGGACTTTTACCCATTACTAGTCATTCTTAAGTGAAGTAAATAAAACAATAATAAAGAAAAATGAATTAAAAAAAACTGTTTTTTATTAAAAGTTGTGTTTCACGAGATCTGGGACTAGTTCACACTAATGAGAGTAAAAAGCAAATTACTCTCTAAATTTGCAAATTTTACCCAAAACTTCTGGAACGCAAAAACCCACAATTTTACATCTTGCAATACTAGTGCTGCTTACCTTTTAGATTAAAGTATATTTTAGTGATTTTAGGCGCTTAAAACGCATAACATCATATAATCAAAACATTTGCATTATCGGCAACAGCTGTAAAATTAAATGTAAATGTGTTCAATTGATTTTTGTAGTACGTATTTATAAAATGAAAAGCTAAATAACAATTACATGGTTTGTTTACCACTTCACAACGTTATTTTTAGTTTGGGCAACCTTCCATTTTGCTTTTTACTAATTTTTAAACAAAAACTTTTTTCCAATTTGCAAATTTTCTGATTACATTTTCAGCTGATTATTCAATTCTAGTCTGAACTTATGATGATTCAATTCTAATCTGAACTTACCCAAAGAAAAAGTTCGGGCTAATTTGTACAGGAAATGAAAAAAACTACTCTCTCATTTTCTCTCAAAATTGCAGAAAAATTGTTACGTGGAACGCTTTTGGACTAGTTCGGACTGTTTCGTTACTCACGTGGAATATACCTAAAATTAGTTAATTTTAAAGCGAACCAAAAAAATATCACATTTTTGGATTTGTTTTTATAAATTGTTCAGAAGAATTTATTTAGTTAAGAGACCGCTATTGGCTTGATTTTTTTATATCTCAAGACGTCTAGCTTCCACTTTCATTTTAACATTCTGCAATCGTTTAAAAATTGCAAAAGATACAAGCTTCTGAATATGGAGTTCTTAGTGCGTTTAAATAAGTGAATGGGAGTGTACTCGTGTACATATATATATTTTAACTCACCTGCGATATTTTTCTTCTGGGATTTTGTTCAAACGCGAGATTATCATAACCGCCGTTGTGACGATTTTCGGCGGCGGGGTCTGAAGCGATGCTGACACGTCTTTTGGGCTGGTTATCGATTACCAGGGAACTTTTATAAGTGCCATTTGTGTTCATATCATTGACAGCGGTGCTTGTCCCACCGCTAATACTGCTGCCGCCACCAATCCCGGCTACCGGTAGTGTGGAGCCATTCGGTAGCGTATCTGTTAAATCATTCATTGTTTTGTGTTGCTGCAGGATAAAATATAAAGTAAAACGTTTAATTATTTTCTTTTTAATTATTTAACTCCAGCCGTAAGCACAGAACATGTCATAAACATAAATATTAATGAGAACTTTTTTTTTGTTATTTAAAAATTATGATCGAACAAATTAATTGTGTTTTAATTAAAGAATTCATTATATATATTTTTTTCCTTCCAATCAAACAAACAAAATTTAATATAAATTTTTTAAAAATTTGCAGTCACTTAACACATATCACACACACTTACAATATACATTTTATTTAATTTATTATATTATTTTATATTTTATTTAATTTTTATTTTTTTTTCACAAATTTAAGTCTTTAGTTAAAGTAAAATAAAATTTGTATTAATAATTATGCATATTTTTTTTTGTCAACGTTCCGTTATGTACAATTTCAATTCGATTCAATTTTATGACTAAATTATGGCCACAATTCAACAGTGAAATAAATTCATTTAATTTTTTCCTTTTAATTTTATTTTTTTACATATATTACTATAAATATTTTTTGTTACTCTCATATTCGCATCGATTGAGATCTGATCTGATTTGTTGATTTTTTAAATATTAAATTCGTGTAAATTATATATGTACATACATATATACGAGTATATATTGTTGTATTGTGTGTTTGTTGTAGTCATACTGGCAGGGAGTTAAATCTCATATACACAACTTAACATTTTAATTTGTTAAAAATTAACACAAATATTTTGTTTTGCAAACATACACAGATATCTGCAGAATAACTTATAAACAGGGCTTCAGAAGGATATACGAGGGCGGCAGTTAAATTCAATGGGATGACAAAAAAAAACATGTAGAGAACATGTTATTCTTTATATTGTTATGGCAATATTAGTATATCCTCGTACTCCAGCATGGAAGCGTTACCAAGTGTATAAAGTGGCAGAACGGGCATCAGCATGCCCCCGGGTGGTTCTGTTTGCAGTTCAAATCGGGCTGATCATGGTTAAGGTGCCTACCACACCTTCTTTCTCCCAAAAATTTCACGTAACTTTGTCATCATCACAGTAATCTATTATAGATTTTGCACGTTGGTTTATCGAATATTTTTCCATAACAAATTTGCCACGTGTCTACTTCACGGCTGCCAAATATGAACTGTCGAAACTAATGTTTACCAAAAATGGATACAAATATTGATTGTGTGATGCTGCCGTGAACCAGTGAGACAACGGGGTGGTCGAAGTGATGAAAGCATCGTTGCCGTTCAGGCGTCTGTAGCAAACGATCCAAATCCAAAGAAGTGGGCATCGCCAAGACCACTTAATGGCGAATTTTGCGTAAAGATCTTGGTTTACACTCATACAAGATTAAACTGACTCAAGAATTGAATCCGATGCACCATTTCACGCAACGTACGTTCTTCGATTGGGCTCTGGAGAAGGTGCGGATTTCTTCGCAAAATCATCTTCAGTCGAAATTCATTTTTGTCTCAACTAGTCCGTCGATTAGCAAAATATGAGTTATTGGTCTGGTGAAAATCAACATGTGCTTCATAAATCACCACTTCATTCACAAAAAATAACTGTTCACAAAAATTAACTGTTTGGCGGCGGCATCATTAGAGTAGGTTTGGTGAGCGTGTTATCTTAATAAACGGAACAGTGGTAAAACAGATATACATCAGCACCTGCCATTACGGTCCTATCTGATATTGTAATAATTCCACGGAGTGAATTACTTACGATTCACCAGCGCTCCCGTGTGGCTTACTAGGCTCACACAGGTAGCAATTTTTGCCATATGTTTGTAGCCATAGGAACAACTTCTTGTTGAAGAGCTTGGGCGTTCTAACCCCACCTGTATGCAGTTCCCCAGCAATCAGTGGAAGACAAGGCTTAATGAGTTGGTAGGCCGAAGCCCACTAGCAACATCAGTCCTTAAACCAACTAACCCTTCACCCATCACCACTGCCTCACAGTACAGGCATCTGTTGTCAAGGCAACAGACCCTCGGATGTTGTTAGTAACAGAAAAAACCACACACAATCATTAGGGATACTAACTCCCCCTTTTCAGCGTTTTAGGTTTCAATCACAGCCAGAACGTTCCAGCCCAGGTAGGCACCTCAACCATGATCAGCCCGGGTTGAACTGCAAGTAGAACTACCCGGGGACATGCTGATCTCCAATTTATAGCCTTGGTAAGGGTTTTGAAAGCCAACCAACACAAGACATGCGGCTTCCTAGAGTTTTATTTGCTACAACAAATGAGTGACACCTTCCCCTGTTCACCTGAAAAACAGAATGCCCTGGTTAGTAACACGCCAAGGCAAAACCTGTTCTCAGGGGGGAAGAAAGGGAACAGTCATGGCCACCTCGTTCGTGCGACTTAATGCCGCTAGACTTTTTTTTGGACTACGTCTTATCATTGGCTGATGCCAACAAGCCAACGACGTTGGAAGAGCTCAGAACCAACATTAAAAGTGAAATAGCTGTTGTTATGACCGATTCATTGAAAATTGGGTCCGATAAATCGATCGCTGACGATTTGAGCTCGGTAGCCAAATGAACGAAGTCGAGTTCCATTCACAAATATTTTGATAGTATATATTTCAAGTCCATCATAAAGTTTTGGAAATATCTCAAATGGTGGAAAACCCGATAAAAAACAAGCTGTTTATAATTTCTTGATTGGCATCAATATTAAAGAGTAATAAAGTGAATAAGCTCAGTTGTAGTAAATATTGAATTAAAAATTATAACAAAAACAAAAATTATAAAAAATTATAATAAAAGCAACTTAATTAAAAGTGAAGAAAAACGAAAACATATAATATATATTACTTCTCTGTCGACGGCATCATCCATTTCCCATGGGATTTATATTATTGTAAAAATAAAAGGATAAAAAGTTGACAATGTGGATTTTGAAAGAAATTCTTCCATCAAATGAATAATTTTAAAACTGCCCACGTACCCAGGAATCCTCAAACAGAATTTAAGATAAACAGTCAATGTTCGTTTATTGATTTTCAATTTGCGTGTTCTCTTACACTAGAAGTTGACGGCAAGTAGCTGTGTTTATTTTACTTTTTTAACAAAGAACTATTAATTAGCGTCAATTATAAAAACAATTAGAATGTATCAGGGCTATATGTCACATTTTTTTAACCTAAGTCTACATATTTGTGTTTTCCAAATTTGAGTTTTGTTTCTTTTTGACACTCTTTCGAAGAATGTTTTGAATATATATCTCGTTTATACGTAAAATTTATTTGCGAATAAAAAATACTTGCAAATACCTCCTAACTCACGGTTTATACAGCCGGAAAAGCTTCAAAGTGAAATGGTGAAACACGTTTTTATGTAATTATAAATATATAAGTTAACTTGTAAAAATTTGGAGAAATTACGAATTCTGCAATAAAAACAGTTATGCCAATTATTTTCCACAATTTTATTTTTATTATTATTGGTTTATGTGTAAAACAAAACATAATCTTTTAAAAAAGGTTGCAATATGTCAAACTTTATTTGCAAATAAGAGTGTTATCCGAGATAAACTTTCGTGAGTTACACGGCCATATTTTACGTTCTTTTTTGAAAGTAAGTCGTACGTATAAACGAGATACTGCTTATGCTTTTTTACGATATCAAGGCCAATAGGTATTGAACTTTTACAAAAATGTAATTAAAAAGCCGACCAGATGTTTTAAGAAAATTATGTGACAAAAGACTTAATTATAAAAAATATTTACTTACATACCCATACGCACATATCTGTAACTAATGTGTGTAAAAAATATTATTTATATGTAAAAAAATTTTGTAGGAAGTTATATAAAGCCAGATAAACATCTTTCCAATACTAAAGAACTGAATTATTTGTATATTTTATTTGACCTTGCGAAGTTTTAAATACGTACTTATTTATCAGGCTTTAAGTCTATATACAGTGTGCCCATTTTAGCACTTTCGGTGCTAGAATTAGCACTTCCTTTATTTTTCCCTTGGACCAGTATTCAGAGGATGACCCCATACATATACAGTACATTGTACCAGAACTAGGTAAATAAGTTGTGAGGAGGCAGAAACAGAGAGTAGTGTTTGTGAGCCAATGACTTGAACTTTCCAAGGTTGTAACAGACAGGAAACACATCTGCAGGCTACTTATTCCATAGACGAATCGTACGGCTGAAAAAAGAATTCTCTCTGTAATGCGTAGTATGATTCCCAGGACAATTGACCACAAATGTAAAAGCTCTGGATGATAAACACGTGCTACGTAAAAAAGTGCGAGTCTCTTTTGTTGATTTAGCGCCAAAATTTTTGATTTAGCACTGTTTTTAGCACTTACTAATTGTTGATTTAACAATCCTTTAAAAGATCTCTGTTACCAAATTCTTTCTAAAGGAGACCATTTTGAACAATCATATTCATGCTTAGAAGATTTCTTTGTGCCAATGCCGTATTATAATTTAAAAATTTTCTAAAATCTAAGAAATTAATTGTTTTCCAAAAAGTTTTCTAAGCTTAATAATATATGTAGAAAATAGTTTAAAAGTTGATAAGTGTAAGTTACACGAGCATTTTAAGAAAGAAATGCTAGACTATATGGTAGAGAATATAACAACTTTGGAACTTCAATTTAAAAACTGAATTATTATAGTCGTTGTGTTTTTAAAACTTTTTATATTCAAAAACTTTTAGGGTGTATTATAAGTTTTTAAATATAAAAAGTTTTAAATTTTTGTGAAAGGTACAAAAAAATTATTTATTATTTTAAGAAGTTTTGTTTTATTCAATGGAAATAAATATTTCTAAGGCAACATAAGCATACAAGATAAAACTATGAAGTCTCAAAGAAAATATTTGCGTAAAATTAAAACATTTATATTTCAGCATTGTTGTGCCAACTTAGCTCCAAATTTTTTTTTGGATCTGGTCACACTGAATGTATAACATATATTATATATATTATTATACATATAAAAAAATTATAAATAGCTTGTTTTTTTCCTACACAGAAAAAAATTTTCTTCGTGTTCAATAACGAAATTCGTTGAGTCAATTAATAAATTGTTTGAATGCGGACCTGTAAAGGAATTCGTGGATTCAAACAAAAGTTTAGTAAAAAAAATTATTGATCGAAAATAAAATTTTTTTTTAAACTACAACAAAATACGATATCCAAGCTTATATTTTTGATATTTTTGTATTTATATGCATACTAATTATTTTTTCAGACAAAAATTTTGTTGATTTTATTTTTACTATAATTTTTTCTGTGTAGCTGTCTATCTGTCGACATTTCATAGGAGCTACCTTTATCATTAGGTAACTTTTGAAAGATATTGTTAAACATTCAACTTTATATCCCAATAATCTAAATAAATGATTGAGAATTTAAAAATAAAAATGCTTTAACCATAACTGTCAAAACTCAAAATTCGTTTGTTCGAAAGGTTAAAGAAAAGTAGAGAAATAAGAAAGTTGAACAATAAAAATGTTACTACTTTGTAAAAATTATATTTTAAAATCTACAAAAATACTCGTAGAATAAACAATATTCTTCATCCCTCACCATGAATTCGATTTTCAGGCTGTAGTCAAGTGAGGCGTGGAAGGAAGCGACATATGGGCATGCCTCAATAATAGGAAGAATAGTGAACCTTCCGGAGAATATTGATTACTGCGCGCCGGCTCTACTACTCGACGGGAGATTTGATGTAGTTTTGTCATGCACGGTTTCGGAGAGGACTGGCACAGATCGTCAAGAGGACGTGCTTGAAATATTTACAGATGGATCCCAGTCGGACTCGGGAGTTTGTGTAGGTATCTTTATCACTCTGTGTGAGAGGAGGATGAGTTTCAGACTGCTAAATGAGTGTAGTGTAGCGCTGGCCGAAATCACGGCCATAATGAAGTCAGCTAATAGTTAAGGTACTATAGGATATACGTGGATGATATCCAAATTTGTACGGATAGTAAGGCTGCAATGTATGCACTTGCTACAGCCTATGCAACGTCCAGGTTGGTTTGTCAATGCCGGATATCTCTAAACGAGATAGCGAGACATTCGAACCTGAAGCTTTTCTGGGTGCGAGGGCACAGTGGAGTACCCGGTAATGTTGTAGCGGATGAACTAGCAATGGCTGGTGTCCAGCTACCATAAAGGGATATTAATGGGATCGTTAGAATCCCGCTTAGGAGCCGTAAGAAACACGTACAGCGTCATAAACCGCCCAAGAGAGATGGTCTATTGAGATCACTATAAAATTGTTTTAGGAATTATAACTTTATTTGGAGTACTAAGATGAGACTTTTATATTAATTAAAGGAAAAAAGTTTTATATCAATATTCATTCTTCTAATTATATGAGTGATTTGATCAGAAAATGTTAGTCACTTGTTGAGATATAGATATACTCCAAGATATCTAACGGAATCACACCAGGTAATCTCATTTCCAAGCATTGTAAAATTTGAGTTTGACTTAAAATTGAGTTTTCATAAAGAAAATACTTTGCGATTTGCTTGTGTTTACCTTAATTTTCCATTTGTTTCAATACTCTTCTATATGTGAAATTGGAAGTTGTATTTTGTTTATTATATCTTAAGCTACAAACTAGCAGTTTTGGGCAAAGTTATAGGATTCAGAGAGTATTTTTTTACTGTCATTTTACCGTATCTTACCCGCAATTTCCTCGAACAAAGCTATTGTTTTAGACCATTAATTAGACACATCTCTTCAAGAAACATCATTTTCTCCAAAATTTGTTGTTTTTTTTTTTAAGAGAAATACTTTTGTGCTTTTGTAAATTCAATTTATATTTCTTAAAACCTGTTTTAAATAATTTAATAAATTTGTTCAAACATTAACGAACAATAATTCTTTATTGTGTTAATTTGTAAAGCATTATTTTTATTTTGCTCTTATGAAAGCCTTTCAAGAAAGATGAAAGCGAATTTTTCAGAAAAAGCATATATTTATTATTTATATTTATTATTTGAATAAAACATTAAAATTGTCAAAGGTATAAGGAATAAAAAGAAACATTTTAAAATAAATACACTAATGATGAATACAATACGATAAATTAAAACACTCAAATGTTTAAAAACAAAGCAGCTGACTTTTTGTGCCTACCAAATGGCTTCAAGCGAGAAGCAGAGCAGTCAAATACATACATATGTATATAAGCAGACAATGCAAATTAATCAAAATTTATTGTTACCATTTTTAACAACAACAAAACCCCAGCAAAAGAATAGCAGTACTAACAGGTAAAACAAAACTGCAGCCAAACACATACACACACACACACACACACGTTCCCTCAGCCTAATTAAAAACTTTATTATTAAGGGTTAAATACAAATCAAACAACAATACACTTTATTTTCCCAACTCAAACATACAGAACAACGTAAAACGGGTATATAAAACAAAAACAACAACTGCACAGTGGTAAATGTCTTAAAGCACGTGATTCGAATACAAACGTACATAGGAGTACACACACTCACATACATACCACATACGAGTACTCACAGTGTCATGCTTTGATTAAAACTTCGTTATAAGCAAATTAGTTTAAGTGACAAAATATAAACAAACAAAAAAAGTAAACAAGAGAAAAACAAAAAAGAGTGTGTAAAAATGATGACAACAACAACACTGAAACCTGCATATTTTTATTCAACTTAAGTCAAAGTGTGCCTGACAGTCATTTAGAATCAACCACAAAAACCAACTGTCATCGGAGTGAGAAAGCACAACACATACAAAAGTTTAACACACTTCTCCCAATATCCAGCAACAACAAACAACGTGAAATCGTGTTCTCTAGGTGGCAAAAACTACCAACAACACTTTTAACATCATCATCAACATCTGCATGTTGTTGGTTGGCCATATGACTCGCCCATAGTGTCAGTGACACGTTTTTTTTTTCATTTTTTGGTATCAATGCTGAAAAAAAAAAATTCAAAACTTTTAAGCATAATTTAATGAAGTTATTTGCGTTTGGTTTGGTTAAACGCGCGGAAATTGCTTGAATTCATTATTAATTTTATGTTTTATGAGCAATTTAACAATTTTAATGTAACTTATACTTTTTCTTTCACTGGCACCAGAAAAATATGGCGGTTATCAATTCGTGCGTACTTTTTATGTTTGTGCAGCAAAAATTTTATTCTTGATTCGAATATATTTTTGCTACCATTTCTAAGAGAAGGGATTCCCTTTTATGTAGTTTGAAATAGTGCGTTCACAAATTAATTATAAGTTTATATATTAATCCATATGTTGTCAAATCTATGAGCAAATTTTCACGATGATTTAAAGCCATGTCTAAAGGCCCTGAATCACTATCCTACACGATCGTACGATTCATTCACAGGAAACTGTTTCAAAAGTCTGGCCGACTTGAAAAAATCGCTTCAAAATGGCGTTGTAGGCCACACTATTATACAAGTATGATTGAAATAATTTATTTACACAATAAAACAACTAAAAACTTTTATTAACATAATAATTTTACATTACTAAAATTTTTTTCTTGAGGAACAAACAATATTCTTATATTTTTCACAATAAATACCACACTGATCGCACAGAAACCATAATGCTTTGAAAAGTTTCATAAAATTTTTCAAATCGCACGATTTGTTGCACGGTTGCATTTTTAGTGCTTTTTCAGCACACATGCTTTATTTAGCAGATCGCACGATCGTGTATGATAGTGTAACAAGGCCTTAAAACGCATGTCTTTTCTTTTGTACCGAAAAAATTTTAAAAATTAAAAAAAGCCATGTTATGGCACCCACAGACGATACGTTTTTACGTCTGTTTTTATTTAATATGTAATAGCGCATTTACACCAACTCAAAATCTAGTAGATTTGAATTAAATAATTTATGCATGCGGGTTTGACAATACAATATTATCATAGACTGAATACACCAGCATTAAAGTGTATATTTTTTGTGCCCAGAGACTGCATACACCACATTATAGTGCAGTTTTTGTTGCAGCGTAGTATTTTAAAGTACTTTTTGCAAGAAATCACAGTTGCATCGCTTAGTACTGAGTAGATTTCGTCGAAATCTACTCATAAAGTAGATTTCATTTTGTATGGGAAATCTTCTCAAAATCTACTAGATTTGGCTTGAAATCTCGAATGAGCAGATTTCGCTTTGGTGTAAATAGGCTATAATTCTTGATGTATTTTTTTATGTCTGTCAACATTTCTCATATTTACGGACGGTTTTTAAAATTTACTCACAAACGTACCTGTACAATTACGTCTGACATCGCCATTTATTATTACAAAAAAAATAATTATTTAAAACATATTAAAATATTATTGCATTAAAATTTCCTCAAGCCGACTTATACCGTCCGAAAACAGCTGCTGAATTGTTCGCAAGGCATAGAGTTCTAGTGTCAGATGTTTAAACATAACAAAATAGAACAAGCTCTATTTGAAATTTTGACAGACGACTTTGCTCATGTTTTTTACACACGCGATGTTTTTGAGGTAACAGACGACATGTAGGCATTTTATATTGCGAAAAATGATATGTACAATGTTAAAAACATATCGTGTGTTATCTACTTTATCTGTTTTTCAAGTTTTTTTTCTCCAATTTCACTTTGACTCGTTTGTTATTTTTTAAATTGTTTTATTATCATTCGGCTAGCAAGGTAACCATGTCGATACTACCAAAAGGGTAAAAAGAAACAAACTATTATTTTTAATGACAATTAGAAATCCGACTTGGCTTAAAAATCATCGTAAGATGTAACATGATTTTGGTAGGAGGTTTAAAAAGAGTATTATGAAAAAAGGCATCGCTTTAAATCACCGTATAAATCAGCCCTATGTGTCAAGCTTCACTATATGAAGTTTTTTTTTAAGTGGTAATAGCCCACTCAAGATGCATTAACCAGGTGGCATCACTAGCACAGGTGACATTTTTTTATTTAAAACGACCGGTAGTGTCAAAAGTTGTTTATGTTTTGTCGTGTGCACCCTGTAGTTAATAGCTGTTAGGGAAATTTGTGTTGGCGGTACACAGATGTTTTTAACAGTTTATTGGCGGCAAACAAATGTTCTCTGTTGACATTTAACAGGAGAAAAAAGGAAAGCAAATGAAAACGGATAAAATATATGTTTATGTTTCTTGTTAAGAAAATTTGGAAGATACAACGGAGGAAAAAAAGTTTTGAGGAAGGCTGGACTGAGGTTTGATGTGATAGAGAAGTAAGATGACCTGGTTTTTCGTTTGAGAACCGGCGAAGAAAATGCAGGTTTTTTTTGGTTAAAGAAAATTTTTTATTGTTAGTTGAAGAGACTTAAAATTAAAGCTAAAAGATTTAAAAGTCAAAGGAAGTAAAAGCTTAAAAGGTAAAATACACTTAAATTTATAGTTGAAATTAAATAAAAGTCTAAAAGAAACTTTAACTTACAAGCTAAAAATAAAAGTCTAAAAGAAACTTTAACTTACAACCTAAAAATAAAAGTCTAAAAGAAACTTCAACTTACAACCTAAAAATAAAAGTCTAAAAGAAACTTTAACCGAAAACTTAAAAGAAGCTTACAACCTAAAAAGAAACGTAAATCTGAAAATTTAAAATATAAAAAAATGAGCGGTCCACATTTAACTTTAACTTGAAGTTAGCGTTAAAGTTAGTGTTTTCAAGTCAGGTGGAGACCGCGCTTTATGGGAATTTACACACAAAAAACTTAGCAGCTAGTTAGTTAGCATAAGCGTTTTGTTATACATAAGGCCGTAAGTCATTACTTGGAAAGAAAGGGTAGTTTTTCAAGTGGACGCATAATTAAAACATTTTCAGTTCTGCTATTTAAACAACATTATACTAATATATAATAAAATTTTTTTGGAAACTTGTAGGTAAGTATGTTTTAAATGTTATTAGCAAAACTGTATACCAATATTAGTAACCAGTCATGGCAAAAAATCAAGTTGCTCCGAAGAGGAAGAGGCTCCGTGAAGCTGGTAAATGAATTTTGTCAATTACTTGCTTTAGAGGAATAATTTATAATGCAATGAATAATTTTGATAACTTTGTGAGCTCAAATAATGTACTCAGAGCCTCCAAACCTCCTGAAAACACAGCCTGAGACGATAAAGTAGTCGTGAGGGTCTCCAAAGCAACCCGATTTACAAGTTCTAAATAGTTAAAAGTTAAATTACAGTCATTATATGATAGCCGTATATTATCTAGAGCTATTAGACTGCGTCTAAATGAAGGTGTCTGCGTGACTGCATCGGCACAGTAAAAACTTCCGTCTCCAAAAAAACAGATTGGTTTTTGTTAGAAAAACATTAAGAAACCAATAAAATATTGGAAAAATATTTTATGGAGTGACGAATCCAAGTTTTGCCGATGGGAATCAGATGTAAAACGCTATGTATGGCGTCTAGTTAAACAACAACACAATCCCTAATTTACTATCAAGAATGTTTTAATTATATGGCCACCACTGCATTTTTTTTTTTTTTTTTTTTTTTTTTTTTTTAATTCAATCTTCAAAATGAACTAACAATAAGTATTCAAATCTTAATACTAAATTTAAAGTTAAAAAAAAAAAAAAGTGTGATTTAAAAAAATTGATTTTTAGTTAAGTCCGGCCAATGCTAGACGAAAAGTTTTATTATGCGGGAGCTATTTCGGTGAAATCACCTAGTCAGCAATCTGATGGTGGCAACGGTATCCCTTCTTCTCAACCGACTGTGGCCGCCAAAATTAAGTATATTACACGCAAGAGGGTTTGGATGAAGTTCCAGTTTACTGGCATACCTTGTCGAGCATTTAGAAAATTCCTCTTTTATCAGCGGAACACACAGATCCTTGTGAATTAGTGAGTTTCTTACGTACCATGGAGCTGCAGTAATCGTTCGAAGAATTTTGTTTTGTCGCCTTTGGATTTTTTCAATGTTTGACGCTAAGGCGCTGCTCCATAACTGAATTCCGTAGCACCATATAGGCTTTAGTATTGCGTTGTATAACAAAAGTTTGCAATCTAATTTCAATGTAGAATTTCTGCCCATAAGCCAACTTAGCTGCGCTGCTTTTAGTTTTAACTGAGTGACATTTGCTTCAATGTGAGACTTCCACGTTAGCCTACGATCCAGGTGAATACCAAGGTACTTGACTTCATTGTGCTGCGGAATAGGTGAGTTGTTAATTTGGATAGGCGGACATGTTTGCTTACACAGTGTGAATGTGACATGAGTACATTTCTGTTCATTCGTGATGCTAATTGGTGGTTTTCATGAACACTCAAAAACGCTGTGTCATCTGCAAAGGTAGAAGTGTGGATTACGGATGTCGTTGGCATGTCAGAGGCGTAAATCAAATATAAAGTAGGCCCCAGTATGCTGCCTTGGGGAGCTCCTGCCTCGATTGGCTGAGTTGGGCTTATAAAGTCGCCTGTATATCTTTACTCCCAAATAAATATCACATAAAATTTCACTGCTACATACATATTTACATACACATTTGTTTTACTACCGTTCTATACCATAAACATTACTACATTTCCTACCTAAATTAACTTTAGCATAAAAAATTAATTTTGTTTATAGTTGTACAACCGAAGTTGCTTGAAAGATATGAAGGTAAAGATTTAATATACAAAAATCGTCAAAAACAAACCTTAAATCGTCAACGTGCTATTATCAGCACCTAAAATCGTCAAATTGGTGATAAGTCCTTAAATATGGCAACCGTGGTTGAGAGTTAGACCCGCAACTCGTTTTAAAGACCTTACAACCATATTTATCAAATTACTGCACGTTTATTAAAGGTTTATTTGATAACCTATGCAAAGAAATATGGCAAATAAGTCTTTAATACACATAAAATATTTTTTTTTATGGATACAACACTTAATATATCGTAGTTTTGCAATTTTGGTATAGAACACATAAAACTTGGTTACAAATTCTAACTGACCATAAACGTATAGGTGTTTTAAACATTAGACTATTTTGTTAAATTCATTTATTGTCATTGTATATTAATGACAATTAAATTAATTTTTAATTAATGACAATTAAAAAGTTTTGTTGTTGTTATTGTCTAACACTGATTACAAAGCTTTAAATAGGTTTTCACACATAATCGATAATAATACCTGTATTACAACAATATAAAATTATTTACAAAACTAATTCTACTTAATAAACAACATGAATGTAATTTTTAATATAAAAATTAAATTTTATAAATTGGGGAAAATCATATAAATGGGGATTAGAAACTAAAAATGTGATTTATGGTTTTTAGAGTAGTTTTACCTAAAACTGAAGAATAAATGTTGTAATAGGATTTATGTTAAGTGGCAGGTTTTCGTTTTTGATGTGGAAGGGAGATTTGATAATTTCGGTAAGTTTTTGTTTAACTTAATTTTATATTTTGTTGTTTCAGTGTCTGACAAATTCAGCTACACGTAGATGAAAAAATATAGTTGATATGACAATATTTTAAGGGCAAAATTTGACGACCAATATGTGGGGGTGTTCGCTATAAATCACATCCAAGCCCATTTGGGAAATCGTGTGAAAAAGTACGCGGCTTTTCGAGGAATTTAAACGTGATCCACAAAACATGTGTTCAGCGTCATAGCCGCCAGCTGCTCAAAGTAAAACAAAATTTACCGTTTTAACAGTCAGTTTCACAATCGTAATTCAGAGTGTTTCATATTACCGTGTAAACCAGGGGTGACCAAGAGTTCTATATGTAAGAGCAAACATCAATATATTTAAGTAAACACTACTTTTATTTAATATTTTTTGTTGTAAAAAAACATATTTACAAAAACAAAATCTACACTGATAATCGCTATCGTCAATATTTACCAGTAAATCATGCGAAAGTATTGTTGCTTTGCTCTTGTGTGTATGCAGTGAAGAACGACAAAAAAAAAAAAGACAAAGATGTTTGTGTATTTTTCATTGCTAGTGAGTGCTGAGTGCAGTATGTGTGTATTAAAGAGCACAGCCCTATAGCTAAGTGCTTTTACAAAAACAATTGAGCGTCAAACGCATAGGGCTTGGCCACTTCTGGTCTAAACATAGTATTAAGCAATACATTTAGTTTACAGCTCTGTAAAGTGTCATCATCATTATTATGCAAATGGCCTTGCATCATTGCATTTGCAAAATACTTTATACCAAAAGAACCTAAGTGGGCTAGTTTCATGAAACTGGCGACCTGTACAACCCAACCTAAACAGAGTACGACCAAATATATTAAATTTGCAATTGGAAACATATCAATCTCAAATGCACAACATCACGTAGGGCTGCTATATGTTTTAAAAAATCAATTAACCAAAGAAACTTAAAATATTGTAGGGTATTGCCCAATTAAACTGCCGCACGAGACACCAAAATTCATTGGAGAATTTTTTACATTTTTACAAACACAAATGGCTGAAACTTTATGCACTGCATCATGATCGTGTGACTCTACTACCAAACTATTCGTAGCAGACATTTTTTGTGCAATTGTTGCTATTCGATAAAAAAACAACCTTTTTTGTTGTTATTGTTTTTTTTTTATAAATAGAATTAACACACACTTTGATTAGATTCTCATGTTTTTGATTAAAAGAATTGACCAACAAAACACAAACAAAAGTGTGGTTTTAATTATAATAAAAACTATTTGTTCAACAGCTCTTGTAGCTACGAGAGCATACAGTAATTGTTAATCAATTAAATGCAAACAGAAAACTTTTTTTCAGCAAGTTAATTAAAATCATTTCATTTCTAAAACAAATATTTAAAAGGAAAGTGATTTTGATGCGATTATTACTTCTACTATTATATAATTAAAAAAATATATACAATACATTTATTAATTACAGTACATAAGTTTATTTAAATAGAATATAAAATATTAAAAGAAAATATGTTATTACATAAACATACATAAATACACACATACGAGTATGTATGTACAAACATATATATGTTTACCCAGTTGGCCGTGCCATGTACGCTTAGTCGATGGCGTTTAAACGGTTTGTAGTACTTTGCAACAACAAAATGACAACAATCGAGATCAACTGCGGATTAGTTTTCCTACTAAGACGAATTTATTTGTGCACTAGACTTGTGTCATTCATGAATGAATTACTTCAACTGAATGATTCTTTCAAGTGAAAGAATGAAAGACTTCAGTATTCTTTATTTATATCTTTCACTATTCCCTTTCCTTTCATATTTCTTCATTCAGAATCAAACACTCAAAATCAATTGAAGGAAACCAATATTCATTTTAATGTATAGTTTTTAATTTAAATTAATATTAAATTATAAATTTTTATATATTTAAACAAACTCTGAAAGAAAGAAACAAATAATGCCTGTGGTTTCCGTATAATAATACGTCATGTCGCCCTCCGATATACGAAATATGTCTGGCATAGAGAAAGATGAAAAACAAAAAATGAATTAATTCACTCACAATGTCCCCCAGCTAAAGACTTGATTATTATTTTTCTTGTCTTCTTCAATCAATAATTATTGATCACAGCAAATTTGTATTGTAAAAAATACTTCTTAAGAAAAAACTTAAGAAGGGAAAAGCTTGAACTAAAACGCGGTGTACAATGTACAAACCAAAAAATTTTTAATTTAAAAATTATAAAAGTTCAACAAAAATTTACCAAATTAAGAATTAATTCACTTAAACTTTCTGAAAGAGAATGAAACATTCAAACAAATGAGTATTATTTACTATATTAGCCTCTAACATTGATACCAATCAAAAAATTATAAACACATTATTTTCTATGTTTCCCAGCTATCTATATGTCGACATTTCATAGGAGCTACACTAATCATCAGTAGACTTTGGACATTTTTGAAAGATATTCTCAAACATTAAACTTTATATCTCAACAATCTAAATAAATTATTGAGAATTTAAAAAGAAAAATTATTTAATAATACCTGTTAAAACACAAAAAACAATTAGCATATTCTATAGATTTATACTCCAGCGACTAAAAGAAAAGCAATGGGTCTTAACCAAAAAAGTAAAATTAAAAAATAAAAAACACCTGTTGTGCAAGCTGTGAGAAAACTTATTATTTGGAAGGAGTACAAATATCAAAAAATGCTGCACTAAACGTATTGACCTAACAGGAGACTATGTTGAAAAATAAAACACTTTTTATTTGCCGACAAGTTTTTTAATTCTAATAGTTACAGAGATAACAAACAGCCCTCGTTAAAAAAAGAACATCATGCAATTTATGTTTTACCGAAACTGTTCAATAAAATGTGAAAAGTCTTCTTATATGATGCTCATATTTTTGTATGCAAGTAAATTACACAACAAAGAGAAGGAAACAAGAGAATGCTTCTCACAATACTGTTAACACATTTGAAAGTTTCCGCTCTTCGTTAAAGATAATATTGGAACGAATTTCTTGCACTTCTAACTCAATATGTGAGCTAAAAGCATAATACACAAACACACAACGTACATGATCTAAAGAGCACAAAATTCCAAGTAAATCAGCCACCAATGATTTCATTGCTGTTATTGCGTTCTTATTGCTTCGCAATAATGTGTGTGCGTAGCAATTATATTTGTACATTTAAATCTGAAATGATCATTAGCTATAAAAGATAAGAGTGTTAAATTCAGTTTACATTGGCCACAAATCAGTTAAAACATCGAAAAGCATAAATGTCGTCCCATCCAAGTTGGATAATTGGGTATTTAAATACGCATTTACTCGTATGAATGCGTCGTATGTATAGAGAAATGCCAATGTATCAAAACTTCACTTTTTTTAACACCTTAAAATGTTTAAATGCATAAATAGTGAAAACAATAACCATTTTTTGTTAATGCAAATATTGCTCATAAATATTATATGTGCTTAAGTTTAAACAAATTTACACTTTAAAATTCAATACATTATATAATATTTATATGTTTGTACTTACGGGTATGTTGGTTGAGGGCAAAAATATTGTAAACAGTAGTAAGTTTGTGCAATTGCAAATATTTGCCCTCAATTATGGGTAATCATGCTCACAGTGTATCTATATAACGGGTGTCCCAAAAATAACGCAAGGTTTGAATTAAGCAGAAAACACAGTTTGTAGTCTTGGGATTGCTATTACTTGATTGAGCCATAAAGTACATGGAATTGAGTTATGTATGGAATAACGCAGTGGCCAAAAGTCTCCACGGCTTTTCTTACATATGTATATGCAGACGTTTGACGAAATTTTCCTTGACCACTTTGGCTAAATTTGGCTGAATGCCGTTGATGCAGCGTTGAATGTCCTCTTTTTGTGCTCGGATGGGCGTGGACTAGTTGATATATAAATCTGTTTTTAAATAACTCACAAAAATAAATTTAATGGTGTTAAATCACAGGATCTAGTTGGCCAATAGTTGGAATTGTTTCATGCACTAATTGAATTCCTTCGCGGACTGTATTACATGTGATCTCGTGCTCTTCACGTTATGTATTCGCCACATCAATATCATCCAAATTCAGTAGATAGCATAACACAAAAAATATGATCCAATTATGCCTCCGTCCGATAATTTACACCAAACAGTATGACGTTGTACATGCATTTAGGCTAGATTAGGTTTAACAAGCTGCCAGCCATTGCAAAAACAGCCCACTTGGGTCCAATTTGGTCCCATTGTGTCGTCTGAGTATGATGTGTGTCTCAACAGATCTACATGTCACTGGTTCAGTTCATAGCCAACCCGAGGATCATATGAAAAAGTCCAAGCATGCGTTCCTATGTAACTACGTCACGTAAGAACCTGCCCGGTAGAGCAAATTCTTCTTATAGGTAGACCTTTAATGATAATAGTTCTCGTATTATCATAGCTGTACCATGTCAAACTGGTTCTTACATCTCTTCAACGGGATTCCAACCCTCCCAGCTATATACTTTTATTATAATCGGACTCCAGTCTTTGTTATTTCGTCCTTTACAATATTTCTGCGTACTACACTGTGCCTTCGTACCCAGAAAAACTCGGAGTTCGCATGTCTCGCTAACTCGTTCAGACTCCCGTGGGAGCAGGATTTGCATTAGTGTACACCAAGACAGGGCACTAGAATTTTGTCTGTTGTAGCAAATAAAACTCTAGCAAGCCCCATGAAACTCTCACAAATGGTTAATTGGTAGAATAGGACTCAGCAGAGCATTCGGCAGGTCCTGCTTGCAGACCATCTCGGAGCTGATCATAGTTTAGTTGCCTACCTTGGTTGCAAAGTTCTGACTGTGGTTTAAGCCTAAAATCGCAAAAAGGGGGAATATTTCCCCCGATAACTATGGGTAATACTGATTTTCGATGGCTAATAAACTTTTTTGGTGTTGCTGTCTTGCAACAGATACCTGTAATGTAAGGAACCAGAAGTGATGGTTAAACGAGTGAATTTTCTCAGAGCTGACGGATTCAGTGGGCTTCAGCTTATCAACTCATTAAGCTTTGTCTTCTATTGGCCGTCTGGGAAACTGCACACAGGAGGCGTTAGAAGGCCCGAACACTTCAACGAAGGTTTTGTCCATATTGCAAGGCCCATACTGGTCGCAAAAGTTGCGACCAGCATGAGCCTTGCGAGGCAAACGGATCCCTAGTGAATCTTGAATAATTCAATCCGTGAAGTTGGTATACCATCAGATAAGGCCAACGAGGAAGGTGTTGACTTAAATCGGTTTCCACAATCTATTTTGTTCACGATCCAGTTTGGTTGTCGGCTAGACTCCTGCTAGTGCATTCAACGCAGCCTTACTATCAGGACGGGGAAGGAACTCTGTATAACCTGTAGTATCTCAACTAGTTAGTTGCCCTCAAATATATCGTTGGTCTCACGTAGAAAGGCCCTAACCCGCATTTTCCCTGAATTGAACTCTTTTAGAGATTTTACTACGTTTCACACAAGTACACAGCGTCACAAAGATTTAATTATATAATTTCATACATATCGCTTCTACAAGCAGTTGGGCAAAAAAAATAACTTTTAGATGTATCTATTTATACAGTTTTCATTACGAATTTTACTTCTCCAGTAAAATTGGCACTATATTTGTTAGGGTCTTTCTACATGAGACCAACGATATGCTCAGCAACTACAGAATTCGATTTGGATCCATCTATAAATACATCAAGCACGTCGTCTTGACGATCTATGTCGTGCCTGACAAAATTACATCAAATAGTAGAGCCGGTGAGCAGTATTCAACTTTCCATAATTGAGGAATGACCGTATGTCGACTCCTACCCGCTTGCTCTTAGCCTGATCGCAAAATTCAGGGCTATTTCCTTCATCATGAGATCAGCCGGATCAGCATTATGAAAAGTACTTTCTATGGTATGGTGCAGCAAGCACCAGTTACCAATAAAACAGATGTGTGAATTATTCTTCCTTTTTAACTTTATCAAGAAAAATTTCTTCATTTTATATTTTTTCACTGCTTAATACACTTCCACAGTATTTGAGACGCTGACTTTGACTTAAGCTGATTAATTTTAACAATATCTCCTTAAAATTCTTTTCAAGTGTTCTGACAAATATTGTGCGGTTGTGCTGCAAGTTTCGATATCCTTCTATATGCATATCCATAAGTTGACTTTTTGCTTGACCCAATTTGTTGCCCCAATATAATAATATTTATGAAAGTAATTTTTGCCGCCATTCTATGAGCTGCTGCGTTTATCATTTATTTATTGATGCCCGCATTCATTCGTACATACTTAAATTGGCCAGGTACATATTAAATAACAGAGAGCATTATTTTTGCCAACCAACAGCCTGAACAGCAATAACAACAACAATGTACATGTATATATGTGTGTGTGTGTGTGTACTTTAAATGGACCAGCAAAAAATTGTAAATGGCCATCAGTAACACTTTCGTTGTTGGGTAAGTTGTTGCCGTGATGTTTGTGGATGATGGCTGACAGATGGTGTTTGTTGTTGTTGCTGCTGCTGTTGGTGGCGGTCAGCAAGAGTGTCATTTTCACATTATGGTTTATAGCAAAGTAAATAATATTGTTTGTAATCGTACATACATATATATAGGGTGTTTTTTTAAGCTAGATAGAACTTTAAATTGTAAAAAGTAACACAAAAAATTAAATTTTGATGAAACATTTTTTTTATTTGTTTCAGTATACTCTGACAAATCATCATGAATAGACTCACACTTGAACAACGCTACGAAATTATCCAAATTTACTTTGAAAATCAGTCGTCGATTTCCCGTTGTTTTATCGCAAAATTGTGTTCAGCGATGAGGCGCATTTTTGGCTTAACGGGTTTGTTAATAAGCAAAATTGCCGCATATGGAGTGAGACCAATCCACAAGAGACCCTACAGACTCCATTACATCCAGAAAAATGCACTGTTTGGTGCGGTTTTCATGCTGGTGGCATCATCGGACCTTATTTCTTCAAAAATGAGGCCGGAGCTCGCGTTACGGTCAATGGAGATCGTTACCGCACCATGATCAATGATTTTTTGTTTGAAAATATGGATGACATTGATCCGGAGGAGATGTGGTTTCAACAGGATGGCGCTACGTGCCATACGGCGAACGCAACCATCGACTTACTGAAATCAAAATTTGGCGATAAGTTGATTTCGAGAAATGGACCTGTCAATTGGCCTCCAAGGTCGTGCGATTTGACACCTCTCGATTATTTCCTGTGGGGCTACGTGAAGTCACTGGTTTATGCTGATAAACCAGCAACAATTGACGCCTTGGAGGCCAGCATTGTTCGTGACATACGGCCAGCAGTGCTCGAAAAAGTGGCCCAAAATTGGACGTCCAGAATGCGCTTCGTCAAGAACAGCTGCGGTGCCCATATGCCCGAAATCATTTTCAAATGTTAATGTCACGTATTGATCTTTCGAATAAAAAAAAATTTTGATTACAATTTAATTTTTTGTGTTATTTTTTACAATTTCAAGTTCTATCGGGCTTAAAAAAACACCCTATATTTATTTAATGAAAACATTTGTAACTGGAATAAAGTGAAAAACTATAACAAGAGATGAAAATCAAAACTGACAATTGTCACTACTTTAATCAAATTTAAACACCAAGTGAAATTAAATTTAAAATATGTTTTTTTTCAAAGCTCTCAATAAAAATTTCTGAGAAATTATTATGAAAAACATGTTATATCAATATATTGAGTCTGTTCGCCAAATTGGATCGTTAATGTTCACAGGCATTTTGAACAACTAAAAAATGTAAAAGCGGTTTTTTGAAAGCTGATGTACAAACGATACGCAGCACTAGTTTTTCGACATTCAAAACGCTGGCGATTTTTAACAAACAATTAATGTTTGCTATTTAACTTGTAAATTTTTGGCTCTTAATAATTTTCTGTATAGAAAAATTTTTCTTTCATAAAAATATTTTGTGAAGTTTTGTTTTCATATTAATCAATAAATGTCGACATATAGACAGCTAGGAAACATAAAAAACAAGCTGTATGTATTTTTTAATTGGTGTCAAAATTACCTTATAATAAGACTTAATTTACTTTAAAATTTCTCCATTTTCTTTGTTCATGAATATTTTCTCTAAAGAAAATTCTTTGTTTATAAAACTCTAACATTTTTTCGTACCAAACAATTTCGTATATATTGGTCACATAAATGTAACTTTTACAAAAATTTCTTGTTTATGAAAGTTTCTGTGTAGAAAATTTTGCGATTATAAAAATTTTCTCTATAGAAGTTCTTCGCGTACAAAAATAAATTTGATAGAAAGTTTTGTGACAACTTTTCTTCATAGAAATCTTTTTTTTTCATGAAGTTTGTCTCAACGAAAATTTTTCTCTACAGAAAATTTTTGCTATAGAAAGTTTTTTAATATTCTTGTTTCAAAAACTTTTCCATGGGACATTTTTTGCTTATAAAAATATCTTTTATAAGAAGTATAGGAAGCTTTTTCTTAAAAGCTTTTACTTATAAACATTTTCTCTATAGAAAATATTTAGTTTTGTTCGTTTGTAAACGTTTTCTCTATAAAAATCGTCTCTGTAAATTTTTTACAGCAAATGTTTGCTTTATAGAAATTGTCTTTATAAAAAGTTTAAAATTTTTTTATAAAAAAATTTTTGTTTATAGAACTTCTTTCCATAGAAAATTTATTTGTGAAATTATTCTTATTAAAAAGTTTTGGGCAACTTTTCATTCGTTTTATAACAATTTTCTCCAGAGAAAATTTCAAGCTCTTAAACTGTTTTCTTGTTCCTTAAAATTGTCCGCCCTAAAACATATTTTATACAAATATTACTTATAGGATATATAAAATACTTTCCCTATAGAAAACTTTTCGTCTATTAAAATTTTTTCTGTAGAAAACTTGTCGTTTATAAAAACTTTCTGTATAAAAAATGTTCGTTTGTAAAATTATTCTATATAGAAAACTTGGAATTTGCGCAAAATTTTTACTTAACATTTTTTTTACGAAAGTTATAAAACCTTTTTCTACTGGAAATTTTTCTTTTATTAAAATTTTCGCTGTAAAAACTTATTTGTTTATAAAAATATTGTATTGAAAGTTTACTATATTGAAAATTTTACGTTGGTGCAAATTTTTTCATTACGAAGTTTTGCGCGTATAAAAATTTTCTATAAAGAAAAATTTTAAGTTTTTCAATTATTTTTATTTTTATAAACTTATAGAAATTTCTTATTCAAACAATTGAGCTTTATTCGCTATATTAACTTCTAACATTGATATCAATCAAAAGATTATAAACAGCTTCACAGCTTGTTTTTTATGTTTCCCAGATGTCTATATCCCGACATATGTTAGAGACGTGTATAAAAAAAGGTTGTTTTTTGTGTTCTGACAGGTATTATTAGAGCATATTTCTTTTTCAATTTCTCTACAATTTAATTATATTGTTGGGATATAAATTAGTAGTTCGAAAATATCTTTAAAAAATGTCCAAAGTCTACTGATGATTAGGGTAGCTCCTATGTAATGTCGACATATAGACAGCTGGGAAACATAGAAAACAAGCTGCTTATAATTTTTTTATTGAAATTGCTGATTTAAAACAAGTGTCTGTATTGAATTGAAAATTTATTTCTGTAAAAAAATTTGGTGTTTATAAAGATTTTCTCTATAGAAAATGTTTCAAGATTATAATTTGTTTCAATTGAAAGTTTCGCCCTTATAAAGATTTTCTCAATGACAGATTTTTCTTTTGTAAAAGTTTTTTCTGTGGAAAATTATTTATTTATTTTTTTCGTTTGTAAATATTTTTTCAAAACAATATTTTTTCTATATAAAAACTTTTTTTAAGCAAATTTTACTTTGAAAAAAATCTTTGTTAAAGAAAATTTTGCATATATACAAATTTTCTTTGTAATAAACTTTTCGCTCATAAATATTTTTATAGAATTCTTTTGTGTAACCGTTAAGGTTAGAAAACTCTATTGTTTACAAAAGTTTTCTCTATAGAAAATTTCGTTAAAGAGACTTGCCCATTTGTCGCCATAGAAAATATTTCTTTTTTAAAAAATTTCGCTACTGATTTTATTTTCATTTATTAAAATTTGTCTTAACTATTTGCTTAAAGACTATTGTTCTTATTTGTAAAAAAATATTTCATGTTTATTAAGCTCTTATTAGAAACTTTTTGTAAGGAAATTTGTCTAATGAAGGCTTAATAATTATGAAATATTTTTTAGCCGTATTAGAAGAGGTTTTGATAACTTTATCGTTAAAAGATCGCAGTAAAAGTAGTATTTATTTTATTTAAATATAGTTTGCAGTGTATTTGTTAAATCAAATTAAATTTAAGTCTGATTTTATACCCGTATATACTATAAGTATAATAACATGTGCACTTACTTTAAATGACACCATTTGCATTTTATTGCACAATTGTTGTATTGAATAAAAGTTTAATTTTGAATAGTGATTGATATTTCTTTTTCAATTTTTATTTATTGACGCTTTTATTTTATTATCAATTTCTGTTAAATGTTTAAACAAATTATTATATGACATTGTCCCATTCAATCACTTATCACTGGATCTTTTGGATATTCAGTTTTATTGACGGCGCTAAATTGCTTCATTTTTGATACTTTATGGGAAAATTTAATTTTGATAGGAAAAAAAAATAAATCTGAAAAAAAAATTTAAATTAAGTTTTCAGCAATTCGCACATAAATTTATGTACATAGGCATAGTTTTTTCCATATATAAACCTTAATTAAGCACATTTTTTGCTTAAAATTTAATGGAAATATAATAAAATTGTGAGTAATAAATTAACAGAAAGTTTCAATGCTGCCATGTTTAGGGGGCTTTTCATATTCTAATGACTAGTATCTAGTTTTTGATTCACATGACTGGTTTTTGTTTCTTATCAAATTTAGCTAATGAGTAAATTCGATTTATTGGCGCTTAAGCATTCAACATAGTGAAGGCAACAGCCTGCTGGCTTCAATATGTAATGTGTTTAAAAAAGGATGTTTATTTTGACAACTTTTCCCTTTGTCAAACCCCTTGCTGAAGAGTTTGGGCCTGCCAATCCCTCGTGTATGCAATTACCCAGACAGTCAATGGAAGACAAGGCTGCTGACTTCAATAAGTCATGTGTTCAAAAAAGAATGTTTATTATGGTTATTTTGTCAACCTCTTCCTGAAGAGTTTAGGCCTCCAATCCCTCGTGTATGTAATTTCCCAAATAGTCAATGAAATACAAGTCCATTAAGACGACCAGCCCTTAAACAGCTCACCCTTCTAACCATTATTTGCTTATATTACATTTCCTTACATTACATTAGTTTATACCACAGCCAGAATATTGCAGCCAAGGTGGTCACCTCAACCAAGACCGAGATGGTATACAGTTCGGCAACACTGCAATTTATTATTGTTTGTATATTAATTAATTGATACATAAAAATGTTTATCAGCTGTTTATGGTTATGGCAGCACAAATAGACTGCAAAACATTGCTATGGTTATTTATGGTTATGGTTATGACTTTATGGACAAGTCACGTTTAACTGAACCTTTAACAAGATATGCCTGAGTTTCCTGACCACCCAGTTGCTAGCACTAAAACAAATATCGAATGAGACATGATTAAGACTCTGTAACTTTTAACGATCCGACAATCGTAAAATTTTTATATATATTTCATCGCTTGCAGTAACGATTGTGTGATTCTTTAATGTAATGTTAAACATCTGTATATTTGTAAAAACTTAACAGCTGATTTTGTTCGACAGCAAATATCGTTAAGAAAAGTTATTGAATAGCAAATTCAATAAAATATCGTTATAAATTATTTTATCGATACGATTATTGCAATAAATTTATGGAATCGCACTGAATTACTAAAACTATAGATTTATAGCTTAACAACAATCTATTTGTGTGGTTTATTTTCCCTTTGATTTCATGCGTTTTAGATATGAAACTGAAAATCATATTAAATTTTTGGATTTTGTACATTCACACATCGGGTTTTAGTTCAAGTTTTTTCTCCCTTACGTTTTTCTTAATAAGGATTTTTTACAATATATATTTGCTGTGCTCAATAAGTTTCGATTGAAGAAGGCAAGAAAAATAATAATCAAATTTTTAAACCTTGGAGACAACCAGCTGTTTCGTAGTCGCTACACTACTCATCAGCACCCATTTTCGGACTTGAACTCAGGTCATGACCTAACATGTTCGGGATATTGAAATAGTCATGTAGTTTCAAACAGCCCTCGTATAATACACAACGATATTTTTTAAAGAGTGTACAAACAGGTTGCCGCTTTTTTTTAACTTTAACTTTTTCATTTCTTGGCAAAATTCGAATGGAACACCCCATTTGTTCTGATATCGATTTCTTACCATCTGTATATTTCAATAGTAATCTTTTTGCATTATTTGCCATCTGCATAGTATATCTTTTTTTAACATATGTTATTACATGTACATTTAATACAAATATTTCATGTAGCAGCATAAAAAGTGGCATTAAATAAACATGTCCGAAATATAAATAAACCTACAAATAACAAAATGTAATCAGAAAAAGTGTGAAACTCAGCTGGTTATATATCATATTTTATTTATTTTAATACAATATTATATCTATTATTTTCCAAATAAAACAAGGTATTAAATCAAACACTATAGGTATTTTTATCCACACAAATCTTAGTGCTAAAACCAACCAAGCTATTAATTTTTATACTTAAACCTTTAATTTAAATAGTGTAAATTAAAAAGAGCAGAAACGGATGAAAAAATTAAATGAGAAAAATCTTTTTTAATTACTTGATGGATTGTGTACAAGTATGTAAATATTTAATTAAAAAGACTTAATTTTGTAAATCAGCAAACGAATAAATGAAAATGAAGAAATGTTTCGTGTTACTATTAAAGTGTGTATGAAGAGAACTTTAAGAAAAAGTTTGTAGAGTATGGTGTGAACTTTCGATCATTTGTAAGTCGGTAATGCACATCATCTCATACGATGTTTGATTTTGGGGATTCAGAAAACCGCTTTCGGGAACTCAAAAAAAAATCGAAATCACTTCGCTAATCTGTTTGAAACCGGTTTTTCATATTCGGCACGAGTTTTTTGCCGTGGAACATGCATCCGAACTATGGTGCGAAAATTGAAGTTGCCGTATTGCTTCTGAGGAAGTGGTGGGATTTTAACGTTTCCTGAAGCCAACTTTCGGAATCCCCAAAATACTCGGAACCGCTTTGCTAACCGTTTCTTAATTTTTAGTTTGAAATCGAAGCATGTTTTTTAGTTTTTTAAACTGTATATATTATTTATAATGTTAGCACTGATTTTGTTAATTAAAATTTTTACAACGTAATTTGACAAATTGGAATGTTAATAAAATCTTCGAGGTAAATGCAAAATTCAAAGAGCGTTTAAGCTACAATAATAATTGCTTGATTAAAATCTTTGTATTTTAAACTCTAGGCTTTGTCAGATGGTGGTCCGAAGTATATGAAGAGCCTAACCATCCATTCCTCTACTTCTGGTTCCAGATTCCTATTACAGGTATCTGGTGCAAGATAACAGCACCACGTGAACTATAATTAGCTCTCCGCAAACCGGCACGCTCTATAATTATCAGGGAAGACTAATAACCGCTCTCTGCGACTTTAGATATAAACCACAGCCAGAAAGTTTTCCACGATATAGCCACCTCTACCACGATCAGCGTCGGGATGGTATATAAAACAAAACCTCCTGAGAACCTGCTGATACCCGTTCTGCCAATTGCCACTTGGTCACGAGGGTTTTCGAAAGGCCAATATAATCTAAGTCATGCTGGGAATTATCGGAATTTGTTCGGAGTTTTTTGCTGCAACAAATCAAGAACTCCTAATCCCTTATACCCCACAAAGCAGAGTAAGATAACAGCTGCTCCCCGGGAGAGGATGCTAAGATGCAGCAAGAACTTTTGCACGAACTCGCTGTTAGGAAGCAGCTTTTGCAATCCTTTGTTAGATTAGTTAGGCAGGCCGCTGGGTTCCCAGTAGGTCCTGTGGTTCTCCAGCTCACTTGGGTCCTAAATTTGACCCATTTGTATTTGCCTGTATAAAGGATAGGTGAAGAGATAGAAGTGAAAAGGGTTATAGTATTACAGCTTATAGTTATATAGGGTGGGAAACTGGCCTAAAAGAACGGCGAAGATCTCGCTTTGCTACGCAAACAAAAAAAAAAAAAAAAACAAAAACTCAATTAGTAAAAATGCAGTTGGTGAAATTTTTTTAATCAACAATTTGCTAAGTCGGAATGATTGTTCATTTTCGCAGTTAATCATCTGTTTTTTGAAAAGCCCATTTTTATAATTAAAATGCCTATAATTAGTATGCATTATGATGACTTATTGCTTATAAAATCATTTTCAGTCATCACTTTTTTTTTTTTTCTGGTAATTAATTTTAAAAATTGTTTTCTTAAAAAGTGTTTCACAACGAAGCTTTGCTTTACATATTAAACGAAAGAGTCATAATGGGTGTTAATTATTGATTTATTGTTCATGACATTTAATTAACATGCATCACATAAATTATATCTATATTTTTTCTTAAAGCACGTGATTAACCCTTTTGTTGACGTGCCGCAACTAATTAATAAAATTAACACAAAATGAAAACATCACGTTTTTATAAATATATTTCAAATTTGCTTTATTTAATTAACTTTTTAGAATGACATTCAGAAAAAAATTTCAATTTGACTTTCTATTTAAAAAGTAAAACTTGTATTGCTGACACAATAAGGGTTAAATCAGTGACACAAACAATCCGAAAAATTACAATGCAAATATTATTATTTCCACACATTGGATTTTTTATTTCAGAGATTTTTTGCTTATTTGTTTAATATATAAATTATTGCTGCCGTGAGGTGGTCATATGAAGACCATTTTTTTACGGTCATATGAGAAAATCTGTTAATTTTGTTAAATGTTGTGAAAAAATTATATATATATATATATATATATATATATATATATATATATATATATATATATATATATATATATATATATATATATATATATATATATATATATATATATATATATATATATATATATATATATATATATATATATATATATATATATATATATATATATATATATATATATATATATATATAGAATCTCCAATTAATACACATTAGCTGCTTTCTGGCTTTAAAAATGTTTAATAATTATACTCGTATTTCTATACCAGTTAACCATGTCTTCAAGATACCTGAGAATCACTATGACAGTTTTCGAAAACAAAAACCAATTATGATCAAAATGTTAACCGTTCTTCTGAATTTTAATATTATTTGCTTAGAGCTGGCTGAAGGAGATTAAACTTATATTTTTTTTTATCTTGGACCAGTACTCAGGTGTTGACCCCTACATATGCAGTGCATTGTACCAGAACTAGGAAAATAGGTTATGAGGAGGGGGAAAGAGACAGTAGTGTTTGTGAACATTTGACTTGAACGTTCCAACGTTATAACGGACAGGAAACACGTCTGCAGGCAACTTATTCCAAAGACGAAGCGTACGGCTGAAAAACGAATTCTCTCTGTAATCGACCACAAATGGATAAGCTCTGGACGATGAGCGCGTGCTACGTAAAAATGTGCGAGTTTCGGGAACAAGATCCCTAATGTCGTCAGAGCAAAATCCATTGTACTAACGATAGAACAGAGTAACGCACCCCACACTGCGTCGATGCTCCAGTGAGTCAATAGAGTTGGATACCCTACTGTCACCGATAAGCTTCTTCGCCTTCTCCTGCACACGGTCGAGCAACCCCAAAATAGACTTTGGGGCACCGGAACAAACATGAGAGTTGTATTCCATTTTCGGTATAAATAGGAAGGAGGTCGGATGGAGTGAAGTACATCTTACACCGTTTTAAAAAGCCGAGGCACTTGAATGCTTCTTTAGAGACATGAAAAATGTGATCATTCCAACGAACATCACACTGTACATTATTACGTTAATCGTATTTTTAAACTAATTACATACTGATTTTTTTAGCGAATATTTTATTATTCAGCAATATTTTTTAAAGATATTCGCTTTCGATATTATTTTTACTGGTAACTGTTTACTGTCGTTAAAATTGTATTACAGAACCACAAAAACGCAAGAAGAAAGGTCTATCTTGTATTTAAATAAAAGTGTAGTATATTTAAATGAAAGTATAATGTAATGATTACATTTAGAAAAATGGCACTTAAGTGTTTCAAAGTTTGTTCTCTACTTAAAAAAGCTAAATCGTACGGTGGTTCATTTGCTAGAAATATGTAAAGAAAAGTAGACGTGTGAAAAAGAGAAAGCTTGTTTATTTGTGTCTCGACAGGTATTATTAAAACATTTTTTTTTTAATTCTCAATAGTTTATTTAGAATATTGGGGTATAAAGTTGAAGTTGAAGAGTATCTTTCAAAGGTTTCTAAGTCTACTAGTGATTAGAGTAGCTCCTATGAAATGTCAACATATAGACAGCTAGGAAACATAGAAAATAAGCTGTTTAAATTTTTTTATTTGTATTATGCTAATCACATAAAACAAAACTAGTTCTTTACAGAATGTTTCTGGTGCCATTTAAAAGTGTATATTATTAAAATTTTACTATCGTATTATTTTAAACATATGTCTTTTAATTTGCTCTCAACAAGTCATATCATACCTTCCGGCATTAAATTCTCGCATTTGCCAAGTCGTATAAAATCTATTGATGACAGCTTTTTGGCCAATTGGGATACTTAATATTAGTAATAATAAATATAAAATTAAACGTACTAAGATATCGATATAATAAAGATAATTTGTACAAAAAATTTTTATAACACATGAATTTTGCAAAGAATTGATTTAATTTATAAGCATACATAAGTATATCATTTCATATGTTTTTGTTTATTATCAACAGTCTGTGAAGGTGTCATTCAACTGTGGCTGAGTTTTCATATTGAGTTAGCAGTCCTTTGTTTCAGCTGGTTTGACTTTTGTGCGCAAAATAGGCTTTCTGCGAGGTGTTTTTATTTTATGGCGGTATTAAAGTCATTTTTGAAGAAAAACAAATTATGGTTAACTGCACCTCGATTTAGTGACACAGAATGCTGTTGTTTTTTAAAATAAATTTTCAAATATACTGCGCAATAAACTATTGAAGCAATCAGTAGTGCAATGCACTAACCAGTTTTAACGCTAATAAAATTCGTTTAGAGAAATTAACACTAGCGTTGGTGTTTTCGCGACTCTATAACAGTTTTTAACACTATTTGTCTTCGTTTTAAATCAGCTGTTTTTATAGCCTGACTGATTAGCGTTAACTAAACACCAATTATTTTTGTGGTGTTTATCTTAACAACAATGTTGTTAAAATTTCTACTAGAATAACTTCACTCTATTTGGGATACGACTTGTCGGAAGACTCCAACAGTCGGTCGACGTTTTCTCTGTGAGAACTTATCTTATTTATCAAAAAATATTTTAAATAATAAACATATAAATAGTTTTACTTTCCCCAAACATAGAATTATTTGCAAATTTGTTTGTTTTTTTCCTGTTCCTCTTTGTGGTTTTCTTTATTTTTAACAAAGCTGCCACATTATTTCAAATTTTTTTAACATACAACCGGAGGTGTTAAGAATAAGTTAGTGAATCACATAAGCGTTAGTGCAAACCACAGTAGCTCGCGTTAAGTTATGCTCTTTTAAAATCGTTAAAAGTTAGTGAATTGCACTGCAAAACTGTATGGGCTTTGAAAAAGAAGCTAATATTGGTTATTTTCATAGCAGTGCTCAAATAATTTCGCCAAAATTTAACATCTTTCATGCTTACTTACCTCCAAACTAAATTCCCCGCCATTTTGTCTCTTTTTTCCTAGTTCTAGTACAATGCACTGCATACGTAGGGGGTCATATTTTAGGTACTGGCCCAAGACCAAAGAACTCCGCTCTTAATTCATCCAAACTTAAATACCTACTTCAAGTAATTGCTTGCAAGTTAAAGTTTTCAATTTTTTTGCTTAGTTATCCAAACTACTATTTGGATACATCAATGACTTATCCAAACTACTATTGGGATACATCACTGTCATCATCATCACTGTTTGTTCCGAATCAATTTTAGATTTTTATGGGTTTGTTCTGCAGCGATTCACCCACTTCTGACATGTTTGCTGTCTGTTATAACGATGGAAAATTCAAGTCACTACTCCCTCTTTCCTCCTCTTCACAGCCTATTTTCCTACTTCCGGTACAATGCACTGCATATCGGTCATTTCTTATGTACTGGTCCAAGATAACAAAAAAAAAAACAACTGAATAGGTTAGATTTTTTCCTGATTTTTCTCACATCAAGAAAAGTCTTAAATGCGATTGTTAAAAATATGGGAAACGGTCTGTCTCATGCCTTGATATTCTTTTCCAAGTGAAAAATTAAAATTAATGAGACAAAACCACAAGCCGCCATTTTTCCTTTCAATAAATCCCCCAAAAGAATTCCAACTATCGCCTTATCGCCTGGTGGAACAGAAATACCTCTTAACAACTCCATCAAATATCTGGGTGTTGTTTTGGATAAAAAGCTTTCTTTCAAACAACACATCCAGCAGTCATGTGATAAAGCGGTACAATATGGCAGAGCTCTTTATCCACTATTGAACCGAAAATCCAATCTTAACTGGAAAAATAATTTACTTCTCTACAAGATGTGTGTACGACCAAGTGTGGTCAAAAAGATGTGCAAAAACCTATCTTAAAAAGCTGCAGATCATTCAAAATAAAAACTTAAAGATTATATTCAACCTACCCAGAATGTACTCAACAAACAGTCTGCATACAAACAGGGAAATGATCATTTCAGTAATTAGTAATATTACACAAAGATTTGAAAATCGCAACAGGTTTTCAAGTATAACTTATATATTATAAGAAATCTGTAGTATTACTATCTTCCTCAACTTCATCATTAAGCGCGTTTTACGCGCCATCGCATTCTAAGCGTCTGTCAAAAAAGTAGAAACAATGTAATTTTATGTGAAATGTTACACAGCACAAAGCGTTAAACGCATACGACGTCAAAAGTAGGTTTACTTTCTACTTTTGCACGCGTCACAAGCGTTATAAAAACTGTTAGTCGTTTTTGATAGCCGCAGATCACAATTCATTTTATTTTTTCTAAGTTATCACCACAAATATTTGTGCTGTGATTTATTACTTTATGTTTTTGTGTTAAAAAATGTTTTTATTGAAAAAATAATTCTAACACAACAAAAAACTTAACGCATGAAAAGCGTTGAGTTTAAAAAAGGTGTGGAAAGCGTAGAAAGTTTGAAATGCGTAAAACGCGCATATAACGCGTGGTATGGACTTTCAGCTTTAAGCTGATAGACGCGTTTTATCCTACAATTTTGTCTAAAATTTTTATAAGGTTTTTATCTATCCTTTTTCCTTTCAATGTAAATAATTTTTACTGTAAACAAGTACAAGCGTACTTAGGATCAAGATAGTAAACAAGTACATACATATATTTATTTCAAGCTAGATTTTAATTATTTGTTGAAACAGTTTTAAGTAAAAACTCAAACCTTGTAAATAATAAAATATTTAATCATTTTTAAATGTAACGATGATAGAATAAAATAAAAAAAAAAAAAAATCTTGTCACCCCGTTTCGGCTTGACGTTGTGCTCTGGAACACCCTGTATGTATGTATTAGTATGTTTAGTATAACTCATGATATAAAAAATACAAGGTAGTTTTATTCTCTCAATTTTCCTTAACAATCACCATCTGACAAGTATGAGGATTGTGACATTTTCCATAAAATTGTGCTACCGTATTAGTTTGTACATTCCCTTG
Organism: Thecocarcelia acutangulata; assembly: GCA_914767995.1. NCBI lineage: Eukaryota > Metazoa > Arthropoda > Insecta > Diptera > Tachinidae > Thecocarcelia > Thecocarcelia acutangulata. Next base: position 34,663,099 of record OU612097.1, read on the forward strand.
TTTTCAGTTTTGTTTGAAATTGTGTCTAAAAATATTTATAAAATTGTGATTTCTAACAAAAACAAATAAAAAATTTTAAAATAAAATTCATACATAAATTTAAAATATGTAAAAATGGCCTGAAAAACATCGCCAGACTAAAATGCTACTGACACCATGTTTCAATGTGCCTTAAGTATAACGTGAACTAAGAAGTTTGCTTTTCAGTCATCTAACCAGTCTTAATATATCGGAACCTTTTAAATTAAATTTGGACTCATCGGAAGATAGTATGGAATTCCTTTGTGTGGTGATCAAATTAATATGGTCCCTTGCAAATTCCAAACTGGCTTGTCTATTTTTCCGTGATATAAAGATATTTTTTACACTATTGTATGGTATGCTTTTAGTCCGCCTTCTGTAGCCTGCCTTTGAATCCTTCTGGGGGTAACATTTTATGACAATTGTGTGGCGATAGTTCTTGACGACACGAATTGGTCTTTTTTTATAAAACTTATTATTGCCTGGCCATCTCGTTTACTAGTTTTTCGGGAACGTCCACGTTCATGTTCTGTAACCAAAGTACCCGAACAACGAAAACGGTTATAAGCCGTTTTCGTTGTTCGGGTACTTTGGTTTGGTTCTTGGTGAATGTCAAATTTTTTTGTGGTCAATGATCAGGTATTATTTTATCTTTTAAATGCACTGAATAATTATATCGCGCCATTTGTTAGAGAAGTTAAAAGTCACGTCCAGAACAAGTTTGAAGGCACGGAAACGACGGAAAACTATATGCAAATTTTCGCTATACAAGCTTAATTTTATATTTAAACAAATAATGACTTCTTTTGGAAGTAGGTTTTTCTTATTGTAAGTAATGAAAAATATTCAAGGTTACGTGCATTAGTTTTGTCGCTGCATCTTGGGTCATTATAGTAGAAATAATTATTTACATAGTTTTAAACCACAACCATCAAACTTTTCCCCTTGTTTTTAATATCTAAAGAGTATTTTCTTTTAAATGTAATAATATTTTCTTCAAAATAGGCATTCGTTTGAATGCTGTCGTAAAGTTTACTGATATGCAAAAGTCCGTGCTTTTAGTTTTTGGGACCAAATTGGACCCAAGTCTGTTAAACCTAGCCTAACATGGGTTTCAAAACGACCACAGATACCTACTCACATCAGCTTATTAATTCTAGCTTTTTCTAATATTAACAATGCACTACACATTTCAGAAAAAATCCATTCTAGGAGTAAATTTCCTTATTCAACTGTGTGGCAACGCTTTTTTATATTTCTCTCTAAAAATAAACTTCAAAAATCCTTATTACAAATAATAAAAAGAGAATGAAACTACCTTGTATTTTTTATATCATGGTATAACTTACTGCACATAAGGTAAAAAACAAATGCTCTTTCCACTTGTGTTTATTAAGCGTTTCTACAGCATCTTCATTTTCTTACTCTCCCGTCTATGACAGCTTCCAATGCCGCCTGTCATCTCGAAATTGCGCCATGACCTTCCCCAACCGTTTTGCTAAACTTAACGCAGAGTTCATTAAACAAAACAAAACTCTCAAAATTCTCTTTTTTTAATATTTATGTATGTACCGGCGAACAACTTAACTTTAATATGAACTGTCGGCATTAAGTAGTTTGTATGACTAAACATAAATTAAAAGTTTATCTTAAGCAAGTCAATAACCAAACTTGACTACTCCTGCATTTCTAAAAAAAAAGAAACTGAAGCAGAATCAGGCCGCAGCAAATGACAACAGAACAAGCACCAACAGAATGTCAAACATATTTTATAAAAAAAGAAGAAAAAAATGTGCATAAAAATTATAAAACGAATAGAATTTAAATAAAAGCAAAATTAGGACCCGCACTCTTTCTCGATGGAAGAAAAACAAAACAGCTCAAGAGCCAAAAGTAAAATAACATAAAATAAAATTATAAATAAAAAATTGTTATAATTATATTAAAGCTACAAATTACTAATTACTAAAGCACGCCTTTGTTGCTTCTTGCCTTAATTTAGTTAAATTAAAAATATTTCCTTCAATGTGAGCGCTGTTTAACTAACTAAGAGTCTGAATACAATGTTTGCGGTGCGGTACGATTTCCCGTCGCGGGAGAGAAAAATAAACATAATACAACGGAAGACGGCGGCGGCAATACTTGTCCTTGTTAGTGTACATTTTTACTAACTTATTTGTGTACATTTGCATAAAAATTTCAAAACAAATTACGGTTTGTGTTAAGATGACAAATTATCTTTCTGCCGTAAATTTCGAAATTTTTTTTTTTTTGCTTCCTCGGCTAAAATTATGTAAAGTCTGACAAAAAATTAAAATAACTGCAAGAAATTCACCTCCCTGGTATGCCAACATCTTTGCTAATTTTGCACAACAATTCTTCTTTATACTGGAAGTTTTGCTACTTCCCGACTGCAAATTATAAAGACTTCCAACTTCTTCGATAAATCTTTCGTTATTGTCCATTTTTTCTTCGTCAATTATTATACGAGTACTTTTTAAACTTTTATATTTAATGACGAAAACTTATAAACTTTCAAATCATGTTTTTTGTTTTTGTTTACAATATTGTTGTGAAAACCGCCAATTATTCAAAAACTATGGGAATATCGGAAAGAGAGTAAAAAATTTACAAAATAACAAAGTCCGCAATGAAAACAAAATAAATTTTAATTTTATGCCGTTCCGCACTACGGGTTTTTACTTCAAAATCGTACCGCAGTAAATTATCGTTACATTGTGTTTAGACTCTAAAACGTGCTTTAGTTTTTTATTGTCACTTTTAAGTGAATTATTAACTTTAAAATTCAATAAGGACGAGCAAAACAGATAAATGTTAGTTATGTTATGTTTGTAAATAAAATTTGCATCGATGAGGATTGAAAGTGTTAAATATAACCCTACAGAAATTATTGGAGTATATGATCCGTTTTAAATAAAAAGAAGTAGTTATAATATAGTCCAATGTAATGCAAACATGGACCATGATGACTAAATAAAAGGTATTTGACAATACTCGCAACACATTATTAAAAAAAATACAACTATGGTAACACTGTTACGCCATGTTTTCTTTAGTGTTTTCTGACAAATATCTATCACAGGATTTGTTAATTTCATCTTTAATCATGGGTATGTTCAGGGCTGGGCAAAATACACAGATGATGTATTTCAAATACAAGATACAAAATACTTTCAAGTTGTGTATTTTAAATACAAAATACAACTACAAAATACAAATACATTTTTGTAATTTGGTCTCAGAAAAATGTACCCGTCTGGCTTTAGATACATATTTTATTTTACATATACACTTAAACTAAATTGTATATTTATATGATTGTTCTAAACTTGCTAAGAAATTAAAGGAACAAACCTAATATTTAGCATTTGATAGATAGTAAATAAAAAATTCATTCGGCAAAACAAGTATTTCCTTTAATAAAAACTAGATATTTCAATCAGTTATCTGACAAACAATAATCTTTCTACAGGTCCTGAGGAACACAAGCTGCTGTCAAATTCTACAAATGCATTTATTTTTGATTCTTGGATAGTTTTCCAGAATAGCAAGCTCCTTGCTTTTATCATTTTGAAGACTGATAAGCTCAAGTTCCAAATTTGATTTACGAGGTTGATCACTGTATTGTCCAAAACAACAATAAAATCTTCATTACCTTTACCTCAGCTACTACTTCTTCTACATCCAGTCATGGTCTCACGTTTTTTGCAATTTTTCTCCATGGTATCTATTGCAAGATTTTGAATTTTTTGCCTCTCTTTTACTGAGATGCTTTCTGGCAATCAGCTAATTTTGAGACTAGGATGGAAACATGACACCGATATGACTCTATTTGCTCCAGGTGTCAGCATGAGAAACTCATTAAATCATATTTCCAAGCTCTCCATTAATTTTGTTAAAATACAACTTAAATGCCTCAAAGTATTATATTGCAGTGGATCTAATCTGGTTCTCGCAGCCTAAAGTTTTCCATAATAAAAACTATTTCCTTGTATATAATTCAAAGCGTTGGGAAAAAGCTGGTGGCAAATATATAGAAATTCTTACTGATATCACCCGATTAGTGTAAAATGTATTAGCTCTGTATAAATGAAAGCCAAATTGCAGTATTGCAAAATGATAAACATTTTAATGGTTGTAGTTTCTAGCGGTTTTAGCTTTTGTGAAATAACTTGTTTTCAATTTATTATAATAAATAAATGTATTTTGTAAAAATGTATTTTTGAGCCACATGTATTTGAAATACAAAATACAATTAAGTTATGTATTTGAAATACAAAATACTAAATACATTCCGGCCGTGTATTTGAAATACAGATACAAAATACGTATTTGTATTTCAAATATGTATTTCAAACACAAGTATTTCAAATACTGCCCAGCCCTGGGTATGTTAAGGTCACGATGCATATTTTTTATTATTCACAAACCACGGAGCGCTAGTTATTGTTCTTAATATTTTTGACTTCGAAGAATATCTAGGTGTGTGTTACTAGCAGTTCCCCAAAGTTGAATTCCGTAAGTCCAGGTGTATTCATTCTATGAACACAATTGTTATGTTTGCAATTATTTATTTATTTATAATAAAACAATCATATGCGTTTAATTTACTTTTGTTTATAATAGTTTTTTAATAAATAAAGAAAAAAATGTATACGAAAATTTTGTGATTATATTTCACGTTTTTATTTATTTATTTTTTTTTTTTTTTTTTGCAAAAACACCCGAAAGGTGCTCCAAAACATTTTACGAAATTATAGTTTTCAAAGTAGTCTCTTGGAGTATTGAAGTCAGAGTAATTTCAAATGGTTTTTAAACTAGTTTTTTGGGGTAATCCATGGAGTAGTGACCTGAAGTAATATCAAGACTAACCCTGTGTTAATAATTTGCGGAGTAGTTACTTGGACTAGTTTTTGGATTACTTTGATGTAATATTTTTTTTTTTTTTTTTGATTTCATGGTTCTCTCCTAAGACATTGTAATGTAAAATTGAGCATATTTTTCCCATATATTTGGATTACTTTTGGACTAGTCCTGGTTCCTTGAGGAGTACTCCTTACACGCATGTAAGGAGTAGTCTCGATTTCTGCAGGGAATTTTATACCTACTTTTGGGATGAATTAGTGCACGATTTTCCGAATTTCAGCAAAAATATTTATTAAAAGAATTATTTTTTCAGACAGTTATTTTAGATTTTTTTTTTAATTTTTTCTGTATAAAACTAAAATCTTTGAAATTTTTGTCAACACGTGTGATCAGATATTTAGTGACTTGATAAAATTCTTTAATAAAACTGAGAGTTTTCCTTTCTGTAAAGAAATACTGCTTGTCTGTTTTTTTTTTGTGCTTTGCGTCATAAAGTGTAAATTTTGCCAAGTGCGTCCTTCTTCGTTCTATAACAAATAAAAATCTTACTCAGGCTCATGAAAATTAATTCATTTATTCCTAGTTTTCCTAGTTATATATTGTATGTTGCATAAAAAAAATTTAATTTCATTTCGTTTAGACTGAATGTAAATGATTCAAATACTCTGCATACGAGTATAAGCACTAGCAGGAACGTGTTTATCAAACATTTAAATAATGGCTGACTGGCTTTTATAGAATTAATTTATAAATATAAACACGAAATTATGAGTTGCTGAACAAAACAAGTGACTTTTAACATATATATAGATGTCAGATAAATCTAACTCGCACATTTTTACGTAGCTCTCGTTCAGAGTTCATCCATTTGTTGTCGATTGTCCGGGGAATCGTATTACACATTACAGAGAGAATTCGTTTCGAATAAGTTGCCTGCAGACGTGTTTCCTGTCTGTTATAACGTTGGAAAGTTCAAGTCAAATGTTCACAAACACTACTCCCTCTTTTACTACCATTGTCTCTATACCACAGATTTTACTTTCATTCCCCATATAAATATACTTAAAAAAACGGAGTACATATATACATATGTATGTAGTTGTAAAAATGTGATGTACAAAAATCATCAAAAACAGGCCTTAAATCGTCAAATCGTCAACGTGCTATTTTCAGTATCCAAAATCGTCAAAAGGAGAATAAATCCTCAAATTTGGCAACCGTGGAACATACATACGAGTAAATACTTATAAGCAGCCACTGAGACATTGACTTTTGTTTATACTCATACATATATACATACATACATACATATATTTAGTACAAGTCATAGTTGGCGGAATTATTACAGGCTTAGTACGCATTGTCGTTATTATACCTTGATTATGTGTGATAATAATTTGTAATTAAAACACGTAGAAACTACGCCTCTAGGCTGCTGACTGACTTGAGCAGACTAAACTAAACGAAACAAAACAATAAACATTAAATTGCACAGTGTCAATACATGTAAAAGCTTATTTGTGCGTAAGTAAAGGGTATATTTTTATATGATTTTTTGATAAAAAGTTGGTCTCAAAAATATATTTATCTGATTTTATCTTAATGTTTTTATGCCCTTCAAAAAAATGTTGCGACTGCGTTTGTAATTTCCTGAATTTTCATTTGCGTCGCTATAAATTATATACTTATATTTGGAATGAGAATTAAAAGAAGAGTAGATTAAGATTGTCCGTCAGTTGGTCGTTTAAACACCGTTTCTGAGAACACCATTCAACATAGAAACTTTTTTCTTTCACCATTTTATTACCTCCTCAGTTCGTGGTTTTGCTATTGAAATTCAGTAAAATCGGTTTACGCATAGCTGAGATATATCCAAAATTCTGAAAAAAGTCATTATTTTTTTTACAATTTTATATGAAAATTTTTGAAAAAAAAATTGTTTGTTTTACTTCAAATTTCACACAATTATTAAAGGCCCTGATTCACTATCCTACACGATCGTACGAATCATTCACAGGAAACTGTTACAAAAGTCTGGCCGACTTGAAAAATCGCTTCAAAATGGCCTTGTAGCCATACTATTATACAAGTAATGGGTGATTTTATAAGAACTATCGGAAATTAAAAAAAAAACACATCAAATTCAGAAAAATGCATGAAATATTTATTTGGATCGATAGTTGGGTCGATATAATTTAATGTTTGAAGATTATTTCATGCAAATGTTGGCCGCGGCTGCGCCTCAAATGGTCCATCCGCTTAGTCCAATTTTGGCATACCCTTTCCAACATTTCGGCCGGTATCTCACGAATAATGTTGGCAATGTTGGCTTTCACTGCGTCAATCGAAGCGGGCTTGTCGCTATAGACATTAGCCTTAACATAGCCTCACAAAAAATAGTCTAGAGGCGTTAAATCGCACGATCTGGGCGGCCAATTGGCTGGTCCCAAGCGTGAAATAAACTGTTCACCGAACTCGCCTCTCAATTGGTCCATTGTTTCGCGTGCTGTGTGGCATGTGGCACCGTCTTGTTGAAACCACATGTCATGCAAGTCAAGCTCTTCCATTTTGGGCAAAAAAAAGTTTGTTATCATCGCACGGTAGCGCTCACCATTCACAGTAACGTTGTGATTCGCATCATCTTTGAAGAAATACGGCCCAATGATGCCGCCAGCCCATAATCCGCACCCAACGGTTGTTTTTTGTGGATGCATTGGTAGCTCTTGCAATGCTTCTGGCTGCTCTTCACTCCAAATACAGCAGTTTTGCTTGTTCACGTATCCATTCAACCAGAAATGAGCCTCGTCGCTGAACACAATTCTTCGATAAAAAAGTGGATCTTCATCTAACTTTTCAAGAGCCCATTCACCAAAAATTTGGCGTTGTGGTAGGTCGTTTGGCTTCAATTCTTGCACCAGCTGTATCTTATAAGGCTTCACACCCAAATCCTTCCGCAAAATTTTCCACGTAGTGGAGTAACAGAGGCCCAATTGCTGCGAACGGCGCCGAATCGATAATTCACGGTCATCACCAACACTGGCCGATACGGCTGCGATATTTTCTTCAGTTTGCACTCTACGTAAGCGTGTTGGTGGTTTAATGTCCAACAATGTAAATTTGGTGCGAATTTTTTTTACAATAGCCCGAATAGAAGCCTCAGTAGGTCGATTAAACTGACCATAAAATGGAAGAAGCGCGCGATGAACTTTCTTAACAGAGCACGCATTTTGGTAATAAAATTCAATAATTTGCAAGCGTTGTTCGTTTGTAAGACGATTCATGATTAAATTATAGACCAAACAGTAGATGTTTGACAGTGACACAGGATACAAAACGTGCGTGAGCTGTCAAAACTAGTGTTGCCAAAAAGATAATAGCAAAAAAAATTATAATTGCAGTAATTTATATACACAATAAAATAATTAAAATCTTTTATTAACATAATTTTACTTTACTTTAATTTTTTCTCTAGGCTCCAACAATGTTCTCATATTTTCCACAATATATACCACACTGATCGCACAGAAACCATAATGTTTTGAAAAGTTTCATAAAATTTTTCAACTCGCACGATTTGTCAAAATCTCTGTCGAACACATGCTTTATTTAGTAGATCACACTATCGTGTATGATAGTGTAACATGGCCTTAAGAATGGCGATTACACGGGAAAAAAAATTCCGATATCGGCCCATATATATCCGAGATATAGCCTAAACGCATTTTTTAATGAAAACGTGGCGTAAGCAAACTTAAACACCTTTTTTTTTGCTTAAAAGCCATTCTGGTAATGTAAGGAAGTTACTAAATACAGAAAATGAAAACCAATCTGAACCGATTTTTCCATGAAAAAAATTTGTTTGCTTAAAAGCTGTTCTGGTTATGAAGAATATACGGAAAATGAAAATTTCCGATACCGTTCCATATATACGCGAGATATAACCTAAACCGATTGTTTCATAAAAATGTCGCTTAAACCTTAAATAAATTTTTTGGCTTAAAAGCAGTTCTGGTAATAAAACTAGATTACTAATATACAGAAAATGAAATATTCCGATATCGATCTTATATAGAAATAGGGCAAATTTGCAAAAACTAAACGGGTATGCTTACGATTAACCACTAAATGCACGGCAAATTTGCAAAATAACCAGCGTGAAAACTCTTATTATTATAAACTGTAGACAAGAATTGAAAACTTGTAAAACACTATAAAAATTGTAATTAATACATATCGTATTTTTTATATTTCCTAGCTGCCTATATGTGGATATATCATAATTAGAACATTTTTCTTTTTAAATTTTCAATCATTTGTTAGAAATCGAAATACCTTTGTTTACCATATTCAAAAAGCTGGTTGGAATACGATGTTTCTATTCTTTTCAACTTTAGACCTATGCTGTTAAACCGCTTCTCAAGTGCTTCCATAAACATCTCTCTGATCTGGGACTTCCTCTGCACTTGATCAGATCTAAGCTTCTATAGAACTACTTGGTTATCTCCTTGACCCATTATCTCAACTCTCAGCCCATGTCTATCAGCTACAAGTCTAATTACACCAATAGTAATAAATCAGAGCTTCTGGCACATTGTATATATTACATAAGTGGATAGTAAAAAGCAGCTGTTTGATTCGGTATAAAGATATTTCATCGCGGATATCTGATCAAGAAAGATTCCCACAGGGCGGACGATTTTATTTCTAAAGAGTGGATTTCACTTTGATAGGTGACAGTAAAAAGCCCCTGTTTGATTCATGGCTATAACCATCTTTAGTAAAACAATTCAAGCAGAAATGTACGCCTAATATTTCTCAAACGCAAAAGCCAAGAATTTTCCTTTTGCATACGTTGATAACAAAAATAAAAACATATGAAAAGAAAACAGCCGTTTTTATATTTGAGAAATATTAGAACATTTTCCTTTTTAAATTCTCATTCTTTTATTTAAAGTAATTGGCCATAAGTTAAATATTTTTGAAAGGTTACCAGATCTACTGATTATTAGAGCAGCTCCTATGAAAGGTCGCCAGCTAGGAAATATAAAAAGCAAGCTGTTTGCATTTTTTTTGTAGGTATCAATATTAGTAGCTAATAAAGTACTTAAGACTAAACTTAAATATTTTCTCTGAACTTTAAAAAAATCACCCTGTACTTAAAGTACAGATTTTATGCCAAAAAATAAAATTTAAGTGTTTTTTTTTTATTGCCACTCAGTAGAGCATTGAAAACATGCTCAGGTATTCATGGGATGTTCTGGGTTGTGATACATTTTCATTACTGCTATTTTTAATACGACCTTCATAAAGGTTGAGTGAGAGTGTATTATTACAACAACAACCACTACAAAAACTACTACAACAACTATTATAACAACTACTATTGACACTAGTGTTATGGCTACAATAATTTATGGCAAATTTATGTATTCATTTGCATTTTATTTTATTTCTTTTTTAATTATGTTTTGTCAACAAAAAACAAAGAATATGTGCAAACTAAATTTAGATTTAAAGCTAAAAAAGCATAAATATAGAAAACGAAAAGCTATAAATAATAAATTTTTTGTTGCTGTTAACTACATAAATCAAGGAAATTAATATAATTAAACGAAATTTGCCGGTTAAATCAAACGTATAATACTTATTAGTTATGCAGATGTATGCACATACATATGTGTATGTAAAATAATGAGAGCCGCAAAAAAGGGTGTGATAAAGGGTTATAAATTTTTTGGTTTTAAAAGTAACAACACACATAATTCTAGCACTTCGACAAACCCTGTATTTCATTGTAATACGTGTAACTAACTTGTCTGCTTGTAGGATATACAAAGTTGGGTGATCGTTTCTATGTTGGTTGTAACAGTTGATTGTTTTTGAAGCAGCCAGTTTCGACCACTTTTTCACATATTTTGGGGGTTATCTGTGTGACAAATGTTGGCTTCAACACTGGAGTGATTTTTTTGCTATTATCTTTTTGGCAACACTAGTTTTGACAGCTCACGCACGTTTTGTATCTTGTGTCACTGTCAAACATCTTCAGTTTGGTCTATAATTTAATCATAAATCGTCTTACAAACGAACAACGCTTGCAAATTATTGAATTTTATTACCAAAATGCGTGCTCTGTTAAGAAAGTTCATCGCGCGCTTCTTCCATTTTATGGTCAGTTTAATCGACTTACTGAAGCTTCTATTCGGGCTATTGTAAAAAAATTTCGCACCAAATTTACATTGTTGGACATTAAACCACCAACACGCTTACGTAGAGTGCGAACTGAAGAAAATATCGCAGCCGTATCGGCCAGTGTTGGTGATGACCGTAAATTATCGATTCGGCGCCGTTCGCAGCAATTGGGCCTCTGTTACTCCACTACGTGGAAAATTTTGCAGAAGGATTTGGGTGTGAAGCCTTATAAGATACAGCTGGTGCAAGAATTGAAGCCAAACGACCTACCACAACGCCAAATTTTTGGTGAATGGGCTCTTGAAAAGTTAGATGAAGATCCACTTTTTTATCGAAGAATTGTGTTCAGCGACGAGGCTCATTTCTGGTTGAATGGATACGTGAACAAGCAAAACTGCCGTATTTGGAGTGAAGAGCTGCCAGAAGCATTGCTACCAATGCATCCACAAAAAACAACCGTTTGGTGCGGATTGTGGGCTGGCATCATTGGGCCGTATTTCTTCAAAGATGATGCGAATCACAACGTTACTGTGCGATGATAACAAACTTTTTTTTGCCCAAAATGGAAGAGCTTGACTTGCATGACATGTGGTTTCAACAAGACGGTGCCACATGCCACACAGCACGCGAAACAATGGACCAATTGAGAGGCGAGTTCGGTGAACAGTTTATTTCACGTTTGGGACCAGTCAATTGGCCGCCCAGATCGTCGATTTAATGCCTCTAGACTATTTTTTTGTGGGGCTATGTTAAGGCTAATGTCTATAGCGAAAAGCCCGCTTCGATTGACGCACTGGAAGCCAACATTGCCAACATTATTCGTGAGATACCGGCCGAAATGTTGGAAAGAGTATGCCAAAATTGGACTTAGCGGATGGACCATTTGAGGCGCAGCCGCGGCCAACATTTGTATGAAATAATCTTCAAACATTAAATTATATCGACCCAACTATCGATCCAAATAAATATTTCATGCATTTTTCTGAATTTTATGTATTTTTTTTATACCCTTCACAAAAATGTAAAGGGTATTTATAAGTTTGTGATTCCGTTTGTAATTTCTACAGTTTTTTTCTGCGACCCTATAAAGTATATATATTCTGAATCAGAATTAATGGAAAAGTCGATTAAGCGATGTCCGTCTGTCCGTCTGTCCGCTGTTGAAATACCGTTTCTGAGAAAACCATTAGACTTAGAAACTTTTTTCTTTCACCATTCTTTTACCCCATCGATTCATGGGTTTGCTATTGAAATTCAGTAATATCGGTCCACGTATAGCTGAGATATATTCAAAATTCCGAAAAAAGCCATTTTTTTTTGCAGTTTTGTATGAAAATTTTTGAAAACAAAAGTTGTTCGTTTTGCTTCAAACTTCACACACTTATTAAACATGATGACTAAAAGGCAAAAAATTTTTTTTTCAGATATCGGTCCATATATACCCGAGATATAGCCCAAATCAGATTTTTAATGAAAATGTCGCATAGGCGAAGCTAAATAACTTTTTTTTGCTCAAAAGCAGTTCTGGTAATAAAATTAGGTTACATAAATGTGTAAAATAAAAATTTCCGATATCGGTCCATATATACCCGAGATATAGCCCAAACCGGGTTTTTCATGAAAATGTCGCGTAAGCGAACTTAAACAACTTTTTTGTGCTCAAGAGCTGTTCTGGTAATAAAATAGGGTCATATAAATATGGAAAATGAAAATGTTCGATATCGGTCCATATATACCCGAGATATAGCCTAGACCGTGGTTTACATGAAAATGCCGCGTAAGCGAACTTAAACAATTTTTTTGTGCTCAAAAGCAGTTCTGGGAATGAAATTAGGTTACATAAATATGGAAAATGAAAATTTCCGATATCGGTCCATATATACCCGAGATATAGCCCAAACCGGGTTTTTCATGAAAATGTCGCGTAAGCGAACTTAAACAACTTTTTTGTGCTCAAAAGCAGTTCTGGTAATGAAATAGGGTCATATAAATATGAAAAATGAAAATTTTCGATATCGGTCTATATATACCCGAGATATAGCCTAGACCGGGGTTTTCATGAAAATGCCGCGTAAGCGAACTTAAACAACTTTTTTTGCTTAAAAACAGTTCTGGTAATAAGATGAGGTTATATAAATATGGAAAATGAAAATTTCCGATACCGGTCCATATATACCAGAGATATAGCCCAAATCGGGTTTTTCATGAAAATGTCGCGTAAGCGAACTTAAACAACTTTTTTGTGCCCAAAAGCAGTTCTGGTAATGAAATAGGGTCATATAAATATGAAAAATGAAAATTTTCGATGTCGGTCCATATATATCCGAGATATAGCCCAAATCGGGTTTTTCATGAAAATGTCGCGTAAGCGAACTTAAACAACTTTTTTGTGCCCAAAAGCAGTTCTGGTAATGAAATAGGGTCATATAAATATGAAAAATGAAAGTTTTCGATGTCGGTCCATATATATCCGAGATATTGCCCAAATCGTGTTTTTCATGAAAATGTCGCGTAAGCGAACTTAAACAACTTTTTTGTGCTCAAAAGCAGTTCTGGTATTGAAATAGGGTCATATAGATATGAAAAATAAAAACTTTCGATATCGGGCCATATATACCCGAGATATAGCCTAGACCGGGGTTTTCATGAAAATGCCGCGTAAGCGAACTTAAACAACTTTTTTGTGCTCAAAAGCAGTTCTGGTAATGAAATAAGATTACATAAATATGGAAAATGAAAATTTCCGATATCGGTCCATATATACCCGAGATATAGCCCAAACCGGGTTTTTCATGAAAATGTCGCGTAAGCGAACTTAAACAACTTTTTTTTTTGCTTAAAAACAGTTCTGGTAATAAGATGAGGTTATATAAATATGGAAAATGAAATTTTTCGATATCGGTCCATATATACTAGAGATATAGCCTAAACCGTGGTTTTCATGAAAATGCCATGTAAGCGAACTCAAACAACTTTTTTCACCTTAAAGCAGTTCTGGTAATTAAATAAGGTTATATAAATATGGAAAATGAAAATTTCCGATATCGGTTTATATATACCCGATATATAGCCTAACAGGGTTTTTGATGAAAATGCCGAGTAAACAACTTTCTTGTGCTCAAAAGCAGTTCTGGTAATGAAATAAGGTTAAATAAATATGGAAAAAAATCCGATATCGGTCCATATATACTCGAGATATATATAGCCTGAACCGATTTTTCCAATAACATTTTTTTTTTGCTGAAAAGCAGTTCTTGTTATAAAAGAAGGTTACGAAAATAGAGAAAATTAAAATTCCTGATATCGGTCCATATATACCCGAGATATAGCCTAAATCGGGTTTTTCATGAAAATATCGCGTAAGCGAACTTAAACAATTTGTTGTGCTCAAAAGCAGTTCTGGTAATGATATAAGGTTATATAAATATGGAAAATTAAAATTTTCGATATCTGTCCATATATACCCGAGATATAGCCTGAACCGATTTTTCCATTAAAAAAAATTTTTTTTTTTTGCTGAAAAGCAATTCTCGTTATAAAAGAAGGTTACTAAAATACAGAAAATAGAAAATTCCGATATCGGTTCATATATAACCGAGCATATTTAGGTCACATTTTTAATATACTATACATATTCGTGACTATCGTGAAGGGTATTTTAGATTCGGCCCAGCCGAATATACTACACTCTTACTTGTTTTTTTTAAATTTCCGATAGTTCTTATAAAATCACCCATTATTATATATTATATATTATATATTATATATTATATATTATATATTATATATTATATATTATATATTATATATTATATATTTTATAATATATGTATAGGTAAGCAGGCTGCTGGATTAAATACAATATTTGACAAGCTTTCTCGTTGCCCTCAAAAAGTAACAAATCCAACAAAACACTCTTTGTAGACTTCATGGAATGCATTCAAACACACAATTAAATAATATATGTATAGCAAATAAAATATTTTTTTAAAACTATGTTAACACTTTTGATTTCATTTTATAACTATGGGGTAGCAAAGCACACCGGGTTAAGCTAGTATAATATAAAAAATATGGATATTATGTTTACTACACTTTTTGAAAATTGTTTATCGCATATATATCCCTAGAAATTCAATTCAAGCAAATCTCCTTTTTTCTATCATATATTACTGTTATGAACAAACAGTTAATAAATATTTAATCTTGTTAAAATTACTATTTCTAGTTTAAAAAATATCTATAAACTGCTGCCTGTTAACAGTAAGTTGATTGCTAATTATAACTTGTAACAACTACTTTTTTATGTGAACCATCTTTAGCTGTTCAACCCCTTCAATTATCTATAATAAAAAGCCGCCGGCAACACCTTAACGCTGATGTTGACGTTAAAATTGACACTTGATAGCTTATCTGTAAGCAAATATTTTTCAATTTCCTCCGCTTGGCAAATTTACAATACTCCTTCTTTAAACACGAAATTTGCGTGTAATCAAAATGAAAAGATAACAGACAATAATAACTCTAATATAATAGAGTAAATTTATTTTCTTTTTTGAACAAATTTCAGTTCCAAAACAAACATATATATATGCAAGTGTATGTGTGATTTCAGAGTCGTAAATCTCGATGGAAAGAAACTTTTTATGGTTATTGATACAAATGGAACGAAAAACAAAATATTAATGATTTATAATGAACTGATTTAACAACAATAATCAACTGTAGTTTAGTATTAATGTTTTCTTATCTGTAAAGGGTTTCTTTCAGCCGCAAATAATAACAAACTATAAGAAGCCTGTAACGGGTTATCCATTTTTCGATTTCTAAAACAAAACTAAAACGCGTTTAAAACTGTGTTTTCGATGATTTCATTGAGAATTTTGAGTTACCTTAATGAGCTACTGCAGCCTATTTGAGATTTTTGCTTGGAAAAAAGTTCATAATAAAACAATTTATATCACCCGTGAAGTCGCAGGGGAAAAAATTATCAAGTCTGAGTAATATTTAGACAAAAATTTACACTTTCGATCTAATATCATAAAGTGGCGAGTTGCCACGGCTTTTGCTCATTTATTAACAACTTAATTTTGATTGATCTGTTAAGTGCTCTATTGCTTGTTGACATTGCTTATCAAAATTAATTTTAATAGTGCTTTATCAGAGAAAAATAAACAATAAAAGATGGAAATTTGTAGACAAATTGTTTACAAACACTTTCGAAAATATAAAATTTTTTTAGGAGAGCAACTTTTTCGTAAAATGCCTACACTGAAAAAATTTTGTTCAGCAATTCTCTGAATTTTGACACTACTTTTATGAATTTTTTCATTATTTTTCAACCATTGTAACTTTTCATAGAAATGAAACAAATTTCATTAGATTATTTTAATGAAAACCTTTATAAAAGTAATGAAACATTTTAATAAGAAACATGACTTATTTTCATTAAAAGTATGAAAGACAAATCATATGATTAGTGAAATAATTTCTCTATGTCAAAGAATCAATTTCATAACGCACATGAAAACTGTACATTAAATTAATGAAAAAGTAACATTAAATTAATGAAAAAGTAACATTACATTAATGAAAAAGTAACATAATGAAATAACTTCTTTGTACTAATGTAATATATTCATTAAGAATATGAAACTCCTTCATAAGGTCAATGAACGTATTTCATTTATCTAATTTTATTCTTCATTGACCACCTGAAAAATTTACATTAAATCAATGAAATATTTACATTTGTTTAATGAAATAATATCATAACACTCATTAATAAAATATGTTTACAAATGTACGTAATAAGATCAATGGAATTATTTCATTTATTCATTGATACTTTATTTCATTACACAAACAATACTATTCGTTGCTTTTATGAAATTGTACCTAATTATAATAAAAGAAAATGTTAAACAAGTATTCACCAAATAAAACAGATTTTATTAATTCAAATGACTTCAATATATTGGTATTTAAATTTTTTAAACTATTATTATGCTGATTTGAGTACATGCACATATGTACATACATACCCAAGTTCGGTAGCCAGAAATTTATTTGTCATTGATCTAATGAACTTTATTTCATTGGAATTATGAAACTCATAAAACTTACATTTAAATATAAAAAAAAACTTGAAATTTTTTAAACTGTAGCTCAAGATTAATAAATGCCCATTAATATATCTTACCAAAATTCAAAGAATTTAAAATAAAAATTAATTTTGTTGTAGTCATAACTCAAATGATTTTTTTTAATGAAACTATGAAACTTAATGAAACCATTCTGACGGAACTATTTCATAATATATATGAAGCTTCATGGATATTGTGAAAAGTTTTCATTGGATTAATGAAAAATATTTAATGAAACAGTTTCATTAAATATATGAGGCATAATTCTTTCTGTGTATCAACAAACATTTAAAACAACCTGTTTTTTAAGTACATTTTAACATTTTTTTTTTTTTAAATATCGTGTTTTTAGAGAATATTTCTGGACCAAAATTTCGTAAGTCAAGAGATGCCTTGATGTCAATATACTCATACATAAAAATCATATAAAGCAAACCATTATAGCGCGGCGTCAGCGCCATGCAATTGAAAATTCCTATTTTGCCAGCAAGTTACTAAGTTAAGTTGGCTGCGATAACTTGTGAGATTTTGTGGCAATTTTAAAAAATTGCATAACAGCCTACGTTGGTATCAAAAAGTGATTTAGTGTTTTTTTTTTCATAACTAGCGGTTTTGTATTTTTATGTGGTGGATTTTACATGATTTTGCTGTTCTTCAGCTTGAACACGCTTTGTAAAAATTTATAGTACAAATTTTCTGATGCTCTATAGGAACGGACTCATACGCATACATTTTTTGACAAGTAGTTATTATTGCACAGACATGCAGTATTATTGAGATTACCACAATTAATGCCTTAATTGAGCACAATTAAGGCATTAATTGTTTGATCATACTAATAGGCTTTTTCCCCTGAACAACACCTAACATCAGTTTTTGAAGATGATAACATCTTTCCATAAGAAATACATTGTACTAAAAGTCAACATTTTTCAACATCTTTTCAAAACTTTCCTTTCTCATTGTGTTCCATTCAACATCTTTCGATTATTTCAGTGTCATCACTAGAAAAGTGGCAATCACTGAAAAAACGTCATTTATTTTGAAAAAATTAAAAAAAAAATCATAATTTATTTATCATGTGTCAATTGTTTACATGTGTGTTTTCTTTCTTAATTTTTTTTCTGTAAT
Organism: Thecocarcelia acutangulata; assembly: GCA_914767995.1. NCBI lineage: Eukaryota > Metazoa > Arthropoda > Insecta > Diptera > Tachinidae > Thecocarcelia > Thecocarcelia acutangulata. The sequence goes on from OU612097.1 coordinate 34,681,473, forward strand.
AATTTTTCCTATTTTATTTTGTTTATAAGGACTACATTTTATTTATAGACATATGTACATAAATTTTATAATTCTCGTTTTGTTTTTAAAATTAATTTTTTTCCAAAAAATTTTACGTGCTTTTGTTAAATTGTTTGAAAATTGAAAAAATAATATTTTTGATTGATAGTAATGTTAGATGTGAGCAATGTAAACAGTGTTTCACATTTTCAACACCTTTCATGCGTTTCATGAAGATGTTGATCAGTGTAAAAATCCTATAACTGTAACAATAAAATGTTTCTTTTTTATAGTTTCAATCTAAAAGAAAAAGAGGAACTTTCCTCATTTTTTTTTTTCAATATACAAACTCAAATTTTCCTAGCCAAAATTAATATTTTTATTTTCAGCTTTCAAATACAAATTGAGTAAGCTAAATTTTGTATGTACGAGTATGAACAGCAAAACGATATTATTCAATAATAGCATCACACATGTCTGAACTAGCTATTAGTCGCATTAGCATTTTCATTTACTCACATTCACCGTATGCATGTAGGTAAGTAGCAATTACAATCTTTAGAAGATACTTGTACTTTGAAAAAGTCATAACTAACCACAAGTAAATGGAATGTCAAAAGTTTTTGTGCTTTAAGTGTAGGCGTGTATACTCGTATGTTTAATACATACTTAAAAGGATTTCTTTAATAAAAAGAGTTGAAAAATAAATTATATATTTTTTTAGTTGAATTCGGCGTCATGTGCAGAGTAAAAATTACATGACGAATTTTTTTTTATATCATTTTGTTATTTCATGTTGCATATATCTGCAACTCATATTAAATCAAGTTAAAACATAAATAAAATAACATTGAAAAGTGTTAAATAATGTATTGAATTTTAAAAACAAAGTAAATACTTTAAAACTGAAACCTTCCTGATTCTCTCATTATATTGAATTTTTCTGCATAAAAGTATTATTGCACTGAATTTATCATACCTGACGTTGACTCTCTTGTACATACAGATAGATGTCTTTTATCCATTGCACCGCTCTTTTTGTCTGCTCTGACTATAATTTTGTTTTAATTGGTTTTTGTTATGTCTTGTCTGTATCAAATGTGTATTTCCGTAAAAAAAAAGAATAAAGAAAAATATTTGTATTAGAAAAAGAAACGACTGGTAACAAATGCGTGACAAAATTTTCTCGCTTCTAATTAAAATTCATGTTATTCCAATAATTATCAGTAACAACGACATCAAATGAGTGAAACATTGAATTTTAAAGTGGCAGAGAGGAAAGAAGAGAAAAAGAGTACAATTTCGAAATTAACATTAATGATAATCGATTGAAAATGTCTGATTCTAAGCAAGATTCTAAGCATCTTTCGTTCCAACATCTTCATATTTTCTAAAGGGGATAGCCGTTCATGATTAAGAAGTAGAAACAATTTTCAAATGTTAGATTGCAAGTAAATTAAAGTATAAGATTTTAAAGCATACGTTGTCTGGGCTTCTGGATGGCTGAACCGGTAGAAAAATATCTGCCGCAGCTTCAAACATTTCATGTATCATAAGACTGAGTACCTATTCCAAACGGACTAAATCTGCCTAAATCTAGTAGCAATTTGTTCAAATTAAAACAACAAACATCAATTACGCGAGAAGACTTAATTACTGGATTGTTTATGAAAGAGTAAATGAATTTTATGTTGTGTTCAACAAAATAAAGATCTCTTCGAATTAAGCGGAGTCAGTCTTCAAATGCGAATACGAGTACAAACAAAGTTAACGTAGATAAATAGGTTTTTAGAAGGGAACTCTTTATCACGTACAGATTACAACACAATGTAATTAAGCTCTTAGATTTTACGCTAAAGCAAGTTACTGGGTACAGGAGCACAGTGGAGTGTCCGGAAATATTGTGGCGGATGAGCTGGCGAAAGCCGGGGCTCGTCTACAGCGAGGGGACATTGATACGATGGTAGGAGTCCCACTTAACAGCTGTAAGAACCAAGTGCAGCGTCAACTTGTAGTGACTGCACAGGACAGATGGTCTGGTGAGGTCACTTGCCGAGTAGCAAAGCTAACATGGCCTGCGTATGATCGTAGAAGAACTGCGGTCCTAAAGGGTTTTCCCCGTCAAAGGTTGCGTACCTTGGTGGCAGTTCTGACAGGACATTGTCTCATAGGGACGCATGCTAGGAAGTTAAATCTTCCATTTAATGATTTCTGTAGAAGTTGCAGGGATGACGACAAGGAGGAAAGTGTTGAGCATTTCCTCTGTCGATGCCGGGCTCTCTGTTCTATGAGAGCGCTGTATCTAGGCGGACCGATGTTGCACGGGTTGACAGATATATCGGAATGCCGAGTGAACGGACTGGATTCCTTTATTCGGCTTTCGGGTTGGTTTGGATCTGATCCGTCGGGGGAAGTGTAAGTCTCATAGGCTGCACTTCTCCCTCAGGCAACACAACGGGACCAAAATGACCTAAGTGGGCTGGTTTCATGAAACTGGCGGCCTTTACAACCTAACCTAACCTAAGTTACTTAAATAAGAGCGCTTCTGCTGTGCCATGAGTAGTAATGTTTACTAACTTTGTTTGAGAAAAATCACCAAATAGAAATAATAAAATCGCTAAATTGGCCTGAAACAGCTGAAGAGGGATTGCTGATTAGCACTATAAAGAGTAGGTGCACAAAGTTGGTGTATGGATTCACTGCAACTTTAGTTAAGCAAACATTCTTCAGATGGCGACACTGAATGAAAATAAAGGGGGAATCTGTACAAATGATTGTCGCTAGAATTTTCTCCGAAGGAACAAATTCTATTAGGGTGAATTTTGGAAAAGAAATACGCTTAGAATTTCTTGAAAAAAGTATAATAGGTTTTTTTTTTATTTTTCATCTTTTAATCGCAGATATACCTAAATGGATGTGTAGATATATACTTATGTGTGTAGGGGATGTAGGGGACTGCTTGCGCTGACTGTTGGTTGTGTATTCTAAAGAAAACCTCGAATTATATTGAACTCTTCTTTAATAATAGCTGGGAGCAGCAGTTATATTTCCAGCTGATCCTGCAGTACGTTGTGGTCCATCCTCAGGTCTATCCTCTACAGATAGTGACGGTCCTAGACCACGCGTGGATGTCAGCGATATTAGGATTCGCGAGGTCTCCTTTTGTCTCAGTGAAGAAAAGAGGCCCAGTAGCGCTAGAGTTAATAATAATAATACGATACGAGAGCTGCTAAGACTAATATTTATCAAAATGGTGGCAAAACAACGCAGTATACCTTCCCGGCGGACACCGTTGTATCTTTCAGTTGTGATTAATAAATACTTATAGTCTTATAATCATTAAGCGTTATTTAATCCAAGGCAGCTTTACCAGGGACTGTTAGAATTACAATACATACAACACCAAATAACAACACATGTATTTTGTTGGTAGAAATTATGTAATGTTGTCAATCAATATCTTGTCTCTCTTTTGCGCGAAAAAGCAACAACATCTATGTGTTTCGCTTGTAAGCAAAATTTGAGCATTTTTACGGAACGAAAATAAAATACAGCTGTACTTATACCACTACCTGGTAAAGCTGCCTTGATTTAATCTTAATTGATACTTCACATTTTCTAGACCTAAGGCAATAAATAGATAGACTCTATCAGTAGCACTCAATTATTGTCGACAACGAGTGTACTGATGGAATTTTTTTTATCTCGAGTTAAAGTGACGACTCTTAGAAAGAGGGGGGACCAAGTAGCTGTTGCACTGGCCAGTTTACCTGTTATAAATTCCCTCTGACAGAAAGGTAAATATGTATGTATGTATATACTTTTGTATAAGCGTAAATATTTATGTATGAATATGTGCATGAGTTTTGTGTAAACTCTGTTAAGTACAAGTATTATCTCATACATATAAACAAGTTGTCTGGCCTTAAGATACACATAAACAGTCATAAATTTTTATTTCTTAAAAGAAGAAAAGAAAAATGTCACTTTTTCATTGAGAAAATGGAAATAAAGAAATGCAATTTATATTTCTATAAAACGAAGACGTGGCGCATTGTCATCACGTGATCACACAGACATGTTATAAGATTTTTTCCAATTTTTCTACATTGATTTCATATCTATTTTTTCCTTTTTTATTTTGCCAAGCCATAATGTGTATTAAGTACTTTAAAGTTTTGTTATGTTTATGTCTATTTCTTACTCAAAAAATTTTTCAATATATTTGTGGTCTTATGCATTATAATAGATAGATTTGCAAGTGGTACGAGGTTAGTAGTTAAAGCAGTTTTAAATAAATAACTTTCTATAAAGTTTAAAGCTTTTGATGAGAATTATGAAAGTATGTTCTAAAGGTCATGCAAAAGCTAAATTTAAAAAAAGTTACATAAACTCGTATTTCGGTGGCTGATGAATCTTTAAAAATCATGAAAAACTCAAAATTACGAGGCTATCCACAATAAATAAAAATTATTTAGACAAGTTAATAATGTCGATTTTCTAGCTTAAAAAATGCATTTATTATAATAACAAAATATGTTCATAAACTATGAAAAGTATTGTAGTTAGCTACTACTTTTTCCCATTTTTCTGGCAACATATGGATTCTGCGCCGAAGAACTTCTCTGGTTTTGTGGTAAAGAAAGAATTCAGATAATTTTGGAGCGTATTTCCGTAGGGGCGTTCTGCATCGATCAAACCAAATGGTAGTCAGTTTGGCCAAGGTCTAGGCTATAAGGCAGGTGATTTAAATCTTCCCACCCTCCGTTTTCCAAATAGCTTTTGACCGGCCTTACAACATGTGGCCGAGGGTTGCCATGATATAAGATTATGGTCTCGTGTTTAGTTGAATATTCTAGTCATTTTCTGTCGATTACTTTCTTCCAAAATCATTGAATCTATTGTCTTCGTTATAGATTCAATGCATTTGTCTACCAAGATTTCAAAAGGTCATAATACAAAACACCCTTTTAATCCTACCAAATACAGAGCATTACCCTGGCGTCATTGACATTTGGGTTCGGCGTTGATTTGGCTGGGCTTTATATTTGCACGTGGGATTATCGTAATGTATCCTTTTTTCATCACCACTAACAATACGATGCAAAAAAGATTTCTTTTTGGAACGTTTAAGACCCCCCGGGAAACAGGTTTAGCTTTGACGTACATCTAACCGGGGCACTCTGCTTTCTGGGGCAGCGAGGAGAAGGAGTTTGTTGTAGCAAATAAACCTCTAAGAAGCCGCATGACTTATGTTGTAGTGGACTTTCGAAACCCTTACCAAGAGTTAAATTGGTAATTCGGGGATCAGCAAAGCCCCCGGCTGGTTCTGCTTTCTGCAGATCATCTCGTTGCTGATCATGGTTTAGGTGCCTGCCTTGGCTGAAACGTTCTGACTATGGTTTACACCTAAAATCACAGCGAACAATTAAGTTTGGATGCGATTTTTGAGATTTAATATTTAAAATAATTTTTTTTCACTGTTTGTACTTTTTGATTTTCTTAAATTTTTTTTTGTATTCCACTACTTTTTTCCTGATTTTTTCAACATTTCTTAAAATTTTATTTTGTGTTAAACCACTGTGTATTTAAAAAAGTTTTTTCAGACTAAAATTATATTCTTTTCTTTTTTAATTTTACAACAGTTAAGTCCCTTTAGGGGTTTAATTTTTACTGATTTTCTCAAAATTTGTTAAAAATATTAATTTGTGTTAAGCCACTGTGCATACAAAAATTTTTTTCAGACACAAATTTTATTGGCTTTTTAAATTTTACAACTGTTATGCCCCTTTTGGGGCTTAATTTTTCCTAACTTTTTCAAAATTTGTTAGAAATATTTTTTTGTGTTAAACCACTGTGCATACAAAAAAAAATTTTTTCAGATAAACATTTTATTGGTTTTTATGCTAAATACTTTTCCTTTTCCGTATAGTTTGCCTCAAAAAATTTGTTTCTTTGCTTTCATTCAATTCAATTTCAATTAATCGATTTTAAATTTCATAGGATGAAGAATTTTTTTTTATACCAGTAAAAAATTATAAATAGCTTGTTTTCTATGTTTCCCAGCTATCTATATGTCGACATTTCATAGGAACTACCCTAATCATCTTTGGAAATTTTTGAACGATATTCTCAAACATTCAACTTTATATCCCAACAATCCAAATAAATTGCTGAGAATTGTTTGAGAATTTTTTTATTTTTTATTTTTCAGATAAGCCACTCAAGTCGAATTATTGACAAAAATCGGGTTTGCCGCCCATTTTGTAAGTTTTATTCATAGCCTAGAAAAACAATTTTTGAATTTTCCTGAGATAGACACGCTTTTAGTTTTGTATCTGCTTATCTCTCCTAATATTTATCTGGAAGAATCGCTACTGTATAGATTTGCTATCAAAGTATGTAAAGTCGTAACTGAAGTAGATATGTGTTATTTGTTTATTTTTATATCTTATCAATAAAATTTGTAGTCTTCATATAAAGGCCTCAGTCACAGCTTCATAGTTTGTTTTGAAAGTGTGGTGCTTTCGTAAGATTCATAATCAGGTATTTCAATCTATTGGATAACGCAGTGTTTCAAAAAAATGTTTACTTACTACAACTAATCAAAATTAAAAATAAACAACGTCTGTCTGATTACAATGAATTTTAATAAATATTGCGCATTTTTTTACCAGGGCCCCATGTGACAGGGGAGGTGTCTAATTCTTGCCATATGTTTGTAGCCATTGAAGTCTTGCTGAAGAGCTTCTGCCATAAAATCCATTCTGTATACGATGTACTTTTACTTCTCTATGCCCCAGAAAGCGGAATAACTCGGTTTGATGTATGTATGCGAAAGCAAAATCTGCTCCCCGGCGTGAAGAGATTGCAACATCTGGTAATCTGTATTCGGAGATTATTTGCTAAGTACAGCCACATATGGTACCGAAATTTTGCGAAATCTGCTGTCCCAGATTGCGTCTTCTACATGCCACTTGGCCGATATCAAATTTAAACATTAATCCTATAAAATTTTAGATGTAGAGCGCATTTCGCATTTTTTAACCAGCCCGCCATGTGACAGGGGAGGTGTCTAATTCTTGCCATATGTTTGCAGCCATTGAAGTCCTGCTGAAGAGCTTCTGCCATAAAATCCATTCTGTATACCATGGACTTTTACTTCTCTATGCCCCAGAAAGCAGAATAACTCGGTTTGATGTACATATGTATGCCAAAGCAAAATCTGCTCCCCGGCGTGAAGAGATTGCAACACCTGGTAATCTGTATTCGGAGATTATTTGCTAAGTACAGCCACATATGGTACCGAAATTTTGTGAAAACTGGTGTCTAAGATTGCGTCTTCTACATGCCACTTGGCCGATATCAAATTTAAACATTAATCCTATAAAATTTTAGATGTAGAGCGCATTTCGCATTTTTTTATTATGATTTAAATTTGCGTAACTCTAAAATAAATCACCCTGTATTAATACTGAAAATAAAAATTCTAACAAATATTCTTGCGGTTTAATTAAAAGTTTTATACTATTTTCTAAAGAGCTGCCAACCGCTCTCGTAACAATCTCTCTAGTCTTTCTTATGGCCAACTTTTACAACACAAGTGATTTAGAAAAGGCAACAGGTTGAGTAAATTACATTTCATACATGATATTGTTAATGTTTTAATATCCTGCTCCAATGCATAAATCCTTAAACTATCTTTCTGCTGAACTCAAGAATGTACTTAAACAAACATTTGTATTGAGAAATAACTTTTTAAAGTATGTGCTTTAAATAATTGCACTTGCAAGGAAGACCCAGAGAAAGCACTTGTTAGTTTAATCAAAAAGCATTTAAATCTGATAGCAGACTAGAAGTTCACTATACATGAGTTAGTCTTTGTTAATAATTTAAATGAAATTCCAAATATAAATTACTTTACAATTAATATACATAATGTTATTATTAAGAAAAATAACTAATCTTTGTAATCTTTGTAAATTGCAATTGAACAAGAAAACAAAAGAAAAGTTGTTGTTCTAGAAATTATGCAAGAAATAAATGTCAAGTAGTTAATTGTATTATTTTAAGTAAGTAATAGTTAAAATACGTTTTTAGAGAGTATGATATAATTTGCTTTATGAACAATATACTAACAAATTAAATTTACATTTTCGATAGCATAAACTCGTATTATAAAATAACCCAGCAAACACACATGTGAACAGAAAGAGAAAGCACGTACTGAACTTAAGTTTTAATTAAATGCTCGGTGGCTTAGTGGTTATAGCAGTAGATCATGATACGTCATGGCCCGAGTTCAAATCCCAGTGGGTGCTGATGAGTAGTGTAGCGACTACGAAACAGCTAGTTGTCCCCCAGCTAAAGATTTGATTATTATTTTTCTTGTCTTCTTCAATCAATAATTATTGATCACAGCAAATTTGTATTGTAAAAAATCCTTCTGAAGAAAATAATCAAGAAAGGAAAAACTTGAACTAAAAACCTGTTGTACATATGTACAAACCAAACAATTTTTAATTTAAAAAATTATAAAAGTTCAACAAAAATTTAACAAATTAAGTTTTTTCCATTTGGTTTTAAAATACTTAAAATAAGGATTTATAAGAACTCATAAGGAATTCACTAACAGAATGGGTCATAACATTGAATATGAGACGAACCACCATATATACAGGGTGTCTGGTGAAAAATTTATATTTTAAACATTATTTATATTAAATAAAAATGTCAGGAATTTTTAATATTTATTTTAAAATTTCCATTTTTCTTTTAAATTCTCAACAATTTATTTATATTGTTGGGATATAAAGTTGAATGTTTGAGAATATCTTTCAAAAATTTCTACTATACATCTACTGATTATTAGGGTAGTTCCTATGAAATGTCGACATATAGATAGCTGGGAAACATAGAAAACAGGCTATTTATAATTTTTTACTGGTTTTAAAATTTCCAATATTTCGCCACACCACTGGGTAGCATCATCAGGGATTTAGATACTCGCATTGTTATTTTTTCGCAAGAACTCTATAAATACAAAATATGGATCCTTTTAACTTGCATGCTATTGCCGTATTTCTGGGTCAGGGCCCAGCCGATCTTCAAGGACTCTCGAAAACATTGAACTGGTTGAAAATAATTCACGTGAAAATCGGCGACTTTCAATGCGGAAAAAATTATTGTATGGATATGGACGAGGAGGAGAGTGTTGGGAAGTTCTTCTCTCTCGGTATCTGGCTCTTTGTTCTATGAAAGCGCTGTATCTGAACGAACCGATACTGCACGGGTTAGCAGAGATATTGGAATATGGAGTGAACGGACTGGATTATTTTATCCAATTTTCGGGCTGATTAGGATCTGAACCGTCAGGGATGTGTAAGTCACAAAAGCTAACATATATGTCAGGCAACACAACCGGACCAAGAAGGTACTCATGGTGGTTGGTTTTTTTAAACTGGCAGCCTGTACAGCCTAATCTAAACTAAAATAAGGAACACGTACTAAATAATAATTATTATTGAAACATTGAATAAATATAAACAACATAAGAGACCTGCAGCTTGAATAGCATTTCAATTGAGCTGCAATCATAGTGTTCGTCGATTAGAGGAATACTGTTATAATAACATGATAATCATAAAAGTGTTCATTGAATAGACGAAGAAGCCATTTCTCGTTTCCTAATAATGTCCTGTTGTTCGTCGATTAGACGAAGAAAGCTATTTATTTGTGTTTTCATTTGTTATTTATGTCTTATTTGACCAATTTGCTATTATTAAATACATATGTGCAAGGGTGTGCCACCCTAAAAATAAAACAATAAGTTTGTTTTTGGCAAAATACTAATTGAGGTTTTCTGATATTTGTTAAAAATATTTAAATTTTGACATTTATATTTACATATCCATAAACCAAAAATGAAAAGCAAATATTATCTCTTGTTATTTAATTTATTATTCAATTAAATCAAATAAGTAATTATTTGTTGAACATTTCAATCACTTCTATTACATTTATTTAAACTTTTTTTTGTTGGAAAATCCAAATAGAATATAACTTTCTAAGAAACAAATGATGATTAAAAATAAAATTAAAATTTTTATCACACTCAATAACGTTTATACTCATAAAAACATTTAACAATTTGAATACAAAATAGAATATTCATTTAAATGTGTACATTTATAAATTAAATAATAAAGATTAAAAGTTAAAAGAATGGTGGGTTTAACAGAATGTTATAAAACAGCTTTAAGGGCGTTAAAAAGTTGATAATTTAATTTTAAAAATATACCTTCCTCAATAATAATTTACTTGCATACCTTAAGCAAAATTAAAATATTTTATAAACATTTCTTAAGATATGATTGATTTGTTAAACAAAATAAAGCAGCGGTGAGAACAATCGATTGACGTGACAGCGGGTGGGTGCAGCCAATAAAGTTTGACTGTCAATAAATTCGGTTGTCGCAATAATACTGGTTGCTATGCTTTTTAGTTGTAGCTGATTTCGCCATATAGATATTCTGAATTGAAATATTTTTGCTCGTTTCATATATGTATGTAAGTATTAGGGTGAAAAATTTGGAAGGACTACAATTTGTCGCTATTGTGTCACCGATTTTTCGATAGCTTTTAGTATGAGGATAAAATTATACAAGAACATATCAAAAAAAAACTATTTTCAAGGCGCAAAATTGTCAAAATTTTGTTTAATAGGTCATAAGAAACTAGGCTGATTTATTTTATTTTTGAATTATTATTTTGAATTAATTCATTTTTATGCTTCCTAGCTGTCCATATGTCGTTTCCCCAAGAGCAGCAGGTTTTGCGTTGGCATGTACTTAAATAGGGCACTCCGCTTTCTGGGACATAAAGGAGAAAGAGTCCTTCGTGTGTTGTAGCAAATACATCTCCGGACAGCCGTATGGTTTACATTGTGTTGGACTGCTAAAACCCTTACCTATTTGTCAGAACGGGGATCGGCAAAGCCCCCGGGAGGTTTTGCTTGCAGGCCATCTTGACGATAATGATGGTTGAGGTGCCGCTTTACGCTAAAACGTTCTGGCCGTGGTTTAAATCTGAAGGGAGACTAATAACCTCCGAGGTGCTGTTGTCTTGCAACAGATACGTGTAATGTAAGGAAGCAGTAGTGACGATTTGACGCATGAGTTGGCTAATAAATTAAGTCTTGCCTTCCATTGACTGTGTAGGAAATTGCATACAAAAGGGCCCAGAAAGGGGTTTATTCATATGGCTACAAACTTTTGGAGAAAGTAGCAACCTTTGTGAGTCTTAGAAGCCACACAGGGATCTCTAGAGAATCGTGACACAGTCACCCCTTGGAGTTGATCCACCATCAGACAAAGACGACAAGGCAGGTGCTAATGTAAATCAATTCCACATTCTCTTTATTAGACTTGTTAGTTGTAGCCAATTTCTGAATTTACATATTTTTGCTCAGTTAAATAATTTTGCTCGCTTGCGAGTTGATTTGGAAGGAACAAAATTTATCGATAGTGGGCCGTAGATTTACCTATTGCATTTGGCATGTGGATAATGGTATGTTATATGAACATGCATGAGCATGCTTGAAAAGAGCGTTTACTTAAATGCTTTAATATTGTAGCACTCTCATTATTTACTTTTTTAACTCTTGTACTATCTTCACTTGTATGTTTGTATATTTGAAACTCTTGAAACTAATGCCGTATGAGTGATTATTACATATATAGGTATAGACAGTGTTGCCGCTTTAGTGCGAAGATTGAGGTTGCCGTATTGCTTCCAGGGAAGTGAGTGACTTTGGGAATTTCCGAAGCCGATCGAGGGAATTCCGAAAAATTTCGGTACTGCTTCGCCAACATGTTCGGAATCAGGTTTTCATATTCGATGCGCGTTTTTGCTATGGAACGTGTATCTGAACTATTACAGTCATGGGCTTTAGTGCGAAAATTGAAACTGACACATTGTTTCCGGTTAAATGGGGGCGATTTTGGCGATTCCTGAATATTTAGGAATTGCCTTAAACTCGTAACCGCTTTCTTAACTGTTCGGAACAGGTTTTTAGTAGTCGGTACGCGTTTTTGCCGAGGAACAAGCATCTAAACCATAAATGGGAATTTTTTTTATCTTGGACTAGTACTCAGGGGATGACCTCTACATATCAGTACATTGTACTGGAACTAGGAAAATAGGCTATGATGAGGAGGAAAGAGGGAGTAGTATTTGTGGAGGTTTAACGTTAACAATAACAACACGAAATACCAAAGGAAGCTCTATTACAGCATTTAAAATGTTGGAATTAAATTAGTTAAAACTGGTCAGTGCCCAGTGTATATACCTTCGACACTGCCCAGATTAGTAAAATTTAGTCTAACACCTTCCACACTACAAGGTAAATGAAATGCATTGAAAAGAAAAGAATAAGGAACATGCATATATAGAGAAAATACGGACAATAGTGAAAAAAAACATGTACACATCTTGCTACCTATTCCGATGCACTTTGGTTTCATACGAAATTAATCATTTGCTTTAGTACGAAAAATGAAGTTGCGGTATTGCTTCCGGGGAAGTCGGGGTATTTTGGCGATTCCCGAAGTCGGTTTTGGGAATTCCTAAAAAAAACTTGGAACACGTTCTCTAATCAGTTTCAAGCCAGGTTTCCAAATTGGATGCTCGTTTTTTCCGTGATTCGCGTATCCGCGGTCATTCGCGAATGACCGTTCATTCGCTCTAGTGCGAAAATTGAAGTTACTCGTACTGTATAGTTTCCGGTAAAGTCGGTGGATTTTATTTCCGTGAAACGCGTATCTGAACTATTAACGGTCATTTGCATTAGTGCAAAAATTGAAATTACCGTATTGCTTGCAAGGAAGTGGAGTGATTTAAGCGATTCGTGTAGGCAATTTTTGGGAATATTCATACAACTTTGAATGGAAAGGATACCGAACTAAAAAATTTAAATTAAATATGGTTTAAAAACTAAAAAAACACGCTTTTATGTTGAACTAAAAATTAAAAAATAATTTTAAGATTAAACTTAAATAATAGTGAATAAAAAATACTTGTATTATTGTGAATTAAGTGTCGGTGCTCAATATACGAAATATATTACACAAAGCTTCCCGCGCTTTGAACTACAACCCGATGTACAAACCAAAAATTTAATTTAAAAATTATAAAGTTCAACAAAAATTCAATAAATTAATTTTTCTTTTTAGTTCGTTAGCGAAGTGTGCTCTTTAATTTTTTAAACCATAAAAAAATATAAATTAATTTTTGAAAAAAAGTCCAAAACAATTTTATTTAACTTAAAAAAGCACTCCTTGTAATTGCTTTTCTTCTTGCCATTGCATCAGTAATTATTCAATTAATGAAAAACCACTGTGATTAAATAAATTATACACTCCTTCTTCCGCTTAAGATAATTTAACTTTAAACGCCTATTTAAAGAAAATAAATTAAAAAGAAATTTATCTGCTTTAAAGAGATTTAAGTTTGTGAACATATAAACAATTAATTGCATGAATATGTAAATTAAATTCATATTTAAGTTAAAAACAAATTAATAAAAAATTTGTTTTGAACTGCATTAACACTTCAATTTTAATTAATTGCTTTATGCGAAAAAAAAACTGGGGAAAAATTATATTAATAATAAAACCATAAACTAATTTAATGTTTCTAGTTAAAAAGTAATAAAATGAAGCAAATTATGGAAAGTATAATTTTAAATTTGGTTATTGAAATACATATTATTTAAATGTCGTTTACTAAAAATATTTATTAAAAAGTTGTTAAAACCAGTTATCGTAGTAACAACCAAAGCTAAAGCAGCTTCTGTGTTCCAATAAAAAATTCCAGAAGAATGCTATTGGTACTGACGAAAATTAAAAGTCTGAAATTCTGCACATAAGGGAGGTTAGATTTCGAAGAACCAAAATTTTTATATATTGTGTCATAAATTTTTCGATAGCTTTTGGCATGAGGAAAAAAAGTTCCACTAAGACATATTTCGGGTGGTTAAATTTCAAGGGCCGATGTTGAATGTGAACCACACCTAAACGCCAAGTTTTTTTTTCCAAATTTTATTTGACATTTCTCTATTTCAGACTTACTCAATTTGAACCATGGGGAGATACACAATCCAACAACGTGTTAAAGTTATCCAGACTTATTATGAAAATGATGATCAATTTTCGAAGAAAATCATCTTCAGTGATGAGGCACATTTTCACCTCTGGATTCGTCAATAAACAGAATTGCCGCATTTGGGCGAATGAGAATCCAAGAGTGACTATCGAAAAACCAATGCACCCACAAAGAGTGACTGTTTGGTGCGGTTTATGTGCTGGCGGCATCATCGGGCCGTATTTTTTCCAAAATGAGGTCGGTCAGGCAGTTACTGTGAATGGTGCCCGCTATCGTGAGATGATAACGAACTTTTTATGGCCCGAATTGGAAGATATGGATGTAGACGATATGTGGTTTCAGCAGGACGGTGCCACTTGCCACACAGCTAACGAAACAATTGCTCTTTTGCGCAACAAATTCAATGGCCGTGTTATCTCACGTAATGGCGATGTCAATTGGCCGCCAAGATCATGTGATTTGACACCGTTGGACTTTTTTCTTTGGGGTTATTTGAAAGAAAAGGTGTACGTCGATAAGCCAGCAACAATTGAACAGCTAAAGGATGAGATAATTCGGCACATTAACGGCACTGAACCTCCATTATGCCTCAGGGTCACCGAAAATTTGGACCATCGGATGGAGGTGTGCCGCCGTGGTTGCGGCGCCCATTTGGCCGATATTTTGTTCCATGCATAATTGAATGATACCAATATATCATAATAAAATAAAATTACAATAATTTCCTAAATAGTTTGTGTTTTATTGAAAATCAACATCGGCTCTTGAAATTTAACCACCCTTTAGAAAAATCAAGGCACGAGTTCTTTTACAGGACCAACATTCAAACAATTTATTAATTGATTCAGCGAATTTCGTTATTGAAGATGAAAGAAATTTTTTCTGTGCAGCAAAACGAAATCTGTACCTGTTATATATACCTTCAAACTTTATAATTTTGTAAATATCTGCAGCGTCTGGTCGCTGCTTAAAAACTGAAAGTTAAAGAGAATATTTCAAACACCTGATATGCATTTTCCGGCCACGTTGCTCAGCTAAACAAATTTGTTGCAGTTTTTTCTTCTTCTTTCATTTATAGTTTGTGTAATTAATTCAAATGGGGGGAAAAAACAGAAAAGAGCAATGCAAAACACTGACCTTAGAAAATCTCATTTAATAATTTATAATCTGAAGATGTGTAAGCAAAGTCTCGGCTTGAATTAATTTATTTGCAAGACAGAAAAAAAACTATTTATATCTTGAAATAAAATAAACAAAAAAATTTAATTAGTTTTTATGAACATAATAATGAGAGTCGTTATAGTTCTGCTTTAGGTCTGAGCAAATGTTTGAACGGCAAGCAACTGCTTGGTGGTAATAAAGAAGAATTCGTAGAATTCGAAATGATATCTGTAAATACACTTGAGTAAAGTAAATCTTCTTGTGGGATGATTAAATCAGTGAAGGGCACTGATTTGCCTGTATCACGAAGTTGTTTAGGTATTTACAATGTGTTATTGTGTTTATTTTAATCAGAGTGTCTACAAAGCCTAAAACTTTCCTACCCCAAGATGTTACTTATGGCGTTTTCTCAACTTTTTTTTTCAGATATTTATAGTTATTGCGACATCTTCGTTTCATCTCAATAAAACTTAAAATTTAAAACCTGAATTTTAAGAAAAGAGTGCAGCATAAAGGCTAAATTTTTCAGAAAAGAGAACGGCATTAGAGTGTCCAAAAACATACATTGAACTTGTTTTATTCATTTATTTTATATTGTATTTATATTGTACTCAAGGAGGAAAAAAGAGTGGTGTTTTATTATACTGCTTTTTAGATTGAAAAAATGTATTAACTGATTGTCAGCAAGTGATTCTAAAATAGATAAATACGATTTCCTACCGGCAACAATAAAAAATAAAGATTTTTACATTAAAACTGAAATGTTAACAAATGTGCTGTATTTTCGTACCAGAGATCTAAGTACATCGGTTGTTCACCCAGTCGTTTTCTTATCCAAGTATTTAAAATTCTCTTAAATATTGATGTGGTATTTATACTCATACTTGTCGTTCGTTTGCAAAATCTTGATACATCAAAAATATACCCAATCAGTTTCGTACCATGCGTATTTTTTTAAGAGTAAATGCAACATTCACCAAAAAGAGTGTTGTTGTTACTCGCACTCAGTAAGAGCAAGATTTTGGGTGTTTTCTATTTTCATTTTTAATCGTTTTCACACAATCAACTTGTGAAAACAACACGTTTGACAAATTCTTTTGTTGTATATAAGCGTCGGCATTTAAAGGGTGGCTCAATTTTAAGGACCAATGTTGACTTTGAATAAAACACAAATTACTTAAGAATTATAGTCAATTCTTTTTATTATGATAATAGTATGATTCGATTATGCGTAAAATAAAATATCGATCAAATGACTGCCGCGACCTCGGCGGCACACCTCCATCCAAATTTCCAATGACACAGAGACATAATTGAGGTTCTATACCGTTAATTTGCCGAGATATCTCATCCGTTAGCTCCTGAAGTGTTGTTGTTATATTACATGATCTTGGCCTGACCGGCCTTATAATAGAAAAAATACGGCCCGATGATGCTGCTAGCCCATTATCTGCATCACACAATTATTCTTTTTCAATAATTTCAACAAAAATTATTTTCTTCGATAATTTCTCATACACTGTTGCCATTTTTAGCACCATTCTGACCATTGACGACGCTTGGAGTGGTCAAGCGGTTTTAGTTCTAGAGTCAATTACACCTTGTAAGCGTGTAAGTACAAGTCTTTATGTATAATGTTGATCAACGCCAAGTGTGAGAGGCACAATTGTTGGAAACGACGACGAGTTGAGACAGACAGTTCTTCAGTCACACTATCGTAACCGCAGCAATATTTTCTGCAGAATGAGCTGTACGAGCATGCACTGGTGTTGTCGCATCTCCTATAGACCCGGTTTATTCAAATTTTTGCAAGATTTTTCCGATTGTACGCATATTCGGATGATTAAATTGACCACAAAATTCACAAAATGAACGATATGCATTTTGATTTCAAAGCCCACTGTCATAATAAGCCAGAATAACTTTAACGCGTTCTTCGGAGTTAGTCTGGAATGAGAAATGTCAAATGAGATGCAAAAAAACTTGACGTTTAAGTGTGGTTTACACTCAATATCGGCCCTTAAAATTTAACCAGCTGATATTTAACATTAACTGAAATCGCAGCTACCAGATTTAAAGATTTACCAACATTTTAACGGTTTCGAAAGTAGCATACTGAATAATGATTTTGTATTGTATATTGTAACTATACAGTTGCAAATAAATTTGCAAATTATAGGATGCGCAGCACGGGCGGAGTAACGTAGACCTTATGACCACGATGGTATTAACAGTATTTTTTATTTTGCGGCGCTGTAACTAACTGTACCGACCTATGCCTTGGCATAGGAAGTTGCCACGTGGTTAACAACAAAATACCTTAAAAAAAACTGTAAACTAATGCAGTTAGTTGAGGTAAACATTTAACTGATGAGACTGAGACGCAAAACTCTCGAAGAAATAATTACGACGATTACTTATTTTGCATGAAAAATCTTCAAAATCTTCATTCTGGAAACACTGCTTAGGCCCTTTTACTATGTCGCAGGTTGAAGCTAGTTTGATGTGTGTGTGCGTAATTACTTCAAATTTAATTTTTGTGTGTTCTTGGCAACGATAATATCGATGTGGTTTTTTTTTCTCTTTATTTATTTTTGAATATGACTTCAGGTACAAAAACATCCCAAAATATGGGTATTGTTGAGACAGACGATGTAAAAATAAAAAAATTAAAGAAAATACAATTTTAATTTTAAAAATTTATTTTCATTTTGTGAAATTCATACAGACAGACTTACGCAAGTTTAAAACAATTAAAAAAAATAGGCCGACTTCCTAAATGCAAGATGCAAAGCATATTTACAATGCATATACTTCGTAAACGCATACGTAAACTTTCTGGCTACGTCCAATGTTCCAAATCGTTTGGCAACTCATTTTAATGAGTATCAGTAGTGCGATTCTGTAACTTATATAACGATAATCGAATCATTAAAATAACCATAACGATATTTTATCGAATTTGCTATTCTGTAACATTTTCTTAACGATATTCGTAGTCGATCAAAATCAGCTGTTAGTTTTACTGCCGATTGTCGATTTCTTAAAGACAAAAATTTTCTTGCTGTTTATTCAATCGTTAAAGTATATTTTTGCAAATTGTGCATCCATGAAATAAAGTGCTTACAGTCTGATTTTTAAGACATAAAAATATTTATTATATATTAAATACATAAATAAATACATAAAATATTTATTAAATACATTTTCAAAAACAAAAATTTCAGTATAATTTTTTAACCAGTAAAGTGTGTTCTGTGTTGAAATAGCTATTGAACGTTTGGCATTCGCATTTGCAAGGGATGAAACAAGTTTGAACGCTTCAAAGGATAATCAGTGTGTTTATCGGGAGTTGGACAATTCCTTTGAGTTGACAATTAATGAATTTAAAAAGTTATATTGATTATCACCAGTCTTAGTTGTGGTCATTCTGAACATATATGATACGTGTGAACTCATATTTTATTTTACTTTTCTTATTACAAATTGAATAATATTTATTGTCACTTAAAAACTAAAATCACAACAAATAAAAATCAATATGTATACATATTGTTATGGAAAAATGTATTGTTTTTTATTTTCTTTTTTGTGGGTTTCGCTTTTTTCTGGCAGAGATGCCACGTGTTGTTTATATGAATGAACAGAAAAATACAGCTGTTTACCATCGTTAGAATTAAGTTACAGAATCACTCAATCGTTAGTGCAAGCGATGAAATTTGATGACAAAAGTTGCGATTATCGAATCGTTAAAAGTTAGAGAATCGCACTACAGTTGTCAGAATCGTGCACCATTTTTATTTTTTATGCAAACATTTTTGATTACTTTTGTTCTCTTTCTTTTTTTGATGGTTTAGCCTGAGATAATTCGTGTGTTACTTCCATTTTTCCAAAAAAAATTTATTCAATTTTATAATTTATTCAATAATATAATTTTATTTTTGACTTTTATTTTATGTATGAGTTGCATAGCGACGCTCTTAAATGGCGATAAAATGCAAAAAATTTCTTTGCAATGCAAGATTTTACATAAGACATGTTTAGCATTGCATACGTATTTTTCCAAATTATGCATTGCAACTTGCGTTTAGGAAGTTGACCATAATAATAATAAAAAATAATGGTAATAATAGTAATAATATTTAATGTTGAATTATTTGATCTTGTTCAAGTAATTATTTCTTATTTTTGCAGCTAAAGATCGTTTTGATTTTATATGAAAAATTTAACAGTATTTATTTTCGATATTTTGATTACAATTTGTTATCATCGTCAGGAATATAAAAAATAAAATTAAAACGAGCTTTAGCTGCAAAAATAAGACATAATTAATAATAATAATAAGTAAAAAATACTTTGGCAAAAAATTAAACTTTCCCCGAACGAAAAATCACGCCTTCTCTTTCCTTTTAAAACAATTTTAAAATGAAGTTTGACAGAAAAAGTTTGATGTGTTGCTGTGCTCGTTCAAACCCAATTTCGCTAACATATGTATACTCAAATTTGATCAACTAGTTTGATGTGTGGCCACGACGCTTTACGAGTATTCTTTATTATCTTTCGTTAAACAACTTTATTTTAAAATATTGCTTTCTTTATTACTAATATGTAAAAGTTACACAATTAATTTATTGGAAATGTCCAAATAAAGAAAAATTACTATATTATATATAAATTTTATGACTTTTTCAATTTTTCAGGAAATAAATCATATTTTGCCAAATTACAGTAGTAAAATTAAGAAAAAAAAAAACAGCTGTAAATTATTATTTTTATTTCGACTTTGTCAGGCCAAAATGATGAAGCAAATTTATGTATTTTATTTAAATGACTTTATTGTCCAGCAGTCAAGTATAAGAGTTCGCACAATAAAATTGTTTAAAAAACACAAAAACAACAACATATGATTTTTTGTTGTTGTCTTGGACCAGTATGTGATTTAAAATGTGCATAATTATTGTATATTTAATAAATAATCTAATTTCTCAGCTTTTAATAAATAAATTAAAATAAAAACAAACACTTGTTGCCAAAAAAAAAAAAAGTTATTAATGAGACTTACTTTTTTGAAGTATAAATCTCTGCCTGGATCAGAAAAGGTTTATTGTTGTTATTATATATTTTTAATGAGTTAAGCTGCTGGTTAACCGTACAGGTTTTTAATCCAACAAAAAAAATGCACAATATTTTTCGGTTGCTTAATACACAATAATTAATTAAAAAATGCTGGTAAACACTTTTTTTTTATATAAAATTTGTTATCTCCATATAAACCACAATTTTTCCACGATATTTCTTTTGCACTTTTTCAAGTTTCCTGGTAAACTTCACTCGCTTTTATTTTAATATATTTGAACTTAAGGTTTGATTTTTTTTTTTTTTAAATTAGCTATATTACTTATTGTAAATATTCGCTCTTCTGTTTTATTTCTTCTTTTATCAAATTAGCAATATTTGTTATTATTATTGCATGTCTATAAATTTTGTACTCGATTGAGGTCCCCGTCTAAGAGCAGACTGAGCGGCTGCCAAAAAAGTTACCTGACTTTATAGATTCTGAGAACTCGATGATTTTATAACGGCTGATTAAGCGAGTATTTGTTTAGTGTATAAGTGCTGTAAAAACGTTTCTTTTTATTTTGATAATTTTTTTATTTCAAAATTTTCAACATTGTCATAAATTTTACTTTCAATCAGCTCCCTCACATTTAGCCACAACCAACCAAACAATTGAAGCTTTAAACAACAAATAAAAATCGTTTTACAAGCACAAGAATCAAACAAGCAAACGAACAAGAAAAAAACTACTTCAAACGCAACGTAACTGAAGTAAAACAAATAAATACAACAACAAAAACACACATCACAAGAGCAACTAAAAGTTAAAAAAAGAAGACGATCGTTTTAGTTGCTTCGTTAGTTTTATTTCCATTTAATATCTATTTGTCACAGTACCGGCAACACTAAAAGTTTTAAATAAGGACGGGCATACTCGTACAAACAAGTACCAGGTAGGTATAAACATGGTTGCCATATTTGACGATTTATCGTCATTTTGATGATTTTTGGTGCTGAAAATAGCACTTTGACGATTTGACGACTTAAGATCTTTTTTGACGATTTTTGTAGATCACATTTTTACAGTCATATCTTCCTTTTTATGCCCTTCACAAAAATGTCAAGGGTATATATAAGTTTGTGATTCCGTTTGTAATTTCTACAGTTTTTATTTGCGACCCTTTAAAGTATATATCACTCCTTTATTGCAACATAGTCATAACTAAAAAAAGCTTGTTTTGAGAAAAACGCATTTCAAATTTTTAGTTTTCATACAACTCTTAGAAATTTTTTTCAGGAAATATCTCCTAAAGGAAACAGTTTTAAAGTAATTTGAGTAGATTTTTGTTACAATATAAAAGGTAGTACTGTTAACAATTCTGCATTGTTAACACGAAAAGCAAATTTTTTGAGATATGACTATGTTGCAATAAAGGAGCGATATCTTCTGAATCAGAATGAATGAAAAAATCGATTAAGCGATGTCCGTCTGTCCGCTGTTGAAATACCGTTTCTGTGAAAACCATTAGACTTAGAAACTTTTTTCTTTCACCATTCTTTTACCCCATCGATTCATGAGTTTGCTATTGAAATTCAGTAATAACGGTTCACGTATAGCTGAGATATATTCAAAATTCCAAAAAAGCCAATTTTTTTCAATTTTGTATGAAAATTTAAAAAAAAAAAAAAATTTTTTTGTTTTGCTTCATACTTCACACACTTATTAAGCATGGTGACTAAATGTCAAAAAAATATCGGTCCATATATACCCGAGATATAGCCTAAACCAGGTTTTTCATGAAAATGTCGCGTAAGCGAACTGCAACAACTTTTTTTTGCTCAAAAGCAATTTTGGTTATGAAATAAGATTATATAAATATTGAAAATGAAAATATCCGACATCGGTCCATATATACCCTAGATATAGCCTAAACCAGGTTTTTCATGGAAATATCAGGTAAGCGAACTTAAACAACTTTTTTTGCTTAAAAGCAGTTCGGGTAATAAAATCGGGTTATATAAATATGGAAAATGAAAATTTCCGATATCGGTCCCTATATACCCGAGATATAGCATAGACTAGGTTTTTCATGAAAAAGCTTTAAAAACTTTTTTGTGCTCAAAAGCAGTTTTGGTAAAGAAATAATTTTATATAATTATGGAAAGTTGAAATTTCCGATATCGGTCCATATAACCCGAGATATAGCCCAAATCGGGGTTTTCATGAAAATGTCGCGTAAGCGAACTTAAACAACTTTTTTTTTTGCTTAAAAGTAGTTCGGGTAATAAATCGGGTTATATAAATATGGAAAATGAAAATTTCCGATATCGGTCCATATAACCCGAGATATAGCCTAAAGCGATTTTTCCATTAACATTTTTTTTTCTTTACTGAAAAGCAATTCTCGTTATAAAAGAAGTTTACTTAAATATAGAAAATAGAAAATTTCGATATCGGTTCATATATAACCGAGATATAGCTTAAACAAACTTTTCCAGGAAAATGTTCATGAAAGATTTCTTTTTTTGGAATGGTGATTACAAGGCAAAAATATTTTTTCGCCGATATCGGTCCATATATGTATATCCGAGCATATTTAGTTCAAATTTGTAATATATACTATTGATATACGTGATTATCGTGAAGGGTATTTTAGATTTGGCCCAGCCGTATATACCATACTCTTACTTTTATTTTGTTATTAACTTATCAAATGTGCTTTATTGCCACATCGTTCAATCATTTCTTTATAAAACGGAAGTTTCAAGCAATTCTTCTTGTAAGTTCCAGCATATGTCACCTAATAGCGAATCCAATTTTTTACCACTGTACCAGTGTTCAAGTCCAAGAATCGCATAAAGGAAGGATTACAATGCTAGTAGTATACCTTCGCGACGAACACTGCTTACGAGTAGAAGGAGTGCACATGACAAAACATAGGGCGTATAGACGCGTACGACACAAACCGGTCTACTCTCTACATTTCCGTCACAAAAGTCATGAAAAAATGTCAGTTGTTTTGATGCGCAAAGATGGAATTTATATTTTATTTTCAGTGCTATCGATAAGAATATTGATGTGCTATCGATAAAAATATTTATGTAAAAAACTTTGCATCTACCTTGAAGTTGGAAAGGTATAAAACGCTTAGAAAGTGTAAAATACATAAAACGCGACAACGTATACAATAAAGTGTGGACCTTCAGCTTTAAAATAAAATTATTTGTCTTCCCATCATTGCTCTTTTCAAACGCGCTTTATTTACAGCCTGTTCATGGAACACAATGTGCTCAAAAAACGCGAAGAAATCTTGACGTTTTTCTTATTTGTGTTCATGCAACGCGAAAAACAAACTTTTTGGACGAAAAACGTAACAATTGACATCTGCTTTCTGTCTGTGTATCGCGTTTTTACATGCCAAACAGGCGAATGCTGCGCGAATGGAAATTTTTATTCGTTTAGCAAGAAAAAAGAAGAAGCTTGAACAAAAATAAAGATTCAAATATATAAAAATGGAAATAACAGCAAAACAAGTATGCATACATGTTCACACATATATACATAAATAAACGTTCATAACCATGTTAACACGTACATACACATACATATATGTATGTATATGCAAACGATTTCCTTTTTTGCTAATTATTTAAAGAAAGGAAATAATTTAAAAAATATAAGAATAAATTAGGATCAATCCATAAAGGCATTTGTCTGATCATCAACAGAATTTGTATGACCAGCAAATATTCTATAATTTTTTTCAAGCGTAAAGATGTTTTGTTTACATAAATATTTATCACCAGTTTCTTTTTTTTCAATCGAAACAGGGTTACCGTTATTCACGATGCAAAAATATATTTTACACGAAAAAAGTAAACAAGATACATATAACTTGTATAGTGGCAATACTGGCGATTGAAAATATGTACACTAATACGCGTATAACGTAACAGAACGCGAACAATGAGAAGCGCGTTACACAGACCCAATTTCTTACGTAGTCATAAACGTGTCGCTGGTTTTCGCTTTATTTAAATTGCGATCCATGAACAGGCTGTTAATGTTTACATAGTAAAAAATACAACTATATTAAATATTTTTGCTGGGTAAGTGTGATAATAGAAAACTGTTGTTTTTATTTTTGTTATATTTCTTTTTGGTTTTGATTTCACTTACCTACCGTTTAGACAGGAAAGCAATTTCATGAAAGTTGTAATACACTCACCCTTTTTTACAAACACTTACTTTCCACTCAACTTTCATCAAAAATTTCATGAAACAGATTTTTTGACGTTTTCTGAAAGTAAAATGTCAAATTCTAAGCACTGTTGCCATATACAAAGAATTATACAAAGGTGCAGTATTGTAGTTAAATAATAATAATAAAACTAATTTCTTTTGCATGTATATGCAAATAATTATAATATTTTTTCAAACAATTAAGTTTTTTATTCGCTATTTTTAGCTTCTACCATTTATACCAATAAAAATTATAAATAGCTTGTTTTCTATGTTTCCCAGCTATCTATATGTCGACATTTCATAGGAACTACCCTACCAAAGTCTACTGATGATTTTTCAACTATTGCTTCATAAATTTGTATATGTAATAAGTTCGGCAACTCTGATTAGTAAGCAAACAAAATAAGAGTGGAGAGAAGCAGAGGCAAATTTTGCAACTCTTTGCCTCGGCGACAATTTTAAAATGAACTTTCACTTTCCTGTGTAGACGAATAAGAAATTTTCATGAAAGTCGTCTATTTCATTGACATTTTTATTTGTCATACGTATACAGAAATTTCATGAAAGTACTTTCCTGTGTAATGGCAGCGTTAAATAGGTCTGAACTTGATTAGCATTAAAATATTTGCCAAAACTGCTTTTATTGCTTCAACCTAGATTCGCGAGATTTTCTATTGTTCCATTTAGAAACTAGTTTATCATAAACGCTTAAATTCCATTAATTTCAAATTCACACGTCTTTTCTTGCGGTCGCCACAAGTGTATCCTGTCATCGTAATTGTCTTTAAACGCCAACGTGCACACACATGACACCCTTTGTCCTCCCCAAGGACATGGAAAATAAACCACTACAACTGTAAATGTGTGGGAATTTAGTTTGAATTAAACACATGACTGCACATGCCATCGTTTTGTTCAATAATTGAAAATGTATTGAGATAAATTAAAACAGAAATTGTTTTCTTAGAGTATTATTGATGACCATAAAACACAAACTACAAACATACTTATATACACGCAATTATGTGCTGTTTTCAATTATATAATCAATAAACAATTAAAATTAATAATAAAATAATCAGCCAGCGATTGTTTCACCAAATCAGCTTCCTGTTCATCATTTTCATTTTAATTAAATGCTTAATACCGCCAACGCTGATCAACATCATTATTGTTGGTTTCTCTTTGTTGCGCGTAAAATCAGTGCAAGCCGATATTAAAACAAACTTAAAGAGCAAATATTTGCCACAGCATTAATGCATTAATTTTTATTTTAAACAACAATTATCAACTCCACTTTTAATACTTAAATTTTAATTTAACACAAATTTCTTTTTAAACGCTGTTAATGGAATATTTACGTCAAACGATTATTAAGTTCTTCAACAAACAAAACGATGAGTGGTTGGCTTAAATAAATCTCATTTATGAGCGGCAGGCGAGTAGGCTGGTAGGAAATGCATTGATATATTAAGAATTTGATATATTAAGAAGCATTTGATATATTTTAAAACGCACCAAAATGAAAAAAACGCACCAAGTTTAGACTTTTTTCTTTAATCCATTTTGTACCATAAAAAATATAATATTTTTACATTAAAAAAACGATAATAAAACAGCTTTTTAAGCAGCTATTATACGATCAAACTGAGTCAGATAGCACTGGGCTGATGGCGTGCCATCAAATTCGTGCAAGAACTCGTGTTTGTCAAACTTGACCTCTAGTGTGTTTTTGGTGCTTTTAGATATTAAGACAATGGACAATTACCACCGTATTCGATATTGCGATAACGATAATCAAATTTGGTATTCAGCAACAATATTTAAATATATCCGCTGTCGACCTAAATCAGCTGTTAGTTTTACTGCCTGTCAGATACGCAACAATACAGCTGCTTACCGTCGTTAAAATTATATTGCAGGAGCATACAATCGTTACTACAAGGAATAAAAGATGTCGAAAAAATTTACGATTATCGGATCATTAAAAATTACAGAATAGCACAATAAGCCATCAAAGTCGTGTAATAGCAATTCTGTCAAACACAGTGTGAATTTTATTATTGTTTTCGCAAGCGAACAGTGAAAACCCGTTGGCTAGAGTGGGCGTCTGTAAAAGAATTTAGCGATATATACAAAAATTTCCCAGAATTGTAACAAATAGAAGATGAAGTTTATCATAATCAAAATTTAATGCGAACGTTTTGGAAAATTTTAAGAATTTAATAATTAATTTGATAATTTATTAATTACTAAAAGGGTTGTGAATACTTCACTATTCAGTGTCTGCTTTTATTATAATATTTGACAAACTTCGCTTGATCGTTTAAAAGCAAAACAGCAATTTTTATATCGGGTGGTTAAATTTCAAGGGCCGATGTTGAATGTGAACCACACCTAAACGCCAAGTTTTTTTTCCGAATTTTATTTAACATTTCTCTATTTCAGACTTATTCAATTTGAACCATGGAGAGGTACACAATCCAGCAACGTGTTAAAGTTATCCAGACTTATTATGAAAATGATGATCAATTTTCGAAGAAAATCATCTTCAGTGATGAGGCACATTTTCACCTCAGTGGATTCGTCAATAAACAGAATTGCCGCATTTGGGCGAATGAGAATCCAAGAGTGACTGTCGAAAAACCAATGCACCCACAAAGAGTGACTGTTTGGTGCGGTTTATGTGCTGGCGGCATCATCGGGCCGTATTTTTTCCAAAATGAGGCCGGTCAGGCAGTTGCTGTGAATGGTGTTCGCTATCGTGAGATGACAACGAACTTTTTATGGCCCGAATTGGAAGATATGGATGTAGACGATATGTGGTTTCTGAAGGACGGTGCCACTTGCCACACAGCTAACGAAACAATTGCTCTTTTGCGCAACAAATTCAATGGCCGTGTTATCTCACGTAATGGCGATGTCAATTGGCCGCCAAGATCATGTGATTTGACACCGTTGGACTTTTTTCTTTGGGGTTATTTGAAAGAAAAGGTGTACGTCGATAAGCCAGCAACAATTGAACAGCTAAAGGATGAGATAATTCGGCACATTAACGGCATAGAACCTCCATTATGCCTCAGGGTCATCGAAAATTTGGACCATCGGATGGAGGTGTGCCGCCGTGATCGCGGCGCCCATTTGGCCAATATTTTGTTCCATACATAATTGAATAACACCAATATATCATAATAAAATAAAATTACAATAATTTCCTAAATAGTTTGTGTTTTATTCAAAATCAACATCGGCCCTTGAAATTTAACCACCCGATAAAACAACAAATTTTGTAAAAAGAAATGTAAAAATTTTATGTATTAAATGCATTGAATTGAATATCATTTGGTGCGATCGAAATTTAAAAAGCGCACCGTAAATTAGAAACAAGCGCACTGCGCACCGACTAAAGAATTTTTCGCACAAAAAATCTTAAAAAGCACCAAAAACGGTGCGAAATGCACCGAGTTGACAACGCTGCAGTCTTTTAATGAGGAAAGACAGTTCAAAAAAAATTATCATTAATTCTTACAATTTTTTTTTTTACAAAATATGTATCTTAAAAAGTAGTATTTACTAAATCGAAATCAGCCCGGGGCTGAGAAGTCGCGATCCTAACAAAGAAATCTAACCGTTTTTTTTTTGGTTCAAAACTAGCTTTATTCATCAACGTAATCTCCGGCAAGAGCAACGCAATCATTCCAGCGCTGCCCTAAGATTTCAATACCACTTTTGTAGAACGATTTATCTTTTGCCTCAAAATAGGCTTTAGTATCAGCAATAACCTTTTTATTCGTGTGAAATTTTTTTACAGGCAAGCATTTTCTTCAGGTCTGCGAATAGCTAGTGGTCGCTGGGAGCCAAATCTGGCGAATACGGTGGATGTCGGAGCAATTCGAAGTTCAATTCATGTAGCTTTGCCTTTGTTTTGATTGACTTGTGACACGGCGCGTTGTCTTGATGAAACAAAATTTCTGTTCTTTATCATATGCGGTCGTTTCTTTGTAATTTCCGCCTTCCAACGCTCCAACAACGCTCTATAACATTCACTATGCCACATAATATTCCTTTCTCTAGATAGTCGATGAATGTTACACCACGCACACACCAAAATACCGAGGCCATAATCTTTCCACGCGATTGTTGTGCTTTTGTTTGCTTTGGACGAGGTTCACCAGTTGCTGTCCACTCAGATGACAATCGTTTTGATTCCGGAATGAAGTGATGGATCCATGTTTCATTCATTGTCACATATCGACGCAAAAATTCCGATTTGTTAAGTTTAATCAAGGCCCAACACTGCTCAGAATCATCAACGCGTTCTCGTTTTTGGTCAACAGTGAGCAAACGCGGCACTCACTTTGAACAGAAACAACACGTTCTTTTGATATCTTTATAATGTCAGCTAACTCACGCAACTGCACTTTTCGATCATTCAATACGATTTTGTACATTTTTTTTTCATTTAGACGTCTACTGCGTTCTGCATCATCGGTGTAAATATTTGAAGTGCTGCCAATGCAAATTTAAAAATACACCTCTGATGTGAAAATAACGCAAAGTTTTCTATGCAAATTTCAAAATACACCTCTGATGTGATAATAACACAAAGTTTTCTAGAATAGTTTAGTGAAGATTTACCGACCGCTTGTTAATTTTTGCATTTGGATATCTCTCCTACTGAATACATTTTATTTTTACACGGTAAGATTTAGTTTACTCTACACATATTTTTGACAGATCTAAATAATTGTATTATCATGTAAAATGGGTGTGTTCCACGTGAATACCGAAACAGTCCAAAGTAGTCCAAAAGCGTTCCACGTAACAATTTTTGTGCAATTTTGAGAGAAAATGAGAGAGTAATTTTTTTCATTTCCTGTACAAATTAGCCCGAATTTTTTCTTTGGGTAAGTTCAGACTAGAATTGAATCATCAGCTGTTTTATGTTTACATACATATGAAACTGAAAATGTAATCAGAAAATTTGCAAATTGGAAAAAAGTTTGTGTTTAAAAATTAGTTAAAAGGAAAATAGAGGGTTGCGCAAACTAAAAACAACATTGTAAAGTTGTAAACAGAACGTGCAGCTATTCAGCATGTCACAGAGCTTAATTCCGTTCGGAAATGGAATTGAATTTTTTTTTTACATCTTCACAAACCAAACACTTAAAAACTTTTCTGAATTAATTCATTTCTAATTGCAAGAATGAAACTAGTATTATCTTATAGAATTGATTTCATTCTGGAAAAGTTTTAAATTGTCGTTTTTTGAAGAGTTCAAAAACCGATTCAATTCCATTTCCGAACAGAAGTGAATTCTGTGGCATGGTCGAATATTTGGCTTTTCATTTTATAAATATGTACTATAAAAATCTATTATTGGTGTTAATTTTACAGCTGTTGCCAATAATGCAAATCTTTTGTTTATATGATGTTATGCGCTTTAAGCGTCTAAAATCGCTAAAATCTACTTTAATCTAAAAAGTAAGCAGCACTAGTATCGCGAAAGATGTACAATTGTGGTTTTTTGCGTTCCAGCAGTTTTGGCTAAAATTTGCATATTTTTAGAGTATTTTGCTTTTTACTCTCATTAGACCGGACTAGTCTGAGATCTTGTGGGACACACCAAGGCGAATTTATACAGGTGAATGCAAGCGGAAAGGCGAATTCAGTACTATGTATTTTGTTATTGTAAAACCATGATACAAAGAACAAGGTAACCGCTTCGCTACAACAATACAACATTAAAAAAAACAACAGTATTTTGTTTGTGTAAAAAGGCGAATTCACACTTAAGCTGTCAAAGGTAGTTGATAACGAACATGTACAAAAATTTAAATGGCGCCGAAAAAGGTAAACAAAACTTGACAGAGAAAGTTCCGTCATATTAATCGAATTCGCCTGAACTCGCCGATGCATCCACATAATAATTAGTTCGCCTTGTGTAAAACATATCGTGAATGTCAAAATCTGAATTCGCCTGGGAAAAAATTTTATAAAAATGTTAAATATAAACTTTTATAATTGTTTGTGATTAAAATCACAGATAATATTAGTTATTCACTTTTCAATTCACAAAAATTTCTTGAAACTGCAATAAATCATACAAAAAAATCTCCAGATTAAAATGGCGCGAAAAAGTTTGTAAACAAAAGAAAAAAAATTTGACAGTCTCATTGGAAAAAACGCGAGAAGCAAAAAATAATCACCTGAGCTGTTAAGTTCACCTAGTATTGAATTCGCCTTGGGACACACCTAATAAGATTATCCGTAATGAAATGTCCATAATCAGCTGTCATTTGTTAAATGGCTTGTCATGTGAATCAGTGTTACCAGCTTAAAGTTATGAGCCTCTGAAGGAGATACCTTTTTATAGTAAATGTACTAATTCATTTCTATCTCTTCCTCTAGCACAAGCAATCTGTCACAGTTCACAACGCCTACGTCAATAAATTTAAACGAAATTTTAATATGTATGGCTTCTTAATTATTTTGTTATTTAACAACAATTTATTTGTAAATGATTTATATATGCAAAGACCATTATTTATGGTGCTCATTTGGAAAATTTCTGCTTTAGTATTTTTACACATTTACAAACACATTAATACAATAATTTATAACATAGCTGCCCATAAATAGTTAAATAAAACACATATAAATATATTTAAAGCAAAGTGCAAGCACATTTCAGAGCCAATTAAAATTTTAAGTAAATCAAAATTCCAGAAAAATTTTTAACAACAAATTGTCATCTAAATTTTTAGTACAAAATTAATTTATTTCAGTTTTTGTTTTTTTTTTGTTTTATCTGCAAAAACAGTGAATAAATATAATAAAATTTTATGATTTTGTACATAGAAAATTTTGCATCAATTACAAAACTCATTGGGATTGTTAAATCTATTATGTAAAGCAAACAATTGAGATGCAAAAATATTTTGTGAATAGAATTTTGGGAAAGTAAAACAACCACTGACCGCAAATTAAAACCGAAATGTTTGATGCTGCAATTTATGGCATAATCTTGACAGTTGAACAATCTTATGCTGTTATCAAATATATGTACACACATATAAACCTTGTTCAACATTTATAATGCCACTTTAAAACCCATAGTGCAATTAACTAACCTGTTTTAATGCTAATAAAATTTGTTTAGAGAAGTTAACACTAACATTGGCGTTTTCGCGATTCTGTAAGAGTTTTCAACACTATTTGCGTTCGTTTCAAATCAGCTGTTTTTTTAGAGCCAGACTGATTAGTGTTAACTACTCGTAAACAATAATTATTTTTCTGATGTTTATTTTAATAACAGTGACGTTAAAATTTGGCTTCAGAGTATTTGACATATCGCTCCTTTATTGCAACAAAGTCATAATGCAGAAAAGCTTGTTTCGAGAAAAACACATTTCAAATATTTAGTTTCCATACAAGTCTTAGAAAATATCTTCTAAAGGAAACAGTTTAAAGGTAATTTAAATAAAATTTTGGCACAATATAAAATATAGTACTGTTAACAATTCTGCATTGTTAACTCGAAAAGCTAATTTTTTGAGATAAGACTATGTTGCAATAAAGGAGTGATATGGGCTGTCGGAAGATCAGCCTACTTTTAACGCTTCAACAGTCGGGACTTATCAAAAAATATTTTAAATAATAAATTTATAATTAGTTTTACTTACCTTTATATTTATATGTTTCTATTTTTTCTGTTTCTCTTTGTGGTTTTCTTTATTTTTCACAAAGCTGCCACATCATTTAAAATTTTTTTTTTATTATTAAAAATATGTTAATGAGTCACAAAAGCGTTAGCGCAAACCACAATAGTTCTTTTACAATCGTTAAAAGTTAGAGAATCGCACTACCGGTCTTTTATTGAAAACGAATGGCAGTAGAGTTATATTTGATTCGACCTAAACTGAAAAATTTACATAAAGCAATAAACTACGAATACTGGAATAAAATTTTTATTTGCAAAATAAAAGATTTTTTATGTTCAATGTGTAAGGCGCCAACTAGCTTGTGCTAGAAATATGGCAATTAGTGAGTGAAGTGCATCACTGGCGCAAAGACCCTTAATTTGTTTTTTGAATTATTCAATATGCTGTGAGGTACTCTCAGCAGATGTTTCATTGCGAGCAGGTAATATACCTTTTTCTTTAGCGGCTATCATTGTCCCAAGCACAGGGTCACTCTTCTGCGCTGTTGGTCAGTCTTCACGGTTATCGATCTGTATGTTTCGTCTCCACAAAAGCTCTGCACTCTTAGTTGGATGGTCGCATCGACATGTCATCTGCGTTATTGTGCTTAGTTCCCTTTCTATGCTCGATGCTTAAATTACAGCTCTTTTTGCTCGCTACTGGCAGCAAGACGGTCTTATGTGATGTTTCCACATCAGAAGCAAGCGACATGGTAAGAAATTTTATATGAAAAGCGCTAAAATTTTTGAATGATTTCTACAAAATTATATCAGACAATTCGTTTGCTTTTCGCCCAGCAGAGGCTGGCTGCACTAAGCGCTATACTTCCATTACATGTGCCTGCAATGTCTCATTGGCTTTCTGACCTATGTCTATTAACTCTACTCTGTACATCTCTCGCTTGTGCTCTCCCCCATACTTTTTTTTTGTCGTGAACCAGTACTCAGGGGATGACCCATATATATGCAGTGCATTGTGCTGGAACTAGGAAAACAGAATTACGAAGAGGAAGATAGAGGGAATAGTGTTTGTGGACGCTTGACTGTCAATAACAACATTTAAAGACTAAAGCAAAAGTAGTCAGAATATTAAAAGTATTGGA
This sequence comes from Thecocarcelia acutangulata, assembly GCA_914767995.1. Classification (NCBI taxonomy): domain Eukaryota; kingdom Metazoa; phylum Arthropoda; class Insecta; order Diptera; family Tachinidae; genus Thecocarcelia; species Thecocarcelia acutangulata. The sequence continues at coordinate 34,714,906 of OU612097.1, forward strand.
ATTAAATTAGTAAAAACTGATCAGTGCTACTTGTATGTATCTTCGACACTGCTCACAGTAACAAAATTTAGTCCAACATCTCCCACACTTCAAAGTAATCAATCGCCACTCTGATCGAACTGTAACTTGATGACATTAAACGGGTTATTTCCATCAAAAGTGAGCGCTTTTATCTTAATTCCAGTTTCTGGGATGACTTGCAACGGTGCCTATTGCAGTTATAGGTTATTCATCATAGCTTCCAAGCTATGAATCTTCTGATCAACATCATTTTCTAATGCATTAAACTTTTCGCAGACATCCGAAAATATTCTCTTCAATGACTGTAACGGCCTCAGAGATCTCCATTTACTTTTCATTTGTTGTTCTAAATGTTTCTTTCATAGCTATAGAGCTTTCTTCCATCTGCTATACGAGTTGTTATAGATGGGGTCTCATCAAACGAGTTCAAGATTAATTCAGGGGTACCGCAAGGCTCCGTTCTCTCTCCTACCCTATTTCTTATCTTCCTCAACGACCTGCTCTATCAAACTTCCAATCCTATCCACTCTTTTGCAGATGACAGCAGCATTTGCTATTCATACTCTTTCACTTATAGGCCCAGCCTATCAGAGATCGCTGCCAAGAGGCTAAATATGAATGATTCACTGAACAGTGAATTAACGCACAAACAAACGACCGCTAATGCTGCTTCATCTGTACTCATGGATGGTATAAATATTGAGGAATCGGGTGCTCTTGATGTTCTTGGAATGAAAGTGCAGTGTGATGTTCGCTGGAATGATCACATTTTTCATGTCTCTAAAGAAGCATTCAAGTGCCTCGGTTTTTTGAAACGGTGTAAGATGTACTTCACTCCATCCGATCTCCTTACTATTTATACCACCTATATCCGACCGAAAATGGAATACAACTCTCATGTTTGGGCCGGTGCCCCAAAGTCTATTTTGGGGTTACTCGACCGTGTGCAGGAGAGGGCGAAGAAGCTTATCGGTGACAGTAGGGTATCCAACTCTATTGACTCACTGGAGCATCGACGCAGTGTGGGGTGCGTTACTCTGTTCTATCGTTACTACAATGGATTTTGCTCTGACGAGATTAGGGATCTCGTTCCTGAAACTCGCACATTTTTACGTAACACGCGTTCATCGTCCAGAGCTCATCCATTTGTGGTCGATTGTCCGGGGAATCGTACTACGCATTTCAGAGAGAATTCGTTTTTCAGCCGCACGCTTCTTCTGTGGAATAAGTTGCCTGCAGACGTGTTTCCTATCTGTTATAACGTTGGAAAGTTCAAGTCAAATGTTCACAAGCACTACTCCCTCTTTCCCCCTCCTCATAACCTATTTTCCTAGTCCCGGTACAATGCACTGCATATGTAGGGGTCATCCCCTGAGTACTGGTCCAAGACAAAAAAAAAAAAAAAAAAATCTGCTGCTGCATAATTCTAGAGCTTTCTTTTATACTCTTCCATCCACTCTAATCTATTTAAACCCTTTCTACTTTTCTGACTTATGACTTTCTTGCACAACGTTTAAAATTACACCCTCACTTGCCTTACACCCTTGCCATTGAAGGCACGTTTACATGGTAATACAAGATATTTTTATTTTGTGGGTGCAAAATATTACGAAATTCTCTTCGTACCAAAAAGAAAAATAAATAAAAATATGTTGTAACATAAGTATTTTTCATATTTACATTTGTAGGGTAAACAAAACCAAAGTATTATTATGGAAGTCTAATAAAATTACTGATGGTTACAACTCTACAACATTTACAAAAACAACATGCAATATTCTTGAACTACATTTGTTTGGGTTTGTAAATGTTGTACCACCGTTTATTTTTTGTTTGTTTGTGGATTATGATTTAGTTTTATGTTGTTTGTACGGCTCGCTTATTGAGTAATAGAAATTCGTAATAATCAAAAAAGTTTTATTATTAAGACATACTCCAAATTAAAAACTGAACTAACAAATCGCTAGAAACAGCCTAAATAAAAATAAGATGGTCTCTCGTCAGAATTGGGTGACAAGTATCACACATAAGTGAATAGAAAAGCATTCACAAAAAAAAAAAACGGTAAAATTTATTACGGAAGGAGGAGAATTCAACAGCTTGAATGAAGCGGTTACTAGATTTTGTCAATACTTTCACAGAAGCAAAAGGACAACAATTTGTGCTTCAGCAAGGGTGATCGATTATACGACTTTTTTCTAAGACCGGGTTTCGAATAGCTCTAATAGCGGCAATCGAAAAATTCTATGAAACATTTGCGTTTTATTTACAATTAACATCAATCATTTTGGTAATTTTTCTATCACTAATTTTATTAAAATTATTTACAGCCTGTTTATAGAACACGACAAAATTCACTCGTGATAAGCCAATTGATGGACGAGCACGTAATGAAAAGCCTTGGTATAACTCGACTTGACTGTGTCGTGCAACTTACGTTACCTCGCCTATATGTCAAATATATATGAAGTCGTATTGTTACCAATATGCGAAAATTTCGACTTTCGTTAAATTTTTTCATATGAAAATTCTTTTTCAAGCAAAAAAATCGGCAACCCTATTCTTCACACTGTTGACATAAAAATATAAATAAACAATAGAAATTTTCAATGAAAAAAAATCTTTAATTAGGATTCTTTGGAATAAACCACTTTCCTTAGCAGAAGAAAACTTGATGACTAATGAAATAATGAACTAATTTTAAAATAAAAAGCAGATGATTGTTTATATATAGGAGAATGCAAGGATAAAAAGAAAGATTGGTTACCAATAATGCGAAATTGAATTGCACAATCAAATCACCAAACGATGGATGAAAACCACGACATTTGAATTTGAAGGATAAAAAATACGGGCAAAGTACGGGCAGGAATTCACAAAACAGCAATGATACACATTTTGATTTATTTTAAATTAACAGCTAATTTAATAAAATAAAATTTCAACTTTAGTTTATATCATTCCAATTTCTTGCATGCTCATCTTTCCCATATTGAGCTACGAGAGTCCCTCTTAATTATACCCTTCACAAAAATGTAAAGGGTATATATAAGTTTGTGATTCCGTTTGTAATTTCTACAGTTTATTTTTGCGACCCTATAAAGTATATATATTCTGAATCAGAATTAATGGAAAAGTCGATTAAGCGATGTCCGTCTGTCCGTCTGTCCGCTGTTGAAATACCGTTTCTGAGAAAACCATTAGACTTAGAAACTTTTTTCTTTCACCATTCTTTTACCCCATCGATTCATGGGTTTGCTATTGAAATTCAGTAATATCGGTCCACGTATAGCTGAGATATATTCAAAATTCCGAAAAAAGCCATTTTTTTTTGCAGTTTTGTATGAAAATTTTTGAAAACAAAAGTTGTTCGTTTTGCTTCAAACTTCACACACTTATTAAACATGGTGACTAAAAGGCAAAAAATTTTTTTTTCAGATATCGGTCCATATATACCCGAGATATAGCCCAAATCGGATTTTTAATGAAAATGTCGCATAGGCGAAGCTAAATAACTTTTTTTGCTCAAAAGCAGTTCTGGTAATTAAATAAGGTTATATAAATATGGAAAATGAAAATTTCCGATATCGGTCCATATATACCTGAGATATAGCCCAAACCGGGTTTTGCATGAAAATGTCGCGTAAGCGAACTTAAACAACTTTTTTCACCTTAAAGCAGTTCTGGTAATGAAATAAGGTTATATAGGTATGAAAAATGAAAATTTCCGATATCGGTCCATATATACCCGAGATATAGCGCAAACCGGGTTTTTCATGAATATGTCGCGTAAGCGAACTTAAACAACTTTTTTTTGCTTAAAACAGTTCTGGTAATAAGATGAGGTTATATAAATATGGAAAATGAAAATTTCCGATATCGGACCATATATACCAGAGATATAGCCTAAACCATGGTTTTCATGAAAATGCCGCGTAAGCGAACTTAAACAACTTTTTTCACCTTAAAGCAGTTCTGGTAATAAAATAAGGTTATATAAATATGGAAAATTAAAATTTCCGATATCGGTTCATATATACCCGATATATAGCTTAACAGGTTTTTTGATGAAAATGCCGAGTAAACAACTTTTTTGTGCTCAAAAGCAGTTCTGGTAATGAAATAAGGTTATATAAATATTGAAAAAGAAAATATCCGATATCGGTCCATATATACTCGAGATATAGCCTGAACCGATTTTTCCAAAAACATTTTTTTTTCTGAAAAGCAGTTCTTGTTATAAAAGAAGGTTACGAAAATAGAGAATATTAAAATTTCTGATATCGGTCCATATATACCCGAGATATAGCCTAAATCGGGTTTTTCATGAAAACAATTTGTTGTGCTCAAAAGCAGTTCTGGTAATGATATAAGGTTATATAAATCTGGAAAATTAAAATTTTCGATATCGGTCCATATATACCCGAGATATAGCCTAGACCGATTTTTCCATTAAAAAAAATTTTTTTTTTTGCTGAAAAGCAATTCTCGTTATAAAAGAAGGTTACTAAAATACAGAAAATAGAAAATTCCGATATCGGTTCATATATAACCGAGCATATTCAGGTCACATTTTTAATATACTATACATATTCGTGACTATCGTGAAGGGTATTTTAGATTCGGCCCAGCCGAATATACTACACTTTTACTTGTTTTATCTGTATTTGGTACAGACACATATAAAACTTTTTCATCCGGTTCATCTCCTGTTAAAATCAGTATTTTAATTTTCTTTACACATAAGTACATATATTTCCGGAGTTTATTTCGCCTCGACAATTTTCCGTTTTTTAAAGGTTCAGAAAAAATCCTAATGCCAGATTTAAATGAATTAGAAAATACACTTTTTAGTCTTTTGATGACCATTTTTTATTGAATCATAAAATACATAGTATGGAGTTATTTATGGAATAGCGCATCGCGCAACAGTCTTCCAAGACTTTACATGCACATACACACCCGTTAGTTGAAATTTACCATTACCATTTTGCTAGGAGTCGCAAAGAAGTATGGTCAAATTATGCCTTCAGCATAAAAACCACTCTAAACAGAGGCACTTTGTGCAATCACATGTGGGTTCTTATTGAAAACTACTGAACGTATTCTTTTCGGAATCCTATTCACATGGTATTGTTTTAATGACCTTTGCTGCCAGCTTCGGTCCCACTCAATCTCATTCATGCCATCACAAAACAAACAAAAAAGTTTTAGATGTACAATGCAAAGCGTGCTGTTAGCCACTTTTATGCCAAATCGGGAACCAAATTTTGTAAATTAATTTGAATAGAAATTTTTAACTGTTCACTAAATAACTGAAATTACATTTATTTTTATAAATTTTCATTTTTATCCAAACACTATTTTCATATATTTTCTACTGACGAATATGATTTTTTATTCGTCACATTTGACATTTATTGTGACTCAAGTTGTGTTATTTATACAAACCAAAATAAATTGATAGCTGTTACGTCTTTTAATAAAAATCGTCAATTGTCGTCATGTATAAACCAAAAACCGAAAAACGTTGCTAAGTTAGTGCTTTTCATAGACGAGTCGTGTTCTATGAATTGGCTGTTAGAAACATTTACAACCCAGCGGCGAACACTGCCTACCACATTACTTCTCTTCAATGATGTGTGCAACACTTTGTAATCGATGACTGCTAACTTACAAAGTGTATGACAGTTGTATATGGAGTTCCCAAAAATGAATTACGTTCCTCTTTTGTATCACATTTATATATATGTATTTTATTTTTTAGTTGTAAATCTAACATGTGCCGTGTTTGTCGGACTACGTTACAAAAGTTTTAATTAACAAAATCAGTGCTAAAGGTAAGAGTGCCTAGAAAACATTATAAAAAAGGTAAAAGAAATATGAAACATTTAGTGAAAAATAAAACAATGCAGTAAACAAAACACAGAACAAATTTATTTAATGGAACATTCCTAAAAAACTGAAATGCGCAGTAGTTACGAGCTGCCTACTGTCGGCTTACAATGTATGCGAGATTGTATCCGAACTGCCTACTTCCGACTTACAATGTATGCGAGATTGTATTCGAGCTGCCTACTGATAGCTTACAATGTATGTTAGGAAGTAATGAGCTTTTGTTGGATGAACACCACACTAGCCCGCTTACTTTGTGTGCAGTTGGTAGGCGTTCACTCTACAAATGCGGCAATGTGTATGAAAATGTATACTAGGTTCGTATAAGAGATGGTGTGCATTACTGACTTACAAGTGTGCATCACATCATCGCTTCTGTAAGCGAAACTTTGGCCGCTGGGAAAGTTTATTTGCTTCAACCATGCTTTAGACTGTGCTTAAAAAGGCATTGCTTTTGTTTTTTATAACTCGTGTTTTGTTGCGAGCGAACAAGATATTATATTTTTACAGGGATGGCAAAACATCTTTTATATGCATGTGCATATATTTCTTGTGTAGAAACACAAACACCATAAGTGTGGCACACTGTTGTTTAGCGTGGTAATAAAAATTCTCTCTTTTTATTATAATTGTAGTGAATAATTATTTTTTTTAATTATAAGGTCTTAATTCAACATCATTAGCTTTTTAAAGTGACACAAAGTAAATTAATCCATCACACACGCTTGTATCATATATTTTTATAAGTCCTTTAACAGCCTTTAAATTGTCATAAAATTTATTTTTAAACCGAAAATAATGACTGCCAAAACATTCATGATGAATCTCGTATACTGTGTTTGCGTTAATGGATATTTTTGTACTGAATTTCCATTGATTCGCAGTGAATTGTTTTATTTTGTTTTACTGACATGTTTATTTATTTTTTTTTTTATAAATTTTTGATACCTATAAAGGAGCTTATCTGAAATAAATCAACAAAGAAACAATGTGCTTAACTTATAGTATCTCCCTTGTCAAATTTCTATAGTTTTGTTTTGAGTTTCAATTATTAATGATATTACTCAGGCACATGATGAAGTTACAGAACTTTTTTGAGGTTAGGTTGCGACAGTGTGATTAAATAATATACTTACATATGTATATTTTGCAAAATGGCAAGAAAAATCATGAGTTGTGGTAGAAAATACCAAAAGAAGTTTTAGTGGGTAGAAACTTTAATTTCGTGTTCTACGAGACTATTCAATTGCGATTAGCGATTTTTCTTTTTAACATGATTATGAAAGGTGGTTAAATGTTATGGACCGAAATTGATTTAGCATAAAAGCAAATTGCCATTTCTTTTTATTATGATAATATTGGTGCAGTTCAATTATGTATGGAAAAAAATATTAGTCAAATGGCTGCCGCAATGTCTACGTCACATCTCCATCTGATGGTCCGAATTTTCGATGACGTGGAGGCATAATTGAGGTTCTATGCCGTTAATGTGCTGAATTATCTCTACCTTTTGCTCTTGAATTTGGGTCCGGCTTATCGGCGTACACATTACTTTCTTTCACATAACCCCAAAGAAAGAAGTTCAAAGATGTCAAATCACATGATCTTGGCGGCCAATTAACACCGCTATTGTTGTAGCAAAAAAAACTCTAACAAGCCTCATGACTTATGTTGTCTTGGACTTCCGAAACCCGTACCAAAGGTTACAATTTCCCGCTATGCTGTTGTCTTGCAACAGCTACCTGGACTGTAAGGAACCAGGAGTGATGGTTAGAGGAGTGAGTTGCTTAAGCGCTGATGCTCTTACTGGGCTTTGGCCTACCATCGCATTGGACCTTGTCTTCCATTGACTGTTGGGAAATTGCATACAAAAGGGATTAGAGGGCCAACTTCTAAGCAAAGGGTTTGTCTAGAGGGCTTTAAACTAACAGGCCGCATGGAGCGCTGGGGAATTGGAATTGGTTCACCATCAGATTAGGCCGTCATGGCAGGTGCTATACAATAATTCAAGAAGTATGTTGCTCTTAGAATATTGTCAGGTCAAGCATAAATTTTTTTACGTATATCTAAATATATATAACTCAAAAGCGACTGACTGACATAGTAGTCTATCAACGCAAAGCCCAAACTCCTGGACGTAAGGAACCGAAATTTTGCATGCAGGTAGATGTTATGACGTAGGCATCCGCTAAGGAATTTTGATTAATTTTACCTCCACGGGGATAAAATAGGGGATGAAAGTTTGAATGAAACTTTATTGGCGAGCGATGTCGCGGGAAAAAGCTATTATATGTATATATATATATATATATATATATATATATATATATATATATATATATATATATATATATATATATATATATATATATATATATATATATATATATATATATATATATATATATATATATATATATATATATATATATATATATATATATATATATATATATATATATATATATATATATATATATATATATATATATATATATATATATAAATATATATATAAAAAATATATAAATATAAATACTTTTTTTCACTGCGTTTAGGAATTTGTATAGTAAAGCATCTTTAAGTGCTTTGTGCGTAAGTTCGCAATAGGTTCTGCTTCCAATTAGTTGACAACCTGTCTACTTCGCTTGTGGTTTTGTTACCTTGAGAAAGTTCAAATAATTTGAACTCGGTTTTGCACGCTTATGTTAGTTTAACCTGTATTTTTGTTTATTTGTATGTTTGCAACACTCAAAACCCATGCCATCTGAGCGATTACTACATACTCGTATGTAGGTATATAAAACTGTATATACAGTGTTGCCGCTTTAGTGCGTAACTCGAAGATGCCGCATTGTTTCCAGGGAAGTGAGGAGATTTTGGGGATTAATGGAGCCGATTTTGGAAATTCCCAAAAAATCCGAAACCACCTAGTGAGCTGGTTTGCAACGGGTCTTACAATTTGATATAGTGCGAAAATTGAAGTTGCCATATTGTTTCCGGGGCAGCGAGGGATTTTGGGGATTCTTGAAGCAAATTTTGGGAATTCCAAAAAAACTCTGAACGCGTTATACGAATACATATCTATTTATATGAATAATTAGTTTGATATTGAAGCATGTTTTTTAGTTTTTTAAACTATATTTATTATACACATGCACTGTTTTTATATTTTAACAAATTAAATGTTGCAAAAGACATTAAATTTTACTAAGAACATCATATACATTTAATATAAAAGCAATTAAACATATTGTTACACAAAGAAAAACCGAAACGTTTGTATCATTAAAGCATAATTTTGAATAATTAACTGCAAAATTTACACTAAATGTTTTTAATTATAAATACAATTTTTTCTAGTAGATGAAACGTTAAATTACTTTTAAATATCATATTTAATATGCAAAAGTGCATGTGATGGAAATTTCGTTTTTGTTTTTCCAATTTCGATCTTAATTGAATCAGCATTGTGCCACATGGCTACCAATCGTTCGTTCGTTATTTATGGCTTGACATATGAATTTTAATATGCCACAATTGTATTGTTCAGGTGGGTTAAATAAATAAAATCAAAATATAATTTAAATATAATAGAAATATTTTTTAATAAATATTATCCGCAGCCAATTTTATAGTTTAAGTGAATACAAGTGTATGAATGTAAGTGTTCTTTTGCATAAAGGATGTGCACTGAGTGAAGCTTTTCACATGCCTGCCTGCCAGCTGAATATATAATCAATCGAAACGATCGACCGACTCGGCGACCGGACGGCTGACCATCAATTCTTTCTCTCATCCTGACATTCTATGCTTTGAAAATTTGTCTGCTGGTGCGTTTGTTTGTTTGTTTGTCCATCTAACTGATGTGGTCATCATTGAATAATGTGGTCATCAATATCCCAAAGGTAATTTTATACATTTTTATACTCCAACAACAACAAATAAAAATCAATGAAAAATATAATTCATTTAATATCTGAAAACACAAAAAAAAATCATTTCTGCAATAAATAAATTTTCGTTACAAAATTATTTTTAATAAAAACTGTAAACGATAGTGGTAAAGTAATTAGCATAAATTGCGCAAAACTTCAACAAAACGAACACAAAAATATTGTCATTGCGACAGCAGTCAAGTTCTGTAATTAAATTGAATTTTAAATGAAGAATTCAATTTCACTCAAGCCTTAAGGATGGAAAACTAAGCAATTGTAATTGAACGATTAAAATGAATTAACAATTAACCAAACAAATGCCTCATTTAGTACTTAAATAGTTTTTATAAAGCATTCTTAAATTACAATTGTGGTTAATTTAATAGTTTTAAAGTAAAACTAAAACTTAACTCCTTTTCTTTTTACATAAAAGCTATTGCAGAGTAGTAAAAGTTTGTGAACTTTTTGTTTTGCCAGTGAAATTTTAACTTTCTTTCATCAAGACAATCGCAGTTATTAATTCGAGTTTTTAGCCTATTTGAAAATTAAGAAATTTTCAATAGAACACAAACAATATACGAGGTCTGATAAAAAAACCCGTTATTTTCGACTTTCGAGAGTTATGTCTGTTTGATATCCGAATTTTTTTCTGTTATGTTGGTACACATGTCTATTATATAGTATTTCAGCCATTTTTCATTGTCACAGCAAATTTGTATTGTAAAAAATCCTTTGCAAGTAAAACTTAAGGAAGGAAAACTTGAACTAAAAACACGATGTATAGTGTTACCTAACCCTGGATTTATTTAACATACAACCTTGTACATGCTACTTTAAATTAACAACCATGTATTTTACATAACTTACCCAGCGGCCAAAGTTTCGCTTACAGAAGCGATGATCCGATGCACACTTGTAAGTCAGTAATGCACACCATCTCATATACAAACCTAGTATACATTTTCATACACATTGCCGCATTTGTAGAGTGAACGCCTACCACCTGCACACAAAGTAAGCGAGGTAGTGTGGTGTTCATCCAACAAAAGCTCATTACTTCCTAACATACATTGTAAGCTATCAGTAGGCAGCTCGAATACAATCTCGCATACTTTGTAAGTCGGAAGTAGGCAGCTCGGATACAATCTCGCATACATTGTAAGCCGGCAGTAGGCAGCTCGTACGTATTGCGCACTTCAGTTTTTTGGGAATAATCCATTAAATAAATTTGTTCCGTTTTTTGTCTACTGCCTTCTTTAAATTTTTTTTATCTTTCTTGTACCTTTTTTAAATTATTTTCTAGGCACTTTTACCTAATTTTGTTAATTAAAATTTTTGCAACGTAGTTTGACAAAGACGGCGAACGTTTGATTTACAACTAAAAAATAAAATACGCACTTATAAATGTGATACAAAAGATGAACATAATTCATTATTGGGAACTCCATATACTGCTGCCATACACTTCGTAAGTTACCATTCATTGATTACAAAGTGTGGCACACATCATCGAAGAGATGTAATGTGGTAGGCAATGTTCGCCGCTGGGTAGTGTCCACACCTGCGATAATATCTGAGATGAGAACTCAAACTCAATCGCAGAGAGAATTCTGTTACGTTTAGACTTAAAATCACTGTTACCGCAGTCTTATAATAATTTTTATGAGAGCGTTCTTATGAGAAATCTTATGGCAACGATCTTATAACAAGAGCTGTCAAAAAAGCGATTGTGTATGTTTGTTTACAAAAAGACGCCATTGCAATTTTACCGATTATTAATTTTGCAAAATATCTTTTAAAAAACCATTTTAAATGAAAAATAATTTGTTTTTATGCATTAAATATATACAAAACGTTCGCATATACGAAATTCATATACGATTTTATTCATCGCAAAGATGTGTTTTCTTCTCGGCTTTCATTGATTTATGAATTCTTATAAGATTAACTACAGTACGTTTACTCCTTGGTAGATATGAAGATAGACATAGAGAATTTCTCTCTCTCATTCTGCCAACGTTTTCTCAGATATTATGTCAGAGTTAATCGCAGTTGTAGACACTAGGTAAGAGCAACATGTAACAAGAAATGACAATAAAGAAGAGAAGAGCATTATTGAACGAGCAGTTGGACAGTGCGTTTTGATTTGTTTTAAAGAATGCCTCATGGCATTAAATGGCGACCGTGTATGCATTCTTCGGGGGAAAAAAGTATACACCAGCTCATATGAAATAAAAACAAGAAAATATATACGAAAATATTTTCAAAGTGAAGTGACTTTTTATTGAAACTAAAAACTGAATTTTTCATCCATAAAAAAAATTCAAAAGAAAAACGAGAAAAAAAACGAAGTCTCAGTGTCATTTTAACGAACATGAAATATAGTGTCAAACTAAAAAAATAAAATCTTAAACATAAGAACCCCCGCACAAAACATTTTTGTAGTAAATTTATCATGTTTAAAAGTTTGGAAATTAAAACTAGTTAACACTTAAACAAAAAAAAAAAAAAAAAATAAATTATCAGCAACAACTAAAACTAATAAACAGTTATGACATAAACCAGTAAAATACAATACATATATGTATATAAAGATGTGCAAAAGTGCCCCAAAAGTTTTTTTTTAAATCATGTATGTACTCGTAAGTACATAGTAACAAAATGAGAAAAGTTGAAACACTAATTTGGTGACTACTTAAAAACTTACAAAAACTAAATACAAAATACGTATGTAAATTTCAAATTAAAATAAAAAGAAAAGCATACTTAAACTGAACAAATCAACGCATATTAATCTTGCAATAGCAATTGTGTTATTAACTATTGAACCGTGTTTTCACAACTGTGTGTGAGTAAAATAACAACATCAAATAACATTAAAACTAAAAATTGTCAAATTAAAACACAAAAAAACGCATTAAACGAGAAAACTCGTAACTAAAATCAGAAAAATAAAAACAATAATTATTGTTTGTACAAATGTACAAAAATCTAAATTAAAAGATTATAAAAAGTTCAACCAAAATTCAAGAAACTGTATTAAGGTTTGGGTAAAAATTAAATTAAATGTACAAGAACATTCAAAATGTTTACCGTGGCGTTTGGCGACTCTACCATGGTTCACACAAGTTCAATTGTGGTATAACCGGTTTAAGGAAGGCCTAGAAGTTGTCAATGACGATGCTCGTCCTGGTCGCCCGAGCACGTCAATAACCGATGAAAACACTGAATCAGTGAAGAAAATGATTTTGGATAATCGTTGGCATATCGTTCGGCTCATGCCAAGCAATTTCTACGGATATTTTAGTCAGCAGCGAAGATTGTTGCAAAATTGCTAAATTTTAGCAAAAACAACGTCGCATGGACATCGCTCAGGAGCTGTTGAACATTATCAACGACGACACAGATTTCCTCAAAAAGGTCATAGCTGGTGATGATTCATGCGTGTATGACCATGGCATTGAAACCAAAGCCCAATCATGCCAGTGGAGGCGTCCAGAAGAGCCAAGACCGAAAAAAGCACGTCAAGTTCGGTCAAATGTGACTGCAATGGCATGGTTCATCATGAATTCTTGCCACAAGATCGTACGGTCAATAAGGAATAATGCCTTGAAGTTATGCACCATTTGCGTGACCCTCACATATGCAGTGCATTGTACCATAACTAGGAAAGTAGTTTATGTGAATAAGAAAATAGGGAGTAATGTTGGTACACATTTGACTTCAACTTACTAACTTTATATACGGCTTCTTTATTGCAACATAGTCATATCGAGAAAAACGCATTTGAGAAAAACGCATTCAAAATTTTTAGTATCCGTACAAATCTTAGCAAATTTTTTGAGGAAATATCTCCTAAAGGAAACAGTTGAAAAGCAATTTGAATAAATTTTTGGCACAATAGTAGTAGTAGTACTGTTAACAATTTCGCATTGTTAACTTGAAAAGGTTATTTTTTGAGATATGACTATGTTGCAATAAAGGAGCGATATGACAAGAAATACACGTGCAAGCGAACCATACGGCTGAAAAACGAATTCTTTCTATATTGCTTTGTGTGATTCACTGGGCAATCAACTATAAATGGATGACCTCTAAACAATGTACTACACGTACACATGAAAATATCTGGGTTCCGGGAACAAGGTCGGAGCAAAATCCATTGTATAATAAATAAAGTTATATCGCTCCTTTTTTGCAACTCAGTCATAATTCAATAAAGCTCATTTCGAGAAAAACACGTTTCAAATTTTTAGCTTTCATACAAGTCTTAGAAATTTTTTTTTTTTTAGAAAATATCTTCTAAAGGATACAGTTTAAAAGTAATTTGACTAATTTTTTTGACACAATATGAAAGGTAGTACTGTTAACAATTCTGCATTGTTAACTCAAAAAGCTAGTTTTTTAGATATGACTATGTTGCAATAAAGGAGCGATATATCGTGCTGCCACCGATAAGCTTTTTCGCTTTCTCTTGCACGGGGCCGAGTAGACCGAACTCAAACTGTCCCAAACATGAGAATTCCATTCCATTTTTTGTCCGTTTGTAGATGGTATACTTAGTAAAGAAATCGGATGAAGTGAAATATGTGTTAGACCGGTTCAAAAAACTGAGACACTTGAATGACTCTTTAGAGCCATAGAAAATATGTTCATTGCAGCGAACAACGCACTGAGTTCTCATTCAAATAACGCCAAAAGCATCCGATTTCTTAATATTTATAATATTTATGTGTACAGATATTGAAAGATAAAAGTGTACGTCAATAAGTCAAGATATATTCAAGACCTAAGGGATCAGATAATTTAGTACATTAACGACATTGAATTGGCATTATGTGCCAGAGTCATTGTAAATCAGAGCCAACAAAGCGGAGGCTACTATTTGGCTGATGTTTTGTCCCATTCACAATTGTCATAGATCCTTCTATCATAAAAAATATTAAGATAAATCTTTTTGAAAACTTTTTGTCATACTAACAATTAATATTGTGGGGTTGGATTGGATCACCCTTTACTTCTATACGAAATAAGTAATACAAAAAATACCTACTAGAAACAATTAGGAATAAAAAAGGGCGAAGACCTCTACAGATATTGCCCTAAATTTTTTGTAATATTCCCCCATATTCCATAAGGCGTCATCGTCGTCTCGCGAAGACGACACAAATATTTTTTTATTTATTCGTTGCCAAAAACAATTGAATGTTGTCGACAGTTTCTATCTATCGCTTAGGTCTAGCAAATACCGAAGGCCTATCAAAGACTACATAATTGCTGTCAGAGGCGAATGTGTAGCCGAGTGTTTTTTGGTAACATCTTAATGTGACGACGATGACGCCTCTTGGAATATGCGGGATTAATCGTGTAAATTTGATACCAATAAATATTAATAATATAATTCAATATTTTCGCTTAATAAAAAATGGTAACTCCGTTCAACACAACTTCTGGTTTAGCAAAAAAACTCAAATCGCTTACACTAGAGACAGACTGTCCAGAAATGTCCAGCTTAAATGTTCACGCTTATGTATTACCACTGTTTAGGTGTTTAAAAACTATGATGTTTAAAACACCTCAAAAGAATCACTCAAGTGAAACTGCATAAATTTCTAGCTGTTTGATCTATGCTTTTATCTTTAACAATACTGCTGTGCAAAGTATTCCTTCTGCGTGCACGAACAGTCCCGTAACAGTTAAAAGAAAACAAGAATAATAAAAAAAAGACATTTTAAAATAATGAAATCGAGTCAACGAATTATAATGTAATAATAATGTTTGATAAACTTTTTTTCGTTTTTGTTTTCTTTGTCATCAAAGTTTACAAAAGCAAACGGCTGAGTAAGCGAGAAAAAATAGGTCATTTTCAATTAAGGCTAATTACAGAATTTGTCCTTGCAAAACAGCGTTACAAACATGATTTTCGCCTGTCTATCAGTAAATGTAATCAACACAGATAAAAATACAAACTCAAGCCAACACATTTACAAATGACAAGCACAAACTCACTCACACACACACATACTACACACACTAATAATACACCGAGTGAGGCAAGCACTCTCAACGATGAAGTATAAATCAAGCATACAATATCGAATAAAGCCAAACCACAGAAATATACACCAACCAACAAACAACCAACAAACCAGCCAGCCATACAACCAATCGACCAAAAATAGTCAAAGAGCCAACTTGATGTACAAAATCATCATTATCAGCAACAACACAGGCAATATAGCACAGAAGAATAAGGAACAAGTATTGCAACATTAATATAATTATCATCATCACCAGCAGCAGTACCAACAGTAGCAACAACAACAACAACAAATAACATCAATAGCATCACCTACAACCACTACAAGACAGCAACACAAAGTGTTCGGGAAAGATGGATGACTAAATGATTGAATGAATGAAAGTATAAATGATAAAATGGTTGAATGAATTGTTATTATATATGTACACATATGTACATATAAGCACATATGTACATATTTAATCTTTGCTTATGGTATGTGATGCCATTGAGTGCACACACACACACACACACCCACACACAAGCAATAATTTGCCGTGAAAAAATCTTCACTTGCCTACGACCGTAACAAATTTTACGAATGATCGAAAAGGTTCTCATGTTAAACATCGCACTACAGCACTACAGTCGTGTTAAATGTCTAATGTTACGTTATTTTTTAACATATACATACAAACATGCACATGCTCAAGATAAAATAACAACAACAACAACAAGGTATATCCGTTCTTTTTTTCACACACCTACACCCTTACACTGGCACTCTCACTTGCCAAAGACAATGGCGGATATATCCGTTTGCCCTCAAAGATTTTACTTTGACTAAATGAGTGCCTGGGTGTGTGTATGTGTGTGAGTGTGTGGGTGTGTGTATATGTGTGTGCATAACAAGTCACCATATGCATATGATTACCGTAAATATAATTTAAACTGCGATATGCACATAAAGGTTTGTGGGGATTTGTTATACAACAATGTTGGAAAGATTAAGAAAAAAAATGTAAACAAAAAAGTTAAAAAAATAATAAATAAATAAACGGAAAGATAGACAAAATCCAAAGAAGGAAGGATGGTTGAATAAAGTGTAGAAATGCCAAAGGGAAAAATGTTTAAGGTGACCAGGGATATTTCCGAGACTTGTTTTCTAAAACTGGCTGTTGGGATCAAGGTGAACATGAGGCACTGCACTTAAAACCTTCAGCCACCGAACTCATATTTTCAAACCTTCACTTACGAGTAAGTGAAGCACAAATCAAGTTTTAAGCTGGATACACGCCAAGAAAAATCAATTTAAAATATTATTGTGGCAACGTTAGTATGTACTGTGTTATAATTTAAATTGTTGCCCCCCAGCAGTGTATTATTGTTTTTAATATAGTTTAGTTCACTATAAACATAGTAGTATTGAAATTATCACATAACTATTATCACATTTCTATCATTTTAAAGCATGATTGAATGCACTAATAATATTTAAAAAAATAATACAACAATATATTTTATAATGTCCAATAATAGACTATGTTTCTTATGTTAATGTAATGGGTGATTTTATAAGAACTATCGGAAATTAAAAAAAAACACATAAAATTCAGAAAAATGCATGAAATATTTATTTGGATCGATAGTTGGGTCGATATAATTTAATGTTTGAAGATTATTTCATGCAAATGTTGGCCGCGGCTGCGCCTCAAATGGTCCATCCGCTTAGTCTAATTTTGGCATACTCTTTCCAACATTTCGGCCGGTATCTCACGAATAATGTTGGCAATGTTGGCTTCCAGTGCGTCAATCGAAACGGGCTTGTCGCTATAGACATTAGCCTTAACATAGCCCCACAAAAAATAGTCTAGAGGCGTTAAATCGCACGATCTGGGCGGCCAATTGACTGGTCCCAAGCGTGAAATAAACTGTTCACCGAACTCGCCTCTCAATTGGTCCATTGTTTCGCGTGCTGTGTGGCATGTGGCACCGTCATGTTGAAACCACATGTTATACAAGTCAAGCTCTTCCATTTTGGGCAAAAAAAAGTTTGTTATCATCGCACGGTAGCGCTCACCATTCACAGTAACGTTGTGATTCGCATCATCTTTGAAGAAATACGGCCCAATGATGCCGCCAGCCCATAATCCGCACCAAACGGTTGTTTTTTTTGGATGCATTGGTAGCTCTTGCAATGCTTCTGGCTGCTCTTCACTCCAAATACGGCAGTTGTGCTTGTTCACGTATCCATTCAACCAGAAATGAGCCTCGTCGCTGAACACAATTCTTCGATAAAAAAGTGGATCTTCATCTAACTTTTCAAGAGCCCATTCACCAAAAATTTGGCGTTGTGGTAGGTCGTTTGGCTTCAATTCTTGCACCAGCTGTATCTTATAAGGCTTCACACCCAAATCCTTCCGCAAAATTTTCCACGTAGTGGAGTAACAGAGGCCCAATTGCTGCGAACGGCGCCGAATCGATAATTCACGGTCATCACCAACACTGGCCGATACGGCTGCGATATTTTCTTCAGTTCGCACTCTACGTAAGCGTGTTGGTGGTTTAATGTCCAACAATGTAAATTTGGTGCGAAATTTTTTTACAATAGCCCGAATAGAAGCCTCAGTAGGTCTATTAAACTGACCATAAAATGGAAGAAGCGCATTTTGGTAATAAATTCAATAATTTGCAAGCGTTGTTCGTTTGTAAGACGATTCATGATTACATTATAGACCAAACTGAATATGTTTGACAGTGACACAAGATACAAAACGTGCGTGAGCTGTCAAAACTAGTGTTGCCAAAAAGATAATAGCAAAAAAATCACTCGTTATGTGTCTGCAAAACATGTGCGTTTACAAAGTAAATTAATTATTGTTGTTTTTGGGAAAGTTATTGTCATGTGCATTTACAGTCATTTTGAACGAATCAATTTTTTTGTGCGTACAATAATTTGTACAATATTAAAAAATTTAACCGAAAATAAATATTCTGGTGAAAACATTAGCAAAATACACATAGGAAAACAAACAGGTTGACATCTACAAATATATGTGTGTTAATGGATGTGTGGGGTGTTGGACTAATTTATATTAGTCTGAGCAGTGTCGAAGGTATAAACACTGATCACTGATCAGTTTTCATTTAATTCTAACACTGTGACAACGTTTGCTTAGTTCTTTCTGTATGTTAAGTCAAACGTCCACAAACATTATTCCCCTCTCCATCCATCTCATAATCTATTTTCCTGGCTCCAGTACATTGCACTGCATATGCTATAACCATAACCCTAAGTACTGGATATGGCTACAAACTTATGGCAAAAAGTTACGACCTGTGTGAGCCTTACAAGTCACACTGGGGCGCTGAAGAATCGTGAGTTGGTACATCATCAGATAAGGCCATTAAGACAGGCGCTGATGTCATTCAGTTCCAGATTCTGTTCGTAAAAAGTTTTCTGTTTTTAAAATTTTTGTAAAGTAAACCCCAAAGAAGAGATTTTTTCCATTTCAATGAATTTTTTAAAATATTCAGCAAATCATATCTTAGTTTAAAGTTTTGGTCACCCAAAACATTAATATGCAGCAATATTACAAGTTTATGTAAAAATGTCATCAGATATGAATATAAAAGAAACGGCCTTAAAAAAAACAAAAAATAAAAAAACAAGTGTGTGTCTATCGATGAGGGGAAGAGAAACAGAAAACTTGAAATAATTAAGGCAAATTTGCACTTCAGACTGCGAGGCACATTCAAAAGCTGGTAGGAATATTCCACCCATAAGGACAATACGAGTAACAAATGCCAAACCAGCTAACAAACACACAGACAAATAAGCAAACGCACAAACGAGCAACACAAGAATCCTCTTCAAATGTCATCGTCTCTATCGTTTATATCTCTAAGATACAGTGGGTTAAGTATGAAATGAATAATATAAAATGTCATTGATCTTTTGCGGATATTTCAATGTTATCACACTACACAATTTATAAGGAGATTATTAAATCAAATATATTTTATTTGAAATATATTTGGCATAGTGAAAACAAAAAGTTTTCAAATTTTCAGATTTCTGCAACTGAAAAAAAATAAAATAAAATAAAATAAAATAAAATAAAATAAAATAAAATAAAATAAAATAAAATAAAATAAAATAAAATAAAATAAAATAAAATAAAATAAAATAAAATAAAATAAAATAAAATAAAATAAAATAAAATAAAATAAAATAAAATAAAATAAAATAAAATAAAATAAAATAAAATAAAATAAAATAAAATAAAATAAAATAAAATAAAATAAAATAAAATAAAATAAAATAAAATAAAATAAAATAAAATAAAATAAAATAAAATAAAATAAAATAAAATAAAATAAAATAAAATAAAATAAAATAAAATAAAATAAAATAAAATAAAATAAAATAAAATAAAATAAAATAAAATAAAATAAAATAAAATAAAATAAAATAAAATAAAATAAAATAAAATAAAATAAAATAAAATAAAATAAAATAAAATAAAATAAAATAAAATAAAATAAAATAAAATAAAATAAAATAAAATAAAATAAAATAAAATAAAATAAAATAAAATAAAATGAAGTAAAATAAAAATGAAAGTAAGTTGTTTTCCATAAAAAATCATGATATCGTATCAGCGGAAATATTTATCTCACTAGTCCAGTGTTCATCAGCTGTTTAAAGTCGAGTTCACTAAGAGGTTCCCGCCTTTCCTTTCCATCTCCGCCCATCCATTCTACTCACACTATATTCCTATAACTTCACTCCACTATCTTACTTTTCAGGCAATCACAAAGGGAACGACTCTAGGACCCAAGTGAGAAGGACAACCTAGACTACTCCGCGGTATCCAGCGGTCTGCCTACCTAACCTTAAAGTCGAGATCTCTTTTAGCTTTAATATGAAAAGTTCTAAAATTATCTATTATACACAATATTTTCTTTTCCATCGGAAGACTTCTTCAGGATTTTGTTTTTAAATTTGTTTATAAATCAAATATATTTTTAATTAGAAATAATGAGAATAATAAAATAAAAAAGAGCCCTTGATACCATTTGAATTTTGGTAAATATAAAACTTTTTTTCGTATAATTACCAGCAAACTATCTGACGTTTCAGTGAAAACATGTTAGAAAAGTTGTATTCTCCGATTAGGCGGACAAATGCACCCACAACGGGCAACTATCTGGTATGAACTTTCGTCAAGCAATAAGACTACGTGTAACTTTGTTGAAGATGAGGCCAAAAGTGCAGAGACTGTAAACGGCATTCGTCGTAGGAGGTTGATAACGGAGTTCTTGCGGTCTCCACTAGTCTGCGCCATCTGCCTAATCACGACTGAATAAAGCGATCTATAGTAGAAATTCTAATGCCAACTGGTCACCGCGAATTTCATGCTGTTTTTGAGCTATATTTTCTTACATATTATATATACTTGATATGTTTAACATATTATGTAAGCTTATTTTCTCTTATCTATTCCACTGTGCTGTATAATCATAATAATTATCAACTTCATCGCCAGTGTGTTGAAGCAACATTCATATGAACAACAGACACATAAGCAGAAGACTTTGGCACAAGAAAACCAACAGTATTAAATTAAAGCGTATACACGCACACATACACACAGAGTGAAATATAGAACCATATGTACATATATTTACATATGTAGTACGCCATACCAATTTCCCCGTTTGTGTGTGTAAGTGTGCTTAATGAAATACAACGGACGACTGTCTTAATGGTTGGTTGAATGCTGTTGGATGGGCCAAGCAAAATGAAGTGAAATAATATAAAAACAAAACCAAAAAAAAAAAAAAGTAAAAAAAAAAAACAAAATAAATAGAAACGATGTTTTAACAATCGTGTAACATCACAGTTATTAAACGATGACGACAACAAACGAAATTTTTTAAACAAACTTAAGTTTACACTCACACGAACTTGTGTGCTCGTGGAATGAGAAATGGATTCTCTGAGAAAAACCGTTTTTTTTTTGCTTTTTTTGTAGAGAAAAGTATGTAGCGGAAAATATGAAACAGCAAGAACAAAAACAAATGATGGTAAATTATTCACTCTTTTTCACAGTCTACAAGACTTTAGCAAGGATGGCTGTATGTATGTGAGTGCGTGTGTCAGTCAGCCATTTAGTCATTCAGCAATTTTTACTTTCATTTCACTTATTTTCTCTTCTGAGTTTTGCAGTTAATTTTATGAATGTTGTATTCACTTTGGGGTCGATTGAATGGAAATAAATTTCATTAAAAAAACAAAAAAAAACAAAAATACATGTTATCCTTTGCTGTGCGTTTGCTTGAATGTGTGCCAGCTGGTGCGTTCATGTCTGCTAGTTTTTGTTTCAATATAGAGAAATGTTAAACTGACTCTAGTAGTTGCGGTAACAGAAGTATATCTTATTTAATTTAAGTAAACTCCTGAGAGCAGTATAAAAGTTTTCATCGCACCAACAACAGCAATAACAAATTATTAAACTCAGAATAATGCCTACAACAATAATGAGATTGTTGCAACAACTACAATAACAACAAAATTCATCTGGCAACGCACACACAGACGACTGGCTGGCTGTAAGTCTGTCTGTCTACGGAGCCAGAGATAAAATAAGAGTGTAAATAACGGTTATATTTATTGTTGTTATTGTTGTATCTCTTGTTTGGAGTATGCGCCAAATAAATGATGCAAAATGTGATGCTAAAATATCCCAAAACATTGTGAAAATTTAACGTTTTTGAGGGGGATTAAAATTGAAATGAAATATTTAAGATGAAGGATGTTTTGTTTTATTTCACAATATTTTTATGCAGAAAAATTTCAGCAAAAGGATCTCAATATTCAATACAGTTGTTTACTGAAAAAACGAAAAAATGTGCTCTGGAAAGCAATGCATTGGGCTTCGGTTTCAATGTCATGATTCGTCACCCGTTATGATCTTTTTATTTTATTTTTTTATCTTGGACCAGTACTCAGGGGTTGACCCCTACATATGCAGCGCATAGCACTGGAATTAAAAAAAAAAAATAAGTTATGATGAGGAGGAAAGAAGGGGTAGTGTTTGTGGTAGTTTGACTCGAACAATAACAACACAAAAGACCAAAACAACCACTATTGCCGCATTTAAAATGTTGGAATTAAATTAGTATTGATCAGTGAAGAAATCTGGATCGTCGTTGATGATGTTCAGCAACTCCTGAGCAATGTTCATGCGACGTTGGTTTTACTCAAAATTTGTTAAGTTTAGTAAAAAGCGAAGAACACACCAAAACACGACTTTTTTATCTGTCATAAACAAACTGACAATCCGAAATGGCTGATATTGCCAACATATGTATGTATATAACAGTCATGTTTACCAACATAACAGAAAAAAATGCTAAAATCTCAAATAACGGTTATTTTTTTTATCAGAACATATACATACCTATATACATATAAAAAATATTTACTCAAAATACGCACATGAAAACGTTGTTTTCCATTTTATTTTGAACAAAACGTGCTATCTGGAAATTAAAAGCCCTTTAATTTCGTACATTGTTAACATTTTTTGAGGTGATTTATTGCCGTCCGATGCTTTTTAAAATAAGGAATGAACTTGTTTGATATTCCTTCAGGACTCATGTTACAAAACAATCGGGTGAAAAAATAATCTTTCCAACATTTTCGAATAATCAAAAGGGGTCGTTTTGTTCTGCGACTCCTTATTTGATAAAGCATTTTCAATTTATATTGTTCGATATCGCTGCAATATAATATGAAAACCTGCTCCCTAAATGAAAACTCCCTACTATGCGACGCCTGTGGAAAAAATCCCATTAACAACAATAGAGAAAATATCAAGTACATACAGAAATTTAACATGGCGCGCACAGGCAAGAGAACAAAATAAAAGCCAACCAAATAAAAATTCCCCAAGATTTGTCGTTGTTATGCTGTTAATTTAATTGTAGTTGTTGTTATTGTTATATTATGCTGGTATTGTTGTTGTGGGATATAACTTCTGACAACAACCCGCAGCAGCAGCAGCAGCATCAACAGCAGCAACAAACAAAAACTGCTATAACCGCAACAAGAGTAACAGACCTGATGACAGTTGAACACAAAGAAGCCTAACTGACGCACCGAGTCCCCGAGCGTGCTAAAAAATTCATAAGTAAAATCAAACAAACGGCTGCTTATAAGAAAAGAAAAACAAAAAATCATTTTGGGAGTAGAAGAAGAAAAAAAAAAATTAAAGAAGAATTAAGAAAATAATTTTGTGTTAAATAAAAAGATATAAATATATAAAAAGGCCTAACTGCCATTTTTAGTGTCAGCCATTGAGTTAAACGGCTTAAAGGAGCCAATAAAGAATGTTTAAGAAAAGTAAAAACAAAATAAAGCAGAGATAAAAAGAACGTGTAGACCAACAAGACGCGACGCATTGCAAGGAAACGCAATATCGCTAAAGGATAAGAGACGTTTTACATAGAAAGAAAAGTGTTGACAAATCTGTTTAAAAAAAATTAATAATATATTAACAAATTTTATTAAGAATTATATTAAAAGGAAATGGAAACAGAAACGATAGCTTCAGCATAACGAGTAACGGATACGGAAATCTAACAAACATAAGCAAGAAATACATACAAATAATCTTGTTACAGAAAAACAAAACCTGCAAGTGTGTGTGTTTGTCTGTGTAAGTGAAATATGTGAATAGCAGGCTGTTATATGCCACTAAGTAAATGTGTTAGTAATTTTTTCAAAAGCCTTAAGGCATGAGTAATCATTAAAGCTATTAAAGTACACAAAAATAGTGAATCAATTTAAAAATTCTAAAAGCTCATTTTTCTATACAGAATATGTAAATATAGCTGAAGGAAAATAGTTATAGAAACCAACATAAAAATACTAGGGGAAGAAAATTGTTGCTTTTACCGGAAAAAAGCAGAGTGAAATATAAAAGTTAAAAAGAGAAGCATAAAATAATATTTACTTAAAATACTTAAGAAAGAAAAAGAACGAAAAAGGAAAAAAACAAGAAATAAATAAAAATGTTACAAAAGGCAACCTTTTTTTAATACCATTGAAGATTATAAAATATAAAAAGTAAGTGAAAAAAGGAAGTCAAATCTCTAACCGAAACCGAATAACAAAAAAATTTAAAATAAAAAAATAAAAAAAAATTTTAACAAATACAAATTAATGAATTATTTATCAAGTCTTAAGCTGGAAGCAAATAACAGTTTAGTTTTAAAATACAGCCATATAAAAACATCAACATCCTTAACTGCTGCCGAATCGCCACTTGTATCACAACTTCAGTAACACGTTTCAAAGAACCTGAAAGCATTTTGTTCGTTCAAGCATTTCCTTAAATTGTTGTTAAGAACCCCCGCCCTATCCTCCCCCCCGGCACAGCATTCACAAACACAGACTTCAATACAAATGGATGTTGTGTATGTCTATAGTTTGTAAAGTAAACTATAAAAAGAAACAAATATTAAAAAGCCAACAAACAACATCAGCTATTGGAAAAAAAAAACTTTTTTCTAACAAAATAAACTTTGGCAGCAACATTGAAAAGCAAAAAAAGGTAAATAATAATATGAAAATCTGTAAAAACAAGTAAGAAACTTGAACAAGAAACAAAAGATACCTCTTAAGTATAACTTAACACAAAAAGGAACACCAACAGAAAAGCCCCCACAGCCCTGTGACGCATTTGCAGCTGGGGAAAGCACAAACAAGATTATATTAAATAAAAAAAAA
The DNA here is from genome assembly GCA_914767995.1 of Thecocarcelia acutangulata. NCBI lineage: Eukaryota > Metazoa > Arthropoda > Insecta > Diptera > Tachinidae > Thecocarcelia > Thecocarcelia acutangulata. Next base: position 34,740,584 of record OU612097.1, read on the forward strand.
AAATACAAAAAAGTCCATTCTACTAAAAAACAACAATAAATTCTCACATATAATCATAAGCCGAAGTATAAAAATACACAACTAAACAAATAAAAAAAAAGAGAAAAAAAAACACTAGGCGACTGCAAACAACAAGAGTTTTTTGTTTCTTCTGAAAGGCCTTCTTCAAAGCCCGAAAAGAAGCAAACAAACCCACATTCCCTTTTTTCAAATGAAAACATCATGTTTCATGTTCCAATTTCATGACAAAACCCCAACAGTTCGCTTGCCACCTCCAGCCAACCATTCAGTCTGTTAGAGTTGAGAGTTAAAAAAAAACTACAAAATCTCTACCATACAAAGGCAGTTCGATAATTCTGTGACAATTCGAAATAAAATAAATTTTTTTCTAGAGTTTTATGCCCAACATACAAGTTCTTTACATTTAAATACCTTAAGGGGTGCATTTAGAGCGACCGATTATTCGACTTTTTTCTGAAACCGGTTTTCGAATAATTTGAATGGTGGCCAGTTTCCGGTTAAAGAAGAAACCGGAATTTTTAAAACCAAATTTGTTTGTTGCCGGGAAGATATGCCTCTTTGATTTTTTGTTGTATTTTGCTCAGCTTGCTCATAATTTTAGAGTGTCAGTGTACTAGACAATTAACAATTGATAACAATTGCGCCACAGTTAGATTGGTAGTTTCTACGCTTAAAGTATTCTTATTCAAAAAAATTTTCAAACTATCCTCGTTGCAAGAAAATGCTCTAAAAACATAAATTTTTTCATTCATGAAATTCGATAAAGTACTTGAGCATTTTGTTCGTACAATTAAGTACTTGTGATAAAAGTTGAAAGTCAATAGATTTAAAAAAAAAAATTTTTTTTTGAAACAAAAAATATGTTGCAACATGGCAGCATTTTGTGTTGTTTACTTAATTTCAACTTTTGCTTTTTTTTTTTTTTTTTGCTTTGCACCAGTTGTAAATTGTTGAGTTTTAAATTATTCAAGAGCTTATTGATTGTTCGTAATAGAATCGTTTACTCACAAATATTAAATTAAAACGCTTTTGTCATAATAAATTAAAAAGTAGTAGCCGAAAGAAGCACTTTTCTTAATAATTTCGGTATTTACGAGTTAAACCAAGGAGGTACTTACGAGTAATTAGTGTTATTTTAAAATAAACTACTTTTATTTAATTTCTTGTGAGAAAAGCAGCCCTTTAATATACTTTTACTTTTTAAGCCGGTTTGGTCTGCTGCATTCTCTTCTTTTTAGAATTTCAGGTAAGCGAATTCTTCACAAATTCAGACACAAACATTAAACTCACAAAAAATATATTTGAAAACTGTTTTTGCTTTGAAGTTTTGTGTTTGAAATTTTCTCTCCAAATACATCGATACACGATACGACTGAGCTTGTGAGTTCAACAACTGCTTTAATTTAATTTTTTATGAGAAAAGCAGCCCTTTAATATGTTTTTACTTTCTAAGCCGGTTTTGTCTACTGCATTCTCTTCTTTTTAGAATTCGCTTACCTGAAGAATTTTAAATAAAATTTTTAAAAAAATTTTGCATTATACAATTCGATTACGATTACCGAGTAGGTTTGACATAACCCAGCGAACATTTTTGTAGCGATCATGAAGAAGTAAATTGTAATATATTGGGTATATAAGTTAATTATGTAGATTTTTTGCTTGAAAAATGCGTTTATTATGATAACAAAATGAGCTGTTACCTTATCAAAAGTGTTGTCTATCATTAGCCACGGTTTTTTTCCATCTTTTCGGTAGCATATGGAGTCCGCGTCAAAAAAGTTTTTAAGAAACGAATGAATCAAGACAATTTCTGTTATCCTGTTCTGAAGTGAGATTTATTTCAATAACGCCGTTCTGACGGCCTTACTAATTATAAAAAATAGTGCCAAAGGAAATTAATGTATAAATGTTGTATTGCTTGGTTATAAATATAATTCAATATATTTGTATTTAATGTTGTAAGATCACAAAGATACAAGTCCCCTGAAGAAGTGAACATAAAAATCACAAAACGTTGGGAAAATATGTAATAAAGATTTTGCGGTTTTATTGACATAAAACCAGCTAAATATATGCTAAAAACAAATAAATAAATACTTTGGCCAAAAATATAAATGCTACAGCTATTTTCTGATTTTTTGAACAAACTTTATTAATGATACCAAAGTCTCAAGCCATTTTTTTAAATTAATTTTTTAGTTTTTTGTAAGTATTTTTATAGTAGACTGAAAAAATTTGGTTCAGAAATTCTCTGAATTTTGACATTTCTTTTATGAATTTTTTCATTATTTTTCAACCATTATAACTTTTCATGGAAATAATGAAACAACTTTCATTAGATTATTTTAATGAAATCCTTCATAAAAGTAATAAAATATTTTAATAAGAAACATGACTTATTTTCATTAAAAGTATGAAAGACAAATCATATGATTAGTGAAATAATTTCTCTAGATCAAAGAATCAATTTCATAAAGCACATGAAAACTGTACATTTAATTAATGAAAAAATAACTTTTATTTAATGAAATAACTTCTTTGTACTAATGTAATATATTCATTAAAAATGTGAAACTCCTTCATAAGGTCAATGAAGTTATTTAATTTATCTAATTTTATTATTCATTAAGCACCTGAAAAATTAACATTAAATCAATGAAATAGTTACATTTGTTTAATGAAATAATATCATAACACACATTAATAAAATATGTTCACAAATGTACGTAAGAAGATCAATGGAATTATTTCATTTATTCATTGATACTTTATTTCATTACACAAACAATACTATTCCTTGCTTTTGTGAAATTGTACCTAATTATGATAAAAGAAAATGTTGAACAAGTATTCACCAAATAAAACAGATTTTATTAATTTAAATGCTTTCAATACACTGGTATTTAAATTTTTTAAACTATTATTATGCATACACATATGTACATACATACCCAAGTTCGGTAGCCAGAAATTTATTTGTCATAGATCAAATGAATTCTATTTCATTGGAATTATGAAACTCATAAAACTTAGATTTTAATAAAAAAAATTGACATTTTTTAAACTGTAGCTTAAGATTAATAAATGCCCGTTAATATATCTAACCAAAATTCAAAAAATTAAAAAAAAAAAAAACTAAATTTTGTTGTAGTCATAAATCCAATGATTTTTTTTAATGAAACTATGAAACTTAATGAAACGATTCTGATGGAACAATTTCATAATATATAATATATATTGTGAAAAGTTTTCATTGGATTAATGAAAAATATTTAATAAAACAGTTTCATTAAATATATGTCGCATAATTCTTTCAGTGTATTATTATTATTATATTATATTTTATTGAAATGTTGTTTGAGCTGGAGATGCTGTTTTATATAAACATTTTTTAAAAGATTTATTATTCAATATTTTGACTTTTTCAGAAAAATTCAAGTTTTTGTTTATAAATTGAAAATATTTAAAAGGAAACGGAAACAATGTAATAGACATTAAAATAGTTAACATACATTATCACAAAAATTAAAATACATAAAAAGATTTTCAACATAGTTTTATAAATGTAACTATACAGGGTGTCCGTCGGGAAAATTATACTACTCAGAGTAATTCCATTGCAATTTTAGTTGTGTGTGATGTGCCACTGTTTTATTGGTTCCACATATTAATCAATCCTCAAAGCGTTATAAACTTATCGCTCCTCTTTCACAGTTACCGTTACGCCGTTAAATAAGGTCCAATGATTACTCCTGATTGTCACTTTTAATGGATACAAAGGTGACTGATGAATAATTTAAGGATATTTTATTACTCGTATATCCATTCAACTAAAAATGTGCCTCGTCTTTGATTATGATTTTTTCATGAAAATCGGAGTTGTCATGGGCGAGTTATACCATACTATTTACATATGCACGGAAGAATAAGAAGAAGCTCTTGTGTCAACTGAATCTTAAATGAAGATAAATGCAAATCCTTGTGCAAAATTGTGTCCAAAGTTGTTATCTGAAGATCAAGCTCCTGGTACGGTGGCGAAGTGAGTTTGATTGATGGTTTTGAAGACTTTCTTGTGCAGTAGTAATATTTTCAGCCGATCTTGCAGTACGTTGTGGGTCTTTCTTTAAAATCATTCACTACACGATAAATAGTGTGTTGTTTCTCCCAAAAATTTCGCGTAATTTTGTCACCGTCCAGATGATTGATTTTGATGAAATGTTTTAATGATTAAAACGTGTTAGTTTAATATTTATTTAAATTTACATTTAATAATAAATGAATAATAAATGTGCACGTTTCTATGTCATGAGTGCCTGACATGGACTGTCAAGACTAATGTAATTAGTTTAATTTTTTTTAAAGTTCATATTAATAAAAAAATCCGACTTCGATGTTGGATTAAGATATAATTTTAGGTCCAGCCGTTTAAATTTTAAGTTTGACGTCTTGGCATATCAGTTAACCAAACTGTCAGCGAAATAAAGTAGTATAGCTTCGCGGTGGGCACATCTAGTGCGATTCTGTATCCAATTTTAATAATACTTGTTATTGTTAAAAAATTTAACAATTAGCTTGACAATTCTGCTCTTCTCTAGCATATTATTGTGTTGCCATTTGACAAACATGAAAATTCCAAAAAATTCTAACTGCTATAATATTTTTTGTGGTTTCTTTATTCTTTTCACAGTTTTGACATATTTTTTTTACCGTTATGCCACTTGATTCAAGTTTCTGTCAATGTTGTTAATTATTCTTTACAGAATTATACAACCGTACCTTCAATCGACAATATTAGTTGGAAACTTAACAAATTTTGTTATTATTAAAAGTTACAGAATTCGCAACCTGGTAGTTTTTTGATATGCTAATTTGTTTGTGTATTTTATAAATTAAATGCCTATAATTCTGAGCTAAACATTATATATCTTTTCTCAACTGAATTCTGTTAGCTATTGGTACATCAGTTAACTGCAGCATCTCAAACATATAACGTTTTCTATAACCATTTCTGTAATTATAATGGGAATGTTTTTAAAATCTGAATTGTGGTTTAAACCAGATAATGTATCAATAAATTTGTCTTCTGCAATGAATTAATATTTCTCCATTCTAGTCTTTAATTTGTTGTTCCTACGAAAACCTTATCACATTATTGGCTATCATTACCGCCACAAGATTTTTTGTATAATAAATTCTATTTATCTTATTTATAAAATCTATATTTTGCTTTACTAAGTAAACCTACTAGGCTATTGCAAAGTTTTAGACATTTCAGCTACAACACTTTTGTTTTTATACAGATATGAAGCAAAATTTCATTTAAATTTAATAAAAAAAGGTAAAAAATTTGCTTTTACTCGTATTTTATTTACATAATTGTAATCACCATTTGAAACCCTTAACTAATTTGGCCATGAAAGCTTGTAGTTTGTTAAAAATCAATAAAAATAAATAAAATAAGTAAATAAATGTCATATCACAGAAAAAACTATAGTAAAAATAAAATCAACAAAATTTTTGTCTGAAAAAAAAATTTGTATGCATATACATAAATAACAAAAAAATAACCTTGGATATCGTATTTTGTTGTTGTTTAAAAAAATAGTTTTTTTCGATCAATAAAAATTTTTACTAAACTTTTGTTTGAATCCACGATTTCCTTTACAGGTCCGCAACCAAACAATTTATTAATTGATTCAACTAATTTCTTTATTAAACACGAAAAAGAATTTTTTCTATGTACTACAAGTTCTAAATTAATGTAGGTTTTTCTTGTTATATCAAGCTGTAAGAAATATATCTATTAGCTAAATAAATTAAATTTTGTAAATAAATTACGATATAATGATAAACTATAACACAGCGTCAAACTAAGTTGCCATAAAAATACCAATAAACGTGGTAAAAACTTTTATTTTAACCGTTTTACTAATGCTTTTCCTAACATTCATTTGCTTGCCCTTAAGCTGCAAGCTCAATAAAGCTCTAAGCTGAAAGTAAATTTTAAACAAAAATAAAATAAAATTCATCTTTATTTTATCTCATGACATGAAATCTGTCTTATACTTAATAAATTTCGTATGTAATATCTTCGTTGGCATCACTCATACGCTCCGTAAGAGGATGTTTTCAAGAGAGATAAAAAATGTCAATACCTTGTTATCAGAGTGTTATTTATTTCATTCCGCTAAGCAACTTTAACTAAAGTGTAAGATAAAAATTCCTTAAAGGAAAAATATTGCTGCGTATTTCGTGCCAAAGTAATCAAATTACTTCTCTAAAAGCCTTGACAAGCCAAAGCGGCATTTAAAGACATATGGTTTAAAAACTCCGTTGTAAAAAATAGTTTATTTATAATTCTTATTTAAATATTGGCTTAAATAGTTTAAATTATTTATGTTTATTGTTTCCATATTTTACTTGAGGAGTTTTGGAAACTTTTATAATTTGATTTGTTTTGTGGTTGCAGCAATAAATTATACTCGTTATGTGCTCATGTATTTTTACAATAAATTTCAAGCTGAATACATAATTGCAGTTGACAATAATGAAATAATTAAACCAAGTAATAACTTTGCGGTTTTATAAAAATGTAGTTAACATTTCGAAACAATTTGTTCACATGTTAAATAAAAATTAAACTACATTGTACAACAATTTTAATAATGAACATTTGTGCGGACAAAACCAAACTTTATGAGTTTTAATTATAAATAAAATACTGTAGCGCAGAAATAAGCTTTTTTGTGGCTAGTTTTTAAAGATAAGAAAGAACAAAACTGACAATTATTTAGTGTAGTAAATAAAATATTATAATATGGATACCAATAAAAAATTATAAATAGCTTGTTTTCTATGTTTCCCGGCTATCTATATGTCGACATTTCATAGGAGCTACCCTAATCATCAGTAGACTTTGGAAATTTTTTAAAAGAAATGTCGACATATAGATAGCTGGGAAACATAGAAAACAAGCTATTTATAATTTTTTATTGGTATCAATGTTAGAAGCTAAAATAGCGAATAAAAAACTTTATTATATTATAATATGTTTTTTTTTCTCTCTTTTTTTTTTTTTTGAAGTGCACTTGAAAAAATTACTTTATTCATCTAAAATATGCTTTTAAATTCGGTTTTTTTATCTTAGACCAGTACTCAGGGGATAACTCCTTCACATGCAGTGCATTGTACCAGAACTAAAAGAATATATTGTGAGGAGGAGTAAAGCGATGTTTGTGAGCATATGACTTGAGCTTTCCGACATTATAACAAACCGGAAACACGTCTGCCTTCAACTTATTCCACAGACGAACCGGTCGGCTGAAATACGAATTCTCTCTGTAATATGTTGTGCGATTCACTGAGACTCCATCTACGTATATTACGGTAACAAAATTCTTAACCTAAAAGAGAGTAATGCATCCCCCTCGACGCGACGATGATCCAGTGAGTCAATAGAGTTGGATATCCTACTGTCACCGATAAGCTTCTTTGCGCTCCCTTGCATTCGATTGAGTAACCCTAAAACCATGTTTCACAGAAAGAATTATAGTAAAAAAAAAATCAAAAAAATTATAAATAGCTTGTTTTCTATGTTTCCCAGCTATCTATATGTCGACATTTCATAGGAACTACCCTAATCATCAGTAGACTTTGGAAATTTTTTTAAAGATATTCTCAAACATTCAACTTTATATCCCAACAATCTAAATAAATTTCTGAGAATTTAAAAATAAAAATGCTCTAATAATATCCGTCAAAACACAAAAAACAAGCCTTTCTATTTATAAACGTCTCTAACATTTCTTTACACCTATATTATTAGAGCATTTTTCTTTTTAAATTCTCAGCAATTTATTTAGATTGTTGGGATATAAAGTTGAATGTTTGAGAATATCTTTAAAAAATTTCCAAAGTCTACTGATGATTAGGGTAGTTCCTATGAAATCTCGACATATAGATAGCGGGGAAACATAGAAAACAAGCTATTTATAATTTTTTACTGGTATAAATGTTAGAAGCTTAAATAGCGAATAAAAAAACTTAATTGTTTAAAATCAAAAAAAAATTTTTTTTTGTCTGAAAAAATAATTTGTATACATAAATATCAAAAAAAATATCCTTGGATATCGTATTTTGTTGTTTAAAAAAAATAGTTGCTTTCGATCAATAATAATTTTTACTAAACTTTTGTTTGAAACCACGAATTCCTTTACAGATCCGCATTCAAACAATTTATTAATTGATTCAACGAATTTCGTTATTGAAACACGAAAAAAAATTTTTTCCGTGTTGTTGGGCAGGTGCCCACAAAACATTATTCAATATTTCAAGGTCTCTTTGATTTACTAAAAAATGTGTTGTTTTATTTTTCGATCAAGGTCTTTTTTATTTTCTAAAAAAGATTGTTGTTTTATTTTTCAATATTTAAAAAAAAAAATATTTGAATTTTTAATACACAAACAAATTTTCCTAAAGTAGTCTTCCGAAGGAAGACAAAATATCGAAAAATAAAACAAAAAATTAAAAAAAAACCAAAAGGACCTTCAGCTGGATAAATTTATTACAAATATTCATATATGAAAAAATATATTCATACATTTAACTCTATATTCATCATAAATAGTTTTTGCAATACTCATGAACTAAACATATAGTCGGAATACTTCTGAATAAAAATGCATTCAAACTGCCTTCAGCATATTAGCAAATAAATATTATACACTAAAACGTCTAACAAATCATTGACTTGCTGAATGCGTGGACATATTGTAATTAAATTTTTGTGCATTTCATCTAAGTTGAAATATCTGCATTCATCACCGGATGTGAAGAGTAGTTTGCTTTTTTAGTTTCTAATAGTAAATATACTCGTGTACAGTTATAAACTGTTTCCACAGCATTTCTAAACTTGTTGTATCTAAATGAATAACATCATAAATTTAAAAAAAATGTTAATTCCTTATTGAACATCTGTTGATATTCTGGCTTTTTATTGTTAGAAACTGAATTTGCAAAAAATTTTTAAGCTGATTAGATATTTCGTTATGTATCATGAGAGCTTTTACCCCAAAGCTTAGTTTTGTTTATTTTTGTTGATTAGAGAACATAATACCCATTTGCTTGTTTGTTTGGTTTGGTAGTGTGCATATTTCCATGTGTGGGTCAATCAGATAAAGTAAACTCAAACTAATGTTGATATTTTTCATTGTGCAGGGCAACTGGTGGACGGTAAAATTTTCATAAAAGTGTTTAGTCGTAATGGTGCGATCACATTAAGCAAATATTTGCCAAGATAAGCGTAATTATGATATATTGAGTCTGCTTATATGGTAATGTTTAATAATTGTTTCATATCATGGCAAACACGGTTTTAGATTCGTACAAAACCGTATTGGTTATGCTTATTTTGCCATATATTTGCATATTTGCTTTATATAACTGTGGAGTATGAAATTTATTATGATTTCTTTACAAATTGTGCCCTTAGATATAACACAGTATATTGAAATATTTATGTGTTTCAAAATGTAAAAATTTTTCAGTACCAATTGATACAAAACATTCTGTATTCAGAAATAAATTTGCATTTACGATATTATTTACGGAATGCACTTATAAGCTTTTGTTTGAGAAATATGTGTTTAAATAGATTAAGGTTTTGCTCGTCTCTAAACATCTTAGCATAAGAACAATAAAAGCCTTTGTGCTAATTAGCTTTTCTTAATGGAAATTTACAAATTAAGCACCTAGTTACTTAGCACAATGGTTAGGATTATGGCCAATTATTTTTAAAAATATTAAAATAAATTTAAATACAAAAGAAAAATATTTAAAACGGTTTGCACATTAACCTGACTAAGTCAAAATCTATCTTCATTTCAAAATCAGACAGAATTCTCAAATAACATCAATAACAATGCCATCGGTTTCGTAAACTCAGCATTAAAACTTGGGCATTATTATTATTATTGGATGGGATATGACCCTTATCGGCCATTTGCACTGCGACCAGTGTTGATCTATTGTACGTCCCCTTGCCCCATTATGGGTTGAGTATGTCAAGAAAACGGACAAGCTGCTTCATTGGGAGTGATATTAAGTCACATTCACTTAACATATGAGCTTGTAATAGCCTATATCTTCTGTGTCCCAGAGCTCCACAGTGGGTGATTAAGTGCTCCATTAACTCCTCTTCATCACCGCAAAATCTGCAAATGTCTGTGTTGGAAATGCTCATCCTGTGCAGGTGCTTAAGGCAGATATAATGACCTGTAAGTGCACCTGCTAATGTTCTGAGACTATTCCTGTCCAGTTTTAGAGCACGTTCGACCCGCTTTGTATCAAAGCTTAGAAATTTCTTAGAGTGTTCAAGACCAGCTATCTCGTTCCAATGTTGCTCATAGACGGACTGCGTCCACTTGGGTATAGTTTTTAATAACAAACTCACATGAACCAATCACAATGCCACTGTTACTGGCAGAGTATGCTGCATACACTATGTGCAGTAAAGGATTCTACCCCTTTTAACACACGTATGCTCCTCACAAAAACTTATCTCCTGCCACCACTTTTATACGGCTAAATTAAAGTAGTGTAAAGTAGTGTACAACAATATTGTTGTACACTACAATATCCATTAGGATATTAAATTTAACTTTTGAAAATCTTCTGAAATATGAAAGCCTTATTTTGTTGCCTAAATTCACTTACCAAAAACCACTAAATATATTAAAAAAAATTATTTTCACAAGACCTCAGCGGGTTGAGAATATAATTCAGCAAAAATAAAAGAGTCTTCTTTCCCAGCGACAATTTTTAATTTATTCTTCAAAGTCAGAGAAGGTGATTTTATAAGCCCAACTCAACCTATCGAGGCAGGAGTTCCCCAAGGTAGCATACTTGGGCCCACTTTATATTTGATTTACGCCTCTGACATGCCAACGACATCTGGAATACATATACTTCAACTTTTGCAGACGATACAGCGTGTTTGAGCGTTCATGAAAACCACCAATTAACTTCACGAAATTTACAGGAATTTATTCCAGTATTGGAAAAATGGCTCAAGCTTCGGAAAATCAGGGTTAATTGACAAAAATGTACTCACGTTACATTCACACTGCGTAAGTAAACATGTTCGGCCATACAAATTAACAATACACCTATTCCGTAGGCTAACGTGGAAGTCTCACATTGAAGCAAAGGTCACTCAGTTAAAACTAAAAGCAGCTCAGCTAAATTGGCTTATGGGCAGAAATTCTACATTGAAATTAGATTGCAATCTTTTGTTATACAACGCAATTTTTAAGGCTATATGGTGCTATTGAATTCAGTTATGGAGCACCGCCTCAGCGTCAAAAATTCAAAGGCGACAAAACAAAATTCTTCTAACGATTACTGCAGCTCCATAGTATGTAAAAAATTCACGAATTCATAAAGATCTGAATGTTCCGCTGGTAAAAGAGGCATTTTCTAAGTACGCGACAAGGTATGTCAGTAAACTGGAACTTCATCCAAACCCTCTTGCGCGTAATATACTTAATTTTGGCGGCCACAGTCGGTTGAGAAGAAGGGATACCGTTGCCACCATCAGAACGTTCAATAGGTGATTGCTCCCGCATAATACTTACATAATAAAAATACATAAAACTTTTTGTCTAGTATTGGCTGGACGTAAGTAAAAAGCATATTTTATTTTTTTTTATTAATTCTTTTATTTTTATATTTAGTATTAAGATTTGAATACTTATTGTTAGTTCATTTTGAAGATTCAATAAATAAAAACGCTTAAAAAAAAAATTCTTCAAAGTAAAGTCCTCGAAATACTTCTGAAACGTGCATTTTGGTATCAGCACCAGCTTAGATTTTTTTTTATCTCCTCAATCGTAGCAAAACACTTTCCTTTCATCGGTGTCTTCATTTTTGGGAAGAAGAAAAAGTCAGCGGGGGCCAAGTCCGGTGAATACGGCGGTTTTTGGCCAAAAACTCACGCAAAATCCATGATTGTTTTTTCCACAATTCTGTGCATTGCTAACGAATTGCATCGTGCAAATGGCGCATAACTTTAAGGTAGTATTATTTATTGACCGTACTACCTTGCGGCAAGAATGCATCACTCCATTCCAGTCGAAGAAAACAGTGAGCAAAACCTTCACGACGCTTCCATTGGGATGATGGGGTTTTGGTTTCAATATTATAGCGATACATCCATGATCGTCACCAGTTATGATCTTTTTGAAGAAATCCGGATCGTCATTGATGGTGTCCAATAGCTCCTGAGCAATTTCCATGAGGCGTTGTTTTTGCTAAAAATTTAGCAAAAAAACGAAAAGCACACCAAAACAGGACTAATTTTTTTTCTCTCTAAAAAACAAACTGACAATACGAAATGGCTGAAGTTGCCAACATATGTATATAACAGACATGTGTACTAACATAACACGAAAAAAATGCGAAAATCGAACATACGTAACTCACGAAATTTTAAAATAAAGACTATTTTTGGATCAGACATCGTAAATATATATACTATCTGTATGAATGTAACTTGTTAATATATCTATTATCTTTTATGATTCCTGTGATCGAATTTGTAAATTAGTATTTTGCAATTGGTACTTCTTTGCATAAAAAATTTATTAATTTATTAAACCTTTATTTTTAATATTTTGCCAACAATTTGTTAGCATCTTCAGAAAAAATTAAAATTGTTATTAATTTTTTGAAAACATAAACTGGCAAATAATTTTTGGTTTACAAAAAATGCTCAAAAAAAAAAAAAAACTTAACAATATTAACAATTAAAAATAACATAATTTAAACCAAATTTATTCTGCAACCAACACATGCTCTGCTAACGATTACAACATGTTGTTTTCAACCATAAACAAATTAATAAATGTTGCTTTTTATTACACTCCCAGATATTTCATGCCGAATTTCATTATTGAAAGAAGTCTCGCACTCTTTCAAAACAAAAATTCAAACGCAAGCAATAGTTGCCGAACTACATGCGCATTCATTTATATTCAAACACGAATCTTAACGATGTTAAACTGATTAAAAATCAACTGCGCATTTGTGCGGGTGAATACAAATTCATATTTGAACGAAGTTTAGTGTTTTTCATGTTGTAGAGTAAGTTTGATTTTTTTTTTTTTTTGCAATCGCTTAAAGCAGTCTCTGCTACAGAGACTGCCAGCTAAGAAAAAATCTACCCAATTGGGTCTGCTGTCACCTTTTTCAAAAATAATAAATCAAATCAAACAGATTTGTTGGCATATGTTGTTGAACACTATATTTATAACCACAATAATTTGACAAACGACTCTAATTAGGAGACACTCAATTAGACAAACTCAAAAAGTTATATTTTACTGTTTAAAGCATGATATAAAAAAAACAAGGTAGTTTCATTCTCTTTTTATTATTTGTAATAAGGATTTTTGAAGTTTATTTTTAGAGAGAAATATAAAAAGGTGTTGCCACACAGTTGAATAAGGGAATTTGCTCCTAGAATGGATTTTTTCTGAAATGTGTAGTGCATTATTCATATTAGAAAAAGCTAGAAATAAGAAGCTGTTGTAAGTAGGTATCTGTGGTCGTTTTGAAACCCATGTTAGGTTAGGTTTAACAGGCTGCCAGCTATTGTAAAGCCAGCCCACACGGGTCCCAAAAGCTAAAAGCACGGACTTCTGCTTATCAGTAAACTTTACGATAGTATTCAAACAAATGCCTATTTTAAAGAAAATATTATTACATTTAAAAGAAAATACTCTTTAGATATTAAAAACAAAGGGAAAAGTTTGGTGCTTGTGGTTTAAAAATATATAAATAATTATTTCAACTAGAATGACCCAGAATACAGCGACAAAACTAATGCACGTAACCTTGAATACTCTTCATAACTTTCAATAAGAAAACCTACTTCCAAAAGATGTCAATATTTGTTTAAATATCAAAGTAAGCATTTATAGCGAAAATTTGCATATAGTTTTTCGTCGTTTCCGTTCCTTCAAACTTGTTCTGGACGTGAATTGTAATTTCTCTAACAAATGGCGGGATATAATTATTCAGTGCATTTAAAAGAAAAAAAAAAATAGCTGATTTTAATAACGGCCAATCAGTGACCACAATTGCAAAAAAAATTGACATTCACCAAGAATTATAAGCCATTTTCGTTGATCGGGTACTTTGGTTACAGAACTTAAAGGTGGACGTTCCCGAAAAACCAGTAAACGAGACGGCCAGACAATAATACGTTTGTTAAAAAAAAGACCGATTCGTGTCGTCAAGAACCATCGTCACATAATTGTTATTAAATATTACCCGCATAAGGATTTAAAGACAGGCAGCAGAAGGCGGACTAAAAGCATGCCATACAAAAGTGTAAAAAAGTTCTTTATATCACGGAAAAATAGACTGGCCAGGTTGGAATTTGCAAAGGAACACAATAATTTGACCACCGCACAAAAGAATTCCCTCGTATTCTCCGGTGAGTCCAAATTAAATTTAAAAGGTTCCGATAGCTTAAGACTGGTTAGATGACCGAAAGGCCAACGTCCACGTTATACTAAAGGCACATTGAAACATGGTGTCGGTAGCATTTTAGTCTGAGGATGTTTTTCAGGCCATTTTTATATATTTTAGATTTATGTATGTATATTATTTTAAAGTTTTTATTTATTTTTGTTAGAAGTCACAAATTATTATTATTTTCAGATACCACTTCTAACAACACTGAAAACAAGGGAATGTATAAACTAATACGGTAGCACAATTTTATGGAAAATGTCACAATCCTCAAGGCCTCATTAGTTTTTACTTTCAGTTGCCGTTCTGTGACGTTCTTTTCTGTAGCAAATATTTTACAATTACTTTTTCTGTGAAAAAGTTCAGCTGATTTTTACAGTAAAGCAAAATTAAAAGAAAAATATTGGAATTTAGATTTTTCGTAAAAATTGTTTTATTTGAAAAAACAAAATAAGAAACAATTTAATTACTTAGAGATGGTGACAAAACAGCCAACTTTTCTCTCACGATCTGCAGAATTTACAACTTTTCTTATACAAAATATAATATATATTCGCTAAAATTATATTCTTTTGATCATTTATAGTGGCTTAATTGATTAATATATTAAATTTGAAAAAATTTTAATTAAAACAAATTATTTTAGCTTTCGATAAAAAACTTGTATTCATATGACTAAAAAAATTAGTTTTTCATGCCAGAAAAAAGTAAAATATACACGTATCTGGCTGTCACTTAACGTTGAATTCTATTTTCAACAGATTAGTCCGCAACAGAACAGAACGTAAAAGTAAAAACAAACTATGTACATATAGTTTACATTGCACAGAAACAAGACAGCTGATTCAGAACGGAAAAGAATGTACAAACTAATTCTGCCTTCATACTTGTCAGATGGTGATTGTTAAGGAAAATTGAGAGAAAAAAACTACCTTGTTTTTTTATATCATTGGTTTAAAGTATGTTGTTTTTGAAATTTTTCAAATTCTCACATTTTCTTTCCCCTTTTTGGTGCACAGAAATGCAAACTTTTCTTAACTGTTGGCCCAATTTGCGTCATAATATAGAACAATTCCCAAAATAAATGTTTATGGCATAATGACATTTATGGTTTATATTTTCGGAATTAAGTCATTGATTTAGGTTTGTTTGTTAAACAAAAAATAAACAGGTTGCTGTTTAGTCAACAGTTCCTGTTATTAAAAAACATGAGCTTTTTCCTTAATATTAAAATATATGCATGTCACATAAGTGATTGGGGAATTCATTTATAAAAACTTTACATCCTTTTAAATTTAATACTTGATTGGAGGTTATAGTCTGAGAAAAATCTCTGTTGTTTTTATATTTCACAATAGAAGGTTAGAAGCTAAAAAGTACCCCTTCGGTAAAATTTAATAAGTCTCCACACAGCATTACTGATTTATGAAAACCATTTTATTTAGTTTTATTATTTTTCTTACGTTTTCATATTTAATAAACTCGTACAGTATATATGTACATACATTTTTTCTTTTTGCCTTTTTGTAATATTTCATTTCTACTCTAATGCCAACATGGACCCATACGCACAAATACAAGGGTAAACTTGTTAAGAAAAGAACAACACAACAAGGAAAACTCCCTTTAAAAGTCAGCCAACACACAATAACGGATAAAAAGTTAAAATACATGGGAAAAATATACAACCTCGTTTAAAGCTTCAGACAATGGGAACAGTCAAAACCAGAGAAAGGGAAAACAACACATATCTTTAGCAAATATAAATAATACAAAAAAACCACACACACACATACACACACCAATGTACACGCAGGCATGTGCACATGCACACATACATCTAAACAACAAATAAAATATAAATTATTACAAAGAACTTTTGCTCTATGGCAACAAAAACCCACACACGTCGAAGCATACTCAAACACACTAACTTTCATGATGGCTGTAACAGACTTATGTGCACACGCACCCACACACATGCACTTTCCTGCACACATGTACATAGAAAGTCAATCAAGAATAATGCCTGGTTGACTGGCTTCTGGGATAAAGAAACTATAAGCCCAGATGTATTAATCAGTTGTGGGCAAGGCGTCATGTTTCGTGTTTGGTCAATAGCACATGAAATGGTGATCCATTGGGTTTTTTTTTTGGTTCTCAATTTTTCTGCTACACAGATCATGTGGGATAAATATAATATTGCTAATTTAGTTTTATTCAATGTTATTTCACATTGTACTGCCACCAAATTGTTCAGTATGATGGAGAACAGTATAGCGTTGTCGCTTGTAGCTCACTTTGGGAATATTGTTAGGAATTTTTAGCACATCTAATCCAATGTGCGAGCTGTTGATCTGCTTGTTATAAATGTACACACACAACCACATAAACAACATAAAACTAAAAACACAGTATAAATAAAATAATTAATTAATTAATTTATATAATAGTAGGTTTTAAAACATTTTCCACTTATGGAAACAAATATTGCACAGAAATGGCTTTGCCTTATATCTTAGATATTAACAATTTATAATGAAAAAGTTAAATATTACAATTAAATAATTTATAGTTTTGGAAGCAAAACTAACGAGTGATTTTTTTGCTATTATCTTTTTGGCAACACTAGTTTTGACAGCTCACGCACGTTTTGTATCTTGTGTCACTGTCAAACATCTTCAGTTTGGTCTATAATTTAATCATGAATCGTCTTACAAACGAACAACGCTTGCAAATTATTGAATTTTATTACCAAAATGCGTGCTCTGTTAAGAAAGTTCATCGCGCGCTTCTTCCATTTTATGGTCAGTTTAATCGACCTACTGAGGCTTCTATTCGGGCTATTGTAAAAAAATTTCGCACCAAATTAACATTGTTAGACATTAAACCACCAACACGCTTACGTAGAGTGCGAACTGAAGAAAATATCGCAGCCGTATCGGCCAGTGTTGGTGATGACCGTGAATTATCGATTCGGCGCCGTTCGCAGCAATTGGGCCTCTGTTACTCCACTACGTGGAAAATTTTGCGGAAGGATTTGGGTGTGAAGCCTTATAAGATACAGCTGGTGCAAGAATTGAAGCCAAACGACCTACCACAACGCCAAATTTTTGGTGAATGGGCTCTTGAAAAGTTGGATGAAGATCCACTTTTTTATCGAAGAGTTGTGTTCAGCGACGAGGCTCATTTCTGGTTGAATGGATACGTGAACAAGCAAAGCTGCCGTATTTGGAGTGAAGAGCAGCCAGAAGCATTGCAAGAGCTACCAATGCATCCACAAAAAACAACCGTTTGGTGCGGATTATGGGCTGGCGGCATCATTGGGCCGTATTTCTTCAAAGATGATGCGAATCACAACGTTACTGTGAATGGTGAGCGCTACCGTGCGATGATAACAAACTTTTTTTTGCCCAAAATGGAAGAGCTTGATTTGCATGACATGTGGTTTTAACAAGACGGTGCCACATGCCACACAGCACGCGAAACAATGTACCAATTGAGAGGCGAGTTCAGTGAACAGTTTATTTCACGCTTGGGACCAGTCAATTGGCCGCCCAGATCGTGCGATTTAACGCCTCTAGACTATTTTTTGTGGGGCTTCGCTAATGTCTATAGCGACAAGCCCGCTTCGATTGACGCACTGCAAGCCAACATTGCCAACATTATTCGTGCGATAACGGCCGAAATGTTGGAAAGAGTATGCCAAAAATGGACTAAGCGGATGGACCATTTGAAGCGCAGCCGCGGCCAACATTTGCATGAAATAATCTTCAAACATTAAATTATATCGACCCAACTATCGATCCAAATAAATATTTCATGCATTTTTCTGAATTTTATGTGTTTTTTATTTTAAATTTACGATAGTTCTTATAAAATCACCCATTATTAGCAAAAACCTTCAATTTGAAAGAGAGATAAAAAATAATAAATGATTTACACAGGATATTAAAAATACTACACTATGCCAGTTATAAGACTAATTACATATTTGGAAAGATGAGTGTTAGTGAAGTACACAAATAAGTGGATTTTCAGAAAATCCACTTTTTGTTACAAAACGAGAATTAGGGATTTCAATTTTGTCTGAAACGGTTTTGATGTTACTGATAACATGTAATCTTATGGTAGAAAAATGTTATAAAATAAAAAAGTTTTCTGAGAATTGTCTTAATATTGCAGAAGCGTTCCAATCCTCAATGTTATATTATTTATAATATTGAACAAAAAAACATTCTTAACGCATTACCCGTTGCTTTTGCTCATGCTGTATATTCTTCCGTTTTGAAAGCTACTGACCTATGACCTCTTATGCAAACCCAAACGTAAGTGCAGTCATTGCCTCTGTTTGATTTTCTCCTTCCAACTATTAAATATCATTATAATTTAATCACTTGTTTTAAATGAGAAGAAATAAATAAATATGTTGAACGGGTGAAAATTGAGTTCGAAAATGAAAAAAAAGAAGGTCAAGAAGCTTAAGACCTCAATACACAAAGAAAATATCATTACTTATGTCAGAAAATAAAACAATAAAAATTACAAGAAATATTCTTACTGTGACCGCAAGAAAAAGATTTGAAAGCAACAGCAACATCATGCTGAAAAAGCAGTCATGCGGTTTCTTTAAATATTATATAAATTCTTGTTATAAATTTCATTTTGATGGCTGTCCCTGTTTTATAAAGGATGATCCAACTAAAACACACGATGTTAAGTGAAAATAAAGCAAAAAGTTTTAATATTTCATTGTGATAGAGGGATTTATGACAAATAAATGTGAAGGAAAATATCAGTCGTCACGGCTTCTATCCGATGGTTCATATCTTTAGTAATTCTGAGACATAGTTGAAGTTTAATGTCTTTAATGTATCAAATTATTTTATCCTTTAGTTCTTGAATTGTTCTCGGCGTATTGACTTTTATGTCGTGAGTAGTACTTAACAAAATATCTGGAATTTTCACATGTGTCAGCCCACATCCAGTCGCGCCCAACATTATGTCACCTTCGGACTTTAATTTCATGACTGGTAGCGATTTTATTGGTTTTAGCATAAAATGACAGTGGCAAAATAACAATGCAAATTGTTGAGTTCCGAGCTATCAAGGCAGCTTTAACATGTTGTTACAGTTGTCTAAATTTTATATTTCATTTGTTTGAAAAAGCAATGAAGTCTACATTTTTTTCAGAATTATGGATCTAGTAAACAAGATTTTGACAAATTTACGCAATGGAAACAAAAGACAACTGTGCTCGTACCCCTACCCTGTTAAAGCTGCCTTGAGAAATATTAATTTAATTATTTTATTTATATGCTTATTATTTCTTAATATTTTTTTGAAGTTTTGGGTTTTTTGATTTAATTATCTGGCAATATTTTGATTTTCTTTGGATAGCTTCTTCAGGCCAAATAAAAAAAGCTATCCGAAGGAAAGCAAAATGTCGCCAGATAATTAAATAAAAAATCAGCAACCTCTCTGATAGTGATTCGACGGTTATCCAAAATCATTTTCTTCACTACTTCAATGTTTTTATCGGTTGTTGACGTACTCGGGCGATCAGGACGAGCATCGACATTGACATTGATCATTGTCAACATTGCAAATGTTCTTGCGCATTTAATTTCATTTTTTATACACAACTTAATACAGTTTCTTTGATCCATTTTTCGAATAGTAAAAAATCGAACAGCACACCAAAATACGACTAACGTTTTTATCTGTCAAAAACAAGTTGGCTATTGAAAATTGCTGATATTGCCAACGAATATAACTTACATGTAAACCAACATAACAGAAATAATGCGGAAATCGAACATACGTAACTCATGAGATTTGAAAATAACTGCTACGACTAAAATGTTCGCTTATTGCTGATTGATTTTTAAAATTATTTTCATAAATTATCCACAATTTTATCACAAAATTCAGTCTTAATTTTTGATGAATAGTTGTAACGACAACGAAACAGTTGATATGTGACAATGGATGAAGCACGGATCCATCACTCCATTCTAGAATCAAAATAATCGACATCTGAGTAGACAGCAACTGGTGAACCTCGTCCAAACCGCACGAAAGCACAACAACACATACAACTGGAAAAGTTATGGCCTCGGTGTTTTGGGATGTGCGTGGTGTAATATTCCCGGACTATCTTGGGAAAGGAAATATCATTAACAGTATATATTACATAGCGTTTTTAGATCGTTTGAAGACCAAAACCGCAAATGGAAAAGAAAACGATAATTGTTTCATCAACACAACGCTCCGTGTCACAAGTCAATCAAAACAATGACAAAACTGCATGAATTGAACTTCGAATAGCTCTCACATCCACCGTATTCGCCAGACTTGGCTCCCAGCGACTACTGGCTGATTGCAGACCTGAAATAATGCTCGCCGGTAAGAAATTTCGCATGAATGAAGAGGTTATCGCTGAAACAGAGGCCTATTTTGAGGCAAAAGATAAATCGTTCTACAAAAGTGGTATTGAAATGTTAGAGCGGCGCTGTCATGAATACGTTGCTTGCTCTTGATGGAGATTACGTTGATGAATAAAGCTAATTTTGAACCAAAAACAAAACTGTTTTTCCTTTGTTCGGCCCGGGGCTCTTCAGCGAATGTGCATAAACTGTAATTTGTATTTATCTAGTTGGCCTCTTTGAAATTTTTTCCCTTAGCAAGTTAAGCCGCGAAAGGATCTGAATAAAATTAAGAGTTATTACAACTTCACAAACAAAAGTGTACAAAAACCAAAAGTCTAATTTAAAAGTATTTCAGTTTGCTTAAAGTTCCTCCATCAAACCAAAATTGTTGCTGCTTCAGATCATAGAGTGTGAACAAATTTGCTCCACTAGATTCGATTATAAGAGTAAAATTTTTTTGACTACCATTTTCCCAGCTGAATTTTTTACTTTGAATGGATAATGATTTTCTTTTTACATACAAGACTTGTGTACATAAATAAAATGAACATTCATAAAAAAGGAGAATTTGGCAGCAAAGCAAAACAAAAATTGTTGAGATAAATTGCTTTGTGTGAATGTTAAAGCAACTTTTAAAGAGAAAATAGGGGGCTAATCGAAATATTCTGTTGGACACAAATTTGGATGCCACAATAAATCTCTTTTCTGTATGTATCTTTGCCAATAATAATAATTATAATGATAATGATAATAATAATACTTTTCTTAGGCGTAAAGCAGTGGGGGCCAAAATCTCAATTTTCAATAGTCGAGAGTATACGAGAAGGACACAAAACTCCGCTGCTGCTGCTGCTGCAACTTCATATGTACTCATTACTCATTAGACTTTACTGTAGCAAAACCTGACTGCTTTGTTTGGTATGAGCATTACTGAATATTCTTGAACACTATAAGTGTATTGGTTAAATGTATAAACAATAACGTAATAGTAATACAATTTGAAAACGGATTCTTTAAACAAAAAGAACAAATTTAGATTCAGGGTGGCTCGGTGTCTAGTTTGGTGGAGTACTCCACCAACACTCTAGAGGTCTCCGGTTCGATTCCTGCCTCAGACCCTGGGTGTTACTGCGGACCAAAAAAGCTTCACAGTTTTTGTGTTTTTGTTTTTCAAAAAAATAAAATATATATATATATATATATATATATATATATATATATATATATATATATATATATATATATATATATATATATATATATATATATATATATATATATATATATATATATATATATATATATATATATATATATATATATATATATATATATATATATATATATATATATATATACATAACGAATCAGTTTCGAAACAATATTTTTAATTAACAATTAAATCTGCATTAATGTCATAATAAGGATTCTGAAAATTATAGTATTCGAAAGACAAAGGAACTATCCACGAAGTGTTTTCAAAACGTTCGAATTTTCTCACATACTCGTACTCTAAAAATGTTGGATATTCCGTCGAAGTGATGACAACAGAAGCAGAAAAGATTTAAATGTTAAAACTTTCCTTTCGGATTCATAAGATTGAGACTGAAAACCGCAACTTCATTAATCCTCCAGTCACGCTTTTGTTTAAAAATAAATTGTCACGTAAAACAGTGTCATAAGCATTTCTTTCACAGCTTCCTCAAGCTAGTAGGTGATTAGAATAAATTTGTCTTTTCTCCCCCATACCAAGAAAATAAATTAAAGAAGTTAAAAAAAAAATTTTATTTACACCTTTTTATACAATAAAAGAAAAAAGATGTCAAGGGTTGTGTCACTGAAAACTTCTGCAGCATTATATAAAATCAATTAAATTTGTCTTTGAATGACTAACGATTCAAGCAAATTATAAGCCCGAAAAGATTTAACAGAATCGTTTAAAATTCGTATACTCCCACACATATGAACTCATTCACACACACACACACATACCCAGACGCACACTCATTCATGTGCTACATTCATAGACATTATCCTTTCAATAAAACGTACACACATACATATGTACATATAATTTATATATATAAACTTAACTTTGTCTAACCACTCTGCAATTGTTCAAGTAATTTACGATTCCTAAACACACACACACACACACACACACGCTCATGTATACATATACATGAAAACTCATGTATAAATATTAATACATTACGGCCAAGCATGTTTCCTTTTAGCAGTAGCTTCTTCTACCAAAACAGATCCACACTCAGTGTTTTGATTTGTATTCATTTATTTGGGTGCCTTTTTTGTTGTTTCTGCTGTGTTTGCCTACAAATTGATTGTGCCAACGTTGCCAGCTGGAACAGTATTTTAAATGTTAAATATAAATAATATTAATTAATTCTTTTCATACCGGCATAAGATATTAAAAGACCTAGCAACTCGTGTCTGTAAAACAAATACCTGAAAATATAAAGAAAGCCATCTAGAAAACAATTATGAACAGCTTGCTTCTAGTTTTGCTAGCTTCCTATCGGGTGGTTAACTTTTAAGGAACGATATTGAATGTAAATCACACATCGTCCAACGACGTCAAGCTTTTTTTCTGCATTTCATGAAACATTTTTCTAACTTAGACTAGTTCAATTTGAACTTGGAGAGATATTCAATCGAGCATGTTCAGAATGGTGACAAGAAATGGTAACAGTGGATGGTCAATTTTCGAAGAAAATCGTCTTCAGTGATGAGGCACATTTTTACCTCAGTGATTTCTTCAATAAGCACAATTACCGCATGTGGGCGAATGATAATCCAAAAGTGATTGTCGAAAAACTAGCGTGCCCACAAGGAGTGACTGTTTGGTGCGGTTTATGGGATGGCCGTATTTTTTCCAAAATGAGTCCGGTCAGGCAAATACTGTGAATGATGTTCGCTATTGTGAGACCATAATGATCTTTTTAAGGTCCAAATTGAAAGAAATGGCAACAGTGGATGATCAATTTTCAAAGAAAATCATCTTCAGTGATGAGGCACATTTTCACTTCAGGTGATTTGTCAATAAGCAGAATTGCCGCATATGGGCGAATCATAATCAAACAGTGATGGTCGAAAAATCGATGCACCAACAAGGAGTGACTGTTTGGTGCGGTTAATGGGCTGGCGGCATCATCGGGCCGTATTTTTGCCAAAATGAGTGCGGCCATGCAGTCATCGTGAATGGTGTTCAATATCGTCAGATGATAATAAACTTTTTAAGGTCCGAATTAGAAGATATGCATGTGGACGATATGTGGCTTCAACAGGATAATGCAACTTGCTACAGAGCTAACAAAACAATGACTCTTTTGCGCAATAAATTCAACGGCTGTGTTATCTCACATGGTGGCGATGTCAATTGGCGCCAAGTTCATGTGATTTTATACCGTTTGACTTTGTTCTTTGGAGTTATTTGAATGAAAATATGTACGTCAATATGCCAGCTACAATTCAATAGCTAAAGGATGAAATAATTCGGTACATTAACAGCATAGAACCTCAATTACGCCACAGCATCTTTGAAAATTAGAACCATCGGAGGCAGGTGTGCCGCCGAAATTGCGGCGGCCACTTGGCCAATAATTTGTTCTACACATAATTGAACAATATTATCATAATAAACATAAATGACAATAGCTCCTAATAGTTTGAAGAGTAAAATTTAAGCATTCTTCATATATCGACATTTCATAGGAGCTACTCTAGTCACCAGTGGAATGAGAACCTTTGAAAGGTATTCTCAAACATTCAACTTTACATCCCAATACTCTAAACAAATTATAGAGAATTTAAAGAGAAAAATGTTTTAATAATACCTGTCAAAATAGAGAAAAAAAGATTATTCTTTTGCAAAGATCTCTACTTTTCTTTAGCAACCAATCAATTGTTTGAAAGACATGTGCAACAGAAAAAGCTTGTTTTTTTGTATTTAGACAGGTATACACATTTTTCTGTTTAAATTCTCAATAATTTATTTGGAATATTGGGATATAAATTTGAAAGTTCGAGAATATATTTTAAAGGTTTCCAAGTCTACTGATGATTAGAGTAGCTCCTATGAAATGTCGACTTTAGACAGCTAGGAAGCATAGAAAACAAGCTGTTTACAATATTTTTGTTGTTAGAAGATAATAAAGTGTATAAACTCAATTGTTTGAAAGCGCTTTAGTTTAAATTTAGAGGAACTTTTTTATTAAACACAAAATTTCTTATTCTGCATTAAAAACATTATAATAACATTCCTGGCAGTACTGGTTAATTAGGGAACTTCTCTTAGGATCACTCATATAGCAGGTTTTGTTTCTATTTGGTTCACAATTAGCAATACTTGCTGAAGCTTCTTCCTGAAGAATTTGCTGCTTACACTGGACTATAGGCCGTTGTAGTTTATTTCGTGACATATTTGGGAGACAATAAGTGCTTGTGTCTAGCAGACATATGCCGAAAGTTAATATCGTAAGTTGTTTTCTGCTTTTGACGTATAAAAAGAATAATTTCGAATTTTAAATATTTTTTTTCTTAAACTATATAAAACATGCTTAAAATAAAAGTCAAGAAGTTTGATTGCGCTATGCCGAATATTTTCGTTGCTATAGTGAAATAACACACCAAACTGTGTCCCACAGATACATGTGGGTACAATTTGGGTTAAGTAAATCCTTTAGTCCCAGTCCATATTATGAAACATTTGTTGCAAAACATTTCTAAATTCTCTTTTCAAACTGCATTTGTGTCCATACTCAAGTTTTTCTTTGTAGTTTGTATTGTTTGAAGTACCTTTCTTCCCTCTTCTTCTATTTAGTTTTTGACAGTTTTGGGCAAGTGGAAAATATTTTTTTGTTTGAATTTTAATGCATTAATTACATTTTTTCACATTAATTTGTTTATTTTTTTGTATATCTAATATTTATGGGGTAAAACTAGTAGATTTGAATGAAAATTTTCAACAAAATCTTAACCGTTTACACTTCCGTTTATTGATATCTATATCACAATGAATTCATCATGTAAAAGTACAGTTTTTTTTATTGCAGCGTAGTATTTTAAAGCATGATTTTGAACAAAATCACAGTTGTGTAATAGAGTACTTACAAAAATCGACCAGTAGTGCGATTCTGTAACTTATATAACGATAATCGAATCATTAAAATAATTATAACGATATTTTATCGAATTTGCTATTCTGTAACATTTTCTTAACGATATTCGTAGTCAATCAAAATCAGCTGTTAATTTTGCTGCCGATTGTCGATTTCTTAAAGGCAAAAATTTTCTTGCTGTTTATTCAATCGTTAAAGTGTATTTTTTTTTTTAAATTGTGCATCCATGAAATAAAGTGCTTACAATCAGATTTTTAAGACATAAAAATATTTATTATATATTAAATACATAAAATATTTATTAAATACATTTTCAAAAACAAAAATTTCAGTATAATTTTTTAACCGGTAAAGTGTGTTCTGTGTTGAAATAGCTATTGAACGTTTGGCATTCGCATTTGCAAGGGATGAAACAAGTTTGAACGCTTCAAAGGATAATCAGTATGTTTATCGGGAGTTGGACAATTCCTTTGAGTTGACAATTAATGACTTTAAGAATGGCCTTAGTTGTGGCCATTCTGAACATATTTTATTTTACTTTTCTTATTACAAATTGAATAATATTTATTGACACTTAAAAACTAAAATCACAACAAGTAAAAATCAATATGTATACATATTGTTATGGGAAATTTTATTGTTTTCTCTTTTCTTCTTCGTGGTTTTCGGTTTTTTCTGAGAGCAGAAACACGTGGCAGAGATGCCACGTGTTGTTTATATGAATGAACAGAAAAATACAGCTGTTTACCCTCGTTAGAATTAAGTTACAGAATCACTCAATCGTTAGTGCAAGCGATGAAATTTGATGACAAAAGTTGCGATTATCGATTCGTTAAAAGTTAGAGAATCGCACTACAGGTTTCGTCGAAATCTAGATTTCATTTTGTTTGGGAAATCTCGTCAAAATCATCTCGATTTGATTCGAAATCATAAAAGTAGTATATTTAGCTTATAGCCTATTTACACCAAAGCGAAATCTGCTTTTTTGAGATTTCAACCCAAATCTAGTAGATTTTGAGAAGATTTCCTATACAAAATGAAATGTACTTTATGAATAGATTTCGACGAAATCTCCTGAAATCTATAGCCTATTTACACCAAAGCAAAATCTGCTCATTCGAGATTTCAAACCAAATCTAGTAGATTTTAAGAAGATTTCCCATACAAAATGAAATCTACTTTATGAGTAGATTTCGACGAAATCTCCTGAAATCTACTCAGTACTAAGCGATACAACTATGATTTCTTGCAAAAAGTACTTAAAAATACTACGCTGCAACAAAAATTGCACTATAATGTGGTGTATGCAGTCTCTGAGCACAAAAAATATACACTTTAATGCTGGTGTATTCAGTCTCTGATAATATTGTATTGTCAAACCCGCATGCATAAATTATTTTTGAGCAAATGAAATCTTGGTAGATGTCAAAAAACGGTGGTATAAACGATATAGATTTCGTTGTAGATTTCAATTCAAATCTACTAGATTTTGAGTTGGTGTAAATGCGCTACTACTCAGTATCAAGTGATGCATCCGTGATTTTGTTCAAAAAGTACTTAAAAATACTACGCTGCAACAAAAATTACACTTTAATGTGGTGTATGCAGTCTCTGGGCAACATAAATATACACTTTAATGTTGGTGTACTCAGTCTCTAATAAAATTGTTTTGTCAAACCCGCGTGCATAAATTATTTTTGTGAAAATGAAATCTTGCTAGATGTCAAAAAATGGTGGTGTAAACGAAATAGATTTCGTTGTAGATTTTAATTCAAATCTACTAGATTTTTAGTTGGTGTAAATGTAGTATTAGCTGTAAATAAAAGAGTTTGTATACATATGTAATTAGTGTTTGAAATTAAATAAAAAGAAATGTC
This sequence comes from Thecocarcelia acutangulata, assembly GCA_914767995.1. Lineage (NCBI taxonomy): Eukaryota > Metazoa > Arthropoda > Insecta > Diptera > Tachinidae > Thecocarcelia > Thecocarcelia acutangulata. The sequence continues at coordinate 34,768,586 of OU612097.1, forward strand.
AAATATAGTTGGAAATAAGGCGAATTCATTATTAGGTGGATGCATAGGCGAATTCAGGTGAATTCGTTTCGTTCGGCACTTTCTCTGTCAAGTTTTGTTTATCTTTTCGGCGCCATTTAAATTTTTGTTCATGTTCTTTATCAACTACTTTAGACAGCTTAAGTGTGAATTCGCCTTTTTACACAAACAAAATACCTGTTGTTTTTTTTATTGTTGTATTGTTGTAGCGAAGCGGCTACCTTTTTTTTTGTATCATGGTTGGGAAGTGTGAATGAGAAACTCAACAAGAATTGCATGTATATGAAATATATTTCCCTTCCCTTTTCCTGTAACATCACCAAACTGGAAAGTTTTGCAGCAAATGTTTCATAGTATGGACGGGAACTTACTTACTTGCCTGCTGGCAACTCACAAAGCAATCATTTACTAAGAAATTAAATATTTTAATTATTAATTCCTACGAAAAGCTGTTTCAGCCTAAATAACTTCTTCCTCTGACCTCGCATCTTGACCGGTTATGTGGTGCTTTCTCATAGAAACAATTAAGCACATGGCTTGGTAGGAGTATGCAATTTTCTATTCACAGGCAACAATTATATTTTCCAAAGCATTTAATATCCATGGATTTAGTTGTATGTGAATTTGAGTCGCACAACTTTTGGTTTTCAATATTATCATCACGGCCGGAATATGTCGGACTCAACTCAACATTTACCAAGATGATGCTGTAAATGTTCGAGGGCAAATGTGGGTAACCACATTTTATGCTCTTAAGTGATATTTCTACAAACAGGATGTTCACTTTGCAGGTACTACTACTATAACCACAGGAAACTAATATATATGTTTACATTAAAAACACATAAAATGGCTTTTGGCAAACTTGCTCAACTGCCGAATTTTGGGGCTTAAAATGACATAAAACAGATGAGCCTTAAAATATTTAAATAAGCTTTTGTTTCTTTAGGCAATTTAATTATAATAATGCATATTATTATACCAACGGCATGTTATCATTTTAAAAAGATTTTAGAAAATTTTCGATATTTTTAGAATCATATAGTTCATAAAGTTATACTGCCCACCCAACACTATATACGAGAACGTTCTTTTTAGAGCAAGTGCAGTAACTAAATGGTTCGAAAAAAAAAAATATTGCGATTGTCATACCCTAGAATTAAAGAAAATGTAAAAACAATTCTGAAGATATATTCCAAGGCGAATTCATAACAGGTGAAATTGACAGCGCAGCTGATAACTTTTTTTTAAATTTTAATATTTTTCAGATGTCAATGGAATAATTAAAACAAATTTGGAAAAAAAAATTTTGAAAAAATTTTTAAAATTATTATTGTATCTTGAGCGCCAGGTATTATCCAGAAATCTCCCCAATCTGGCTAACCATCTTCACCTATTCAAGCTCTATCATCTGAGACTTTAGGTTTCACGAAATAATTAAAACTTTCACGAAATAATTAAGTTTTTCTTTTATTGTAAATTTTTTTTAAAGAAAATTGAAAAAAAAAATTTTTTTTTGATACAATTTTTCAAGTTATGTATTGCAACTTGAGCGCTAGCTATCATTCAGAATCCTCTGAATCTGGCTGGCTTTTTTACCTTTCCGAGCTCTATGATCTGATACTTTAATTTTCTCGAAATAGTTAAAAGTTTCACTAAATAATTAAATGTTTATCTTTTATTGTAAATTTTTTTATTATTTTTTTTTAAATTTTTTTTGTGTTTATATTTTTCCCTTGACATTTGAAAAAGATTTACTTTTTGCAGTGTTGTATTTATTGGTCTTGCATATACCTGATATGAATTCACCTTCATATATTCTATATGTAAAAGTGTAAATGACTAGCTGACCGCCCCGTCTTCACTCGGAAGGTATTATTACATATGTTGGTATGATTTCATAGAATGTCTTGAAATTGTAACACAAATATGTTAGTACAAAGAAAGTTTTCTCAATTTATTGCTTAAAAAATTAATATAATTATATAAAAATAATTGCTAGTTGACCACATTTTTAGATATTACATCAACTGGCCATGGGAAAAACATTGAAATTCAAACCCATATAATTACAACGATTGTCCTTGAGTTTTATTAATCATTATTTTGGTAAATCAGTAGGTATCATAGCATTTATTCGTCCTTAAACTTTTATATTATTATATTTGCTTTATTAACAGACTGGAATCTCGCCCGAATCCTCTCGCACGTAGCATCCTTAACTTTGGTGGCCACACTCGACCGAGAAGGTTGGACACCCTTGCAACCATCAGAGCGATGTAAAGGCCATTTACCAACAAAATACTCGCAAGAAACAACTCTTCGTCTAGTATTGGCTGGACCTAAGTAAATAAAATTTTTTAATATTAATTAATTTTTTTTTCTATATTAATTAATGAATTTTTAGTTTTAAGATTTGCATACTTATTGTTAGTTCTTTTAGAAGATACAATAAATAATTTAATTATTAAAAAAAACAAAAAAAATATTTGCTTTATTAGCATTTACCATCAGCGTTTCCTCAACCTATCTAGAACTATCGCATAGTATTGGCTAATCTAGATTATGTAATATAACAACTACAGATCCCACCTTAAGCTGTAATATCTTAGGGGATATCTGCGGCACATAAAATGAGTTCAAGGACTTTATTAGATAGTAACATCATCGCCAGGAACTTTAATTGAGTCGAGTTAAGTTTCGGATTTTTAATTTTATGCCATCGACATTCTTATTTTTTGCTAATAAAATAGCTCTTCAAAACTCATAGGAATGGCATCTGCGACTTCCTGCCAAGCACTCTTTTTGTGTAGCTTGTATTCTACGCATCCCATATCCCACAAGTTTTTTTGTGACTCATCTTGTATTGGGCTTAAAATATTTTCATGAGACCATGAAGCTTCCACTTTTTTCGATACGATTTTTGTTTGGTTCTTTTTATCTACTAGAAAGTTTCACGGCGATTGAACTTTTATAGGCTGGAACAAATTGTCAAATATATTTTCACCTCCAATATCCATTGCACAATCGCGATTACAATTCATACTTTTAAACTTTTTCAGAAAATTAAATTTACTATTTTGTTTAGCGCTAAAAACTTTTTTCAATTGTTTTATTTTTTTTTGCTTGATAATGAAGACATTGCCAGATGTTCAAAAATTCATAGCAGACGAAATTCACAGCTGACTTTAAATGGGTCAAAGTGAGATTTTTCAAAATTTGGCTCTTCGGGTCAAAATCCGGGATATCAAAATTCATATTAGAGGTATGGTTTTTACGGCAAAGTTTCTCAGTTTAATACCTACAATACGATTTTCCTTGTATGTTGAGCGATTTGTTTGCCTCCATAAAAAACGACGATACCGGCGGCTCTCACTATTATATATAAGCTCTATTCACAGTCTCGTGCAAATGGTATTGCATCATTGCATTTGCAAAAAGGTTTAGCATATTTTTACTCTACACTAACAAAATACACAGCAATGCACTTGCTAGTCTTGTGTGTATATGCAATACTTAAAACCTATAGTTTTTATTTGCTCTACTTATGCACAATCTAACTGCAAATCAACAGCTGACAATCTGCGGTCCAAGCCAGTTAGTTCGTAAAAGCCGCTTAGTTGCTGTCGCTCATCCCGTATTCAAATAACACCAATCGATGTCTTTATCTAACTTAAAATCGCTTTTTCTATTAAGAAGTCCATTAACTGCTCCATAAAGCTTTTTTCGGCATATTTAGTTTTGATTAAAATTTCAGCAAATTATTTTCTACTCTAATTATCAATCAGCTGTGAATTTCGTGCTTTGCAAAAAGTAGTGCAAACTAAACCAACAGAGGTGGCTCACAATTGATAGCATGTATTTGCAATTGCATAAATTTGCAATCACAAATGCACAAGATTGTGAATAGAGCTATAATTTTATCAGCAGTTGACAAATTCTTATTATTTATTCGTTCAAGATTACTTTGTTATGCAAGTTGTGCTAAAATTACTAATTTACTGCATTTTACTGTAAAAGTAAACGATTAAACCTAATGTCAGAGAAAACGGATTTCTTTAACGTATTTATATTGATGTTATAAAAATTCATAAATCAGGGACAACCGAGGAGAAAACATGCGACCGGTCCAAGCTATTGTAGAGTCTTCTTTTTTTCCTAACTTTTTCAAATATGTATCTTCGTTTGATTACTGTCGTCTTTTGATTACTTTTGTTTGTTTTTAATTTTAATAAACCAGAAAATTTATCAGTAAAAATTTATAAATACCCGGTCAAAGAATTGTCACTTTACTTTCTTTTCCTCTTGCTGGCTCATTTTTTTAAGAAAGCAAAACCATAAAAAAACTTTTGTTTAATAAGCAAATTAACAAAATTACGAAAAAACACTGTGTTCTATTGGCATTATTTTAATGGAGTTTTTGTAGAATAATATTTTTCAGAAATAATTCGTTATTTCGTTTTACATTTCCTTTCAAATTAGAGATATTATATTCTTCAACAAACTAATTATAATAAATTATTGAAAAGCTCTTGAAGGAAGTCAGATAGCAATTCCACCCACGTAAATAAAACAAATTTCAACTAATTCCTTTACATATTTATTATCTACCTATGGATTGTCATTTGCCTTCTTAGTAACTTATACCAGACCTTGGGAAAAAATTAATGAATTACAAGTAAAAATTATTGTTTATATTGTGTAAACCAATCGTAGTATATCTGAATCAAAAATTATGTGGCAAACAGTCACTGTGTAACAAAAGTAAGAGCGGCATAAAATGTATTTATGAACTCTGGCCTCAACTCTTACTCCTACTCTGTATCTTATTGTTCTTACTCTGTATCTTATTATTCTTAGTGTCAGTAACTATTCCCCCCGGGGAACAGGTTTTGCCTTGGCGTATTCCTAACTTAGGCACTCTGTTTTTCGGGGAAAAGAGCAGAAGGGGTCCCTCGTTTGGTGCGACAAACAGAACTCTAGGAAGCCACATGACTTATGTTGTGTTGGCTTCCGAAACCCTTACCAAGGGTATAAATTGGCAGAACGGGGATCAGCATGGCCCCCGGGAAGTTCTGCTTGCGGTTCGACCCGGGCTGATCATGGTTGAGGTGCCTACCTTGGCTGAAACGTTCTGGCTGTGGTTGAAACTTAAAACGCAGGAAGGGAGTGTTAGTATCCTTGATAATTGTTTGGTGTGTGGCTTTATTCGAGGGCTAACAATCTCCCGAGGATCTGTTGCCTATACAACAGATACGTGTACTGTAAGGAACTAGTGGTGATGATTGACGGGTGAGTTGGTTTAAGGGCTGATGCTCTTAATGGGCTTCGGCCTACCAACTCATTAAGCCTTGTCCTCCATTGATTGCTGGGAAATTGCATACATGAGGGATTAGAAAGCCCGAACTCCTCAACAAGAAGTTGTTCATATGACCGCAATCATATGACAAGAATTGCTACCTGTGTAAGCTTAGCAAGCCACACGGGGGTGGTGGTGAATCGTGAAAAATTCACTCCGTAGAATTGGTCCACCATCAGGTTAGGCCGTCAAGGCAGGTATTGATGTAAATCATTTTCACAGTTGTCAGTAACTATTTTAGTCTGATTAAACATAATTCGACCATTTTTGATAAGAAAGTCATAATTAAAAAATTTGCTGCGGGAAAACGTATAGCAAACTTATAGGGGACGGTATAAAGTGACCAGTGTAAACACCATTTGTAAACATTATTGGCACCTTAATTTTTCAGTTATTACGAGGCCGCAATTACTAAACAAGCAAGGCGACTTTTTACAATTCTTTGTAAAATTTATTTTCCAAATTAAAATAAAAAATTATTCCAGTAAAAAATTACAAATAGCTTGTTTTCTATGTTTCCCAGCTATCTATATGTCGACATTTCATAGGAACTACCCTAATCATCAGTAGACTTTGGAAATTTTTGAAAGACATTCTCAAACATTCAACTTTATATCCCAACAATCCAAATAAATTGCTGAGAATTTAAAAAGAAAAATGCTCTAATAATATCCGTCAAAACACAAAAAACAAGCTTTTCTATTTATAAACGTCTCTAAAGAAATGTAAAGAAATGTTAGAGACGTTTATAAATAGAAAAGCTTGTTTTTTGTGTTTTGACGGATATTATTAGAGCATTTTTCTTTTTAAATTCTCAGCAATTTATTTGGATTATTGGGATACAAAGTTGAATGTTTGAGAATATCTTTCAAAAATTTCCAAAGTCTACTGATGATTAGGGTAGTTCCTATGAAATGTCGACATATAGATAGCTGGGAAACATAGAAAACAAGCTATTTATAATTTTTTTTTTACTGGTATAAATGTTAGAAGCTGAAATAGCGAATAAAAAACTTAATTGTTTGAATTTTTGTTCTCTGCTTTCCGATACTTTCAAAAAGCAAATCGTAGTAACCAACGATTGTTCATTTGCTTGAAAGGTGTAAAGAATTGTTAGAGACGTTTATAAATAGAAAAGCTTGTTTTTTGTGTTTTGACGGATATTATTAGAGCATTTTTCTCTTTAAATTCTCAGCAATTTATTTGGATTGTTGGGATATAAAGTTGAATGTTTGAGAATATCTTTCAAAAATTTCCAAAGTCTACTGATGATTAGGGTAGTTCCTATGAAATGTGGACATATATAATAAAATTTATAATTTTTTACTAGTATAAATGTTAGAAGCTGAAATAGCGAATAAAAAACTTAATTATAAAAAATTATTATTAATATTAAAGTTTACGAAGTATATTCAATCGACTTGCGAAAACGTGAACTAATTTTTACCAAGGGTGTTCACGTTTTTGATTTTGTTCACGTTATAGATTGGATTTTTTTACATCAATATACGTTGAAAATCATTATGCAAAACAGTTTAATAGACTATGGGCCGTATCCAAAAAAAATTCTTACTTGAGGTTTAACACATACGTTAGTTACCAAACATATTAACACTACCATACATTTCTTAAAAAAGTTTATGCAAAAACAGTACGTTAACTATTAAATGTAGTAAGGAATTTAATTGTTTTATTCTGGCAGTGCCGTTATGTTCAGTTGTAATTTTTTGAATAGTGATATATGAAAACTAATATTCGAAAGTCGAAAAACATATTTAAAAAATAAAAACTTATTATTATGACTTAAATTAACACTTCTTTTTTTGACAACTATTTCCTGGATTTACCTTTTTAATAAATAATGAATATATAATATTTAGTGTATTAATAAAATTGAGAAAAATTATAAGGATTTCTTATACTACAAATATTTTTATTATTCGAATAACGTTTTTAGTTGTATTCGTTCGATTGAAAGTGCATCACTAACATATTTCTTATTTATGTTTCCCTTTCAAAATTAATATTTTTAATTCATATAAAATGTAAAGCGCTAATTTATTTTTCTAACAATTATAATACATTGTTGTTCTTAATATTTTTCATAAAATTGTGAATTTCAAGACAAATCAACGTCAAGAAATCAAATGTCATTTTAACGTACAGTTAAAGTGGCCCATTTCAACTTTAAACGTATGGTAAGCTAATAATTGTTTTTGGATAGAACATTATGTAAATTTTCTTAACAAATGCTTACCAAGCTTTGTTAAGCTTTTTTGCATACAGCCGTATGTATATAACAAATTTTATTTAATAAATTTACTGATATTCAGTTGAAATTGAAACTTTGTTCCGACTTAACATTGAATTAAATCTACATGAAATAAAAGGGTACAAATACATAAATGTAATTACGTTTTTCAACATTTTTATTGATAAAAAATAACAAAACAATTCAGTGTCTTGCGTATGAGGAAAGGAACTTAATAAAATATCTTATTCAAAAAACGATTGAATAAGTCTTACAAATATGTGTAGAAAAACTGGAAAAATATTTACGAGGTAATTTTTTGTTGACGGTGTTTTTGACAGTATCTGTAATGTCGCTTTTTCTTCAGTTTCGCAACACTGTAATTTTACTTTGACTCATTTTTCCCCTAGAAATTATAATACCGCTGCGAAAAAATTATAATACCGCTATTCCAAAAACTAATACAAACTACAGAACTTCAGAAATAAAAAAATCTTTAAAAAAAAGTTCACGTTTTAGAGCCATCAGCACTTGTTCACATTTTAGGGTAGTCAACGTTAAAATAAAAGCGTTCATGTTTTTGGATGTTCACGTTTCCGCGAGTAGACTGTATTTTTTGTGTAAAACTAACACCTGCTGGGCTATTTGGACAATTTCTGGCAATGTACTTGGCGAATAAGATAAAAATAAGTCTGGCAGCTCGCTTTATTAATATATTTTATGAAGCCTAAAAGTATGTTTCGAAAGAATTTGATTTGTGTGACTTTTAACAACTTCCCAGTGAACTTTTTGTCACATACATCTTCGATCATTGACAATGTAAGCGTGACCCATCCGAAGTCTGTATACAATTCCTACTTACATTTACGCAGCGATGGCCTAGGCCGTAAGATGCATCCAACACTGTATACATTGTAAGCGAAGATTGGATAAGTTCAAAACTATATTATTAACATTTGTTTTCTTCTTTGCTTCTTATGTACATTTAATTTAACAAAATGAATACAAAAAGACTAATCTGAGTCGGATGCTAGTTGTTTGATTTTTTCTGTTGACACAATCGCTTACAATCGTATGCTTTGCAAATTGTAATAACTTGTGGACTGCTGGGTTATTAGGGTTTTCAGAAACTGGATCTTTGTGTTACATCTTTTTATGTTTTGCATGAAATTTGTATTACATTTTGAAAAAAAAAATTGTTGTACTGAAGGCAGCTTTACCAGTTAATGGTATCAGCACAGTGAGTGAAGAAGATTTACATCAGCACCTGCCTTTACGGCCTTATCTGATGGTGGACCAACTTTTTTTTTTTTTAATTCAGGTAGTTTTATTTCATATATGTATGTATTTTACAAGGAATAATTGTGCCCCAGCGCCGGCAATGGCTTTAGAGAGGCATTACGACAACTATAACGAATAGTATAGCTTTTTTTTGTATATAATATATATATAATAATTTTATATATTTTATTTTATATATAATTTTATATATTTTATTTTATATATAATACAAATAAAAGAAAAATAAAAAGAATTATAAATAATAAAAAAAATAATAATAATAATAAATATATATATGACAACGCCAAGTAGTTTTTTAATCAGTTTGGAAGTTGATTGTACTCTTTTGGACCAGCAAACGAGATTCGTTGTTTTGTGATTTCAAGGCGACAGCGAACAGTACTTAAACTCATCGCAAGTCGCGTATTTCTTTGTGTATTTGATAAAATACGATCAAAATGTAGGGTATGCGTAACAATATGATTTACGCATTTAAACATATAGAACAAAATTTGTTGCTTATACAGCCCTCTGATTGGAAGTACAGTCTCTGCATATTCTTTGAATAAATCAATTGTGCTATAACGAAGCGGAAGGTTGAAATCAATTTTTAAAGCTTTATTTTGTGATGATTGTAACGATCGCATAGTTGAATTAACTTTAAGTCCGTAAACCATTGGAACATAAGTTAGCTTTGATTGAACGAGCAGTTTTGCATTAATGTTGAGTTTGTTTTTAAACTTTCGCAGCACTCCTATTCCTGAAGCGAGTTTCCCTTTAAGATAATTCAGGTGATTTCTCCTTAACAAATTACGGTTTAATATAACACCAAGGTATTTGTTAATGCCAAAAATCTTTTCTTCACCTTGGCATTAACAACAATGATGGATCATTAGTAAAATTCGAAGCTTTTGTATGCATAAGCTGATAATTTTGAACATAACGCCATCCTGCTTGCACATAATGCCTAAATGAAAAAAATTACCATATTCAAAAAGGGTACTAATATGGCGTTTCCGTAACTTTAAGACACTTAAGTATCTCGAGTCTGCAAGGTAACCACATTTTGTTAATGAAGCCATTTTCTTATACAAATTCCTAATTCCTTTGGGTTTTATTTCTTTTCTGTTTCATATTGTGTTGGGCTAATTTCATTCCGAGAAAACTTTGAATAATTTTAATTATTCGAAGTTTTTTTTCTGTATTGGCTCCGAGGTTAATTGTACCCATTTTCGAAAGCTCTTCCCCTTGTGTGCATCATTCCAGCAGTATTTTACACTATCTAATTCCATAATATATTTACCATCAATAAGGATAGTAGTTTGCTCTTCATTTCTTGATAAATATGGTTTAAAACGCACAAATTTTGTTTTCGACGCATTTAAATTTCACGTAGTGAAATTGGTTGATGGTGAATGAGGTTGATCGACCCACAATCATGCTCATTACGAGCATATTAAAGCGCAGAACTATAACTTTGATACTAGGCAATATTAGAATTACGAGAAAATTAAGCAAAGTTGCGCCTCAGGGAAGGGTATTATTTACCCTTTTGTGGAATGCTGTAATGAACAAACTGCTTATAGACCTGGATGATAAAAGGATAAAGACTGTAGCCTATGCCAACGATGCAGCGATTGTAGTCTCTGGAACATACTTGGACACCATAACAGAGCAATTAAAACCATAATCATACTTTTCAGTAAAAATTAAAACAATTCCATATTTTACATATCCAAAAATTAATAGCACCAAACTTATTCTATAGGATAAGTTGTGCATGGAAAGTACTAGCATGGAAAGAGAATATACTGGCTAGAGTAGTCAAAGCTACAACAGCCATCTATTTATGTAAAAAAACAAAAGGCTTAACACGGAGGAGCTGCGTGGCTTTATGAAATGCTGTTCCTATATTTCAAACTGATTTTTCTTTAAGTGTAATAACAAAAAATTACAACCAACCTGCTATTACTATAAAAATATTAATTTATTACACCTGACGTTACTGAAAGTATAAATTTTACTTTAGTCTCCTGAAACTTAATCTCTTAAATAATTAAGCCTGTAAGTAATTAAGTCTTTGTCAAGTAAATACTCGCTTGCCGAAAACTGTTAGCCTTACAGTCATTTAATAAAGCTGTTAAAAGAAATAAAAAGGCTCATTTTTACAAGGTGTTTTTTTTATAGAGGTACAAAACGTAAAGTTAGCAACACTTGAAACTGGTGGCCATTTTGTCAGCTGTTGAGTGATTAATGTTTCAGTTAGTTTGGCATTTCAACATGAATGTACTCAAACAACAAGATTGACGTTGAAGCTGAATTTTGTTAATTGCTGAAAGTCAATTTTATTTGAACAGATATGTCAATAAAAAAAAATTGTCACATTTGAATGATAATGCTCGAGCGTATGTTGAGACCCTATATCCAGAAAAATTAAATGTTTGGCGTGTTTTATGGACTGATGGAATCATTGGTCTGTATAAACGCCATGCAATGACCATGCTGGTCAGAATATTAAAGTCAATGCTGATCGCTATAGAGCCATGATGACTGTCTTTTTCGTTCACACCTATTCCGGTGCAATTTGGTTTCATACGAAATTAATAATGAACATACATATATAGAAAATACGGACAGCAGTAACAAAGCCCGTGTGCATAGAATGAAAGACAAAACACTACACTTGATGTGAAGCAGCTGTGGTTGCGGCAAGATGCCGCAATACATATCTGCGTACGGAAAACATTGCCTTAAGAATGCCTGAAGATATGGATATGTCAATTAGTTTGCCAGAAAATCTTAAACAAGCCGTACAACATGCTACCACTAACCGTATAAGATTCAGATATACTCGTATGAACTGGTGTGAGAACGATTTCCGTGGATACCTACCAGTGTGGTGAATACAATGCGACTACCAGCGCCTCCACACAACTGCCATGCATGGGTACATTCAATCTCTTGTACAGATATATGAATAATAGAACTTATTCGTCTGAAATTGAACAATTTCTGTTAAAAAAAAAGAAGAATTAGAAGAGAATGGCAATTTCACAGATCCTCCCAGCTCAGTTGAGAAATCTGCTTGAAGTACAAAGAATGGCAACATTTTGGTTCGCCAAAATCTGAAAGCGATAAAAGGTTTGAACAGTCTCATTAGAGGCAAACCACATCTGCCAATTTCAACTGGGGACTGGGCAAGAAGCGCTTCTGAAAAGACGATCGTGTTTTAAACCATTTGAGAAATGTTGTTATAACAAATAAAACAGGGAATGATATAAATAAACTGCCGCCATATGCTGTTAGATTGCCTGTGTATTTGAGATTTAATTTTCAAGATGACGAAAACGTTATCACTAACACAAACCCCAAGAAAGCTGCAGGTATTATTCAAACTACTGGTAAAATGCTTGATCAGCCACCTGAATGATAAAGGAATTCTCCGCTTTATTTTTATCCTATTTTATGTTATTAGCAGATAGCAATAATTCACTTTTGGTGTCCTTGTTCTGACATCTCTCGAAAAATTTAAAAACCTGATTTTATTTGATATTTTTAAGAACCTTAGTTCTTCCTTTAGCTAATTTGACCTAAATTTTCCAATGTAAATTAAAACAATTTTATTTACATTTTTTCCCCAACGTTTCGTCAATTCTTTGTTGACTTCTTCAGGAGAATCTGGTTAATGTGGAAAATAACACTAATATCACATAAATTTCTATAACAGATACATTATTTACATCTCTGGGTACGGAGAATATTAAAATACAAAAATATGTGTCGTATTAAAAGAGAAGACCGTTTTATTCAATGTTCTGTAACTGACTGTCATCTCTTTATTATCACATTCTTTAGATTTATTTGGTATACTTATACTACAACGTTGCCAGATTTGTCTCATCTCATTGCCAGATTTATCTCATTACACCTTCCCCTTTTGGGAAGAATGACCCAGGACATTGTCACAAGGTCATTCAGTGGCAATACACTTATATTAAAATTGTGGTATCCCTTCCCATTTTGGAAGATAGACACGTATTAAATTAATAATAGATTTGATTTTATAATAAAAAAAATTAAAGTTTACGAGTAAGAACTATTATTACTTACAAATTTCAAAATTACTTGTTTTCAATATTTTTCAAATATATTATTCTTTAAATACAATTTTTTTTTCAATTTTCATGAACATCTTTATCATTAATTTCAAATTTCTTTAATCTATTTTTATGCACTTCTTGTGTTCTATTTTCATCTATTTGAATTAAACAATTTCCTTTACTATTTACTTCTTTTACTTTAAAAGGCCCATTATAAAGAGGTTGTAATTTGTGGCCTGCATCATTTCTTATAAGTACATAATCATTTGGTTTAATCATTTGAAATTTAGTTCCTTTATCATATTGAATTTTTTGGAGTGTTTTTGCTTTTTCAATTAGCGATTTTGCTCTGCTTTGGGCTGCTTGAAGTCTGAATTTTATTTCTTTATCATAAGCTTCCAAGTTATATATAGGTTCTACTTCATTGGTTTGTAGAAAATTGAATTGGTTTGGTAACTTTCCAAAAACCAATTCGTACGGACAATAATTATGCACAACCGATGGTGTTGTATTATAGCAATATGCAAAGTACGGTAACCACTCATCCCAGTCTGTCCTGTCACGGTCGCCATGTCGTATTAAAAGAGAAGGCCGTTTTATTCAATGTTCTGTGACTGACTGTCGTCTCTTTATTATCACATTCTTTAGATTTATTTGGTATACTTATACTACAACGTTGCCAGATTTGTCTCATTATCTCATTGCCAGATTTATCTCATTACATATGTATGTTAATAAATAAAATAAATACCGCTAGTTCTGAGGCAGCAAACGCTGTACAAACAATGTGGCCAATTAACAAAATGCATATGTGATTCAATTTGAGATGAATATAGATAGAGAATAATTAAATGCTCGGTGGCTGAGTGGTTAAAGCAGCAGATCATGATACGTTATGACCCGAGTTCAAATCCCAGTGGGTGCTGATGAGTAGTGTAGCGACTACAAAACAGCTAGTTGTCCCCCAGCTAAAGATTTGATTATTATTTTTCTTGTCTTCTTCAATCAATAATTATTGATCACAGCAAATTTGTATTGTAAAAAATCCTTCTTAAGGGAAAAAAATTAAGAAAGGAAAAACTTGAACTAACAACCTGTTGTATACATGTACAAACCAAACCATTTTTAATTTAAAAAATTATAAAAAGTTAAACAAAAATTTAACAAATTAACAGATACATTATTTAATTCAAACGTCAATCTTTATTTCTGTGTACTTTCTGTCTCAATTGCACTCGTGCATATACATACTGAGTGTTCTCTTTGAGGCCACATTGACTTAGATCATTAAAAATAGCCCCGTTTGCAGATCTCTGGGCAGAATGTTACAGCCAATGTTGATAGCCATTTTCTTTGTTACAAGTACGAAAACTTATTGGTGGTCGTGCGACAGACCGACTCAGCGGTTTGTTCAGTTCGGTGTTCTCAACCCGTTTTGACCACTCGTACGAACAAGAAAAGAAAAAACAAGAACATACGTTCCTGCAAAACCTGCCATTTACAACAAAAAATATTTACTTACAAATGGAACATTTAATTATCGGGGAGTAGCTGGAATTCTCCGGTCGCCGATATCCCTACCGGGCCATTAGCATTCGCTTCATATTGCCATGGTTACTGACTTTTTCTTTCAGCAGTTGAACAACTATAATCTGCAGCAGCTTTGGTTTCAAAAGATGGCGTAACTTGTCATTTAGCTCGTGCCACAATTCAGTTATTGAAGTAAATGTGTGGTGCAATTTAATGCCGCTAGATAAGTTTCTGTGGAGATATGTGAAACCTTTAGTGTAGGCCGTTAAGCCCGAAACGATTGACCACTTAAAACACAACCTTCACCGCGTTATTGCCACAAATATTGGAAAAGGTCCTGGAAAATGGAACCTCCAGATTAGATTGTATGCCAGTCAACCGTGGCTGTCATATTTCAGAAGTCATACTTAAATTATTATGCCAGAAAATTATCTTTTGAATAAAGTGAATTTCATGGCAATTTAAATTGTCTTTATTTTATTTCCTTTTCAATTTATATCAGGGCTGTTCTGCAAATCACTTTTTGTGGAAGTGATTTGAAATCACAAAAAAAGTGTTCTGCATACAAAATATTTTTGATTTTTGTGATTTTAAATCGGTTAGCTAACTTGCAATCAATTTGAAATCGCATCTCAATTTTTGCACGCACTTTATTATGAATTTCATAATTTATTACATTAATAAATAACTTAATGTGTTTTCTATCGATTATTTAAATAAAATAATTTATTTTATACGAAATAATTCATTAAATTAAGAAAAAACTAGATGCGCTCATTTTGTTGCAAAATTCGTTGTATTATATTGTGATTTGCTTTATTGGTTTATTTTATTTTACCTTTTATATTTATTAGAAGGAATTAACCTTATTTTGCAAATAATACCACGACTAATAAAATTCAACCTGAAAATAAAAATATCAGTAAATTGAACCAAAAAACAGCAGTTTTTTGTGCTTTAGAAGAGTGTAAATCACATCGAATGTCATAAAAAATTGTGATTTACAGAACAGGCACAAATCACATTTGTGCTTTTGAAACGGCATGTGCTTTGAAATCACGTGATTTTTAGAACAGGCCTGTATATCTCCCTAAAAAAAACACCCTTTACTAAGCAAGAAAAGTGTTATAACAAGTCTCCCTGCACTTCTTTTCAGTACTTCCTTAGTGTTGTTGCCATTGTCGACACTCCTTCAATTTGCTTTTTATTTATTTTTTTATTTCGTTTAAGAAGGCCTGTTAGCAAAGTGATATTTATTAAGCTTCTTGACTTTTGCACATGAAAATTGTGTTTCTCCAAATTGACAGATTTTGAAACCGAAAATACTCGTACAGCCCACAACTGCCACACAGTTGAAATGGCCAAAAGTCATAATGAAATACGATGCCGTTTCGACTCAAATAAACATCAAGGCTATTTGGTGTTGTAATAGGGTTAGGGAAGTGGATAGGGGGTGGGGGTGATGGTGGGCGAAGGCATTTTGGTACATAAAATAGTGCTGTCATTGAGAGTGTGAGTAATTTAATTGTTTTGTTTTAACATAAAATGCATTGTTTTTTTCTACATTTTTTTTTTTTTTTTTTGTTGGAAATTTCGTTGCTGGTTGTTCGTTTAATAGGTGGCCTGCCTAAAAGTACAGGAAAATTTTCAACTTTTTTTTTCTTTGCTTCGTTTCTTCCGTTGTTCGCTGACCTTTTGTTGTAGTTGTTCGGGTTATTTTCTTCTGAACATTAATGGCTGGCAAAGGAGCAACTACAATGACTAGGTATCTCTAGTCGAAAAGGAAAACAAATTAATTAAATGAAATCAAAATTACACTGCTTAGTAGTTATTTTTTATCTGCTCCATTCATTTGCGCATTTATTTCATTTTAGTCATGGGAGTGATTGTTTCTTTTCCCAGTCGGTATCTCTTCGACTATCTGGTTGGTCTTTTGAGCTTATGTGTCTTTACCATGTATGTGTTTAAAGTTTGTTTGCAAATAATTTGTGCATATGTGGGTGTATCTGTGTGTGTGAATGTGTATGTGGGGGGGCAGTATGTGTAAATAAGTTCTACAAGAATTTAACATTCTAGACGTGTTCATTTAATTGAGTTTGTTTCACAAAATTAAATGTATTTTTCTTTGTTGTTTTCTTGTTTGTTTGTTAATTTGTTGTTGTTTTGTAGTTTTATTTATTTAAAAACCGGGCTATAGAATGTATTGAACGCCATATGATATTTTAATTGGATTAAATGAACAAAGAACAAAAAATTTTTGCATCTAAAAAGCAATAAAAAGCCTTAAATTTTGATAGAAAAAAAATCTTTATACATGAAGTAATAATGTAGCGAAATCAATCAAATGCATAATACAGGGTGTTAGGTGGCAAATTTATAGTTTTAAATAACGATTACTTATAAAAGTATAAAACGATGCAGGCGGGGGGTAGAGTCACTGGAATTATCGATTGTGCGTGAGTATCGTGCGTTCGGGGTGGATACATTTTTTAAGTATTCAGCTATTACGTGATGACCCGAATGTAAATTTAGCTCGTTCGTGGATGCAGAGATTCCGAGCAACTGCTTCGGCTATAAATATCCCTAGGCCAGCGCTCAGTCGATCTTCAAGGGCTCCCGGAAAAATTGAACTAGTTAAAAGCAGTTGACGTGAAAATCCGCAACTTTCAATACAGAAAAGAACAGCTGCTCTACACAGAAAAAAAGTTTTTTCGTGTCCAATAACGGAATTCGTTGAGTCAATTAATAAATTATTTGAATGCAGACCTGTAACGGAATTCGTGCATTCAAACAAAAGTATAGTAAAAATAATTATTGATCGAAAACAACTATTTTTTTAAACAACAACAAAATACGACATCCAAAGTTATTATTATTATTATTATTATTATTATTATTATTATTATTATTATTATTATTATTATTATTATTATTATTATTATTATTATTATTATTATTATTATTATTATTATTATTATTATTATTATTATTATTATTATTATTATTATTATTATTATTATTATTATTATTATTATTATTATTATTATTATTATTATTATTATTATTATTATTATTATTATTATTATTATTATTATTATTATTATTATTATTATTATTATTTTTTTTTTTTTTTTTATTTATTTTTTTTTATTTTTATTTTTTTTTTTTTTTTTGATATTTATGTTTATGCATACAAATAATTTTTTCAGACAAAAATTTTGTTGATTTTATTTTTTCCTATAATTTTAAAGTAGGATTTGACGTCCCATTTTTTTCAAAATTCAAATCGTTCAAGAACCGAAAGAAAGTGATCAAAGTCAGTAGGCAAAAATTTTTGTGAAACTATGTTGGAGCACTTTCGCACTGTAAATTCTATTTTTTTTAAGCATGACGTTCATTCGTGTTCTGTAGACTATACATAGCAACACACTTTCGATGTTTTACTCTTTGAACATAAATTAGGACTAGGTTAGGTTACGCTTAGCACACTGCCAGCCATTGAAAAGTCAGCCCATTTGAGTCCAATTTAGTCCCATTGTATTGCTTGGGTGTAAATTAGGACTCGATTAATAAAAATAACCTAGTTTCATATATTTTGACCCCTCAACTGCATTTTATTTGACAGGATTTCCTTGCGAAATTAGCAGTTAATTAAAAAGCAAATGTTAAACTGTAGCAATATTCTATTCGTGTAAGATTGATGCCAAAAATATTGCCAAAAATGTTGATTTGTCCTTCGTTCTTTTAGCAAACCAAGAGCTAAAAAATCATTCAGAATAATATAATATTTTAGTTTCATGAATGAAATTATTATTATCTAATATTAATGATAGATTTTTTGACCTTTATAATTGTTAAATAAAAATGTCAGGAGTTTTTCTAGCTTGAGGTTAAGTTTTTAATTTTTATTTTAAAATTTCCAACATTTCGCTACACCACTGGGTAGCATTATCAGGGATTTAGATATTGTTTCTTTCGCACGAGTACAAATTTTTCATTAACTGTCACGTTTCAAAAGAGAACCACGAGCCTTGAAACACATTTTCAGTCTCATACCTTGGTACATATCCATTTCCAAGTATCGTGCCTAGTTTATCGCGAAAACGGTTTACCGTCACGTTTCCAAAAACCCAAAATGGCGTGAAAGTGAAATGCGGTTCAAGGCATTCACTGTCTGTCTGTCTGTTTGGTAACAATGTTATCCTAATGTTATTCGATCTTCTTATAATGGGTGATTTTATAAGAACTATCAGAAATTTAAAAAAAAAACACATAAAATTCAGAAAAATGCATGAAATATTTATTTGGATCGATAGTTGGGTCGATATAATTTAATGTTTGAAGATTATTTCATGCAAATGTTGGCCGCGGCTGCGCCTCAAATGGTCCATCCGCTTAGTCCAATTTTGGCATACTTTTTCCAACATTTCGGCCGGTATCTCACGAATAATGTTGGCAATTTTGGCTTCCAGTGCGTCAATCGAAGCAGGCTTGTCGCTATAGACATTAGCCTTAACATAGCCCCACAAAAAATAGTCTAGAGGAGTTAAATCGCACGATCTGGGCGGCCAATTGACTGGTCCCAAGCGTGAAATAAACTGTTCACCGAACTCGCCTCTCAATTGGTACATTGTTTCGCGTGCTGTGTGGCATGTGGCACCGCCTTGTTGAAACCACATGTCATGCAAGTCAAGCTCTTCCATTTCGGGCAAAAAAAACGTTTGTTATCATCGCACGGTAGCGCTCACCATTCACAGTAACGTTGTGATTCGCATCATCTTTGAAGAAATACGGCCCAATGATGCCACCAGCCCAAATTCCGCACCAAACGGTTGTTTTTTGTGGTTGCATTGGTAGCTCTTGCAATGCTTCTGGCTGCTCTTCACTCCAAATACGGCAGTTTTGCTTGTTCACGTATCCATTCAACCAGAAATGAGCCTCGTCGCTGAACACAATTCTTCGATAAAAAAGTGAATCTTCATCTAACTTTTCAAGAGCCCATTCACCAAAAATCCTTCCGCAAAATTTTCCACGTAGTGGAGTAACAGAGGCCCAATTGCTGCGAACGGCGCCGAATCGATAATTCACGGTCATCACCAACACTGGCCGATACGGCTGCGATATTTTCTTCAGTTCGCACTCTACGTAAGCGTGTTGGTGGTTTAATGTCCAACAATGTAAATTTGGTGCAAAATTTTATTACAATAGCCCGAATAGAAGCCTCAGTAGGTCGATTAAACTGACCACAAAATGGAAGGAGCGCGCGATCTTCTTAACAGAGCACGCATTTTGGTAATAAAATTCAATAATTTGCAAGAGTTGTTCGTTTGTAAGACGGTTCATGATTAAATTATAGACCAAACTGAAGATGTTTGACAGTGACATAAGATACAAAACGTGCGTGCGCTGTCAAAACTAGTGTTGCCAAAAAGATAATAGCAAAAAAATCACAAAAAAAAAAAACAAACTTAAAAGAGCTTAAGCTGCAAAAATATAAATTATTTAATATACAAGAAACTCAAATAACATTAGGATAACATTGACACCAATCAAAACATTATAAACACCTTCTTTTCTATGTTTTCCAGGTGTCTATATGTCGATGAAAAATCTTATTTTTTGTGTTTTGACAAAACATTTTTCTTTTTAAATTCTCAATAGTTTATTTCGATTGTTGGAATATAAACTTGAATGTTTAATAATAACTTTCAAAAATTTCCAAAATCTGCTGATGATTAGGGTAGCTCCTATGAAATTTCGACATATAGACAGCTGGGAAACATAAAAAAGCAAGCTGTCTATATTTTTCTGATTGGTATCAATATTAAAAGCTATACTCGTATAGTGAATAAAGCTCAATTGTTTAAAAATAAATAACTTTAAATATGTTGTGATGGATTTCAACGAATAAATTGCACTGAGGCTTATTTCACAAATGAAAAATTTGTATCCTCGTAAAGGTGGTATGACACTTCATTTTTATTTCATTGAATTGTTATAGAATTGTTAGAAAAAAATAGCAAATGTTAGAAAGAATAAACTATATAAAACGTAGGCAAAAACTTTTTTTGCTGAGTAGAATTTACATTTCAAAAATAACCAAAAAAGAAAACGTAAATTTATGAAAAAAGTGATTATAAAAGAATAAAATGGTAAAAGTTTGGTTAGAAGAAGAAGTTTTATATATAATAAATGAAGTCAAGCAAGTGCCTTATATTTGGGATGCAAAGAAAGTTAAGTTTTGGGAGGAGCTGACCCTAAAACTTGCTTTCTGGCTTTGTAATATATGGCTTTACTTTTGCTAAAATTTTCGCAAATTGACGAGGAGTCATCCTCAAAATAAGTCTTCACATTCAATTTCTTTGAATAGTTTATGTTTAAATCCTTCGCCTTCTCTGAGAAGCAGCCATCCTGACTCCTGCTTGCCATTAATATGCTTATTGTATTTAGTTCAATGGAATCTATAATGGTATGCATTTTATAAACGTTTATCGTTTTGAAACTTTTGTTTTTTGAGTTTTTTATACAAATATTAGATATATTTTAGTTTTTTTCACGGTAGTAATATTATGATGGGTCTAAGTGTCGTTCATTTCTTATTCATGAAACAAAAGCACATAAAAGCGCTGTCTTCGAAAAAAAATTGTTGAATTAGCAGCAATTTTAAATTTCCAAGCTGGATTTGTCAATTTTAATGTGAACATTTTTGCATTTTTTTTTTTTTTTTTTGACATTTATTAATTTTTTATCGATAACAAGCATACAATTATTGACATCTAACATTTTGTTCAATATATCTGATCTTTTCGAACTTATTTAATTTTTCTATTGCAATATGTTTTTACAACTTTCCAATACTAGAAAAATGAAGAAAAAATGAAGTGGCGTACAACCTTAACAGTAAGACGCTTCGTTTACATATTTTTTCCCCCCCCCCCCGAAAAATTGTTCAATGTTGGTAAATCGTTTCAAAAAACTAAAATTGTTTTGGAATAAAAATGCTATTCCGAAATAATGGGTGGCGAATCCAGCTTAATTCAATTAAGATAAACTATTTTTAGTTTAACGAAAGTGTTATTTTGTTTTTCTTCTTTTTGCATACGAGTCGGTTGCGATGCGCAGGCCAGTTAATGACCCAAATAACATTATTTTTACTTATACGCATTAGTATGTGTGTATGTGTGAGTGTGCTTTTAGACGTATGCAATTACAGTATTTAAACTAAGTCTAATCGTATGTTTGTCCGTTAAATGAAATACCCGTACACATGTAAGTAAGTGTGTGACAGTGTGCGTTTGACTCTGTGCATGTATTAAATAAATGTTTATTGAGACTTAATTTAATGGTCATGTTAATAGACATTAATCTAGGTGAACGCTTACAACTAATTTGTTTTCTGTTTTGTGTTTTTTTTTCCTCTCTCAGTTTTTGTTGTTGTTGTTGTCATTGCGTTTTGTGAATGCTTTGCCTCTGTTTTGTAAAGCTCTAAAACATTAACTCAATTTGGTTTTCTTTTGTTTAATTAATGATTTTGGTACGCTTATTGAATTACAACACAAATTCATTTTAGGCTTTTAAAGGAAAAATAAAAAAAAAACAAATAATGTACATAAGCATACATCTATGTATGGGTATATATGTATATGTATCATCCTCTGTATGAGAATCTGTTTTGTGTTGGCCGCTTTCCTTTGATAGTTTTCGATATCAAAAGTGCGTAATTTAATCTGCATGTGGAACACTTTTAGGGATTTATTTTTATTGTTTTGTGGCTTTTATCTTAATTTAAATCAATAGCTGAAAGTTTGGTTTTAATATTATTTTAATGGTAAATAAATGGAAAAAACTTTTTATATTTTGATGTTATTGGAAATTTTTTATCATAAATTATATGATGTTTTTTATAACAACGCTTTGATGATGAATATTTTAGAGAAGAAGAGGGACTAAGTCAAAGTGTCGATTTGTATATTTTATGTTT
The DNA here is from genome assembly GCA_914767995.1 of Thecocarcelia acutangulata. Lineage (NCBI taxonomy): Eukaryota > Metazoa > Arthropoda > Insecta > Diptera > Tachinidae > Thecocarcelia > Thecocarcelia acutangulata. The sequence continues at coordinate 34,791,106 of OU612097.1, forward strand.
ACTAGTCTTTATAATCTTTCTCCTTTCGTCACACAGTGTATCTGATAGCAGATTTATATTTTCAAACTTAAATGAAAAACTTATAAATAGCTTGTTTTCTATGTTTCCCAGCTATCTATATGTCGACATTTCATAGGAACTACCCTAATCATCAGTAGACTTTGGAAATTTTTGAAAGATATTCTCAAACATTCAACTTTATATCCCAACAATCCAAATAAATTGCTGAGAATTTAAAAAGAAAAATGCTGTAATAATATCCGTCAAAACACAAAAAACAAGCTTTTCTAGTTATAAACGTCTCTAACATTTCTCAAAAAATGAGCTTTATTTATTCAAATTATTCAAACTGCTTTTAAACTGTTTCCTTTAGGAGATATTTTCTCAAAAAATTTGCCAAGACTTGTATGGAAACTTAACATTTTAAATGCGTTTTTCTCGAAACGAGCTTTTTTGAGATATGACTATGTTGCAATAAAGGAGCGATATGTTGAAGGCTTAATAGACATATAAACATTATTGAAATAAAAATAAGTCTTTAACAAAATTTAAATAAAAAATAAGATGTAATGAATGATATAAAAGTAAAATTCAGTCATTATTTTGCGAACAGTTACATAAGAAGTGTTTCAACATTTTCCAACAAGTAGAGTTTGACACTGTTTTTAAATCTTGAGAGATTGTGTATACTTTTTAATTCAGTGGGTAATTGATTAAATTCGTGTGAACTAGCAAATCTAATGCGCTGCTTTGTTAATTCCAAACGACATCTTGAAGGTCTTAAGTTTTCTGATTGTCTGGTGTTTATTTGTGTATGAAATATATTTTGATGAAATTGTGTTGACTGATATGTATTTTCTCGAATAGTTTTAAAAGTATACATTAACAATTTTGTTTGTATAGACCTCTAATTGAAAAAAATATTTCTAGCATGGTTTCTAAACAGGTCAACTGTAGAATAGCGTAATGGTAGATTAAAAACAAGCTTTAAGGATTTTTTTGAGCAGACTGTAAGGATTTAAGTGACTGACTCTCTTTACAACCATATTTTATTGGTAAATATGTCAAATGAGAATATTAATATTAACAAATTCTAAATATTAACAAATTCTAAAAACAGATCAAAAAATGCTTTTTCAGAAATATTTTTATATACTCGTACACATTTAGGTATACAAATCATTTGTGTTGAATTGTTTTGCTGGCAAAATGCATTTATTACAATAAAACAAGTAAGAGTATAGTATGTTCTCAAATACTCTTCACGATAGTCACGATTTTTTTTCGTAAAAAACTCCGAAACGCCGGTAAAAAGCGCTTTCCTTGGAACATCTAAAACTGAATTAAGCGCTTTTCAGAATACTTTGCGGTTTCAAATCACGCGCTTCGCAGAACATGGCGGATAATTAAGTGGTATCAAAAACTAGCAACATTGAAAAGCAATTTTTAATAATTTGATTTGAATCAATTGCTGCTTTTCATAAAAATATATGAATGCATACATACATACACACATTCTTATATAAATGTGTATCTGTGTGCATTAAAACGCAGTAATGAATACATTTCTTTTTAAAAGATTTCTAATATTTTTTTTGAGCAAATTTTTGAGCCATTCATAGGAATGCAAGCAAATTTGTCCTAAATATACTTTTAGATATTTTGTAAAATCTATATCACCTTTTATGTTTTTTAATACATTTTACTATTTGTTGCAATGCACCGTGTAATTTGTCGAAAAATTATTTTACCCAGAGGTCTCTTTTTTTACTGTCTGTCGTCTTTTGCCAAAACACATTTGTTTAACTATTTATGGAGTATATAAATGAAACAAGCAAAACAAAATTGAAACAGAAAAGAATAAAAATGCAGTTTTAAAACGAAAAATATGCAAATTGCCAATTTACGGAGGCAATTAATTATGAAGACATTGCAATTATTTTATAGTTTACAAAGACATTTCTGGAACTCGTATAAATTGCCAGTAAGAGTTTCGAGAATTATTTACTACTAGCGCTAACAAGAAGTTTTAATTATATTTCATTTAAATAAAGTAAACAATAAACTTAAGTGTTTTATACAGTTGTTTTCGCTTGTTTTTTTTTTTTTTTTTTTTTTTAATTATTCTCTACGAGTAGTATCTTTGAAACAGCATTATTTTAATACATTAAAAATAAAGAGAAAGAGGTTTTAAAATATTAACAATTTTGTTTTTATATGGAAAATAATGATACACCAAGTTGGGAAAGAAAAAATATTATTTCATTACGTTTTGGAGATGAGGTGATGAGAGACATCTACATATGTAGAAAGAATGTTACTTTCTTCTTTGGTTTCCAAAAATGGGAAAGATCCATCTTATAAGAACATAGTGTGGTACTAAGGTACTTGGAATTATGCGTTCTGGGTTATGCGTTATGGGCTAGATATGATACAAATTCGTAACAATATTCTGGGCTTAGAGCATCATATTGTGCCTCTTCTTAACAGCTTATTTATTGGAAACAACTGCAAAATGATTTCACTGTCATTTTAGCCCAGCGATCGCCAATTTGTATTTTTTTTTTTTTTTGCATGAAAACACTGAGTAGACCTGATCAAAAATATATAAACCAACTTTCTTGCTATTATCTTTCCTGTCAGAGAAACCGTCTTTATTCTTGATTTTTACATCACCGAGCTCAACATTGTTTTCTATGTAAGTACACTGTGGAACAAATTCAAGTTAACAAAAGTTAAATCGATTTTGAAAGTGAGGTGTGCAAATAGAGGTTAAATTAGAAACCCATGTCACAGTGTTTGTTTCTGTTAGCTCGAATTTTTTTTAATCGACCTTCGAGCTTTGCAGGCATGTGCCGATTTTCAGCGTATTGTTTATATGGTTTTTTGTCCATAACTCGTCGACTAATTGATATTTCTTAAATCTGTAAAAGCAAAACTATTGCTAGAGGCCTAAGCAACAATTAAAATTAAAAAAAAAATATTTAGAAAATTTTTGTGGTGCTTATGAAGTAAAATGTTGGACAAATTATTATTTTTTTCATAATTTTTAAACATATTTTCCGCAAAACTAAATCTTTTTTGCTTTTTGTTTTTCACGGTAGTAAAAAAAAGTTGTCCCAGTTTCTTTAATAAATTTTATTTGAAAACAAAACGATCATAAAACAAAGCTCGCGTTTTTCAGCTTAATATTAATTTACTTGGTTTTGAAGAAACATTGTATAAAGATATAAAAATATGGAAAAATTATAATTTGGAAATGTTAGTTAAAAATAGTTTTTAGTAAAAAAATTAAATAAATTAAATTAGTGATTTGGCCAATTGCTGTTTAGCAGGCGGCTGTAGATCAACATCACTGCTCTTTCTTTCTCTCTCTCTCTCTGCTCTGCGTTTTTCAGCTTAATATTAATTTACTTGGTTTTGAAGAAACAGTGAAAAAGAAATTCTTGATCCGATTTGTTTTGACCTTTATTTAATTTAATATTTGCAATAAATTTCTTCCGTTCAAGGTCCTTTTTTTTTAATTATAATGTATTTTTCAATATTTCATCTTCCTTTGGAGGATTTTATAAATTATAAAAATATTGAAAAAGTATAATTTTGAAATGTTAATTACGAAAACTTTAAGTAAAAAAATTAAGAAAATTAGATTAATGATTTCGCCAGTTGCCGTTTAGCAGGCGGCTGTAGATCAGCATCACTGTACTCTCTCTCTCTCTCTCTGCTCAGGTTTGTAGCAATATTTTGGCTTTTACAGATTTAAAAAATATCAATTAATCGTCGAGTTATAGACAAAACACCGTATAAAAATATGCTGAAAATTTGCATTTCACTGCAAAGTTCAAAGGTCAATTAAAAAAAATTCGCACTAACATAAACAAACGCAGTGATATGGGTCTTCTAATTTAGTCCTTATTTCCGTCCCTTACTCTCAGAATCAACCTAACTTTTGCTAACCTGAATTTTTTCCACAGTGTAATTATTCTTGCACTTCTGATAACCGAAAAATAATTGATATTTTTAACAATAACTACATAATAATATTGTATAAAATACCACAAATAAAAAAGTACACAAATACTAACCATTTGTCGAAAATACGCACAATCTTTCAAAATCTCAAAGAGATACACAACTGTGTGCCCGATCAGTTTGCATCTAAAGAGAGCCCATTGAATATTAAGTTAGGCAGTAATATTATATCCCTTATCTTACACTGAAAAAATTCTGTTCAGAAATTCTCTGAATTATGACATTACTTTTATGGATTGTTTCATTATTTTTCAACCATTGTAACTTTTCATAGAAATAATGAAACAAATTTCATTAGATTATTTTAATGAAAACCTTCATAAGAGTAATGAAACATTTTAATAAAAAACATGACTTATTTTCATTAAAAGTATGAAAGAGAAATCGTATGATTCGTGAAATAATTTCTCTAGATCAAAGAATCAATTGCCTAAAGCACATGAAAATTGTACATTAAATTAATGAAAAAATAACATTTATTTAATGAAATAACTTCTTTGTACTAATGTAATATATTCATAGATATATGGAATACCTTCATTAAAAATATGAAACTCCTTCATAAGGTCAATGAAGTTATTTGATTTATCTAATTTTATTATTCATTGAGTATCTGAAAAATTTACATTAAATCATAAAATTTACATTAAATATGAAACTCATAAATCTAACTTTTTGATAAAAAAAAAACTGGACATTTTCCTAAACTCTAGTTTAAGATTAATAAATGCCCATTAATATGCTTTACCGGAATTCAAAGAGTTTTCAAAAAAAATTAAATTTTGTTGTAGTCATGAATTCAATTATTTTTATTAATGAAACTTAATGAAACAATTCTAATGGAACTGTTTCATAATATATATAATTTTTCATGCATATTGTGAAAAGTTTGCATTGGATTAATGAAAAAACTTTAATGAAACAGTTTCATTAAATATATATAGCATATTTATTTCAGTGTACATATAAAAAAGAAATGGCGATATTTCTATTTCGTAATGCACGATTTGAAGATTAGGTCTATAGGGTTAAAGCAATGCAATTCCTGGAACATCAAACAGCGCAAGTGAGACACAAAACTCTGGAAGGCCAAACAATAACAAATTTTACCGTACTCAATCGCAAGGCGAACTGACAAGAACCCACGTAAGCTTGAAACTAAAGATACACTTGGGAATCCAGTGGCCTGCCTACCTTTACCGTACTTAAGAAATAATTACGATGACTTGGGAGGTGTTCTTCAGCCTAGCTCCGTTTTATGACTGTGAGAAACAACCTTAATATCAACTAAAGTCTAAACTTGGACAATATGTTTGTTACCTTTGTTCATTGAAAATATCCAAATAATGATAATTTTTTTTAAATATCCTCATATTAGAAATAAATATTTACAATGATATCAGAAGAATTAATGATTTATCACAAAATACACATTATTTTTAATAAACATCTTTTAATTCTTCACTTCTAGCAGAGGAATACTAAAAAATCTTCGCTCAAAGCATTACCAAATACTGTTTCATTAGCAAAGACATACAAAACAAAATGAACAAATTGATTGATTGTGTCTGCAAAATCAAGCTTCCTCAATTACTGTTTTCTTCGTTATTTTATTTTCTTTTCACACAAAAAAAAGTTGTAGCACATAAAGTGTTTATGTTTTCAAATTTATTTCCAAAACTTTATAGCCGTCATCTCCGGCAACATCACCCTCATCATCGTCACAACAACATTATTGCTTTTGCTTTATTTCTTTAAATAAAAATTTATAACAATACGTTAATTTTAATTTATTACAAATAGTTTTATTGCCGATTTGTGAAAAATTTTCAAAATTACTCTATTGAATACTAAATAACAATGAAATATGCGAATACATAAAATCAACACACAATAAAATCCTTTATTGAACTTTTAAGTGTCGTTGATAAATGGCAGAAAAACGCATAAATTGTCATAAATATTTTACAAAACTTATTGGTAACATTTTATGTTTAAAAGTTTATAGTATGGTGTTGTTGTTGTTTTTTCTTTCCCTTTATGTAAGTACTTATTTTGTTAAATTTAAGTTAATCCATTAATCATACAAGTAGTCACTTAAAAAAAACCAAAAAAAGATATGGGTATTTCCATGCTGAAAAGCAAATTAGTTGATACTGGGAAATATCGTTGTATATCTTCTAGATGGGGAAAAAATCATTAAAGGAGTTTTTTTGTTTAGTTTATAGCTTGAACAAAATCTTAGGACCGGTTTCATGATTTCGAACATTAAAATTCTCAAACATTTGACGCGGCCCAGAAACATAGATATTATCGTATGCTAACCGTATACGATAATATCTCGAACTTGGTATTATATAAACATGATGTATTTTTAGTACGGCCGCTCCACCAACTCAACCCCCAAGCTGTTTAATTATTTTTCCTAGTGTTTTGTCTTTAGTTTTGTACACACGTGTTTTTCATTTTCGCCCGTGTTTTCTATAATTATACTTATGTTTATTATTAATTTCGAAAAAGACGAAGTTATAGCGGAATAGGTAGAGTTTGGTTTTGCATCATGTGTGCACGGGGTTTTTTTTCTGTTATTTTATGTTTTTACTGCCGTTTGTTTTTTCTCCATTTGTGTCCCCCCGGGGAACAGGTTTTGCCTTGGCGTATTCCTAACTTAGGCGCTATGTTTTTCGGGGAAAAGAGGGGACGGGGTCCCTCGTTTGGTGCGGCAAACAAAACTTTAGGAAGCCACATGACTTATGTTGTGTTGGCTTCCGAAACCCTTACCAAGGGTATAAATTGGCAGAACGGGGATCAGCATGGCCCCCGGGAAGTTCTGCTTGCGGTTCGACCCGGGCTGATCATGGTTGAGGTGCCTACCTTGGCTAAAACGTTCTGGCTGTGGTTGAAACCTAAAACGCAGGAAGGGAGTGTTAGTATCCTTGATAATTGTTTGGTGATGGCTTTTTTCGAGGGCTAACAACCTCCCGAGGATCTGTTGCCTATACAACAGATACGTGTACTGTAAGGAACCAGTGGTGATGATTGACGGGTGAGTTGGTTTAAGGGCTGATGGTCTTAATGGGCTTCGGCCTACCAACTCATTAAGCCTTGTCCTCCATTGATTGCTGGGAAATTGCATACATGAGGGATTAGAAAGCCCGAACTCCTCAACAAGAAGTTGTTCATATGACCGCAACCATATGACAAGAATTGCTACCTATATGAGCCTAGCAAGCCACACGGGGGCGGTGGTGAATCGTGAAAAATTCACTTCGTGGAATTGATCCACCATCAGGTTAGGCCGTCAAGGCAGGTACTGATGTAAATCATTTTCACAGTTTCTCCATTTGTGATTATTAATTTATTTTTTATGTTCCTCCTACGTATTTATTACCTTACGGTGTGCGCGGTGTTGAATCTATTTTCCTAGTTCCAGTACAATGCACTGCATATGCAGGGGATAGACCCTACCCCTGAGTACTGGTCAAAGATAAAAAAAAAATATTTGTCTCATAGTGATAACATAAAAAATTTGTTTTAGTCCCAGTTATTTGTACAGTTTGCTTAAAGTTCATCTAGTTAAGCGGAATCTAAATGTTCCAGTTGCAATCATGGAACAGCCCATATTCGTGTTTAAGCACCAGTTTAAATTACAAATATCCGTATATTTTTTATAGTTTTCATGAACATGCCTTAAAAAATGAAGGTTCTCTTTTTTGTTATTCTTTATTTAGTTTCAAGATTTATATAAAAAAAAAAATAAATAATTTATGTTGTTACGGATATGAATATTTGCATTTTTGGCGTTTCAAGGAAAGGAATATATAACAAAATATATAAAAAAGTAAAACAAGTACTATAGGGTGTTTTTTTAAGCTAGATAGAACTTTAAATTGTAAAAAGGAACACAAAAAATTAAATTTTGATGAAACATTTTTTTTATTTGTTTCAGTATACTCTGACAAATCATCATGAATAGACTCACGCTTGAACAACGCTACGAAATTATCCATGAATTATTATAAATTATGACCCGTTGTTTTATCGCAAAATTGTGTTCAGCGATGAGGCGCATTTTTGGCTTAACGGGTTTGTTAATAAGCAAAATTGCCGCATATGGAGTGAGACCAATCCACAAGAGACCCTACAGACTCCATTACATCCAGAAAAATGCACTGTTTGGTGCGGTTTTCATGCTGGTGGCATCATCGGACCTTATTTCTTCAAAAATGAGGCCGGAGCTCGCGTTACGGTCAATGGAGATCGTTACCGCACCATGATCAATGATTTTTTGTTTGAAAATATGGATGACATTGATCCGGAGGAGATGTGGTTTCAACAGGATGGCGCTACGTGCCATACGGCGAACGCAACCATCGACTTACTGAAATCAAAATTTGGCGATAAGTTGATTTCGAGAAATGGACCTGTCAATTGGCCTCCAAGGTCGTGCGATTTGACACCTCTCGATTATTTCCTGTGGGGCTACGTGAAGTCACTGGTTTATGCTGATAAACCAGCAACAATTGACGCCTTGGAGGGCAGCATTGTTCGTGTTGTTCGTGACATACGGCCAGCAGTGCTCGAAAAAGTGGCCCTAAATTGGACGCCAGAATGCGCTTCGTCAAGAACAGCCGCGATGCCCATATGCCCGAAATCATTTTCAAATGTTAATGTCACGTATTGATCTTTCGAATAAAAAAAAATTTTGATTACAATTTAATTTTTTGTGTTATTTTTTACAATTTCAAGTTCTATCGGGCTTAAAAAAACACCCTATACATGAATTTTAAAAGCCCAATTAAGCCAGGATAGGATTTTTTCTGAGAACAGCCAACAGTGGGACTAAATAAAAAAATATTTTTATAAAATGGAAAACTGTAGAGTTGACTATTATTTACTTCGCTAGCTACTTATATGTATACAAATCTAAATATAAGTATTTACAGCTTCCTAGCTATCTATATGTAGACATTTTCTAGCTGCTTATATATCAGTAGACTTAGAAACTTTTGAAAAATATGCTCAAACATTAAATTTGATATGCTATTATTTTCAGGCCAATAATGATAATTAATAAGAAGAATCTTTTAAGCCATCAAGAATGGATTTTGCCTTGATTCTGAAGTTTTTAAAAGCAAAATAATATTTGATTTTTTCTTGCGAAATTATGGTTTTCAAGATTTTGTTTTCTAATAAATATTGTGTGAATTTTATTTCAAACACCCCATGAACTTTCACTTGTGACATGAAGTGAATCCTTAACATGCAATTTCCACTATGAATGTTCTATTGGCTGAGTTGATTAACTTTTACATGCAGTCTACACCTAATTTCAAACGCAGTTAAAACATGAAGTTAAAACTTGCTGTTTAAATATCTTTCTGTTTAAGTCGGCGTACACGTAGGGATGTTAGAGTTATAACTTTTCTTACTAAAACAATAAAAATGGCGAAAACCAACTACAAATATCAGGCTGTTGTCAATTTAAGTTATAACAGAGTTTTCAAATGAAATGTTTTAACAACCAAGTTATAACTTTAACCAAACTTCAACATGAGCGGTCCACATTTAACTTTAACTTGAGGTTAGCGTTAAAGTTAATGTTTTCATGTCAGGTGGAGACTGTACTTTAGAGAACGGGTTGAGGTATTCCAACTCATGAGGTAAAATACTTCACAAGTTTATCAGCTCAGCCAATAAAATTTGATTTCTTTATGTACATTAGAGTGGTATTCCTTCCATACAAAAAAAAAAAAAGAAGTTCTGCCTATCACCTGCTAGGATTGCAGATGATGTTAAAATAATTGCAAAAATAATAGCTCGATTCACAATCTTGTGCATGTGAGATTGCAGACTTCTGCAATTGCAAAAGTGATATTTTTAGGTATATTTTATTAGTGTGAAGTTAAAATATACTCCAATATTTTGCAAATGCAATGCCATTTGCACAATATTGTGAATAGGGCTAATATGTTTGTTTTTGTCACACCTACTAAGCCGCCCTTTTAGTATTTTGGTTTAATGTGTCATCAATTTTAGTCCAATTATAACATTTTATATACCGGTGTTCGTAGCTCTAAAAGGCACCCACAGACGACATGTTTTTACTGGTGGTTTTGACATGTATTTCCTCATGTAACTCTTCATGTCTGTCAAAATTGTAACTTTTACAGAAAGTTTATAATACCAATAAAAAAAAATTATAAATAGCTTGTTTTCTATGTTGCCCAGCTATCTATATGTCGACATTTCATATGAGCTACCGTAATCATCAGTAGATTTTGGAAATATTTGAAAGATATTCTCCAACATTCAACTTTATATCCCAACAATCTAAATAAATTATTGAGAGTTTAAAAATAAAAATGCTCTAATAATATCTATCAAAACACAAAAAGCAAGGTTTTTCATTTATACACATCTCTAACATTTCTTTACGCCTTTCTTTTGATTAGGGTAGTTTCTTATGAAATGTCGACATATAGATAGCTGGGAAATATAGAAAACAAGCTATTGATAATTTTTTTATTGGTAGCAATGTTAGAAGCTAATATAGCGAATAAAAAACTCAATTGTTTGGAGGTTTATAATGTTTGTTCACAAACGTGTATGTATATTTATGCCTCTGCTTTTTTATTTCGCTTCTTCACTTAAATATCAAAGTTGTGCTGCTCAAAGATTGCTTGCTCACGTTGAAAAATGCTTGCCTGCGGAACAGAGGAACTAATGTTTCAGCAGTTTTTTTCTTTTCTCAGGCCGATAGTATTAAGCGTTTTAAAAGGCCAAATAAACGACACAAACTGTTTGCCAAACATGTCAAGATTTTAGGTTTGTACAAACATTTTTGTTCATTTATGGGGGTGTTTGCCAGTTTGTACAAATATTTGAAGCTTATTTGCACGAAAATCAAAAATTTTTTTATTTTTGTGCAAGCATTGTAAGTGTGCGTGTGTGTAAATTTTGTCATATCAATCAAATTTTTGCAGAGAGAGGTTAAAATACAAAATATAAGTTTTTTATTTTTCACCTTTCTCACACCCCTCTACTTTTGTTTTTGAAAAAATAAAAAGACTTGTTTTTGTATTCTAACGGGTTAAGGTTTTGAATCTCAAATAATTTATTTAGATTATTGGAATATAAAGATGAATGTTTGACAATATTTTTTGAATCTCAAATAATTTATTTAGAAAGTTGAATGTTTGACAATATCTTTCAAAAATCTACTAAAAATAAGGATAGCTCCTATGAAATATCGACATATAGATAGCTAGGAAACAAAAAACTAGGTATTTATAATTTTTTGATTTGTATCAATTTGATATGCTAGTATTGTGAATAGCAAACTCAGTTGCTTGTATTTTTTCAAGTATTTTGTAAAGAAGACTTGTGAAATTTTAAATGGACAGTACACAATTAAGCAACAAATATATCCAAAATGTTGATTCAGACCTTGTAAAGTCCAAACATATACCAAGTTCTTCTATTTCATTCCAAATTCATGGGATAACTTTTGCCGCCTGGAATTTCTGAAAGTAGAAAAGCTTTGTCTGTAAGCTTGCAGACAACTGAAAGATTAAGCCGCAAGTAAAGATTGCTTTTTTTGAACTATTTATATATACGTACATAACATTTTTGTGAAATACAATAGTAAACAACAAATGCGGCTAAACTTCGGCGACAAAATATATAAATAAAGACTGGAAAATTACGACAGGAACAGACAATAACAACACTTGTTAAAAGTCGCATTGTGCGTTCGAGATGCGGAACAAAATAACGCTTTTGGGCACAAAAATTACAACAACAAAAAACATAAACAAAAATTTGAAAACACACACATACACACATGTTTTAATAGTACACACATATTCATTTATGCAGCCTTTTACACAAATAACTGAATGTCTATGCGTAGTAGTAGGCCACCACCAATTCAGCCACTCAACTCTGGTGGGAGACAAATAAATGGTTGGATATTTACATGGCCTGACTGTTTAGTTGTGCTTCAGAAAAATGAAAATAAAAATGTCCGCAGGCAAAATAAAAACGATAACAACGACTACAACAAATTAAAAATGAATGAAATAATAAAGAAATAACACAAACCGTAGAAAGCTCACTGGGTGCCAGTTGAATTAACAATAGGGTCTTTCCCTTCAGCCTTAACTCACACTACTACTAAATACAATGTCTTGCAGGCCCGGACTGTGAATTCTTAAGAGCTAACTAACGTTTGTTTACAGGCTCTTAATGAAAAAGTAATTTGAAGAGATATTTCTTTGTGCTGAAAACAATAATTTTTTGAACATTTTCAAATTGATCTAACAATAAGTATTCAAATCTTAATATTAAGCATAAAAAATAAAAAAATGCGCTTTTTACTTAAGTCCAATCAATGCTAGACGAAAAGTTGTATTTTGCAGCAGCTACATATAATGATACCATCTCCTTTTTATCATTCTGATGGTGGATTACCACCATCAGAATGCCCCCACAATTACTACATTTTTTTACATTTGTGTCAATTTTTGATTTTCTGCACTGTGATGGGCCATGGAAATCACCACACACAACACAGACAGTGGGCCATTTGCAATATGTCTTAGTGTGGCCATACTCCTGGCAATTCATGCACTGAGCGGGTCCTGAGCGCTTATGCGGCTCCTCTACAGTAACTTTCCGGTGTAGAAGTGGCCACCAAAATTAAGAATGTTGCGTGTAAGAGGATTTGGCTGAAAACAATAATAAAACAGAAGTTTTGCACAATAAAAATATAGTGTTCCTAACCAGATCAAATTATGGTCTTTATTGGATCTCCCAAGTTCTAATAAATGTCTTGTCATATAAAGGGTGGTACAATTTTTACGGGCTGACAGTAATTTTGGATAAAATACAAATTATTTAGGAACTATTGTAATTTCTTTCTATTATGAAATTATTGGTAAAGTGCAACTATGAATGAAATAAAATATCGGCCAAATGTCCGTCGCTACTTCAACAGCTCACCCCCACCCAATGGTAAACATTTTCGATGATGCTGAGGCACAATTGAGGTTATCTACCGTTAATGTGCCGAATTATCTCATCCTTTAGCTCTTGCATTTTTGCTGGCTTATTGACGTACACATTTTCTTTCAAATACCCCCAAAGAAAGAAAGGTGTCCAATCACATGATCTTGGCAGCCCATTGATATCGCTACCCCGTGATGTAACACGGCCATTGAATTTGTCACGCAAAAGGGCTATTGTTTCGTTAGCTGTGTTGCAAGTGACACCGTCTTGTTGAAACCACATATCGTCTTTATTCATATCTTCCAAATCGGGTAACAAAAAGTTCGTTATCTTCTCACGAAAGCGATCGCCATTCACAGTAACTGCCTGACCGGCCTTATTTTGAAAAAAAAAATATGGAACGATAATGTCGCCAGTCCATAAGCCGCATCAAACAGTCACTCTATGTGGGTGCATTGGTTTCTCGACAATCACTCTTGGATTATCATTCGCCCAAGTGCGTCAATTCTGTTTATTAACGAATCCACTTAAGTGAAAATCGCAGAAGATGATTTTCTTCGAAAATTGATCATCCACTGTTGCCCTTTCTTGCCACCATTCTGACTAATGACGATGTTTGGAATGGTCGAGAAGCTTTAGTTCTTGAGTCAATTGCATCTATTAAGCAGGTAAATGCAAGTCCTTATACATAATGTTCATCAACGACGAGCGCGGGAGGTGCAATTGTTAGGTACGACGACGAGTTGTGGTGGAGGGCTCTTCAGCCACACTATCGCAAATAGCATCAGTATTTTCTGCAGAACGAGCTGTACTAACATACACTGGTATTTTTAAATCTTTTACAGACCCGGTTTGCTCAAATTTTTGCACGATTTTTCCGATTGGACGCACATTTGGACGATTAAATTGACCGAAATAAAAACGAAATGCACGTTATGCATTTTGATTTGAACGCCCATTTTCATAACAAAGCCTAGTATTGAGATTGAATGTGCGAAACATTTTCAGCAACATTACTTATTTCGTACGGAAAAACTGAGATGTACTCAGTGTTGTCTATTTTTTCTCTTATTCATGTTTCTTTTTTTAATTTTAAGTATACATGTTTGTACTTCGTGCGAAAAAAGCTTTGCTTATGTTATTTGGCAGCTGAAAAAACAAATATTCCCAGAAACAGTTTTAAATGAAAACATGTTGCAGATATATATTGTGTGTTTTTCGCTTTAAAAACTCAGTACTACATTTCTAAACTTATTTCATAGATATTTCATACTAAACTTTAACGCGTTGAGCGATTGTGTATCTTTCCATAGTTCAAATTGCATTAATCTGAGAAAGAGAAATGTCAGCTGAATGCAGAAAAAAACTTGACGTTTAGGTGTGGTTCGCATCCAACATCGCCTGTAAAATTTAACCATCCGATATATTGAATTTTTATTTTTATTGGATTTATGTCACTAAAATGTCTTTCAATTTCCGTACTTCTAAGTAGCAAACCCAGGAACTTCACTGCAACAGTAAGTAATTCTCAGAATCGATTCTCATATCATGCAGTCTATAGTCATATAAATTTATTTAAAAATCAAGCTCTAATTTTAATTCATAAGATTTTAATTTCTGCCACTGATGTTGAAAAGTTGCGATGTTTTTTCTGTAGTGAAATGTTAATTTGCAATTATTAATTTTTAAACTGTTTTCTACACAATATTTGCAACAAAAAAAATTCACTCAGTTCAAGGTTCTTTTTGTTTTTTGTTTTTTTTTTTTTTAATGTTTAATGTATTTTTCAATATTTCGTCTTCCTTTGGAATACTTCTTCAGGAAAATTTGTTTTTTTTTTTTGTGTATAAATTCAATACAAAAAAAAATTTTTGAACAAAAAAGACCTTGAGCTGAACGATTTTTTTTTTTTTGCAAATATTGAATTAAATAAAGGTCAAAGCAACTAGGATCAAGAATTCAAATGTTTTCTACACAAAAAAAATAAAATAGAATTCCTTTTATTAAGCTAAAATTTTGACAACCATTGCCTAAGTTGATATATAAGTTGATCTATATTTTGAATATAAATAGTGCTAAAATTCTTCAATTTAATAAATGCTAAAATGTATCGTTGAAAAGCTCTTTAAATAAGTATAGTATAAAAAACTAAAAAACTCGCATTGATATCAAATTAAAGATGAAGAACTATCCATATGATGCGTTCCGAGTTTTTTTCTGGAATTCCCAAAATCGGCTTCAGGAATCACCAAAATCCCTCTCTTCTCCAAAAACAAATGGCAACTTCAGTTTAATAGAAAATATGCACCGAATATGAAAACTCTGTTCTGATTTGATTAGCGAAGCGATTCTGATTTTCTTGGGAATTCCCAAAGTCAGCTTCAGGAAACGTCAAGATCCAGCATAACAATACAACATCTCCAACTTTCGCTCTAGAGCGAATAACCGCTTATAGTTTAGATGCATGTTTGCCACCAAAAGCGCGCACCGAATATGAAAAACCGCATTCAAACCAGTTCACGAAATAATTCCGAATTTTTTTTTTGGGAATTCCCAAAATCATCTTTGTGAATCCCCAAAATCCCCCCACTTCCCCGGAAGCAATACGGCAACTCAATATTTGCGCTAAAGCAACAACACTGTTATATAACTACATACATAATAATCACTTATATGGCATGGGTTTCGAGTGTTGCAAACATACAAACAAACATACAAGTGAGACTAAAATGTTAAAGTGGAAATTATTCAGCTAAATCAGAATAAAAAAATGTTCAATATATAGCCGTAAATTTTATATTAACATACTTTTTTTCAAACCGAACATAAAGCATTTTTGTACAGTTGAGAGAACACAGACATACAAACTTGTTATTATATATTACTAGCAGAAATTGTAATATAACAATGGCGTATTGGTGTTTTGTGTCACCTCAAATGTAAAAATGCTTCTGTTCATCTAATATTAAATCACATATCCCCAGAAACTCCTCTAATAGCCAATCAAGACGCTTTACATGTGTTAGAGTAATGTGCAAAAAAATTTTTCACAAATTAAACTTCAAATTGTGTGAATTTGCAAGTTTTTAACGACTTTTGTGTGTGAAATTAGTTGTGTTTGTATCGTGATTTGCTTGGTTGCTTGTTTGTAGCTAATAAATTTATTATAATATATGCATACATAAATGCAAATTGTTTCCAACAAACACTAACAACCAACCCATCATTTTATTTGTTGACATTTTTGGGTCACAACTAAATAATTACACAGTTATTCTATCCGTTTACAAATAAAATGTTGCTGCATATGCATTCGCAGTGCTGGGCATATTATACGTTTGGCTGCTTGTCACAACCAACATAAACAACTTAGTTATGCGAGTCATTATACACATATATGTATATGTAAGTGCACAATGTTTGTATATATTTGTGTGTGTTAAAATTAAATAAGTGTGGAATTGTGTTTTTATTTTCAATGAAATGTATACAAATTGCTGCAAAGGCCTCTTCGGTTTCCTTAAAAAATACCATTTAATACAAGGACAACAACAATGTTTATGGTGATGGTGATGATGACGATGACAACAATAACAATTTATGCCAAAAAGAAATTTATTAAAAAAAAAAAAAAAAAAAGAAAACAAGAAACCAGCAACTTAAAATAACTGTTGCAATAATAACAAATAATCATGGCATACAAATGCGAGTACTCAAACTTATTACATATTTAACACACAAACACATACTCGCACTACTCGTGCTACAGAAACCTGTTATTTATCAACATCATTGTGCTCATCAACAACAGCCTTATCGCATCACAATGTATTTATATTGCATTTTTCCCAGCACCAGCAGCGTCATCATGATTATTATCGTCATCATCACCATCATCATCATCATCATCACCATCGCCATCATCGTCATCACTTTCAACAATAGCAACAACATTCACTTACTATGGGGCAACAAACATAATAACAGCAGTTGCCTTTTTATGCAGCAAATATACTTATACACTAAGTTGGCTGCGTTCGTATTTATATGTTTATTCATATTAATGTTTATGTTTATTTATTGAAGCGTTTTGTGGAATTGGCTGAATTAAATCATTGATTAGTAGCACTTGGTAACATTTTAGCGATTGGAGAGTGGAAACATGGTTTCTTATATGCAGCAGAGCTGATAGTAACAATTCTGACATGCACACACCAAAAACTAATATAGTGCTAAGTTTAATAAGTTGTTAGGGACAGGCAGTGAAATAATGATTTTTTTAAATATGTCATCAGCTAGTGTTAGTTATATACATCGTGGCCAATTTGACATTTTTGCGGCTGAATTTAGCCTTTTTTTCTGATTAGTTGAACATTTTCCATTAAGCAGTTGGTATTTTTTTAGCATTTTTTCGAATTATTTAATTTAAAAATTATTGATTACTATATGTTAATAAAATCACTGGTAAAATGCTTGAGCTTGAGAATTCTACTTTTTATTTTTAACGCTATTTTATGTCTCGAGTATTATCCTTAAAAAAATCATGACGCGTATAATTAACATTAATTATTAAGTATACGCTAAGTTTATCCGATAAGCAGTCCACAATCAGTACAGTATAATCTCGATAATCTGGACAATTAAAGACCTGAAAACCAATGAATTTTCGATATTAAGGAAAATTTTTCAAAATATAAGACAACTTGTATTTGCTTATAAAATATTCAATTTAAAATAAACTGTTTATAATGGGTGGTTTTATAAGAACTATCGGAAATTAAAAAAAAAAAAAACACATAAAATTCAGAAAAATGCATGAAATATTTATTTGGATCGATAGTTGGGTCGATATAATTTAATGTTTGAAGATTATTTCATGCAAATGTTGGCCGCGGCTGCGCCTCAAATGGTCCATCCGCTTAGTCCAATTTTGGCATACTCTTTCCAACATTTCGGTCGGTATCTCACGAATAATGTTGGCAATGTTGGCTTCCAGTGCGTCAATCGAAGCGGGCTTGTCGCTATAGACATTAGCCTTAACATAGCCCCACAAAAAATAGCCTAGAGACGTTAAATCGCACGATCTGGGCGGCCAATTGACTGGTCCCAAGCGTGAAATAAACTGATCACCGAACTCGCCTCTCAATTGGTCCATTGTTTCGCGTGCTGTGTGGCATGTGGCACCGTCTTGTTGAACCACATGTCATGCAAGCCAAGCTCATCCATTTTGGGGCAAAACAAAGTTTGTTATCATCGCACGGTAGCGCTCACCATTCACAGTAACGTTGTGATTCGCATCATCTTTGAAGAAATACGGCCCAATGATGCCGCCAGCCCATAATCCGCACCAAACGGTTGTTTTTTGTGGATGCATTGGTAGCTCTTGCAATGTTTCTGGCTGGTCTTCACTCCAAATACGGCAGTTTTGCTTGTTCACGTATCCATTTAACCAGAAATGAGCCTCGTCGCTGAACACAATTCTTCGATAAAAAAAGTGGATCTTCATCTAACTTTTCAAGAGCCCATTCACCAAAAATTTGGCGTTGTGGTAGGTCGTTTGGCTTCAATTCTTGCACCAGCTGTATCTTATAAGGCTTCATACCCAAATCTTCACGTAGTGGAGTAACAGAGGCCCAATTGCTGCGAACGGCGCCGAATCGATAATTCACGGTCATCACCAACACTGGCCGATACGGCTGCGATATTTTCTTCAGTTCTTCAGTTCGCACTCTACGTAAGCGTGTTGGTGGTTTAATGTCCAACAATGTAAATTTGGTGCGAAATTTTTTTACAATAGCCCGAATAGAAGCCTCAGTAGGTAAGACGATTCATGATTAAATTATAGACCAAACTGAAGATGTTTGACAGTGACACAAGATACAAAACGTGCGTGAGCTGTCAAAACTAGTGTTGCCAAAAAAATAATAGCGAAAAAATCACTCGTTATTTAAACTACTATAAGCACCGAAAAAATTATAATAAAAAAAAATTAAATCAACAAAATTGTATATGTATATTTATATTTACAAAATAATTTGAAGATTTACAATAATTTAGGATTTAAATATTAAGGGCCATATCCAAAAAAAAATTCTTACTTGAGTTTTAACGCATACGTTAGTTACCAAACACATTAGCACTACCATACATTTGTTAAAATTTTTATGCAAAAACAGTACGTTAACTTTTACATGTAGTAAGGAATTTAATTGTTTTGTTATGGCAACGCCGTTATGTTCAGTTGTAGTTTTTTGAATAGTGATGAATAAAAACTAATATTCGAAAACCGAAAAACTAATTTAAAAAATAAAAAATGATTATTATTACATAAAATATTATATTTTTGACAAACAGTTCTTCGATTAACCTTCTTAATAAATAATGAATATATAATATGTAGTATATTAATGAAATTGAGAAAAAGTAATAGGGGTACTTATCTAGAAAAATTGTTATTATTCGGATAACGATTTTCATTGTATTCGTTTGATTGAAAGTGCACCACTAACATAATTGTTATTTATATTTTTCTTTCAAAATTAATATTTTCAGTTTATATAAAATGGAATGTTTCAAAAATAATAATATCTTTTGGTTTTTAAATTTTCCCAATATTGTGTTTTTCAAGAAAAATAATAGTCGGCAAGTCAAGTGTCATTTTAACGTACAGTTAAAGTGTACTCAATTCAACTTTAAACGAATGGTAAACTAACAATTGTTTTTGCACACAACGTTAGGAAATTTGTCTTAACAATTGCTTACCAAGCTTTGTTAAGTTTTTTTGCATACGGCCGTAAGAGTTCAGTTATACGAACTTTTCTGCTTAAACATAAAGTAACAATATTAAATATTATTTACAAAATTAATATTAGGATTTTGGGAAAAATAGATTACAATAGAAATGAATTATAAGAGTAAGAAAAGTCAGAGAATAAAAGTACACGTATTTTAAGAACAAAGGGATCGTATATGATCATATGTGGAGTTTGAACATTTAACAACAAATTTTTCTTCTAGATCTACCAATTTATCTTTAACTAATAACAAATTAGTTTGTGAGTGAAGATGCAATATTGAAAATGGGTGAGGCAGATTACACATCAATTTTAGATTTTTATTTTGGCAAACTTGTTTGTCGTGTAAGGTGGCAATTTGATGTGCTACTCCATACCGGAGATCCGTAAAAAAGAATGGGTTGGAAAATTACTTTAAATATAATCAGTTTATTATCCATTTAGATTTTCTGTTTATGAAAGGATATAAGACTTTTAAAGTTATATTGCTTGTATAACTAATATGCTGGTTGAATAACATTTTTTTTGTCGAGAATCATTCCTAAATATTTCCCTTTAGCTTCCCACGGAACGTCAGTATTATTAATTTTAATACATCAGCTAGGTAGAAAACAATTTTTTCTTCTTCTTGAAAAGTAAATAGCTTAAGCTTTAGACGGATTTACCAGTATTTTTCATTTATGGAAGTACCAAATGACATCATCTACTGATTGTTGTAAGTTCAATAAAATATCCGCAGAGTAAATATTTGAAAATAGGATTGCTGTATCATCAGCGAAAATGGATGATTCGCAAAAGCTAAGATTTGGGAAATCGTGAGTAAAAATGTTGTATAATACAGAAGATAGGCAAGAGCCTTGTGGGCAACCCGCCGGCATATTAAATATTTCCGATTTCTAAATCAACAAAATTTTTGTCTGAAAAAATAATTAAAAATAAATACAAAAATATCAAAAAACAAACCTTGGATATTTTTGTTTTCGAATAATAATTATTCAGTAAAAAATTATAAATAGCTTGTTTTCTATGTTTCCCAGCTATCTATATGTCGACATTTCATAGGAACTACCCTAATCATCAGTAGAATTTGGAAATTTTTGAAAGATATTCTCAAACATTCAACTTTATATCTCAACAATCCAAATGAATTGCTGAGAATTTAAAAAGAAAAATGCTCTAATAATATCCGTTAAAACACAAAAAACAAGCTTTTCTATTTATAAACGTCTCTAACATTTCTTTACACCTTTCAAATAATAATTATTTTTACTGAACTTTTGTTTGAATCATCGAATTCCTTTACAGGTCCACATTCAAACAATTTAGGAATTGGTTCAACGAATTTCTTTATTGAACACGAAAAAAAAATTTTTTCAGTGTAGGCTTATGTTGTTCTTGAATAAACAACCTAATTTTCAAGCTGGCTATCAGCTGTCTCGTGCCATGTTAACTCTCTGAAAATTGCGCCAATTTATCTGAACTCCTAATATTTTAATTTAAAAAAAAATTTATGCAAAAGTTTTTTTATTATTCAGCAAAAACAGGTTCGTAGCAGCAACAAAAAAAGTTTGTTGAAAAGAAACGTACAACTCATGTCGCACTTAATCAAAACAAATGGCTATTCATTCTTAAACAAAAACTTCTTCCGTCAATAAAATCGCCAAAAAATGTCGTTCTTTGGATATTTGTTGATTTGTTCTGAAACTTTTTCATACTATAATATAATAAAAAGCTGATCTGAAAAAAGATGTTTGTTTTGAAACATTTTTGGTTGAGGTAAGTTTGCCGCAATGGAATTATTCGGTATAACAAATAACCGGAAGAAAATGTTGTATATTTGTATGTGTTTGAGTACGCAATGGCTGAAATTAATGACAAGTCCCTACAGGTAGTGAGTACTCAGTCATATTTAATCTAAATGGTTTTTTCCGTTTCCTTACAAAGCGGTCGTGGAAGAGAAATAATGAAAAAGTTATACTACATCATAATCATTAATATATACATGTACTTTTGCATACTCGTATGTGGTCAAGTGCTAATATTTTCTAATTAAAGAGCTTCTCTGTAACAGCTGGTACGCTGACATCATTTTTATAGCAATACGACATATGAAGCAAGATGAATAATGATAAGAACTTTGACTTACAAACAGATTATTAAGAAGAGTTTTTAAAACTTATCGAGTCTTTATGAAGTTAGCTTCCTTCATAATTTAAACAAAAAACAGAGGATGATAAATTTTGGAAGAAAATCATCTACAGTGATTAACCATATTTTCCGCTCAGGGGATTTGACACTAAGAATAATTACCGCATTTGGGCGAATGATAATGCAAGAGTGATTGAATGCGCCACAAAGAGTGACTGTTTGGTGCGGTTTATAAGCCAGCGGCATCATCGGCAGTTACTGTGAATGGTCTCGCTATCGCAAATTGGCATATATGGATGTGAACGATAAGACGGTGCCACTTGCCATACAGCTAACGAAACAATGGCTCTTTTCGCGACAAATTCAATGACCGTGCTATCTCACGCGATGGCAATGTCAACAAGCCAGCAATATTTCAAGAGCAAAAGGATAATACAATTTGACATAGTAACGGCATAGAACCATAATTATGCCTCAGGGCCATTTAGCCAATATATTGCTCCGTACATAATTGAACCATACCAGAGAACAGCTTTGAGCAACTGCAAATCAAGTCATACTTACTCAACAACATGAAAAACATAAAATTTCATTCAAATACGCAGTTCATTTTTAATCAGTAACACAATGAGCAACATCTCCGCTATTATCGTTGAGATATTTGTGGTTGCATATAAATGATATATACATATGAATGTAAGTGGATATATATATATATATATATATATATATATATATATATATATATATATATATATATATATATATATATATATATATATATATATATATATATATATATATATATATATATATATATATATATATATATATATATATATATATATATATATATATATATATATATATATATATATATATATATATATATATATATATATATATACATTCACCCCATTCACCAAAAATTTGGCGTTGTGGTAGGTCGTTTGTCTTCAATTCTTGCACCAGCTGTATCTTATAAGGCTTCACACCCAAATCCTTCCGCAAAATTTTCCACTTAGTGGAGTAACAGAGGCCCAATTGCTGAGAACGGCGCCGAATCGATAATTCACGGTCATCACCAACACTGGCCGATACGGCTGCGATATTTTCTTCAGTTCGCACTCTAGGTAAGCGTGTTGGTGGTTTAATGTCCAACAATGTAAATTTGGTGCGAAATTTTTTTACAATAGCCCGAATAGAAGCCTCAGTAGATCGATTAAACTGACCATAAAATGGAAGAAGCGCGCGATGAACTTTCTTAACAGAGCACGCATTTTGGTAATAAAATTCAATAATTTGCAAGCGTTGTTCGTTTGTAAGACGATTTATGATTAAACTGAAGGTGTTTGACAGTGACACAAGATACAAAACGTGCGTGAGCTGTCAAAGCTAGTATTGCCAAAAAGATAATAGCAAAAAAATCACTCGTTATATATATATATATATATATATATATATATATATATATATATATATATATATATATATATATATATATATATATATATATATATATATATATATATATATATATATATATATATATATATATATATATATATATATATATATATATATATATATATATATATATATATATATATATATATATATATATATATATATATATATATATATGTATAAGATAAAATTAAAGAAAATCAATGCAAAATGTGGGTCAATATGTGTGAATTGTGTTCACGCAACTCACTATCAAAGCAACAATAAAAATGATTCAACATAAGTTGAATGCACAATGACGAGTTGTTTTTACTCAGCGTTGAAGTTTCTTGCCTGATTTTTGTTGATGGCAGATTTTAGTGTAAGTGTTAATCAAGCAGAAACATGATTTTTGGTGATCACTGAATAATAGAATAAAAAAAGATAATAAAAAAAAAACAATAATTCTTAATAATAATTTGTGTTTTATTCAAAATCAACATCGGCCCTTAAAACTTAACCAACCTGTATCATGCACGTTGAAGCACTCGCGAATTCAAAATGTTTACAAGACGAAGTTCAGTGTTAGATTTGTGTCTTGACTTTTATTGATTACATATTTTAGTATATGATTTAATGAAGCAAAAATGTGATTTTTGGTGATATCTGGTTCGCAGATGTCATACGACTTGCCTAAATACTGCGACATTATCAATATTAGCTTTTCTTGATGGTAGTTTTTATAGAAAAACATCCATTCTCTTAAAGTATCATATTACAGGATTTGGGCCGAACGGAAATACATTTTACTTTCTAGGGTGTGATAAAATTTAGAAGGATTTTTGTCTTAAATGTGTTCCGGAAGCCAAATCTACAGATTTGTGTCAACATTATTTTTATAGCAATCGTACATTCTTATGGTTGGAGGGAAGAGTTTTATTTTTATGGTGTTTCCAATGCTGTCTTGCCAATCGAAGTTCAGAGCATAACATTTTATATCTCACTAACTCCGCTTTTGTTCTTTTCATTTCATTGTTACATGACCTTTTTATTAATAAAACAAACAACAAAGTTGTTATTTGCCGATTTCTTCAAAACAAAAGCATTTCGTATGATTTCAGTTTTCCTATTTTTTACTAGTTTTTATGGGGGTTGAGCTTTTAATGCTTAAATGGAAACAAATGCCCTGGCTAGCGTTTCAAAGCAAAAAAACAAAAATCACTACACACACAATTTTGTTAGAAAAAAAGTCTATGGCCATGACTTTTTGATTAAACCCATTCACACATTAAAGGAATGGAATGTTATTTCCTTTCAAGAAATATGAACACGTGTTTATGCAACCAAAAAAACAAAAAGAAAAAAACTGAAAATATAAAATAAAAATTAAATATCTGAATATAACTGTAAAGGTAGTAAAGGGTGTTTTTTATAGAGATATAAATAACTCTATTAAATGGAAGAATACAGTGACGAATTTTTTAAATTGACATGAAATTTCTTTAATCGAAAGAAAATCTTCTGGCATTATAATTTAAAAACGACCAGGATTGGATTGGACTTGTTCTAATCTGGAGGTGAAATTGTTGATGACTCTTTCCAACATTTGTGACCGTTTATCAGCAATGACGTGGCGAATATTGTTGTCCAAGTGTTAAATTAATTTGGGTTTATCGGCATAGACTAGTAACTTCAGACATCACCACAGAATTTGTCTAGCGCTGCTAAGTCTCGCGATCTTGTAGGCCAATTCAAGAGTATAAAATGTGCAGCTACGCGGTTTTTAATCGTTTCATTTAATAAAGCAATTTTGGCACGAACTGTGTAACATATTGTGCTATTTTAGGGAAACCTGCACATCATGATTGTTCAATTGATGAAAGAAAAAGTCAGTAATTATGGATCTCATCGTTTTTAAATAAGTATGAAGCCATAATTCCACAAGCCTTTAAAGTGCATCAAACAGTAAACTTTTCTGGCTTTAATAGTGCCACAACATTTACTTGAGGATTAGCGTTAGTACGTTAGTTTTATTTATTAACTGGCCCAATCAAACAAAAGTTAGTTTCTGTGTTAAAGAAAATACGCTTCTGAACGTTGAGATGAACGGCAATCTAGTTTTAGGTTCATTCACTGAATCTAATGCTTCTTGGTGGATAAAATTCCTGTTGATATGTCACAATAAACTAAATATAAATCACTAAACAGCTGACAAAACGGCTGCCAGTTAAACAAGTGTTGGCAACTTAAAGTTGTATACCTCCATAAAAAACACACTTGAAATGTCCCTTCGCCTTAAATTGAATACACAAAAAATTAGTTTTTGACTGGTGAAGCTTTTTTAATTTAAAAACATAAAACCATATTCTTACAAAAAATATGGAACATTATTACAGTTCAAGTTTAAAATTAACAGAAATTACAACGAACAGAATATTTGCTGTTTCTGTAGGCTTTATAATGGGTGATTTTATAAGAACTATCGGAAATTTAAAAAAAAAAACACATAAAATTCAGAAAAATGCATGAAATATTTATTTGGATCGATAGTTGGGTCGATATAATTTAATGTTTGAAGATTATTTCATGCAAATGTTGGCCCTTGCTGCGCCTCAAATTGTCCATCCGCTTAGTCCAATTTTGGCATACCCTTTCCAACATTTCGGCCGGTATCTCACGAATAATGTTGGCAATGTTGGCTTCCAGTGCGGCAATCGAAGCGGGCTTGTCGCTATAGACATTAGCCTTAACATAGCCCCACAAAAAATAGTCTAGAGCCGTTAAATCGCACGATCTGGGCGGCCAATTGACTGGTCCCAAGCGTGAAATAAACTGTTCACCGAACTCGCCTCTCAATTGGTCCATTGTTTCGCGTGCTGTATGGGATGTGGCATCGTCTTGTTGAAACCACATGTGATGCAAGTCAAGCTCTTCCATTTTGGGCAAAAAAAAAGTTTGTTATCATCGCACGGTAGCGCTCACCATTCACAGTAACGTTGTGATTCGCATCATCTTTGAAGAAATACGGCCCAATGATGCCGCCAGCCCATAATCCGCACCAAACGGTTGTTTTTTGTGGATGCATTGCTCTTCACTCCAAATACGGCAGTTTTGCTTGTTGACGTATCCATTCAACCAGAAATGAGCCTCGTCGCTGAACACAATTCTTCGA
The DNA here is from genome assembly GCA_914767995.1 of Thecocarcelia acutangulata. Lineage (NCBI taxonomy): Eukaryota > Metazoa > Arthropoda > Insecta > Diptera > Tachinidae > Thecocarcelia > Thecocarcelia acutangulata. Next base: position 34,817,710 of record OU612097.1, read on the forward strand.
TAAAAAGTGGATCTTCATCTAACTTTTCAAGAGCCCATTCACCAAAAATTTGGCGTTGTGGTAGGTCGTTTGGCTTCAATTCTTGCACCAGCTGTATCTTATAAGGCTTCACACCCAAATCCTTCCGCAAAATTTTCCACGTAGTGGAGTAACAGAGGCCCAATTGCTGCGAACGGCGCCGAATCGATAATTCACGGTCATCACCAACACTGGCCGATACGGCTGCGATATTTTCTTCAGTTCTTCAGTTCGCACTCTACGTAAGCGTGTTGGTGGTTTAATGTCCAACAATGTAAATTTGGTGCGAAATTTTTTTACAATAGCCCGAATAGAAGCCTCAGTAGGTCGATTAAACTGACCATAAAATGGAAGAAGCGCGCAATGAACTTTCTTAACAGAGCACGCATTTTGGTAATAAAATTCAATAATTTGCAAGCGTTGTTCGTTTGTAAGACGATTCATGATTAAATTATAGACCAAACTGAAGATGTTTGACAGTGACACAAGATACAAAACGTGCGTGAGCTGTCAAAACTTGTGTTGCCAAAAAGATAATAGCAAAAAAATCACTCGTTAGAACAGCAATGCCACACAGTAAACTGATATCAGGCGTGGTCGTTGTCTCGAATAACTAAAAGTGCTGCCAAGGTTATCGTTTAAGAGTTTTTAAGAAAGTTTGGGTCCAACATGACCAACCCTAATCTTGAACTATATCTAAGGCTCGCAAACTAAAAACTAGTATGAAAACAGCGTCGGTGAGAGCCGTTGTCAGAGTGAAGATTTTACCTTAATTTTAAAGATTTTGTAAGTAAAATAAAATTTGAAGATTTTTCTTTTAAAATTATGATTTTTGAGATCTAGTATTTTGATAAAAATGTGGACTATTTTTAAACACTGAATGAAGTATAACTTCTTTCCTAAAATAACACTTGAAATAATTTCTAAGTTCTTGGTTTCAAAACTTTTGCACATAACTGGCTTTTTACACTGATCAACATCTTCATGAAGCGCAGGGAAGATGTTGAAAATATGAAACACTGTTTACATTGCTCACCTCTAACATCTACTACCAATCAAAAATATTATTATTTCAATTTTCAAGTAATTCAACAAACATACAAAATTTTTTCGAAAAAATTAAGTTGAAAAACAAAAGGGGATTATATTTATTTATTTATTTATTATAAATTAACTTAAAATTAAAATGTATAAGTTAATTGTTAGGAAGCAGAGCTATAGCGACTCTGGCCTTAAGCTCGATTTGGATATTGTTATTTTGTTAAGGCTGTTTAAATAAAGTTATAAATATTAGAAATCCCTAAGAAATTGGATAATAAGCTGGATATTTTCTACCGTTGGATTTAAAATAAGAGAAAGTGAATCTTTGTTACAGAAAATCTTTTGCCTAAAGAAGTTTAAATCTGGACAGAGTGATAAAAAATGTTCGGGGGTTGTGGGCCGAGGTATAATGCAAGTGCATTTCGGTATGGTATGTGTGTTTATAAGGATACCATGAGTATATTTAGTATATCCGAGACGGATTCTTAAAAATTTTAGTCTATTTAGCTGGCTTGTATGAGATTGATTTGTATTTTTGCTTGTTTACAGTTTGATACCAATTGGATGTGTGTGAGGTTTTTAAATATAATTTTGGTTGAGAGATTATCTGTGATCTTAGGGAGTGTTTTGCAACCAAGTCTGCCTATTAATTCCCACTAATGTTACAATGACTGGGGATCCAAATTAGAATTAAGTTAAATTTTTTGTTGATTAATGTGTTTCTGATATAGTCTGCGTACGCGTTATTATTGTCGCTGTTTCTTATAGCAAAAACACAGAAAAAAGTATTACAGAAAAAAATTTAAGGAAGAACACACACATTTAAGCAATTGACACATGATAAATAAATTATCAAGGCATCATTATACAGGTCAAAATTTTGACAACTATTCCTAAATTCTACTAACAAAATACATGTTGATGTTTGTTGGTGTTGTATTTATTGTAATTCTGCCATTACCTGTATAAAACTGCCTTGTAAATTATCATTTGTTTTAATTTCTTTCAAATCAAATGACGTATTTTCAGTGATGCCACAAGAATAATCGAAATTATTGCCGAAAGATGTTGAAAAATGTTGGCTTTTAGTACAATGTATTTCTTATGGGAAGATGTTATCATCTTTATATATCATTTTGCCAACGAATATGTGAGCCAATTCCACTGATTGGTAATGTGAGCCATCATCACTGAAATATACGGCTATCTTCATATATAAACTCTTTTCGAATTATGGACCTTATGACATTTTTAAAAATGGCATAATGTCCATTTGTAAAGTGTCACTATGCCCATGGACACTATGACATTTTCAAAAGTGTCTTAACGTCCATGGATCTTATGACACTTTTAAGTGTGTCATAAGGTCCATGGACTTTATGTCACTGGACGTTATGACATGCCACCGAAAAAGCCTATAACTGAATTTTGTCTTTAAATTTTTGTTTAATCTTCTTGTTATGTTATAATAATCTTTCTATTACAATAAAAATAAAGAAACATTAGTTTTGCATTTAACATTGAGATATTATAAAATAAAAAATATTATTATTTTTCTTGTCTTCTTCAATCAAAAAATAGTGATCACAGCAAATTTGTGATGTAAAAAAAAAAACTTCTTAAGAAAAACTTCAGATAGAAAAAATTTGAACTAAAAACCTGATGTACAAGTGTACAAAAACCAGTAGATCTAATTTAAAAAACATTTACAAGATCAAAAAATAATATATTTTAAAATTTTTATTTTATATTTGAGCTTTTTACTTGAAAATTTACACAAAACACATGTACTCGTATATCCGATCCCTGCTAATGTTTTTATTTTATTTCTCAAAACTATGGAAACACTACAGAAAAATTATTGTAGAATTTTCTGCTTTCATGCACACATTCAATTTTCGTTGCAGTTGATTTAACACTTACATAAGTACTCGTATGCAGGCATTTATTTCTGCATACATAATTGCCCAGCAAGCAAATGAAAGATAACATTTGTATAGACTTATCAAAAAAGTGAGTTTTTTTTACATACTTGCATATTTACCAGTTTTACAGAAGACAAATGTAGTAATATATATCTATTTTTAACTACATTTTAAATATTTAATTATCTGTGAAAATGTCAAAAAGATCAATAAAATGTTCATCTAAAGACAGTAGGAAAAGTTAAGAAATCAGCACGTTTCTGTTCCGACAAACTAATCTTATAAACCCTAAATTCTGTGGGCCTACACCAATTTCCTTCAAACATAGTTTGCCATTACTTTTAGTATTTACTCGTATCAAAGAAGATTTCAATTGCATTTTGAGCTGTGAGAATATTTTTCTTGAAAAGTAATGCCAAGTTTTATAAATTTCCACTTAATTTCGAGAAGATTTAGCTCTCAACGGACGCTACTTTAATTTTCAAGATGAGAATGGTTCCATGCCTAAAAAGCTTTACCCGTTTTTTTGACACTAATTGGATTAGAGTTGGGTAGTTCGCGAACGAACTAGTGTCACTGAACTACTTCAGGGAGCTAAGTGAGCCGATCATTTCAGCGAGCTCTTTTAGTTCCGTAATTCATGTTTCTTTCTTTTGTCTTCAAGTTTTCTTTTTCGTTTATGTTTCTTTCTTTCTGGTAGATATGTATGCGGAAGTAGTCAAACAGTGCTGCCAGAATTTGACATAGAAAGTACATATCTATGTTATATACAACTATTCAGAATATTAGACAACACAATTTTACTTTGGTTTTTTGTATTATAAAAATAAATGATATGATATGCGACCATAATTAAATATAAAAACATCGAGACAACATCACAAATATACCGTTTTTTTTTCTTTTTAATAAAATTATTTTTCATCACACTTGAACATTTCTAATCTCACCTTTTATTAATCGTTATAATATTTGTACATTTCATTTGTTTACAGCAATTTTCTTTTGCTTTTCTTTATCATGAAACGTGAACAGAGCCGTTCATTGAAAATATTATTTACGGAGCACTGAACTATTGAACTAAAAAAGAGCTGAAAAGAGTAAAAAGAGCTGAACTAAAAAGAGCACTCTCTCAAAAGAGGTCATGCACTCAACTCTAAATTGGATACATTTGGCAGGTATTATCCACATTGCTGGTTTCTTCCCAATTAGTTTTACTTTGATGATAAGAAAACGATGATCATATATCATATTTGCTGTCATTTTTTAGTCTAATACTTGACAGACTTATTTATTTATTGAATAACTTAGTAAAACTGACTCTCGATGTCATTTCGTTAATGCTCGATAGTGTTGTATATAAAAAATAAGTGACTTGGAGTCAACTATTATTCAACTAACGGATATATCGCAGGTAGACCCGGCAACTGATACAAGATCAGGAAAAAATATAACTTACAAACGGCATCGGAATAGGTTTTTTGACTTTTAAAATTATGACGAAAGGTTACAAAGTGGCATCGTCAGCCAGGCAGATAATTAATTATTATTTAGTTTTAAACCACCAACATTAGTTTTTAGCGCTAATTTTTCTTAGAAAATGTTTGCTGGATACACTTGCACACACAAAAAAAAAAAAGGAAACAGCTTCTGCTGCAACACACACACTTAAACTCACTTACGTACGTCAATATGCCCAGCACAATTGCAGTCATCCAGTCAACTAGTCAGCCTACACTGGTTTCAGGTTTCGAGTTTTTAATTTTATTATATTACTTTTTTTACATTTTTTTAAGTAAACTATTTCCGAGAAAAAAATGTAAGTCTCTGATGCAATTTAATAGAATATCTGACTGAAGTGTTAGAATTTTCAAGTTTAGCATATTTTCAACTTGCCTTGAGGCCTTTGTGTGGAGTTGACTAAAAAAGGTCTGTAAAATGTTTGGCCTTTGGTAGAAACATTTAAAAAAAAGATACGAGTAATAGTGATATGAGTGTGCTTTTGTTTAAAAGGCATTCATTCATTTTTAATTCATGAGAATTTAACAGCAGAGTTTTGCCAAAGGAATGAAAGTTGGAAAAGTAAAATTAAATTAAATAAAAAATTTTGCTTTAACTAGAATATATTTAATGCAATTATTTTACAAAATAAATTTTTTGTTAGATTTCTTGTTTTTATTAAAATTAAATTTATACAATAACTCAAGTTTCTGGGAAATTATATCTACTTACATTCGTATATCATCACCAAAATGAGACAGTGTTAAAGGCTTACATAGAAAAAAATGCTGACATGATTTTTGAATACACAAGAATAAACAAATTGGTGATCAATGCAACGAAAACAAAAATTATGAGATTTAAATCATATTTACAGGCAGATCCTGAAACTTTCAGTATTTTTGTAAAAGGCAAAGAAATTTTTGAATCTAACTTGGTGAAATAATTGAAACCCATATTTCAAAACCAAATCCCTGATACACCATCCTACACGATCGTATGGTTCATGCACAGAAAAATGTTTTAAAAGTCTGGCCGACTTAACAAAATCGCTTCAAAATGGCCTTGTAGGCTACACTATTATACAAGTATGGTTCCAATAATCTATATACTTAATAAAGTAATTAAAAACTAGTATTAACATAATAATTTTATATTATTTCGTAGTGCGATTCTGTAACTTTTAATAATTCAATAATTGGCGGCACTGCTCTTAGCAGATGGAGTATAATGAAGCTCGTAAAGAATTTTACCGAGTGTGACACAATCGCAAGAAGGCCTTATCATCGAGATCCCTCAATTCGGATGCAGAATACTATCGCTGCTGTAGCTGCAGCTACACAATCCAATCCTAGAGTTCCGACAAGGAGCTGATCTACTCAAATATGAGTCAGCAGACCGTCACTGCAGACAATTTTGCACCAAGATTTAAACTTATTTCCATATAAGATTCAATTAGCAAATAAACTAAACCCTAGAGACTTCCCGCTTCGCTGGGAATTTTGTGAGAAGATCATTCAAATGGCGTCGGAGGATGAAAACGTCTTGAACTACATTTTTATGTCTGACGAGGCACCTTTTGATTTAAACGACAATGTTAACAAACAAAATTGTCGAATATGGAGTAATTCTAAGCCACAGATACTCAATCAGATGCAATTACATCCATTTTACATCACAGTGTGGTGTGTAGTTTCTTCAAGTTACATTGTCGGGCCTTACTTTTTCGAAGAAAATGGTCTTACTGTTACAGTCAATGAAGACCTTTACTTAAAGATGTTGAAGGAGTTTTTCTTTCCAGAATTACGACGAAAGTTAATCCCTTTCAACACTGTTTAGTGTCAACACGATGGGGCAACTTGACTCTACTATTACACAGAATTGAGCAAAAATTTCTCAGTAAACTGATTTCAAGAAACTCCACATTCCGTTGGCCTCCCAGGTCTCCTGACCTCACTATACCTGATTTTTTTGTAGGGTTATTGCAAACAAGCAGTTTACAAAAAAAACCCAACACATTTGGATGATTTGAAGCAATCCATTCGAAAGGTAATTGCGACAGTTCCCGCTGCAACACTCCAGGCAGTAATGAATAGCTTTTTGATAAGATGTCGTACAAGTGTCAACGAGGGTGGAGGCCATTTGAATTCAACTATTTTCAAAACTTAATAAATTACTTTAATAAAAATGTATTATTTTTCAAATGAATTTCTAAAAAATAAATTACATAAACTTTAAAAAAAGTTATTTGAGTTTCTTAATGCAGCAAAATTGATCATGTAGCAAAATTAATTTCGTTTTCCAAACGAAAAACATTAAAAATTAAAAGAAAGCAATAAGACCTTGAACTGAAGAAATTTATTGCAGACATTAATTAATATAAAGGTCGAAGTAACTAAGATCAAGATAAATCGTTACAATTATTGTAAAGATACCACTGCCTTCATAGAAGTTATACGGCCATGTCACAGAATTCACTTCCGTTCGGAAATGGAATTGAATCGGTTTTTAAATTCTTCAAACAAGGAATATTTAAAACTTTTTCGAAATAAAATCAATTCTATAAGATGATACTAGTTTCATTCTTGCAATTAGAAATGATTTCATTCCGAAAAGTTTTTTAGTTTTTCGTTTTTTTGAAGAAGTAAAAAAAACTCAATTCCGTTTCCGAACAGAATTAAGCTCTGTGACATGGCTGATAGAATCGCACTACACGCCAATTTTTACAAACACGATTTCTAGCTATTGTATGAATTTGATAGCATGACATCAGCCGGTGCTATCAAACCCAGTTGAATGTCTAATAGCCGCTTAAAAGGTTGTTGTTTCGTTAACATGTTTTTAATATAAATATATTATACTTTTTATAACACAAAATGGTTTTTTGAACATGAAAAGAAAGGTTTTAAATTTGGTGGAATTTTGTTTTTTTCCTCATTTCGGTGCGTTTTGAAATTGCAATGTTGACAACGCTGATTTCAAGTAAGAATTCGGTGTTCAGTATGTCAAGATTAATGGTGTTTTTTTTTTCTGATAAAAAAATACTACCCTTAAAAAGTTGTACATGCGTTATTAGCACAAAAGATCAAAAAATGCTAACAAAGTGCCATTTAATAATAATGTACACTTAGCATTTCAAATATGTCATGACTACTTTTAACATACCAACGTTTTAATCACTATTTTTATCTTATAAAAGCTATCATCAGCAGCACCGTTTACTCATCTACAAGAACAAAAGAATTTCATATTTGCATAAACACGTATGAAACAAAGATGTAAAAAAGGGCAGTATCTCCACCTTACTCGAAGTACAGTGTAGGACATGCTACATGTTTTGCTAGTTTTAAGTGCAACATTTTTTGAAAAGAACATGATACCCTTTAATAGTGTATAACATTTTTTAGAAAAGAACGTGCTGAACCACTATATGTAGCATAGGTGTAACATTTTTATCAGAAAAGAAAACACCATAAGTACTTTGTGCTTGAATAGTGTATAATAGTGTATAGAATATCCGTACTTAATGTACTTTTGACACGGCTTGAGTTTGATTTAAATATGAATGGATTGAATTTTCTTTTCCTTGTTTGTTCTGGTAGTGTATTTAAGACATATACCTCGTATTCAAATTTAACTTACAGGAGCTGAGCAAATTTGCTTAAATTACAAACGAATTGCATTTAAAAACCAGATTTGAATGCTCAATCACTTGATCAACAAAATATTTGACGAACTTGCCTTAACCAAAGCCACCTGTAATGCAAGACGAGTTCTCCTTCAGGCATAGTTTTATACAAACTGCTCAAAAAATATGCATATTTTTGAAAACACTATATTTTCTTTAGTTTAACGCTGGCATGTGAAATTGTGGTCAAAGGGAATTCATTTTTTTTCGGCTTTCAACAATAACATTGAAATTTTTGTTTCAATCCATTTGCATGGTGCATGTCAAACCGCAATTGTGCAACAACTTTTATAAAACAATTTTATCATCGCAAGCAAAACATCAACACGTTTTGCTTTCCAAACAAATCATAGGCATCGTATACATATTTCATTCAATTTATTTTGCATATTTTTTTGCCACAGTTTTTATCAGAAATATTAGAAAAATGCTGTTAAAAAATATAGACAACATGAAAAAAGAAAATAAATGGGGTAAAATGACAATGTTGAAATTGAAAATCTATTCACACTAACCTTGTTGCGGGCTGCATGGTTGGTTTGGTAACGCTTATTTGGTGTCGCTGCTATTATTGTTTTAACAATTTTTATATAAAAAAATATATATATGTATGTAATCCAATAAAAATTTCGAGATTGATATTTTTTTTTTTTTGCGCTACCAAATAAAAGAATACGTACTTTCATATACTGCTACCCAACACACACACTTACACGCAGAGTATTGAGAGTCATCAGTAGTGTTGCATTGAAGTGCCATCATCAACAGCACCACAGCTGCATACAAACCCATAAACGCATTCATACACAATAAGCCAAATGTAAACATACAAATTGAAACACAACCGCAACATAAGAGTACGAGTAGAGATGACTCCGCCACTCACTCACACACACTCATGTATCATTCATTACAAAGCCTGTCTCTACATGGGCACAATATTTTTGAGAGCATTCTATTTTTTTTTTTTTTTTTTTTTTTTTGTTTTTTATTTTGGGAATGCATGTTACAAGTGCTGATAATATAGTGTGTGCGTGTGTGTGTGTGTGTGTTTGTTAATAACAACGTTGTCATCATCAACACCAACAAAACTGCCTTAATTCTTACTTCGTTTTTTTTTCTGTTTTCGCTTCTATTTCACTTTGGATTATTTTCTTAGGGTTGTTGTTTTAGTTGCAGACTTTTGGTTTGCTGTGCTTTATTATTGTGTTGCATGAACTCGCAGTTGTTACAAAATTGCGATAATCTAATACCCAATAAACAATTCATTTTTAGCTGTGATTTATGTGTTGACATGTAATCGCAGCACATCCTCTTAATGAGCTCTGTATAAATATAAGGTATATATTAAGGTTTCAGGTGTTTTTTATTTATGGCTTTTTTTCCACAGCGCACATTCCCAAGCACGCATAAGCAGTTTGTCAGACTGCTATTTGTGAATATGTTTCGCAATCTACAGTATGCTGCTTCATAATAAGACCATACCCCTAAGTTGAGGAGTATATATTAAGGACACTTTACATGAAAAGGCACAAAAAGCTAAAAGGGATACAACGTGAAGAGCCTAGTGTAATAATTAACTTTTTTGTTTTGCTGTTTGGCAAAGTCTTGTTGCTAAACCACTAACTGTGTCAGTCTGCTAAGCCATTGTTCATCGAGGGAGGAACTGCGAGCAAATATTCTTAAGAGCCGATCTAATGCAAAAACCTTTAAAAACGCTTTTGAATATTCTTCAATTGCGAATGAAATAATGACACTGGCACTTGTTTGCTACATAGTACTTAAATACAGGATGGCTGATCAATTTTGCTACATTAGGGAACTCAATTTTTTGTAAAGTTTATGTAATTTTTGTTTTAGTAATTCATTTGAAAAATAATACATTTTTATTAAAGTAATTCATGAAGTTCTGAAAATAATTGAATTTAAATGGCCATATGTGCGACATCTTATCACGAAGTTACTCATTGCTGCTTGGAGTATTGCACCAGGAGTTGTCTTAATTACCAGTCGAATGGATTGCTTTAAATCATCCAAACTTGTTGGGTGTTGGGAATCGTATACGGAAATTAGATTGTGTACATTATTTGTTAGCGTATCATGTTTGTAGATTTATGTTGTATGTATGTGCGTGTACATTTATAACAAGCAAATCAACTGCTCGCACAGTGGGTTACAATTGATACAAATTCGTAACAATACGTTTTCTTCTTTGTCTTAATTCTCTGGTCTAGTTTCGCGTTTTTTAAGTGTACGCACTCTGCTTTCTAAGTATTACAAAGGGGTTTGTTTATATGGCTACAAACCTCTGACAAAGAGTTGACAGCTATGTAAAGCTTGCCTACCACACAGGTGACTCTGGTGAGCCGTGAACTAGTGTATCCCGTAGAATTGGTTCATTGTCAGATTAGACTATTATTAAAAGTACTGTCACGTAGGATAGAGTTTTGCCAGATCGAGTTCCTGCTATCGATCTCATTTGTAAGTCTTTTTAGTTTCTGACTAGAGTGATATCGGCTTCGCTCTCGAAGATGCTGTTTGATTGGACGTTCAGTAAAGAAATACCTCACTGAATCCGGTTACTTAAAGACATACTGAAAAGACTTCCATTTAACAATATTATATGCCCTAGAGTGTAAACTATTTAGGTAATTATTCTGGTGGAAGAAGTTATATTTACAAGCTTTTAAGCTACGTGTGTGACCGGTATGTACAAGAATTAACACTGTGTGCCTATGTGGTAAACGAGAACAATAACGAAATACTTACTTAGTCATTCCTTAAAAAAGTATTGCTAATTTAAGATGGTAGGAGAGCTAATGGCTGTAATTTTTGCCATTGCCTTGCCACAGAAAACTGATTTAGTGACAAAACTGCAGGATGAAGTACTGAAGGGAGTTTCTACAAGGAAGTGTTATTTCGAAAGGACTTTCTTCCGTAAAGAATATATTGCTGGAAAAGTTTAAGAAAAAAACTTGCCATATAACCCAAAACAGCTAAGAGCAAATTAGCCCACATAACACTACTTCCTCTTTCTTCCACCAAATAAACTATTTTCGCAGTTACGATATAATGCACTGAATATGTATAGTAGAAAAAAGCAATACAGCACGAGCCTCGTAACAATCGCGTGAAACAAGTTGAGTAGTAGATTATAGTAATGTAATTAGCCTAATACTTGATAAATATATTAGAGGATAATAACAAATTAAGTCTTGAAATACAGTGTTAAACAGACATGAAATAGACAAAAGTTAATATAATTCCAAGAAGTAGAATGTTTCACTAATTGCGTATCGGTCTGAGAAATAAATACTATATGGTTTTAGTCTGTATTCTCTGTCATAAGACCAATAATTGCTGTCATTGTTAGAGACACCAGTGAGTAGTACCAGCTGTTGTTTGCTATCAAATCGCACACAACACTACAAAAAAAAAAAAAAAAAACAATTTCATTGATTTCTAATATATATTTGCACATTCAAAGTGACAAGTTTTTAGTAAAAGTAGTAGTTATGACATGACCATTAGTGTCTTCCACGTAAGCGGAAGATGAGAGGAAAAACAAACATACTTGATTTTTCTATTTTCTTTTCATCTCAAAGTCATCTGTATAAGAATTTAAATGGCATTTCATGGAGGGGGCAGGAATGTACGTACATACATATGTTAAACGTTTACTTTAATCAATTATTTATATATTGGCCTCAAAGAATGCTCCAAAATATGTACACATGTCAACAATACTGAAATGTGCTACACACCCAGACACACATGCACTTGTATGACAGACGTCAAAGAATAGAAATATTTCTGGTCTTTATAAAAAAAAAGAAAATATTTTCCATTTGTTCTGCTTAGAAGATTATATAAAATTATTAATAATCAAATGCGTGTGCATGAACAAACATAATTTCATGCATGCAGACTCCTGAGCAGTTACGCATACACACACACACACCCACACACTCGCACCTTACTTACTTACTTTAGAGCACCATGAAAGATTGTATATCTATTTATTATTTTTAAACATACTTAAATACTTGTTTTATTTAAATTGTGTAAAACACTTCATGATTAATAGAAATTTTTACTTTATGTTGAAAAGTGACAGTAACAAACAGTTGGGAAACGTCTTTGCACAAATTAAATACAAAATTTAAAAAATTTCTGAATTAATTTGTCAATCAATTTAAATGATTCTTTTATATAAAACGAAGACGTTCATCTAGTATCTATGACGTGGCACACACTTGGAACAAAACACTGGTACAGTTTTTTAAGGAACTAATTTCATGTTAGTAAAAAAATACAATGATTGCCTTGCTTTGTAGATATATGTCGACATTTCATAGGAGCTCTCCTGTTGGTATTTTTTTATTGGTATCCATAGTAGAAGCTAATAAAGTAAATAAACTCAATTGTTTAAATGTTTGTTTTCTTATGTTTTGATACTTAAAAAAACGATTTGCAAAAAAAAACGATTGTAGTTCATTTGTTTGAAATTTGTAAAGTAAAGTAGAAATGTGTTGATGCTACAAAATATAATCTTTTCTCAATTAATTTGTTTAAAGCCTGAAAACATTCCTTCAAATAAAACGAAGACGTCTCTAGAATCTATGCTGTGGCACACACTCGAAAAAATACGCTGGTACAGTTTTTTAAGGAATTTGTTTAATGTTAATCAAAAATAAATAATCTGTTTCCTTGCTTGGTATATGCCGACATTTCATAGGAACTATCCTGTTGGCATTTTTTTTATTAGTATCCATAGCAGAATTTAATAAAGAAAATTAAATGTCTGTTTTCTTATGTTTTTATACTTAAAAAATGATTTGCAAAAAAAAACGATTGTAGTTCATTTCTTTGAAATTTGTAACGAAAAGTAAGAACGTGTGCAAAAGAAAAAGCTTATTTGTTGTTTTATTGGAACGTTTTCCCAATTACATATATAACAATGGTTTTTCTTTGATATACGTACACTACCTTTATACATGCAGGTTATTTGCGAATAAAAATATTGTAAAGAACTAAAATTGCCGCATAAACAATAAATGAAAGTTTTATTTGCGAATAGCTAACTCAGAAAACAATTACTGACTAAAATTTTATTTACAAATAAGACATAGAAAGGTATCACTTTATTACACATTTTTAAAGATTTCGTCGATGTGGCTCACATGACAAACTGTTACGTTTTTGCCTCTAAAAACGCTTGCGCGGATTCTTCAATTGCAAATGACTTACAGTTCTTAGACTTACAATATTAGTTTGCAGTAAATATTAGTAAATATTTATATTATAAAAAATTATAAATAGCTTGTTTTGTATGTATCCCAGCTATCTATATGTTGACATTTCATAGGAGCGCCCCAATCAGCAGTAGACTTTGGACATTTTTGAAAGATATTCTCAAACATTCAACTTTGTTGGGACATAAAATGGAATGTTCGACAATATCTTTCAAAAATTTCCAGTCTACTGATGATTAGTGTAGCTCCTATGAAATGTTGACATATACGAGTAGACAGCTAGAAAACAAAAAGCAAGATATTTAAAAATTTTTTATTTGTACCAATTATAAATGCTGGTATAGTTAATGCTAATAAAGAAATTAATAAACTCAGTTGTATAAAAAATATAGAGAAACTAAAAAGTTATTAAACATTCAAATCATAAAGGTAGTTCTGCGCCACCCTGTATTAAAGCCGAAAATAAAAACCTTCCCCATATAGGAATTTGGCTCGTAAGCTGATATGTTTAATCGAGAATAGCTTTATGAAATCGACTAATATTTCGATGGCGTTATGTTTATAAGTGCCTAAACTTACTGTAGCACATCTACGATCTGCTTATTTCGACTACACCTTACCGCTACAGCTATCTACTACGGCGCAAGCAAATTTGTACACCTAACAAATGTTTTTATATCCTATTAAAGCATTTTTATAATGTTGCTTTCCCCATCCTTCGTTCCTTTTCGTTAATACCCAATATGATAAATATCCTTAAATTTGTTTCTGCTGCATTTTCAGGGATTCCTTTATTTTATTACAGTTTTTATTTGTCTTTTTTTTTCAAAGAGTGAATAAGTGCCATACTTTGTTAACAAAAAAAAAACAGAAAATATTTGTTTTTTGTGCTTTTCGGTTTTAATTCACACTTTTAAATCAATTTCATGCACTATAGTACTCGTACCTGCATGATGTGGCAATTTTATTTATGTTCGATTGCAGAAGGTGTGTAAAAGTCGTGCCTTTGTGTGCGTTACGCTTGGCGAAGGGGAGGGGAAAGGTTCGGTTGGAGCGGGTGTATGCATTTGAAAACAGAAAAATTGTTGTCGCTGGCATCAGGATTTCTTGAGCCACATTTACAAACCCTTTTTTCGCTTTCCATCTTTGTTTTTTTTTTAGCTGTTGACGGTTCTTAACACACTTGTAAAATTTAATTCAATTCAAACAGATTTAAATGCCTTTTGTAAGCGCAAATAAAAGAAAAAAATATAACAAACAAGAAGAGTACGAGTATCTTTTGAAAATGTTGAAGTTAAGGGGAAATGGTTTTGTGTGCACATTCATTATTTAATAAAAACTAAGCTTGTCTCTTATGAACAGAACACCTCTTATGGAAAAAGAAGAATTATTTGAAAGAGTTTGAGCTATTCCAGTGCCATTCGGAAATTTATTTTAAACTTTAACTGCTTTGTTATTTTCCCAAAACCCCCATAAACATGTCTGTCAATAGCATGTGCGCACTAATTTGATTGTCATTTCAAATCCCATGCACGCATAACTCCAACTGCATGCACTCGTATGTTTTCAATTATCTCGGACAGTAACTTCGCCTTAAACCAAGCCACCACAAACTCCTTTCCTCAGCTGTCAGTGTACATTCGAGTATATGACACATTTTAGGTTTAAACTCATGCAATGCTGACGATTTCAAGTCATTTAGTAAACTCAAGAGACTTGAAACCTTCGGTGGCCATTTTGAATGGAACGGACGACTGCAAAGAAAAAGTGCCGCAACATTGTGGCTATCAGCGTCCAGTGAAGAGGAAAAAGTAATGAAACTAAAAAGAATGAAACTTTTTTAACTTTCAGGGTACGACAGTAGCGGCTAGTGGTTGTAATATGATGTCTTTTTTCTAGATCCATTTATTTAGCTCAGTTTTTGTGGTATTGCCAAGGTATTGCTAAACGTAAAGCAGCTCTGGGCTGAAGAACAGCTCTCGCGTCATCGTAATTATTCCTTAAGTGCGGTCAGACTTGTTGTTGTTGCTGTCGATCTTCGAGGCTTTTGCGTCTCACTAGCACTGGTTGACGGATTGCCTCAACTGTACTGTAAACCAATACAGTTGTATTGGTTTACAGTTTTTTGGAGGTATTTCAGTTTTATCCACGCTGCAATTTCGTATGTGAAGGCATAGGTCGTTATAGTTAGTAACAGCGACGTTACAAACGTACTGTTAATACCATCTTGGGCATGTGGTCTTTGTTACCCCGCCCATGCTGAGCAGCCTATACTTTGCAAATTTACCTTGCAACTGTACATTTACTAAATAAATAAATAACTGCTTCCACGTTCTGAATTACCTTCATGTTTCCATTTTCCCACTCTTCGTAACCCATTTTTCTAGTTCTGTTACAATGCAATGCATATGTAGGGGTTATCCCCTGAGTACTGGTCCAAGATAAAAAAAATCCATATTCTGTTTACCATGCTATACATTCATAGAAAATGCATCTTCTATTGAGTGTTTTGGGTCCAGTATTGTTTTATTTTTTATTAATGATATTGGTAACTACAGCCATGAGTCACAGTTGAGTTCAAAATTTTTTAAAGAAATAACGTATTTACCAGAGACCTGCAACCGGTGCCTTTTAAATGATCCACGTACACCCATCTTAAATCGAGTTGCGGTGTGATTGGCCACCGCATATTTTTTGCACAAGTATGTTTTCTACTCGTTAGAGCTTGCGACTGTAAACAAGAGTATATAATATACCCAATCAAGGTTGTATGCGGTGGCTGTTTGATTTGGTTTCTCAATTATGTTTTCCATATTCAGCAAACGAACTCGCACTTCTTTTTAACAACGAAAATAATATTTGTGTGTAAGAATTTGCAGTCATACATTTACCTTACCCATGAGAGTGTGTGTGTTCAGTTTTATGTATTTACTCACTCACACTCGGTAAACATAGTTGTACTAAACGCAGCGTTACCAGAAGGTTTTTAATACATGTTTTGGCGATAGTGTTTTGAAGAAAATATATACACATATTTAGTACAAAACCAGGGCCAGATTCCACAACTATGAATTTTTTTTACAAGTGAACACTCAAAATAAAATTCACTGAGAAACACAGTGTTCACTTTTCATTAAAAAGCGATTCCGTAAAAAACGGTTATTTTAATGCGCTGAATGTGTTTCTTCAGGCGGAATGATATGCTAATTAGACAAATTAACTGTGTCACACAAGTTGTCAAATAGATAATTTTAATATACATACGTAATCCTTTTGTTTATTTTTTTCAAGTTCAAAATATTTTACAAAAAACTAAAATTCACCGAAGATTTTTGAGTGAAAAAATTATTATTAAGTGTACACTATAAGTGTCAAAATTATTCATTCTCACCATTGCGGGCTCAAAAATCAAAAGTGAACACTGAAATTGGTGAACATTTCAAAATTCATCGTTGCGGAATTTGGCCCCAGTAAATATAATAACTTTTACTTTAAAAAAATAGATTTTTTTATGAAGCACATTTTTATCAAATTTCTTATATATTAAGTCCATTTATAATAATTTTTTTTTCCATAACCACAATAAATGCACTAATTGAGAAAAAAAATTTTGTTTGAATTAAATATTCGTTTCAAGTTTTTCAGCAAAAACAATCTTAAAATCATCATTCAGTACTCTACTTTCAAAATCGTCAAAGTGGTTGTAAATTAATAAGTCTGGCAGCCATGATTTCAGTTAAATTTAAATAAAAGTTGACGCATATACACAACAAAAGAATTTGTCGAGATTGTTGTTTTTACAAATTGATTTTGTGACAACGTCATGTATGTATTATTAGCAAAACGATTAGAAACCAGAATACAAAATACTCAAAATGTTTCTCTTACTAAGTGCTAGTAACAACAACTCATTTTTGTTTTTTTACTCTGCAAAAAAATTCAAAAGATACGAAAGTGATTGGATACATTTTTGATGTATCAAGATTTCGCAAACGAACGACAGGTATAAATACCCCCGCATCAATTTGTAAGAGTGTTTAAAATACTCGGATGTGAAAATGATTGGTTCAACGACCAGTGTACTTATGGTTGCAGTGCACCGGTGCAGAACTCTGGTATTTACCCTATAGCATTCTATCTATGGAATGGATATACCATTGATGTATTGTATGGTGTAGAACTAATAATGTATCTGTTAATGTATCCATTTATCAAATTTTTAAGTACGGAAACACTTCTCGTGCAAATTAGGACGCCGCGGTATTCCAAAGTAGAGTAAAGAAACGCATCTGTTATAGCTTCCGATAGGGTGTTAGCAGTTGCACCAACTGGTGTAAAAAACAACAAGTGTTAAAACGTTACAAATTTATATTATCCCAGTAAGACTATAACTTTTGTCTGAATAATCTATTACCTTGAAAGTTTGAAAACTTCAACCATTTTGTAAGAATATTTTATTAATCATAATACATATGTATGTACTTATATACATATGTATGTATATATGATCCCTGAAAAGTTTCTATTGTTTTCGTTTTTAGTGCGAAAAGTTTAAAATTCTTGAGCTGACAATTTGTTCGAGTTTTTCTCAAACTTTTTTGCTTGTAATTTTTCTTGCCTTTTGTTTTGACGTGTTTGTTGGGTTCACTTCACATTTTTCTTAGTTTGTTTTCTTTTTGCGTTATTAATGATAAAACATAATGCTGGTTATCATGACATTTATATTTTTTCAGTGCCATCTTTTTCTTGTGTTTACTTTTTTTGCGCCTTTCCGGCGTGAGTGTGCTGGATGTGTGTACATACACACGTATATGTATGTGTATGTGTATGTGAATGATCAAATAGATTCTGTTTCGTTTTGGCATTTTAATTCTTTGTTTCAGGGCTGGGTAGAGTAGCGTATTTGGTATTAACAATATAAATAAACAACTTATGCTTGGAACACAAATGCGAGGAGCGACAAATTTTTGGTCGTGAATATTCATAACCAAAAAATAATTTTTTTTTTCAAGAATTTCTAATATTATATGATGGCATCATTCGTCTGATTCAAGTTCAATTCAAAATAGCCAAGAAATATTTTTATTTTTAATTATAACAATAATTGCCGCGGTCAATAACTCTTGATCAAAGAAGACAGAAAACCGTGTAAACATGATGTATTTTCAATACGTCCCCTTAACCAACTCAGCCAACTCTTGATCAAAGAAGACAGGAAAACATAATTGAATACACTAAGTCTGGGGGACAACTAGCTGTTTCGCAGTCGCTATACTGTTCATCAGCACCCTCTGGGATTCGAACCCAGTACCATGTAAACATGATGTATTTTCAATACGGCCGCTTAACCCACTCAGTCTAATATTGATCACATATCATTGGACTCATGTAGAAAGGCCCTAACACACATAATTAAATCGTAATGGAAACTGTATTATTCGGTACATCTAAAATAGCGATGCCCATTCATTGTATTAAAGTGGTAAACACAAGCAAACACAATTTTACGCTCATTAATTTAGTCGTCAATGAGACAGCGACGAATGAACATGCGCACTGGTGTATGAATGTATTCCTTGTTTTTTTTCTGTATTTTGCGTATTTTTTACTTTTTGTGATATAAAATTTATTAAAAATACTAAAAACATAAATTCATACATTTATTCTTTAAGCATTAAACACATTCGAGACAGCAGGCTACACGAACACACGACTACAAATGTAGCCTGTAGCCAGCTACATAATTATAATGAAGGCGGCAGCTACATAATAAACAGCTGACATTGTTTTCTTTATCTCCTTACAAATATTAAAAAGCTTTTTGTTTTTATAAAATGGCTGAGGGATATTTAGATAATTCTATAGTAGCTGTTGCTAAAATAGTTTGAGCTACTTAGTATTCGATGTAATAATATATATAAATATTAAAAAATTAAATATTTGTAAATCACAATCAAAATCCACAATTAAAATAAAACTTCTGAAATATAAACAGCTGCTTTTTTGCATTTCAGTGGTGCCACTTAGAATTTTTTTAGCTGTTTCTAAAGCTATCAACTAGGTTGTGAAGAGTAAGAAAAAAACAAGAAAATGCAATGAACTAGTTAAAGACTAAAGTAATTTAAATATAAGTCCATAATTTATAAACCAATACACGGAAATAATTTTTTGGCAAGAATTATTATAAACATTTTAGAAGTATACACTTTCATACATAAAAGAAGACGTGTGTGTATATCCAAAAATGGTTGTTGTTTCAATAATATTATAATAACAGAAAGAAATATATAAAACACTAACAAACATCTGTAATAATTTGCAATACATGTAAGAACATAAATTTTTGTTTCGGTTTACGGTTTTTAGACACGGAAACTATCATGTTGATATTTGCACGTATGAAAATTTGTTTATTAAATTAAATTAAATTTGAAGTTATGCTCTTATATCTAAATGGTTCATTGTTTTCTGGTTATTAAAGTTCAAATCTGGCTTTCACCAAGCAGGATTTTTATTTTCCAATTATAACAATAATTGCCACGGTCAATTACAACCTATAATACATACCAGAAAATATAAAATTGATTGCTTTTACTCTTGGGCTACATTTCCTTTTTATAAGCAGACAGAACTAAAATTATCCGACATTTTAAATAACAATACTTTTTGCCAATTCTTTTTACCAAAAACAGCACATACGAGTATATGATGAATAAACAAATTTTTAGATTTAAATAGGACTTTTTGCTCTCGTATAAAGAAACAATATCTAAAAACACAAACATCGCCTGAAACTTGTCTTAAAAATGGGTAGAATCAGCTGTAAAAGCGGTTAACTTAAAAAGTGCTTAACAGAAAAAAAAAGATAAAATTCTTGTATGAATACAGTTTTGTTGTATTTGTCCTAAAAATTATTGCTAAAGCTGTTTAACTTTTTTATGAATACAATTTCTAAATTTCTTTTCAAAGCACTAATTTATTTGTATTCGGTGGACACATTGACATCACTAACAAAGCTTCTGTAGCCAACAAAAATAGAAATTAGTTTAATTGGACTACAACGACAAAATCAGCATGGACAACAACCTGCAGCCATGCTGCTTGCTGTTTTCAAAATAATCATTCTCATAAGAACACGTGTATTTTAATTTTGAGCTTTTGTAGCTTGTAGCCTGCTGTCTCGAATGTGTTTAATGCTTTACTTTTATTTCAATTTTAATTAAATTAAAGGTAAAACGATTTTTTGAATTGCGTACTGTTTCTCCCAGTACAAATTTATTTGCACTCAGAGCGTAACTATATTATTCTCTTTGGGCATCCCTAATCTAAAACTAACTGTTTTTCCTCAATTGCATGCAAGAGCCATATTTATGAAATTAGTTAATTAAATCTTTGTGATACTGTGTACTTATGTGAAACGTAGTAGAATCCCTAAAAAAAGCTCAATTCAGTGAATGAGCCAACGATATGCAATTTGTTATAATCCCAGTTGTTTATACTGCAGTTTGCTGTCACTGAACAACCAGTTATTTCTTATTATTTTTTTCAAACTGTAACATTTATTTTGCTGTATGTCTCAGTTTTTAAGTGAATAAAAAATGCAGTTTTTCTAAGTATTTTTCCTAAAAGGTGTACAGCATACGATGGAGCGTGGTACGCATATATAATACGGCAACTTCAATTTTTTGCGTTAAAGCGGCAACACTCTTCTATAGCGGAATAAAATATTCCTCAAAAGCACAGGCCGTATATTAAATTTTAAATATATGGAATCATAACTCATACGACAGCGGTCGCTTGAGCTACTTTTTTTCACCGTTGTCCGTGTTTTCTATATATGTTGAATATTAATTTCTTCTGAATGTACTTCATTACCTTGTAGTGTGTGTTTCGTCTTGTTATTGTTCCTCCACGAGCACTACTCCCTCTTTCCTCTTCATTATAACCTAGTTCCAGTACAATGCACTGCATATGTAGGGGTCATCCCCTGAGTACTGGTCCACCCCTGTAGACATTATTGGAGTACATGATCCGTTTTAAATAAAAAGGAGTAGTTACAACATAGTCCGATGTAATGCACACATGGACCCCGATAACTAAACAAAATATATTTTATAATACTCGCAACACATTATTAAAAAAACAACTATAGTAATACTGTTACGCCATGTTTTGTTTAGTGTGTTTTCTGGCAAGCCGAATGATTTTTTTATTATTATTAATAAATAAATATCTAACATATCACAGGATTTTTTAATTTCATCTTTAACCATGGTCATGTTAAGATCACGATGAATATTTTTATTATTCACAAACCATGGAACCCTAGTTATTGTTCTTAATATTTTTGACTGGATTCTTGAAAGAATTTCAAGGTTTGAGTTACTAGTAGGTCCCCAAAGTTGAATTTCGTAAGTCCAGTTATATTCTATTAATACAATTGTTATGTTTGCAACTATTTATTTATATCTTTATGTTATGTTTTTGTTTATAATAGTCTTTTAGCAAATGAAGAAAAAAAAGTATACAAAAAATTTTGTGATTATATTTCAGTTGATTTTTTTTTTTTTTTTTTTTTTTTTTTGCAAAAACACCCCAAAATTGCTCTAAAAAATTTTACAAAATTATAGTTTTCAAAGTAGTTTCTTGTGGTATTCCATGAAGTATTCACATCAGAGTAATTTAAAAATAGTTTCCAAACTAGTTTTATGTGGTAATCCATGGAGTCAGTGGCATGAAGTAATTTCAAGACTAACCCTGTGTTAATAATTCGTGAAGCAGTTACTTGCACTAGTTTTTGGATTAGTTTGATGTAATGTCTTTTTGGATTACATGGTCCTCTCCTAGGACATTGTAATGTAAAATGAAGTATGTTTTTCGCATATATTTGGATTACTTTTGGACTAGTCCTGCTCTCTTGTAGAGTACTTTTTACACGTCTGTAAGGAGTAGTCTCGATTTCTGCAGGGACGATAAAAAAAAAAAAAAAAAAAAAAAAAAAAAAAAAACGTACTTAGCTGGGCCGTAATATATATATGTATGTATGTATGTATTAATGATAAATAGTCGAACTTATTTTAATATTTCTAATATTATATTATGGTACCATTCATCTAGCTCAAGTTTATATTTTAAATACACGACTTATAATTGCCTTACAATATATTCCATGTAATTCAAAGCATGTTAGTACATATTTTCCCAGCCCTGTATATTTTTTACCTTGCACATTGTCAGCCACACACATGCCAGCGTACACAAATTGCTATAACATTAAAATTTTACAGCAAAAAAGAAAATTAAAACGACAACGCAAAATAAAACAATATTTAAGTCAAAAGAAAAACTTTTTCACTTCATCTCTCAGCTCAGTAGTATTTTCTTGTTTTTTTTTCTATCACATTCCCTTGTTCGGTGCAGATGAATCAGTTAAGCCTGGTTGCAATTAGGTAAATAGGTTTTAAGGACAATAATGGATTTGAAAAGAATTTTGCCAACAGAAACTGAAGCAACACAGGTTTTCTTGTCGCAGCAGAATGTGGCTGTTTGACTGCTTGTCTGACTGCTTGCCACATGTCGGTATCAGTTTCTTGTGCATATATTTATTTTTGTCGCTTGACTGAATTAAAATTCTTTTTATAAAAAAGTAAAGAAAAAAAGATAGTAAAAAAGTCAATATTGTTGAAATGACTTTGTGATCCTTCTTAAAGAAGTTTTGTTTTCATTTACATATTAAAGCTGGCTTATATAGACAGACTAAAGGATTATTTTAAATCTCTTCTTGTGGCGAAGTGTTTGGCCAAATCATCATTCAAGATTTGAAAAAGCCTTCACACACTACGGAAAATCGTGGCCATTGGCCGTAACTATTTCCGTAAATCTGGTTTCCGGTTAACAACATACGCAACAGAGCTTAGGCTAAAAAATACAGGGTGGTGCAAAATTAATCACCCTATCATATGAGGCAATAGCTTTTGCAAGTGCTATTTTACGTCAATCATATTTGACATTTGTGAAGCAGACGGCTGCAGAATACAAGCAGACAAGTAATGCAGCGCGATATTCCACATATAGAGCCATCTTCAATTTCGACAGCGAAGAGGAGGATTTTGAGTCGAAAATTGTCATGAGGTTAATTTTCATTTAAGAGTCTGAACACAATGTAACGATAATTTATTGCGGTGCGAATTTTCGTACGAATTTGAAGTAGAAAACCGTAGTGCGGAGCGGCATAAAATTAAAATTTATTTTATTTTCATTGCGGCCTTTCTCATTCCCTCAGCTTGTGACTCCCTTTCTCTTTCCCATATTGCCATATCTTTTGAATAATTGACGATTTTCATAACATTATTGCTTTTACAAAATATATTACCGGAAGAAAAAAAAAATTAAAAAAGAAGTTGGAAGTATGACTGTCTTTATAGTTTGCAGTCGGAAAGTTACAAAAACTTCCAGTATAAAGAAGATTTTTTGTGCAAATTAGCAAAGATTTTGGCAAAGCAAAGATTTGGTGAATTTCTTTCAGTTACTTTCTTTTTTTCAGACTTTATTTAGTTTTAGCTGAGGAAGAAACAATTTTTTTTTTTCGAAATTTACGGGATACCTATAAAAAGTGGAAGCAAAAGGACAATTAGTGCATTAACGCATCTTACCCATCATATCCGGTTAGGATGTGCCGTAGTTTCTAATTCCACGTACAAATCAAACGTGACTTCTACCAGACTAATAATTTTTTAACAGCTATAATTTTTTATTTACTGCCATTACAAAATACGTTACACAAACAGTAAATATTTTAGAAATTTTTATAAAATTGTACTCGTATGCACAAATAAATTAATAAAAATGTAAACTAGCAATGACAAGTATTGCCGTCGCCGTCTTCAGTTGTATTATGTTTATTTTTCTCTCCCGCAACGGGAAATCGTACCGCACCGCAAACATTGTGTTTAGACAATAAACTGTTATACTCATAGCAACCCTGCCATAGCTGTGATGTATTTTAACATCAATATACAACTACGTTCAGACAAACCTTTTGTTTGATACCGAAATGTAATTTTTAATACTTTTCATCGCTATGATGTCAACCAGTTGCTCAAAAATATAATTTATGACAATTGTGGCAGCTATTTAATCAATGAAATGTCATACTGACGCCATGGAAATGCTTTGTAGGAATACATTTAATGTGTGCAATGACAATCTAATATCGAATAAATTACTATTCGAAATATAAGTAAGTAAATGCATAAAACTGAACACACATACCCTTATAGGTGAGACAAATGTCTGAGTGCAAATTTTTACATAAAAATATTATTTTCGTTGTTAAAAGATTTCGTTCGATTGCGGAATATGGAAAAATTAATTGAGAAACCAAATCAAGCAGCCACCGCAAACAAACTTGATTGAGTATGTTATACTCTTCTTTACAGTCGCAAGCTCTAACGAGTAGAAGACATATTTATGCAAAAAATATGCTGTGGCCAATCACACTGCAACTCGATTTAAGATGGGTGTACTTGGATCATTAAAAAAGGCACCGGTTACAGATCTCTGGGTTGCAGCTTAAAATGGTAATGTTAAAGGCCGTGTCAGCTAAAACTTTATCGCTTTGCGTGAAGTTTAAAACTTTAGCAGAAGAGCGCAATACAAACTTTGTCAACGCTCACGATTTGTTTATTTATCTAAAAAATTGTTGTTAATTTTTGCATTTAATCATATCTTATGATAACAGAAGTTAAAAATAGTATTAAACGAATTACTGAAATGGGTTCTAATTGTTTTCTCAGTGCATAAAGCCATTAGAAAAAACTTCAACGCGTAAAAAGATAAGAGTTTCCGAACTTTTCACCTCGCGATGCGTTAAAACTGTTTCATATAAGTATATACATATATATAAAAGTATATATATATATTTTATTTTAGATGTCAAAGCGAATTTGCAGCGCAAAGTGAAGCAAAAGTTTTATCTGACACGGCCTTGACTTATTAGTTTAGTGCCTGAATGTAGAGATTTTTTCACAACTAAACGATTTTTTCACGCACATAATAAAGACGCATCCCTGAATTTTAAGAAAATAAGCAAAACAAACGCAAAAACAAAAACCACAACAAATATTTTACAATTTAAATATGTCTGCCAAATTATGAATTAAAAATTATAGACGACACCAATGTTTCACTTCAATAGTTAAGAAGAGGTTTTGACTTTTATGTTTTTTATAATAAATTTTCACTAAATGCACGAAAAAGTTTATTTTTGAACAAAATTACATGTTATTATCGCTTTGTTTACAAATGCCGTATTTATGTGCATGTGTATATAATCTGAAGGGCATTAGGGCAATGAAATGACAGACAGAGAGTCTCCTTTTTTTAAGCATTTTTTATTTATTTAATCTTCAAAATGAACTAACAAGAAATATTCAAATCTTAATACAAAATTTGAAATTAAAAAATAAATATGTGCTTTTTACTTAAGTCCGGCCAATGCTAGACAAAAAGGTTCATTATGCGGGAGCTATTTCGCTAAAATCACGAATTGAACAATCTAATGGTGGCAATGATATCCCTTCTTCTATGCCGAGTGTGGCTGCCAAAATTAAGTAGTAGGTTTGGGTAAAGTTCCAGTTTACTGACATACCTTGTCGCGTACTTAGAAAATTCCCCTTTTACCAGCGGAACACTGAGATCTTTATGAATTCGTGAATTCTTTACGTACCACGGAGCTGCCGTAATCATTCAATCTGAGGCGGTGCCTAATAATTGAATTCCGTAGCACCATATAGGCTTTAGGATTGCATTGTATAACAGACGTTTGCAAACCGACTTCAAAGTCGAGTTTTTGCCCATAATCCAATTTAGTTGCGCCGCTTTTAGTTTCAACTGAGTGATTTTTGTTTAATGTGAGACTTCCACGTAAGCCTACGATCGAATTGTGTACCAAGGTAGTGTTCTGTCTCTCATCCTGTACACACGTGTTTTGTTACTGCTATCCGTATTTTCTGTATATGTATGTTCATTATTTAAATTCGCATGAAACCAAATTGCACCGGAATAGGTAGCAAGTTGTGTACACGTGTTTTCTTTTTCCTCTTTTTTCACGGTTGTCCATATTGTCTGTATATACTTACATATATGTAAATTATTAACTTCGTATGAGTCCAAAATGCACCGGAATAGCTAGCAAGATGTGTACATGTGTTTTTTCTCCTTTTTCACCGTTGTCCGTGTTTTTTCCATATATGTTCATTATTAATTTATTTTCAATACATTTTATTACCATTTAGTGTGGAAGGTGTTGGACTAAATTTTGATAATATGAGCAGTGTCGAAGGTAAATACACTGAGCGCTGATAAATTTTAACTAATTTAATTCCAACATTTTAAATGCTGTAATAGAGTTTACTTTGGTCTTTCATTTTATTATTGTTAAAGTCAAACCTCGACAAAAACTACTCCCTCATAATCTATTTTCCCAGTTCTAGTACAATGCACTGCATCTGTAGGGGTCATCCCCTGAGTACTGGTCCAAGATAAAAAAATAGGTACTTGACTTTATTATGCTGCGGAATAGGTGAGTGGGGCGATGAAGAAATGGTAAAGCAAAGTTAATCATTTATTTAATGAATTCTGATTAAAAGAATAAATTATTTGCTGTGAAACTTTATGCTTTCTAAAAATTTCTTCTTACGTCTTTTCGTTGTTCCTTTTTTGAAGTTTTATTCTTGTTATTATTTTTATATGATAATCTCCTTCGTTTTTCTCTTGTGCTTAAAAAAAACAAATTCTTAAAAAAGAAACTGGAGAAAAATAAAATTTTTCACGAAAAAAGTACGAAAACTTTAGTATTTAAAACGATGTCAGTAGTCGTTAATTGTGGGAGTCAGCAAGCAAAAGTGAGTATATATGTGTGTGTATGAGAGAATATGTTTATTTAAGGACTGGTATTAGTGGCTGTTTTTTTTTCTTCTTCGTTTTACTTTTGCCTTGTCACGCAAAGCATAAGTCGTTGTAGCAGCTGAGCTGCCAGTTATTGTATCAGTTTGTTAAAATCAGGTGGCCGAGAATGTCAAGTGTGTTATTGTTCTTTCTTTTGTTGTTCACAGTTGTGTTTTGCCGTTTTGCTTTTGCCTCTGCCCGTGTAATGTAATGTAATTTGGTTTTGTTTTGGTTTTTTTTTTTTTAATTATGAATGAACTGTTGAGCCTTTTGTCTTTTGCAAATAATATACATTTTTGTATATTTTCTTTATTGCTTGCATTGTCTGTAGATTAATTAAAATTTCAATAAAAACTTTACACTTTGTCCTCACGTTTTTAATTAGTGGATGTGACATGAGATTAATTTTTTGTTTGTCTTAATTATCATTCGAATTGTTGTCACTATGATCAGATTTCTTTTTCGCTGTTTTTTGTTTTGAATGAAATATTGACTTATTATAATAAGTTTAAATTAAATTTTAAGAATTAAGTGCTGATAAGATAAAGAAGAAAAGTTTGATAGAAGAACATTAGAAGTGCATGATTTTTGGATTCCCTAGAACTTCCTATTTTATGGGTTTTGGTGATAAGCCAAAGACCTGCGGCGGTATAATATCCACCAAACGGCATAATATCCACCAAATGCTGCTTAGACCTCTCTAAGTCACTCCTACGGGGTAAAATGTAAGACCGACGCCCACTAATATTTCTCCTACTACATTTCTTGTCAACATACCTACCATCTAACTGCCCTTTTTAAGAGGCTTCTATGCAAAATATTAGCTAGAGGGTCAAACGGCTAAGCGGCTACTGGAGTAGCCAAATGTATGACGCACTTCCAATATTTTTGTAGAACATACCTAGTTTCTAATTTCAATAATTAAGCTTTCACACCTACAAAAATATTAATTTCAGAAAAAATATATAAATTTTTTAATTGAATAGTATCAAATATTCACTGTGTAAAATTTCAAAATTTAGCTTTTAACAACACAAGCGGTTTGACAAACATCAATATGAAAATCAAACAGTTTTTATTTTTCTGTGAACTTGTTTCAATTGTTTGTGCAAACAGGCAAAAACTACCATAAAAAATACAAAATGTTTGCACAAATGTCAAATTTTTGCATGTCTATTTAGTTTAATTCATCCTTTACATTGTATATTGCTTTAAATTCTTGTTTTCATCTTTTGTTAGAGTAGTCATAGTTTTGTAATAGTTAACAAACATAATTTTTGTTTGAAGACATTAAAGAAAATTTTTTTAAATTTTTTCCCTACAAGTAAGATTTTATTTTTGGGAAATGAAGATTTTCCGACTAAAATTTCTAGCATCAATGGCATGAAGAACATTTTTCTTATAAGCGAAAGCATAAACATTTTTCTTGTTTTGTTAAGTTGAGTTAGTAAGCGTAAAGCCAAACTTCTTATTCTTATTTGTGCAAAAAGTAATTCGTAGTAAGTTGGTTAAACTTTTTTCGCAATACTTTCTCTCCGACTCCGACATGACATAGTATCTGTTTATTTCAAGCGCAATTCCTTAATTGCAGATTGATCTTGCAGCAATAAATTTCCATAGTGAATTTGTGTAACGGAAAGACTAAAACAGTTAGATTTAAATTTTTCCTTATAATCCGTTTGGGGAGTTTTTTTAGCCCATAGTGCAAAATGAAAATAACAAAGACAACATGTAAAGCACAATAAAGAAAAAATGGCGGTTGAAGGTTTTTCTTTTTCCCCTCCTTTTTTTCTTTGTTTTTTATATTCAAAAACTTTTTTACTTAACACAAAGATAAAGAAAAAATGCAAAGTATGCCTTTTGTGACTTGGCTGGTATGTTAATTCTGTTTCTTCCTCCCTTTTTCTTTTTGAATATTTTGCACAAGAATGAACCAATTTGCATTAAGTTTTTTTTTTTTTTCATTTTTATATGAATTCTCTTACATACATTTATATGCATACACATATGTACGTAAGTATATAATTTTTAAACATATAATATTAACTTGTGATATAAGAAGAGTGCTGGCTCTTTGTACTTTGTGGATTGTAAAGTTTTAATTTGTAAAAGGTTTTTAACAGTTTTTGTGGGAATAAATATTGGTTAAAGTAATTTTGAATTCAACACTAAAAATTCGATTGAAGTACAGATTATTTATAAAAAAAAAAAGGTTTTTGTAGCTTTTATTTATTTATTGAATCTTCACAATGGGAACTAACATTAAGTATACAAATCTTAATACTAAATACAAAAAATTACCCAGGTCCAACTAATGCTAAGTGAAAAGTTTTATATGCGCTAATTACTCGTATGTCGGCCAAATCACCTATTTAACGGGGTGATGGTGGCAAGGGTATCGGTTTTTCTCAAACGAGTGTCACCGCTAAAATTAAATAAGTTTCATAAATACAATTGACACATGTTAATATGCTGTTCATACATACACTTTTTAATTAATTCAAGTATCAGTTAATTAAAATTTTTTTAAGTGTTCATACATAATTAATATTGCTGATGCAATTAACGTTTGACAACAGCTGACAGAAATGCTTTAATACGGTAGTGGTATAAGCACCGCTGTTTTTTTTTTCCTTTGCGTAAATTTGTCCAAAACACATAGACTTCCTTGCTTTTTCAAACAAAATTTTGATAACTGCTCGTAAATTCTGCCAACCAAATACATGTTGTGTTTAATGGTGTTGTATTTATTATAATTCTGCCACTACCCATTAAAGCTGCCTTGTTCCTTCTTGTTGAGTCGCCATCTTTTGTTTGCATTTGCTAACATTTGAGTTATCAAATTTGAACAAAGTGTGTTCATTGGGTATTATTGTGCTAGCCAAACACGGTTGCCACAGGGTTGTATATTTAATTTGACGAAATATTAGAACAATTAACTGTTAATTGGCAATTAAGTTAATTAAAATTTTGTATGAGTAATTAAAATCAATTAAGGCGTTAATTGCAAAATTTTAATTGAAAGTATATGTATGAACAGCATATAATGTTAAAAAATAAAACAAAGATCTTGCTAATGTGAGAAGAAAGAGAAAATGAAGCAACTCATGAATTTATCTGTTAGCCAACTCATCTCATGCATGTATTTCCTGCGATTCTTACGGGACCCTCCAGGAAATACTATAACAAGTTAAAATCGAGATATTTAGTTTACTTTGCGGAAAACTTATACCGCAACAATAAATAGTTGTCATCTGTATATCGATGGATATTTTTCTCTACTGAAGTTTTCTTTCAAAAAAAAAAAAAGCACCCATCATCTATTTAATTAACTAAAAAGTGGACCATAATTCTCTTAAATTTTGAACTGACCGTAGCATTAGCGCAGGCGAGGCAACGTAGGCGCTACGAAACCGAAGACTTTGCTTTAAGGATTTAGAATCATGTCTACCCTTACCGCAGCACAACGCGCATTTTGCGTACGCAAATACTATCGCAAGAATGATTCTGCGGCCGAAGCTAAACGCAAATTTTGTTGTCATTTTAATATTCACGACGGCAATCATTCTACAATGATTCAAACCATTAAGCAATGAGTTCAGAAGTTCAAGACGACTGGATCAACATTATCAAAGCAAAGAGCTGGACGTTCTAAAACATCAAGAGAGCCGGAAAATGTAGAGCGAGTGCGAACATCTGTTCAAGACCTAACCCCTCTACTGGTAAGCAGACCGCGGTTTTAAATATGCCTCGATAATTTCTAAATTGCACTTTACAACAAGGCAAGGCTTACCCCCTTGCCCTGCCATGACCTTCGTCAAATGACTTGTTAGCTCCTGAACTGAACTGAACACCCCGTAGCCTCGATTTGTCTCCAAAGGACTTTTTCCTTTGCGAATATATAAAAAAAACAAAATTTCCACTAGGAACCATTACCGAACTGAAGAAAAATATACGCGAGGAAATGCAAATCATTTCAACCGATACTTGTAGAGTGGTCATGGAAGATTTCTGGTCCAGGTTGTATCAGTAGCAGAGTTAACAAGGATCGCATTTAAATGGTGTAGTTTTCGAAAAATAAAACCATATTGCATTTCCTAATAAATAAGAAGTTTTATAAATATGTAACTAATAGTTTTTTATTGATCATTATACCCTTCACAAAAATGTAAAGTTTGTGATTCGATCTGTAACTTCTACAGTTTTTATTTTTAATGTTAAAAGACTACCCTGTATTCTCAACCATAAGAGAATCCGAAGGCGCTCTCATGCATACTTCTGTAAGGAGGCTGCATCAAATAAATAAATAAATAATTATAATTTCGTTTTTGGAAACCATCAACCTTATGATGCCCTCTCAACGATGTTTATGTGTTTCCCCTGTTTTTGCTAATTATGTGCTTCAAATTAATGGATTCCATCTGCTACTTTGTATTTGTTTACAAATTACAAAATGAAAAAAGTGATAATGGTCTCAATTGTTAATTATATTTTGTATTTGATAATACAATATAAAGAGGAAACATTTGTAACTTATTATTTGTGAATAATATCTTTATTAAAGAAGACAATAAAAGTAATCTGTATTCATATATTTTTTTACTGGGCAAACATTTTAAATGCTTCATGCTTCTACATGTCCGTTCCAGAGCAATGGCTAAGCTAATCCTGCCTGTACATGAACTTTAATTTAAATAGAAAAACTTCAACTCAAAATAAGTTAAGAGAAATTAATAACATTGTTAATGGTTTTAAGGCTTGATACCAAATTGTTCATTTTTTTTAAATTAATCTTCATAATTATGCTGTACAACAGCACATCTGTATCCGTTTTCAACTTTTCTCTATTTTCAATAGGACAGGCTAATTTCACCGAAATGTATTTCGTCATAACTCGAGAATAAAATGCCAAAAAAATGAGATTAGATTGTGAATAATATCAACATTGCTCAATTGATTTTTATGATCTATAACTTATTTTATTTTCTTTATTTTTTTATTTTTTTCTTTATATACAGTAGTACAGTACACAATTTGTTAGGTCGGTTAATTAAACAGATTTTAAGATTTATTATAAATGTTTACAAAGGTTTTTATTACTACTCGTATAATGTTTATAACAACTTATTAATATATCTATATTCATCCCATAGATAGAGAATAATTGAATGGCTCGGAGGCTGAGTGGATAAGGCAGCAGTTCATGATACGTCATGATCCAAATCATGAGTTCAAATCCGAATGGGAGTTGATCGACTAATATCGCATTCTAAGGCATGTTAATATGAGGAGTAGTGTATCGACTACTATCGTATTCTAAGGCATGTTGATATGAGGAAACAGGAAATAAACTACGATGTTGATAAGAGGAGTCTAAATTCAACTTCTTTTTCATATGAATCAATTTTGTATACTGTCTAAAAATCAACTTCTTTTTCATATGAATCAATATTGTATACTGGGTCCATAATATTAATTTTTGTACAGCCCAAAGTTGGTGGTGTTTTCCTATAAATTCAAATGGACAATAGTCATGAGAAGTGGAAGGAGTGGTATTGTAGCAATATACAAAGTACGAATACTTTAACCACAAATCCTAATCTGATTTATCTGATGAGATAACGAGTGATTTTTTGCTATTATCTTTTTGGCAACACTAGTTTTGACAGCTCACGCACGTTTTGTATCTTGTGTCACTGTCAAACATCTTCAGTTTGGTCTATAATTTAATCATGAATCGTCTTACAAACGAACAACGCTTGCAAATTATTTAATTTTATTACCAAAATGCGTGCTCTGTTAAGAAAGTTCATCGCGCGCTTCTTCCATTTTATGGTCAGTTTAATCGAACTACTGAGGCTTCTATTCGGGCTATTGTAAAAAAATGTCGCACCAAATTTACATTGTTGGACATTAAACCACCAACACGCTTACGTAGAGTGCGAACTGAAAAAAATATCACAGCCGTATCGGCCAGTGTTGGTGATGACCGTGAATTATCGATTCGGCGCCGTTCGCAGCAATTGGGCCTCTGTTACTCCACTACGTGGAAAATTTTGCAGAAGGATTTGGGTGTGAAGCCTTATAAGATACAGCTGGTGCAAGAATTGAAGCCAAACGACCTACCACAACGCCAAATTTTTTGTGAAAGGGCTCTTGAAAAGTTAGATGAAGATCCACTTTTTTATCGAAGAATT
This sequence comes from Thecocarcelia acutangulata, assembly GCA_914767995.1. Lineage (NCBI taxonomy): Eukaryota > Metazoa > Arthropoda > Insecta > Diptera > Tachinidae > Thecocarcelia > Thecocarcelia acutangulata. The sequence continues at coordinate 34,851,281 of OU612097.1, forward strand.
GTGTTCAGCGACGAGGCTCATTTCTGGTTGAATGGATACGTGAACAAGCAAAACTGCCGTATTTGGAGTGAAGAGCAGCCAGAAGCATTGCAAGAGCTACCAATGCATCCACAAAAAACAACCGTTGGGTGCGGATTATGGGCTGGCGGCATCATTGGGCCGTATTTCTTCAAAGATGATGCGAATCACAACGTTAATGTAAATGGTGAGCGCTACCGTGCGATGATAACTAACTTTTTTTTGCCCAAAATGGAAGAGCTTGACTTGCATGACATGTGGTTTCAACAAGACGGTGCCACATGCCACACAGCACGCGAAGCAATGGACCAATTGAGAGGCGAGTTCGGTGAACAGTTTATTTCACGCTTGGGACCAGTCAATTGGGCGCCCAGATCGTGCGATTTAACGCCTCTAGATTATTTTTTGTGGGGCTATGTTAAGGCTAATGTCTATAGCGACAAGCCCGCTTCGATTGACGCACTGGAAGCCAACATTGCCAACATTATCCGTGAGATACCGGCCGAAATGTTGCAAAGAGTATGCCAAAATTTGACTAAGCTATCGATCCAAATAAATATTTCATGCATTTTTCTGAATTTTATGTGTTTTTTTTTTTAATTTCCGATAGTTCTTATAAAATCACTACAATTCTTAAATACAATTTCTTATGCCTATTCTCGGCGTGAGAAAATGCTTGGTCGACATAAATACATGTCGACCAGCTGCATGGTATATGTGGGTTAATAACAGCAACAACGTGTCATGCTAACGGCATGACGACTTACAGTCAAACACATATAATGTGGACAATGCAAATGAAAAGTGCTGCTAGCAACCACTTGCACTACACTAAGAAAAAAAATTTACTTCTCCATGGGCAAATAAAAAGTGCTTTAGTTATTTGCAAATAGTTTTTATTTGTGAATATAATATATGTTAAGAAATGTATGTATGTGTTATTATAACCAAATTTGTTAATATTATAAATTTAGAGGTATTCGACGAATTACAGTAAACACAACAGTAAAAACATCACATGTATTTTGTTGTGTTTCTGTTTAGTTTGTAAACTCACAAAAGTCTATTCAGTTTTTAAAAATTAAGCAGCTTGTAAACAATATTTTAACAATCTTATGAAACGATATGCAAATACAGCTGTGCTTATATGTCTACCTCGAAACTGTCTTGAAATAAAGTAAATTGAATTGATGTTATTTAACAGACAGACAAAAAATGATTTTTTGTTAAACAGTGTTTTTAGCAAGTTCTAGGTCATTTATGTAAAAAAAAATATTAACAAATTTATTCAATGCTTTGTTTTGGTTTGGAAAACTTCTTCATGAATACTCGTAGCTTAATACAAAACAAACAAAAAAGTTTGATTATAAATTAGCAATTTGAAAATGAAAAAAGTTTTAACAAAAAATGTTTTCATTGAATTTGTTTTCATATTTTAAGCTCTAATTTATACACAAATATTTGTGCAGAATTATTATTAAAGCAAATAATGAATAAATTGGTAACATTTTTGTTATTTTTTTTAACAAAGAGCCTAGAGCCAGTTAAAATTTATATAGAGCACTGACATTCTTGCTCGTTAAAAATTACACAAGTTCACTATACTTATTAAGGTGTGTTTAAGTGCGTTTTTGCATCGTCTATACTTATATATTTGCTTACGAATTGTAATATATCACATTATTCATTATTGTATTTGTTTATTTAAATATGACGTAAGTTATTTTTTCCATGGAATAATTTTTGACATATGGAAATTTTTGAGCAGTAAGAAACTAGAATACAAACAGTCAAACAGCAAGTGTTAGGTTAGGTTAGGTTTAACAGGCTGCCAGCTATTATAAAGCCAGCCCACTTGGGTCCAGTCAGGTCCCGTTGTGTTGCCTGGATCTGATATGTATCTCAGTAGATCTACATATCACTGGCTTAGAACTAACCCGAGGATCGGATAAAGGAGTCCAATCCACTTACATCGCATTCTGATACCTCCGTCAGCAAGTGTTAACACGTAGACAAAATATTTGGTAATACAACAATATTCTAAAGGCAACATACAATTGTTGAGTTATATGGTTGTATCTAATAATACTATATTGTTGTACAATATCTAAAACTCTATTGAGGTAAAAAAAATAGTAAAAGTAACTATAATTAGAATTTTAAGGTGCCATAATTCAGCCATATTTTGCCAGATAGAAATTATATCTACGGAAAAGATATTCAATTACATTTTCAACAATATGCCATTTATATCGATCGGACTTTTTGGTTGGGCTGCACAAGGGTTTGAGTAGGACCATACACCGAAAAACACAAAAGGACCGTTATCTAAAAAACAATACAGCGTTTTTCATGTTCAGGATGTCCCAATTAACTTATCTAGGCATGTGGCGTTCTTGGCATTTTTGGAAATTAAAATTTTGTAAAGGTGTGTAATGTATTGCTTTCTTCTTTTAATGAAGCAATTTTCGAAACGTATTTTTTCTTGTGGAATATTTTATATTTTTGGAACAAATGTTGTGGTTTTATATAATATGACATGTGCAAAAATCGTACGCTGTATATAAATTATGCTACCTATGTATGCATTTTACAGAATTCAGAGAAAAATTGTTAAAATTACTAGTATATATTATATGTGTGTACAAATTTAACTACTTAAACAGTTCAATTATCAAATAAACAAAAATTACCACCCTTCCGTTCACAAAAATATACCATCACTGGCTAGATCTGGCACGTAACCACGTAATGAAATTCTATTTTCTAGATGTTGGGACGTTACGGTCCCATTGGAGTCAGGTAAGCACTTTCATAATTTTTCGTATAACAAAAAAGATCAGCTGTTCCAACTACATTTACATTTCTATATCTACGGGTCTTTCCCTCTGCAGAATAAAATATAAAAATGTTGTTGTATACTAAAAGTGTTTTCTTATACCGGAACAAACACTGAATTAGATTAGGTGCCACCAAAAATTATGAAACGCGCCAAAAAGCCCGTCGCGCACCGACTAACGGTTTATCGAGTTGACAACGCTGGTTGTTTTTATTTCTGTGTTGTTCTGTCTGTTATAAACGATTATAAAGCAGTATTCGTTTATGTGCTGAGCGAATTTCGGCACGGAAGCGTTCGTTTGTAAATATGAAAGAAGAAGTGGATAGTAGTTGCAAATATTACGATGTCTTGTAAGACATTTTTCTTGTGCTGGAGTAGCCCTCACAGAGAGATGTACTATACATACGTATTTTGGTAAAATCTAGTGCTCGTACGTACTAGTTATTTCGTCTATCTATAACATTAAGCATACGCCACAGGTTTGCTTGTACTAGATAGCTGCTTGGAGAGCCCCCTAGTACATAAACCTAAACTCACAGAGAGATTTACTTTACGTAAGCATAGATGCCAGATAAATTTGGTTTAAAATCGTCAAACTCAATGGAAAAATCGTCAATATGATTATTGCAAATCGTCAAAAAATCGTCAGCTAGTAAAATTAATTATTCTTGAATAAAAGGTTTATTTCAACGGCGTAGAGTATAGAAAAACAAGTCATGGTTGCCTTTAATAAAAAAACTACCGCATTTAAAGTTACTCGTATAACAATAAATATATACTTTTACAAACATGAAATTAATTTCATAAGTATATACCATTCATTAAATCTTGCGAGATTTATTAAAAAAAGAGATTTCATTTAATAAAAGGTACTATTATTGTACTAAACGCTTCTGTTAAATTGGGCATATCTAAGTCATAACAACCACAGTTGCAAAGTTTTACATGCGAGTAGTCTCATAGTATACGATATTTTTTCCGAAAATGGTCTTTTCAACTAATTTCTCACTTTGGTTTTGTTAAGTTCCATGTAGCTGGATGCAAACTCACACTTTTGCAGAAAACGATAAGACTAATATTTTTGCTATAAGCTTATGACTAAGGATACTTTATTCCAAGAATATAGCATTTTCATATTTATAGCGTACAAGAAATTTTTCAAGTTTAAGAATGTTCGTTACTTTAATTCGTATTAAATTTCTCATCTTTCAAATTCTGCGATGAAATAAGAAAACTCTTTCTTTATGTCAGAAAAAGACACCCTCTCTTATAACATTGTAAAGATTTGTAAAAGTTAAAGTTTTGAATTCATCTTCAAATTTCGTATTCTTAAAATATGAGCACTCGAATTTGCATACAAATTTGTACAACTTTTTTAAGCGCAAACATACATACGTATATACATATATATTTAAGTTTGATAAATATTACATTCATTTCCCACATAAATTAACTTAAAAAAAGGAAATATGCATGTAGTTGCTTGAAAGATATGACGGTAAATATGTGATCTACAAAAATCTTCAAAAACAGGCCTTAAATCGTCAAATTGTCAAAGTGCTATTTTCTGCACCCAAAATCGTCAAAATGACGATAAGTCGTCAAATCTGGCAACCATGTATGTAAGTATTTTGGTGAAATCTAGTGCTCGTACGTACTAGTTATTTCGTATGCCAACAACATTAAGCATACGCCACAGGTTTACTTGTAAAGATATTTTCTATACTGTTTATACACAGACATATACACAATCCAAATAATTACTGCATAGCAACAGCATATAACAATAAATGTCAAATATTTATTTAACCACTTTCCCGACCACTTCAGTTGAAAAACTTTCTCTAACTTTATTCAGCATTCATTGTTTAAGCTCACATTTACTATAACAACAACAACAAAATGTTAAAATGTAATTTGCCAAAAACTCTTGTAAAAGATTAAGAGCTTTTGTTCTAGAGAACCTCAAAATTAAACAATTACATTTTACTTGGAAGAAATTTCCTTGAAGAATAAATTTTCCATTTTAAAGAACAATTGATTGTTGAAGAGGAAAATTTATTTTTATTACTTTTCCCATTTTCGTTGTTTAGCTTTATGAAATATTTTTGTATTTAATTTAATAACTCCTGCCACTTTTTCGCTGCTACGAAAATTTTCCCAAACAATTCAAATGATGAAGTAGAAAATAAATTATTTCTCAGTAATTTTATAAGTGTTTGCTTTATTTGCCGTAATAAATTAAAATGTCTGGCACGCCCTGCGGTAGCAGCTGTAAAAGAAATTATTACTTAAAGCTAAGGAAATTAGTGCACAGCATCTATACTCGTACACATATATAACAAAATATCTGTATAAATATGTTTGCAACTTTGACGATGAGAATTAATCACTTGAATTTACTTAAAAAGCCTTAAAGTTTAAGCCACTGGAGCCCACAGTGGCTTAAATCTAAACACCAAATTCGGGGGAAAAAAAGTTTATTTTTCAAAAATAATTGATTACTTGACTGTAAATAATAATTGAAAAAAAGTTTTTGTGGTTAGTATTGTTTACATTATTGTGGATTTGGCGTGGTTAATAATAAACCAGCTATTAAATGTTGATAAATGAGAAGGCAGAATAATGATGAATGAGTTTAAGTGATAAATTTTCAGTTTAACAAATTAAAAAACGATTCCAAGTAAAAGCGTTTTAGATGTAAAGTGCTTCCTTCTATAAATGGCTTATCTGGTAGAGGTTTGAGTAAATTTTTAAGCAATTGGTATTCCAAGTCATTAAAAGAAAAGTATGGTTTATATGTGTGTGCTGGCTATACCAACTGTTTACTACTATTGATAATTAAAGTTTTGCTATCTCTATTGTTAGCAGATAATAGTTAATATATGAATGAATCAAGCGCTTAAATTAGGTCATTAATAACAGCTAAGAGCCTTGGCCGTATATACAACGTAATTTAAAATATCAGAAACATAGCACTAAACACATAGACTACTGCAACCGGCAATTATCGTCGCGTAGTCCATTGAAATACTTTGAACACAGCAAGAACATCAATTTCATTTAAATAAAAGTATCGCGGAAGCAAATTTATACACTTATATATGATGAGAAAAGTATTACAGAATTGAAACTTTACGACAATATATTGAATTTTTAAAAATGTGACCAAAAAATAATTTGACTTGAGAAACAAAAATAAGTTTGTAGCCATATGGTAAAAGCTGCGACCTATGTGAGCCATAAAAGTGACATAAAGTGAATGATTAACCCAGTGGAGTTGGTACATCATTAGATAAGGTCATCGAAGTAGGTGCTGATGTAAATCAATGAGACATTCTCTATATGAGCTTTATCACTTTGCAATTAATTTTTATATTTTATATAACCAGTGGCTGTGTTCTGTAACTCTCGCCACGAAACTGAAACTTTTCGACTGAAACGTGTGAAATGAAACAAAGTTGAAACAAACAGCTGCTTTTCTCACTAAACTGTAGCTATAACTTTTTTTTGGTGAGTAATAGCTGTCACGTAAGGAAATTATTCGCCATTTTAAAAAATATCCCGCTTTCAACTGTCATTATTTCTCGCAAATAAAAAGGCTGTGAGATAGTATTTCAAATAACAATAATCATCATTAAATGAATAATAATGCTGAAAAATAAGTATTTTAATTTCCGACCCAACAAAGTATATTGTAACACTTTTATAATGTTTTTTTCAGAATTCCCAAATTGCAATTGTTTTTTAATGTTACAAAATTTTGTGCATAAGTATGTATGTATGTATTTATTTGTAAATAAAATGTAAACGTTAGAGCCATACCATACATTTTCTAGAACAGCCGGCGGTTATAATATGACGCCGTCGAAAAAATTTCTTAGCTTTAGTAATTTTCGGTCGGCGGCGGTACTAATTGTGGCTGCGCTTTCGTTTTTAAAATTGCATGACGGCATCGTTTTATATTTTCAGAAATTTCTAACGTAACGACGTAATAGCTTTGGGAAGTTTCCGACATGAGTTACAAACACAGTTTTTTCTCACTTTTCGAGAAACGATGGAATAATTTGTTTCACAAGTTTTCGACGCGAGAACTTCTCGCCAAATTTACAGAACACAGCTACAGGTTTGACTTAAAATAATGCCTTAGTACTTGATTGGTTTTGATTCATTTATGGTTTTTCCATCCATATTAACTGAAGTTGTATGATTTAAACTTTTTTAAACTTTATTTTTATAGAATTTATCAACAAATTATAGCATCTGTAAAAAAACAGCGTTAAATTTAACATGAGCCTTTAAAATTTGATTTGATACTAGTAATGATAAAATAAGCTAAAGTCACCAGCATACATAAACAGTGCTGCGAAAACTTCAATGTTTTAAAAGGAAGTGGCCTAAGATAATTTCCTTAAGGAACTGCACAGGAAATTGAAACCATATTACTTTTTGACACACATCTGAAAAAATTGTCTTCTAAATTATAAGTAATATTTGTAGTCGTACACTAATAAAAAACTTTCATTGATATAACAATTTTTTATATTATACCACGATTTTGTCATTGTATTTGGTTTATAAATATTGTTTCAGTAAAGAATTACCAAACGTAAATAAAACGAAATTTGTTCGTGTAAGCAGGTATCGAACATACGATCTCGAGACTATTGGTCGAGTACTCTACCAAATCAGCCTTTGAGTATGTAATGAAATTCTTACATTTATATTGTTTCGTAGCTGTTATTAAAATCTTACATTAATACAATTCAATTCAATTTCATTATACATATTTACTGCTCTCTCTCTCTCCCTCTATCTATCTCTCTCTATCTCTCTCTCTCTCTTAGTAGCTATAACCAAATCCTTGCATTTCCCTGCAAACATTTTCGCAATAAGAATGAAACAATTTTCTTGACATTAATGAAGTTGTAAGAGATGATATAGTGAGGCTGAATAAAATCTGCATTTCATTAATGAAGCTTTCATAACCGAAATTAAACTTTTTATAGTGTTAATGAAAGAATGGTGGACAAAATGAGTACATTCCCATATCGAACTATTTTATTATGATCAACAATATGGAACGCTTCTGGATAATCAAGGCAGAGTCCAGTAGAACTAAAATTATTTCTAACTAAAAAATTATAAACAGCTTGTTTTCTATATTTTCCAGGGAGCTCCTATGAAACCCTAATCAACAGTAGACTTAGGAAATTTTTGATGATAGCTCGTATGAAATGTTGACATATCGATAGCTGGGAAACATAGAAAACAAGCTTTTTATAATTTTTTGATTAGAATCTAATATAGTGAATAAAACTTAATTGTTTGAGTTATTTCTAATTTTTTATTTCTTTTTATTATTTGTAGTTTTTATTATGAATTAGCGATGTTATTTTTCAAATTTTAATTAGTCAGCCTGGTATTTCTGAGAATAATTGTCCATTACTAAAAGTCTGCGTGATGCGTTAAAAGCAAAATAATAACTTTTGATAATAAACACATTTCTAACACTTAACGAATATCCATTCAACCAATATGAAAAAAAATTGCTTAAGCCATGCATTTGAAGCACTTATTCGTTATATAAAAAGACTTTTAAAATTTCAATGCACGTACTTCACAATATTTGCCATTAAAAAATATGTTTACGCTGAAAATTTTCTTATAAAAAAGAAAAGAAATTACTTTTTAAAGTTAAATAAAAATATATTAACATTAAGACCTTCAGCTGAGATAAATGTGCAAAGTACAGCCTTTCTTCGCAGCCACACATGTCTCTTTTATCAAGCTGAATATAGTTAAAGATATATAATTTTTTTTCTATTTTATATTCTTTACTTTTTTCTATTTTCTTCAGAAACATTTCTTTTAGTTGAGTAGATTATATCTGGGTTAAACAGAAAATAAGTAAACTACTCTTTATTTAGATGCTGTCATTTTCATAACATCATCAGCTGTGTGAGAAGGATTCATTTTTCTGAATAGAATTGACAAGTGGGCGGGTGTGAGTGCATACGTGTGTGTATGTATGTGTGTTGAGAAAAAGGTATACAATTACATGTCATGGTTGTATAGATGGAAAAAATTTCCTAAATGAATGACTGTAAGTATAAATGAATGAATGACAGACTGCATGGGAACTTCTGCTAAAATCTTACACTTTTGTATGAATATCAAATAGCGCTTAAAAGTATACTTTAAATTTTTTTCCTCTCTTTTTGGTTATAGTACATTGTTGTTGTTGTTTGAGTAATTCAACACATCTTGTACGAAATTTAGCTCATTGTGTTTGCACATGTAGACATTTGAACAATATGGTGTGTACAGTTTTAATATGGTAAATTTTCAGAAATTTTTTTTTCTTGTGCAATGATTTGGAAGAAATGGTTATCACTACGAGGGTTGTTTGGAAACATAAACATAGTAAAATGAATGAGTTTTTTTTTTTTTTTTATCTTGGACCAGTATTCAGGGGATGCCCCCTACATATAAAGTGCATTGTACCAGAAGTAGGAAAATAGTTTGTGAGGAGGGGGAAAGAGGGAGTAGTGTTTGTAAACATTTGACTTGAACCTTCCAACCTGATAACAGACAGGAAACACGTCTGCAGGCAACTTGTTCCACAGACGAAGCGTACGGCTGAAAAGCGAATTCTCTCTGTAATGCGTAGTACGATTCTTCGAGCAATCAAATATGCACTAAACCCAATTTGCGCGGTATTGTTAACAAAATAATTTAGTAAACCCTTCGTGAAAAAAATAATAATTCTTGATCCTATTTGCTTTGACCTTTATTTAATTTAATATTTGCAAATAATTCCTTCAGCTCAAGGTCCTTTTTTGTTTTTTTAAAAAATGTTTAAAATATTTTTCAATATTTCGTCTTCCTTTGGAAGACTTCTTCAGAAAATTTTTTTTTTGTGTGTAAATTCAATACAAAATTTGAATTGAATGAAAAATTTTTAACGTACAAAAATACAATCAACAACAACAACATACATAAGTTCAAAAAATATTTGAAATTTGTTTTTCATTTCAGCTGAAGGAATTATTTGCAAATATTAAAAAAAAATCAAATCAAAAGATTATTTTTCAAATCGGAACAAAATTTATTTATTACGTTTTTGTACATTTGTTTAAAGGGTTTTAAGACCTCATTAGTTTTTACTTTCTGTTGCCGTTCTGTGACGTTCAGTTATGTAGCAAATATTTTACAATTACTTTTTCCGTGAAAATATTCAGCTCTTTTTTACAGTAGCGCGTAAATAAAAGAAAAACATTAGAATGAAGGATAAAATATGTGCATACGAGTAAATATTCTCTTATATGAAAAAACAAAAAAAACCAATTAATAATTTCGAAAGGTGATCACTTCTTTCTCACAATCTGCAGAGTGTATGACACTTCTTATACAAAATATAATTTTTTCCTCGCTAAAATAATATTCTTTTGATAATCTATTGATAAAAATGTATTAACTTTTAAAAATCTTTAATTAAAAAAAAATGTTTAGCTTTCGAGAAAAAAAAATTATATACATTTGAATAAAATATAAATGTTTCCATACCTGAAGAAAGTACAACATACACATATCTGGATGTCACTTAACGTTGAATTCTATTTGCAATAGATTAGTCCGCAACAGAACAGAACGAAAAAGGGAAAATAAACCATGCACATATAGTTTATTTTGAACAGAAACAAAACAGCTGATCCAGAATGGAAAAGAACGTACAAACTAATTCTGCCTTTATTTCGAGTTTTTCCTTTTTTAAGTTTCCTTAAGAAGCAGTCAATCAAAAAGTATTGCTCACAGCAAATTTGTATTGTAAGAAAAATCCTTCTTAAGAAAGGAAAATCTCGAACTTAACACCGATGTACAAAACCAATTAGAAATTATAAAGTTCAACAAAAATTCAATAAATTAATAAATGCAAAGGCAGACTTTACTTTTAAACGTTGTACGAAACCATCATTATTTAGAATAGTAAGCAAGTCTAGTGTGTTAGTACATGGTGGCATTAAGTTTAAATAAAATCGCAAAGTATTTAAGTACTGTGTAGAAAACAAGTGTCAGTATCATTATTTCTTTTGCTATGGCAGAATCCGTAAAAGTGCTTTCAAACGCAAAAACGTAAACATATTAAAAAAAAAACATATCAGTTTCTATATTTCATAGAATAAATCTCAATCAACTCTCGTTTAAGGAAACAGCACACACATACATACATGTATGCAATAATCAACATTTACTACACACCACTCACTTCCTTTATTGCAAATATATATGTAAGTTTGAAACCCCATTCACATCCCCAAAATACACATTCCTACCAGCACTTATTTTCATCAATATTGGAGTTACTGCTTTTTTTCTTCATTCTTTGTTTTTTTTTTTTTTGCATCTTAAATACGTTTTTCTTAAGTTACAAATGATTTTTGTTCTTTGCTGGGTTTTTGCCACTTCTACTTTTACTCATTTACACATGCACACAATTACTCCAGTACTTGTTTTACACACATATTTAAACAGACGCACAGAGTGATTCAAACACAAGTATCTATGTTTAAATTAAAAAGAAACATTACAAGTTGAATACAATATACACAAGGTGACGCAGAAGTCATCAGTGATGACTCATCACCCAAGAAGAATATTATACTTTTGACGGCAAATGTCAGCCGGAAGAATTATCCGCCCATTTGAGAACAAACGCGATTCATGTCTTATTGTGGCACATTTTATATCTGTGCAAAGCTCAAAAATGTCGAGGAATAACGGACTTTGCAGCATTTACGAGCGATTAATGACTCTTGCTCGCGATGATGACTTTGGGGACACTTGCTAATATATTTCGAACTTATTCTTTTTGGTTTCTATTTATTTTATTTATTTATTTCATTATTTTACATTTCCTGTACAACAAGATTACTTATTTATAAGACTATCTATTATGCAGGAGGGTAAAAAGTTACAAATATTACGATTACTTGTATACATACATACACTGTTATACAAAAATAACACAATAATAATATAAAAATAATGGGTGATTTTATAAGAACTATCGGAAATTTAAAAGAAAAACACATAAAATTCAGAAAAATGCATGAAATATTTATTTGGATCGATAGTTGGGTCGATATAATTTAATGTTTGAAGATTATTTCATGCAAATGTTGGCCGCGGCTGCGCCTCAAATGGTCCATCCGCTTAGTCCAATTTTGGCATACTCTTTCCAACATTTCGGCCGGTATCTCACGAATAATGTTGGCAATGTTGGCTTCCAGTGCGTCAATCGAAGCGGGCTTGTCGCTATAGACATTAGCCTTAACATAGCCCCACAAAAAATAGTCTAGAGACGTTAAATCGCACGATCTGGGCGGCCAATTGACTGGTCCCAAGCGTGAAATAAACTGTTCACCGAACTCGCCTTTCAATTGGTCCATTGTTTCGCGTGCTGTGTGGCATGTGGCATCGTCTTGTTGAAACCACATGTCACGCAAGTCAAGCTCTTCCATTTTGGGCAAAAAAAAGTTTGTCCAACAATGTAAATTTGGTGCAAAATTTTTTACAATAGCCCGAATAGAAGCCTCAGTAGGTCGATTAAACTGACCATAAAATGGAAGAAGCGCGCGATGAACTTTCTTAACAGAGCACGGATTTTGGTAATAAAATTCAATCATTTGCAAGCGTTGTTCGTTTGTAAGACGATTCATGATTAAATTATAGACCAAAATGAAGATGTTTGACAGTGACACAAGATACACAACGTGCGTGAGCTGTCAAAACTAGTGTTGCCAAAAAGATAATAGCAAAAAAATCACTCGTTAATATACAAAAATAAAATGTATTATTAAAACTAAGCAAAATAATTATTACAAAGGCCAGCTAGGTCAAAGCACTATCAATTAGAATACATGAGCTTTCAGCTAGATTCCTTCCATAGCACTTGCTTTCAGCAAAAATTTCCTGTACTACAATACGAGTATAAAAAAAAGTTACCTACAGAAGAAATCAACGATGTTTATGATAAAATAAAATATCATAATTATGTGTTAGTTGGTTCACCCGGTACTAAACAACCACCAGATAAGTTTTGTCTTCTTCTAAAATTTTTTGCACTTAACAGCAAGAAGTTTCTAGATATTTCAAAGCAAACTTTGTTTCAAACAGTATTAAAAGTTTATAACTGATTACGTGCATCATTATTTCCATTACTCGTATATTGCATGTAGTTGTAGAGGGGGCCGCACATGTATGCAGGCATTTGCATATGTGTATCTTTTACCTAAAATCTACGGTTTCAATGAGATTTTATTTTTGAAAAATCAACACTAATGAGAAAGCTACTGTTCTGATTGTAACAAAATAAGTAAGTTACTTAGAAAATTATCGAGAAAGACGTTTGATAGTAGCTGTTAACTTGTTGTTAAAGGTTTTGGGTAAAGGAAAAGAGATTCTTGGCCGAAATAAAATAACTGTGTGGTGCAGGCAAAGGGAAACCTATTTTGTATTTTCAATACACTGAAAAAATTTTGCTCAGAAATTCTCTGAATTTTGACATTACTTTTATGAATTTTTGCATTATTTTTCAACCATTGTAACTTTTCATAGAAATAATGAAACAAATTTCATTAGATTATTTTAATGAAAACCTCCCTAAAAGTAATGAAACATTTTAATAAGAAAAAGGACTTATTTTCATTAAAAGTATGAAAGACAAATCATATGATTAGTGAAATAATTTCTCTAGATTAAAGAATCAATTTCATAAAGCACATGAAAACTGTTCATTAAATTAAGGAAAACGTAACATTTATTTAATGAAATAACTTCTTTGTACTAATGTACAAATGTATTCATTAAAAATATGAAACTCCTTCATAAGGTCAAAGAAGTTATTTCATTTATCTAATTTTATTATTCATTGAGCACCTGAAAAATTTACATTAAATCAATGAAATAGTTACATTTGTTCAATAAAATAATATCATAACACACATTAATAAAATATGTTCACTAATGTACGTAATAAGATCAATGGAATTATTACATTTATTCATTGATACTTTATTTCATTACACAAACAATACTATTCTTTGCTTTTGTGAAATTGTACCTAATTATGATAAAAGAAAATGTTGAACAAGTATTCACCAAATAAATGAAGGATCAAAAACGTTAAATAAATTTGTTATCATTTTCAATAAAATGAATTTTTCAAAAATTTTTTTATTAAAGTTGATTTAGGTAAAATAGGCTTAAATATATAATACTTTATTATATTAAAATTTAATAATTTATTATATTAAAATTTAAATGATTTCAATACACTGGTATTTAAATTTTTTAAACTATTATTATGTTGATTTGAGTACATGCACATACATACCCAAGTTCGGTAGCCAGAAATTTATTTGTCATTGATCTAAAGAGTTCTATTTCATTGGAATTATGAACCTCATAAAACTTACATTTTAATAAAAAAAACTTGACATTTTTTAAACTGTAGCTTAAGATTAATAAATGCCCATTAATCCATCTTACCAAAATTCATAGAATTTTAAAAAAATATTAATTTTGTTGTAGTCATAAAACCCATGATTTTTTTAATGAAACTATGAAACTTAATGAAACCATTCTGATGGAACTATTTCTTAATATATGTATATGAAGTTTCATGCATATTGTAAAAAGTTTTCATTGGATTAATGAAAAATATTTAATGAAACAGTTTCATTAAATATATGACGCATAATTCTTTCAGTGATACAAATAAAAAATATGGATACTAAAACACTCGTGTGTATGCCAATACCCAAAAAATAACTAGTTGCCCAGACAGAATGTGTCATTGAATGATATCGTCATCTGCCTTGAGGGCCTTGTCAGATGACGGACCTGCTCCACGGAGTGAATTGTTCCATGTGACTTGCAAGGCTCACTCTGCATGCAGAGAAAACACATTTCATCGTATTGTTATGCCAACATTTGTATGTTCTCTGCAACAATTTGTATTGTTGCCCCAAAATGCATATTATCGTTTTTAACATAGTTTAAATCTTTACAAAGATATTATTGAAAAAATGTTACAGTATCTTTTATTACATTTCTTTCGATTTCAAATATGGTTGCATGGAATAATAGTATTTAAAATAAATAGTTTGAATACGATAATAGCTGTTGTTATATGTATTTAAAACATACTTGTGGCAACACATGTGTGTTAACAGACCAAACTTGCTATTGTTATTTTTGGTCAAGGCATTGACATGTAATTTTATTTCAGTTTTATTTTATTTGGAGTTGTCAAGCAGTAAATTCTTATTAAAAGGAAGAAGTTTTTATAATGTAAATTTTTGGTAAAATAAATAAATAATCCGGTCAAGGAGAATTGTTAAAAACATCTCCATAAATAAACAATAACACACCAATGAAGACAAATAGGTTTGTATCAGCATTTTATTTTTAGAAATGTATGTATATAAATTAATTATACATATGCTTATTTTATAGATCTGCAGCCCAATGATTTATCCAAGATACCAGGAAGTTGCCCAAATCTTATTGCATTTTTGGATATTAATTAAAATCAAGATTAGCAAAAATTGTATGTTTGTATTTAATTCTGTGGACATCGTGGTACATATAACCGGACATGGCAATGGTAGTTTATACTTTCATTCACAATAATAGAGATGATAATGATAATATGGTTGCCATGCTAATATTATTAAAACTTTTACCAAATGTATGGTTGCATGATATGATATGGTTGTTGGATGTACTTAGTTTAGCAAAGAACTTTTTAGACTAAAACTATGTTATTTGGTTGCCTTCAAACATAAACTTAAACAATAGTTTTTGCTTTTAGAATATTGTTATCTCAACCATAAAATTTTTTCTACGTGTGGTTGCAACATTTAGAAAGTTTTTAGCCATATGACTAGACCTCTTGAAGTAGATATTAATCTATTGAATTTTTTTTTTTTGTACGTTAAATTTTTAAATTAATTTTTTTTTTTTTTTTTTTTTTTTTTTTTTTTTTTTTTTTTTTTGTACATATATACATTGGGTTTTAGTTGAAATTTTTCCTTTCTTAAGTTTTTTCTTAAGAAGAATTTTTTACAATACAAATTTGCTGTGATCAATAGTTTTTGAATTTGGTCTTACATTTTGTGTACACATGTTCTTTTCACTATCATCCGTATTTGTTTTATATGGTTATTATTAATTTATTTTTAATGTAGTTCAGTCTGGAAAGTGCTGGACTAGTTTTTAGTGTCAATGGTGTATACACTGAGGTTTGATCAGTTTTAAGTAATTTAACTCTAAAAAAAAAAACTACTTGTGAACTTCTCAAGTCAAGGCGGTAGCTTTATTTGGTAGTACTTTGTTGTTAAAGATTTATTATAATTTAAATATCCAAAGAAATATATAAATAAATTTTAGTCTAGTGAAACATAACATAATATTATCCACGTTAGTATTAAGTAGATGTGTGATTTTCATAAGAAATTATTAGACTTTCTCCGCAGTGGCTGGTCGTTGCCGCATTTTTTGGTTTTATTTGCTTATTCTCAACTATATTATTTTAAACGATTTTTTCATATTTTACATTTTATTCGTATTTAATAAAATATTAATGGAAAGATATATGAAAATTCTCAAAAGTCTTTAATCTACTTAAAGTCTTACTCGCCAAAAAAAAAAAAAAAAAAAAATTATATAGAAATTTGATGCACTAATCCAGCGTCGGCCAAAATTTTAATTTCCTACTCTCGCGAGTATAATGTGTTGCCAATGATCATAATAATGGTCCTGGAAAGACTGAATGTTCATCAGTCGGTTGTGAGGTTCATAAGGAGTTTAGTGGTCTAGCAGGGGACTCTCCAGAGGAAGGGGTGCTTTTCCTCTTCTATGGAACTTAGCTCTGAATTTATTATTGCTGCAATTATTTTCCCTGTTGTTTAGCACAGAGCAATATGCAGATGAGATTGCGGTAGTTGTGTCGGGTAAGTCTTATCACAGCAACTGAGCACTGCTTCAGGACTTATAGAAGGATGGTGCACGAATAGTGGTCCAAGTTTGAATCCACAGAAAATGGAGCATGTACTCTCACCATCTTACCTAAAGAAGCCCGACATTCCTGAAACAGGCTGGATTTAGTGTATATTCCAATAAAGGAGTTGAAGGTGGCCTTGCTGTCCATGTAATGTGATCCTCGAGTTGGTGACTCAGTAATATGCAGATCTGCAGAGATATATGTAAATGATATATAGATCTTCAGGGATACATATCACACCCAAGCAACACAACCGGACTACTACTATTACTAATGCACATGTAACGCCGTCACACGTGCATTAGTAATAACTTCGTGTTTAGTATAAAATTATTCGTTATAACCGTAAAAGTTGTGTTTGAGTAAATTAGCTGCTTCTTACACAGAGAAAACTCTTTTTCATACTCAATAATGCGAAATGCGCTGAATCAAACAAAACTTTTGTTATAACAATTATTGACTAAAAGGAGCAACAAAATGTAATAGACAAGGTTACTTTGCAGATATACATGTAGAAACATTTAATTCATTTCATTTTTACCATAATTTTTTCTATGTAAACTTGGCTGAAGTAAGATTTGACCTCGTAACTTTTAAAATATATACATTCGATTTTTGCTGCTACTAATACAAGCGTATAACTATGAATATATATGTCTGGCCATCACTGCACTTAACTGACAATAAAAATATTTTTAACAAATAAAGTTCTTAATATTTACGATGATGGGGAAGAAGAAAAGCTGCTTTCATTTTATTTCTACATTAAAATTCAGAATTTATTTATTTCAGCTTTCAGTATTTGTATACTTTTGGAAAAACAAAATATTGTATACAATAACTTAAAAATTTTAATGTCTCTTTTATTTATTTATATAAAAATTCATGATTTCTATTTCTTTCAAAAATAAATTGTAAGAAATGTTCCTCTGATTACAGCTACATCAGCAATGATGTGGAAATTAATACCATAGAGTTTCTTACTGTTCCATCCTTGTAAGCTCTTGGACTTAATGCTGAAACTTCAAAAAAACAAACACGTCGAAAGCATTTAAACTTCTTAAACAGAGCGACCAATCAAAGTTATTAAGCTTTTTTATGCCTTTACTCTGTTCGTTTTTCCTTTATACTTTTTTATTTTTTCTTTTTGCACTTTTTTTCTGGCAAATGTATTTAATTTCGCATCTTATTAAAAAGCATGTCCACTTTCTGCGTCATTTTGTTTGATTTGGGTAAACGAAGAATAATTTTTGCTGGAATAATTTAAAGTTTTCTCAGAATGTCTTCTGCTTGTAGACAGCATCATGAACAGCAATTTACATACCAAAAAAAAAAAAGGAGAAGAATCATAAAATAATATTTTTTTTTTTTTAGTTTTAACAGACAAAACAATGAATAAAAAGTAAGACTGTTTGAGCGAAATTGTGGTTCACAAAGTGACCGATTTATCAGCTTAAAATGTAAATATGCGTAGATGTACAGTGAAAGACAAACTAAATTGGCAGCTGACAATTTAAATAAAAATGAATATTTCTTATAAATTTGTTTTAAACTGACAAACATCAATACTATTTTGAAAGCACTTGCTGTCATTTTAGTGAATTTATTTACATAAGCAAAAAAAAATTTTTTTATTTGTGAAAAAAAATAGTTTTTTAAGCATAATTTTGGTCCAATGACCGAATTTTTTACTTTATGATACGTCTAAGTTAATTTGTCTTTAAACACGAGTTTAGTTGTTATTTATTTTTTCCGCAGCTGTTGTTTGATTTTTTTTTTCTCTCTCTCTGTCTCTCTTTCTGTCTCTCTATTTAGTCAAAACTTTATATACTAAACAACATTTTTTACATTTTCTACCAGCCACCATACTTAAGAGCCAATTTATATTCCTTTTCTGACTTCAGTTTTTGCACTTTATAAACAAAACACTCACACAGAAGCAAAACTCATACCACTCGTCCCTCACACTTTCGCATATAGTTTCTAGCAGTCTACGCCTTCTGCGTACCATTCCTGCCTTATCTTTTACACACTTTCCTGTCTTCTGTCCATTATGTATCCACAAGGCATTATTACCACTATCAGTTCAGTTATAACATTTTTAGGTATCAGCACAGTGACACACACACACACTGACACTCACAACACGTTGTGTTGAAGTTTGCAAAGGTTTATATAAGTATGTATGTGGGTGTGTGTGTGTGTGTGAGTGTGTATTTATGTTGCTGGTGTAGCAACAATCTGTAACACTTTTATTACCAGTGGCTGGGTAAGCAGCAGCAAAATACTTCTGCTATGATAATTTGTATGTTCTGTAAGTTGAGAACAGCTTTTTAATTTTGTCACTCGATGAAGAAAAATTTACTACAAATTCCTGACAGTTTAAAACATTTTAATTGGCGCACACTTATGTACTTAACATGCAAATACAACTACATATATATAAATTCTTTACTTCTGTGTAAATGTAGAAATAAAATACCATTAAATTTAAAATTGTTGGATTGTGAAAATAAATAAGTATTTAAATATAAGTTAAAATTTATTAATTTTACCATCGAAGGTATTTGTTTTGATATAAAGGGTGACGTATATAAAACACAAATTTCTCAGAATATTATCTCAATATTCTTTATTGTATAAAAGGTATCTATGACGAATATTTTTGAAACACAGTATCGATCAAATGTTTCCAATGGCTTCGGTGTCATACCTCTATTCGAAGGATCATACTTTCATTGGCTGCAAGACAAAACTGAGGTTCAATGACCCTACACAGAATA
The DNA here is from genome assembly GCA_914767995.1 of Thecocarcelia acutangulata. Classification (NCBI taxonomy): domain Eukaryota; kingdom Metazoa; phylum Arthropoda; class Insecta; order Diptera; family Tachinidae; genus Thecocarcelia; species Thecocarcelia acutangulata. The sequence goes on from OU612097.1 coordinate 34,870,992, forward strand.
TATTATACTAAAAGTAAAAGCAGGAAAATATTTGCCTCAAAAAATAATTTGCACTTTATATTAAGGCGGGTCGATTTATATGGAGCGGCAAAAAAATTAAAAATCTTTGGAGGAGAGGATAATTATTCTACGCAGAATTCTGAGTAACTTTGGAAAAGACATCATAGGTCCAAAATGGCTTTCGAGCCTCCGAAAATTCAAAACTATTTCGTAAGTAATACTTTACAAAACTTTCGGCAACAAATCAATATTGCGCATCATATATATATATATATATATATATATATATATATATATATATATATATATATATATATATATATATATATATATATATATATATATATATATATATATATATATATATATATATATATATATATATATATATATATATATATATATATATATATATATACACGTAGAAAAAAATATATGGTTGATACAACAATATTCTAAGGGCAACATACTATTGTTGAATTATATGGTTGTACCTAATAATACTATATTGTTATATTTAAAACACCGTTCAAATGACACACCATAGTATTGTAAACAAAATCATAGTATAAGTAACCATATTATATTTGGGTTTAAAATTGGTTTAATAATAAGTAACCATAGCATTTATTAAACTAAACAAACCATATTAGTCTTGTAAGTAACTTTATTATAATATTGTTGAAACATGTATTTCTATAATACATATAATAATTAACTACAAAAAAGAGATAGCATATAATATAATTTTATAATACTTATTTTAAAAAAATACTACAAATAATTAGAAAAAATAATCGGGTTGCATCTTAACAAAATTAATGCACAAGTTTCTTCTTGGAAATGGAAATATCCAGTAGCTGTAATGAAAGAAAAATAGCTATTAAATATTTTGTCTGCGATTGCAATTTTAACAGACATCTTTAATCATATTAATATGATTGCATGTATTGTTGGATTCACCATACATATTTATATTTACATCTTAATATTAAACTTACCTTTTTATTATTCCGAGTACTCCATATGTATTTCTTCGACAAGCTCTCGTTTTTCTCCTTTTTTCAATAAAGCTGACAAATACATACGTTTATATATTTTTTTGAATTGAAAACACATAAAATATTTTAAACCAAACTGAAAGAATATTGTATGTCAACGACTAGAATAAAAATATCGTTCAAGTCGGCAATACTAAGTTTATGTTGTAAGCTCACTTTTGTTGCATGTGTATCAGCTTATCACACATATAATAAAAAGAATTATTTTAGTGTTGGGTGTGACAAAAGCTATCGTTGTTTTTAACAAATTTTCACAATTGTTATTATTGCTTATAACCATATCTTGAAATATATAGATGTTAACAATAGATTTACAGAAATGCACACAATAAAATATTTATAGAGAAACAAACTATAATTATGCTGATTACACAACGATTTTAACAATAATACATAATGTAATGGAATAGATACTAAGGTTGTTGTAACCATATTTCAAATTGCCTTTTCTCTGCGTATATATATATATATATATATATATATATATATATATATATATATATATATATATATATATATATATATATATATATATATATATATATATATATATATATATATATATATATATATATATATATATATATATATATATATATATATATATATATATATATATATATATATATATATATATATATATATATATATATATATATATATATATATATATATATATATATATATATATATATATATATATATATATATATATATATATATATATATATATATATATATATATTTTTTTTTTTTTTTTCTTATTTTTTTATATATACACTTGGAAACTTTAAAATGGGAAGTCCTATCCCACCCACCATATTCTCCAGACATTGCTCCTTCGGTCTATTACTTGTTTCGATCAAAGGCACACGGCCTGTCTGAACTGCACTTCCGGTCTTATGAGAAAGTTAAAAATTGGATCGATACGTGGATCGGTTTACAAGTTTACCAAGTTATTCTACGCGAGAAGACGGAAAAAAGTAGTGGCCAGCGATGGGCAATACTTTGAATCATAAATGTAAACTCAGTTTTTTACAACAAAGTCTCGAATTTTGGAAAAAGAAAACGGCAGTTTTTAATTATGTGTATGGCATTCCGATCAAAAGAAATATGAAGGTTAGGTTAGGTTAGGTTGTACAGGCCGCCAGTTTCATGAAACCAGCCCACTTGGGTCCTTTTGGTCCCGTTGTGTTGCCTGAGGGAGAAGTGCAGCCCGCGAGACTTACACTTCCCCCGACGGTTCAGATTCAAACCAACCCGAAAGCCGGATAAAGGAATCCAGTCCGTTCACTCGGCATTCCGATATATCTGCTAACCCGTGCAGCATTGGTCCGCCTAAGTACAGCGCTCTCATAGAACTGAGAGCCGGGCATCGACAGAGGAAATGCTCAACACTTTCCTCCTCGTCCTCATCCCCGCAACTTCTGCAGAAATCATTAAATGGAAGATTTAACCTCCTAGCATGCGTCCCTATGAGACAATGTCCTGTCAGAACTGCCACCAAGGTACGCAACCTTTGACGGGGAAAACCCTTTAAAACCGCAGTTCTACTACGATCATACGCAGGCCATGTCAGCCTTGCTACTCGGCAGGTGACCTCACCAGACCATCTGTCCTGTGCAGTCCCTACAAGTTGACGCTGCACTTGGTTTTTACAGCTGTTAAGCGGGACTCCAACCATCGTATCAATGTCCCCTCTCTGTAGACGAGCTCCGGCTTTCGCCAGCTCATCCGCCACAATATTTCCGGGCACTCCACTGTGCCCCGGCACCCAGAAAAGCTCCAGGCTCGAATGTCTCGCCATCTCATTAAGAGATATCCGGCATTCCTGAACCAACCTGGACGTCGTATAGACACCCACAAGCGCATTTAACGCAGCCTTACTATCAGTACAGATTCGGATATTCACCCCGTATACCCTATAGTACCTCAACCAGTTAGCTGCTCTCAAAATAGCTGTAATTTCAGCCTGCATTACGCTACACTCATCGTATAGCTTAAAACTGATCCTCTTCTGATACTGGGGCATAAAGATACCACCACCAACTCCCATGTCCGACTTGGATCCATCTGTGAAAATTTCAAGCACGTCCTCTTGGCGACCCATTTGGTTCGCTGCCGAGGCCGTCCTTGATAAGATCACGTCAAATCTCTTGTCGGGCATTAGAGCTGGTGCACAGTAATCAATATACTCCGGGAGGTCCGTTATACTTTCTATTATCGAAGCGTGACCTTCTGTCGCTTCTTTCCACATCTCACTGGCTTTTAGCCTAATTGCCGAGCACATGGCCACTTCCTTCACCATGAGATCAGCTGGCAGCCAATGCATCATCGTAATTAGTGCTTTAGTTGGCGTAGTACAAGAAGCACCAGTTACCATCAAAGCAGATGACCGCAGTATCCTTTCTATGAATCTGCAATAGGTGGTTTTCTCTAAAGCCGTCCACCAAACAAGCGCCCCATACATTAATATGGGCTTTATTACCATGTTAAATAGCCAGCAAGAATTCCAAGGATTTATACCCCAGGTCTTCCCAATGGCCTTACGACACAGGTACAAGGCAACAGCCGCCTTGTCCGCTCTAAATTGGACATTCTTCTTCCAAGACAGTTTTGAATCAAGATAGATTCCCAGGTACTTGGCACTATCTGCCAAACTAAGCTCAACGCCCTTTAGGGTTGGCAGATCGAAAGGAGGAGTCTTGTATTTTCGGGTGAAAAGTACAAGCTCCGTTTTTTGTGGATTCACACTGAGACCACTATGGGTGCTCCACCCATCTATGATCCTCAGTGCGGAATTCAAACACTGTGAGAGGGTGTCCGGATATTTACCCGACACCGCCACAGCAATATCATCGGCATATGCCACAGTCTTGAAACGCATGGAGTCTAACTCCACCAGTAATGAGTTTAGGGCAAGATTCCATAGGAAGGGAGATAAAACTCCCCCCTGCGGAGTACCCCTGTTTGCCACTCTGCATATGGTGGCCCGTCCCATACTAGATGTTATGACCCTCTCAGTCAGTAGACTCCATATGAGACTTATAATCGGCTGACGAATGTTCAGCCTTTCCAAAGCCATAGTAATGATTTTTGGCGCAACATTATTAAAGGCTCCCTCTATGTCAAGGAAGGCCACCAATGTATACTCCCCTTGCTCTAGAGAATTTTCTATGTACCCCACTAGCGAATGCAACGCAGTCTCAACGGATTTTCCCTTAGTATAGGCATGTTGAGATGCAGATAAACGGCACGGATTTATTGACATTCTAAGATGTAGATCAACCATCCGCTCCAACGTCTTTAGGAAAAAGGATGTCAGGCTTATCGGCCTGTAATCCTTCGGAGTTGTGTGTGAAGTCTTTCCACCTTTAAAAGAAATATGAAACTAAATAGAAAAGCGAAAGTTATAGAGAAAAACACATACTATATATCGCTCCTTTATTGCAACATAGTCATATCGCAAAAAAGCTCGTTTTGAGAAAAACGCATTTACAGTTTTTAGTATCCATACAAATCTTAGCAAATTGTTTGAGGACATATCGCCTAAAGGAAACAGTTTAAAAGCAATTTGAATAAATTTTTGGCGCAATATAAAAGGAGCGATATATTTGATTCTTTGTTGAAAGAATCATTCAGTTAAAGTAATTCATTCAAGAATAACACAAGTCTATAATACACTATGATACATACGCTTTTTGTTTCTGTTTATCTATAATATAAAGATGAATTAAATATATACCCAGTAGTAAAAAATCAAACTTTTAATCGTCTAACATAGTTTCCAAGAATTAATGTGGAGCATTTCAGAAAATATGCAGAAAAAAACTAATTAATTTCAGTTTAAAAAACTAAAGAGCACGCTTAGATATCAAACTAATTATCAATATAACGCGATAAATTTTTTTTTATTCTCGAAATCGGCTATAGGAATTACCAAATTCCCGCACTTCCCCGAAAACAATATGTCTACTTTAATTTTCGCACTAGAACGAATGACCTTTAATAGTTCACATATACATTCCACGGGCATAACGCAAACCAAATATGAAAACAAAATTCCGATTCGGTTAGCGAAGTGGTTCCATATTTTTTTGGGAATTCTCAAAATCGGCTTCATGAATCGCCGAAATCCTCCACTTCTCCGAAAGCAATACGACAACTCCAGCTTTTGCACTAAAGCGGCAACACTATATGTACAGCTATATATACCTATATATATATATATATAATAATCACTCATATGGCATAAATTTAGAGTGTTGCAAACTTACAAAAAACATACAAATGAAACTAATATAAGCGTGTTAAAAACCATTGGGGGATCCAAACGGTACCATATCACGCATAATGTCATAATATTTTATAATGTGCTTCGAACGAAAAAGTCAGAAAGTACTCGTAATAAGACTTTTGCCGTTACTAAACTGTAAACATCTCAGTTGACTCAAATTTAAAATAATTTATGTCAGAATACTCACAGTATTCATATTTTTTCATGCTACTATTTTAAGACTTATGACAATCCTCAGAATGCCGTATATATGTTTCGTTCGAGTTACTCATCAGATAACCATTAGAAGATTCTTTTGAATATTGTTTCCCAATCACAATCCTCTACCAAACAACGTATGGTCACCTTATTTTAAGTTGTAATCTGAATTATGTTTGATCACCCAAATCAATTCATTTATTTTTGGTCATTCTCTTCTTTTCATTTCTTTCTCTGATTTTTTTTTATAAAATCTTATTATTTTATTATCAAATTCCCCCCTCTCTAGCACACACACACACACATACATCTATGAATACTAAAACGTTATTATACATGTTTATTGCTTGTGTGTTGTAAGTTCAAATACTTTGGGAATTTTCATTTCCTCATCCGTTTATCATTAAGGACACCAACAAAAAATTAGTTCCTTGTTGTACTTTTTTATGTGTTGCCTTTATTATCAAATGCCTCCTCCTGTCTGATGTACAAAACTGTGAACAGAGGCGTTTTTAAGTGCAGTTAGGACACATTAAGGAGCCATCATAAAAATACAATCTCATACATAAAATGCCTAAATGCGTTAAAATGGAATTTTGTATATCGCTTTCCTTTTGCAGGCTCTAGTTATAACGACTGCATGGCAAAAGATTATTAAGGGAAAGAATGTGACTTAGGCTTTTGTCATTTTGAAATTCTTTTACGACGTAAAAAGAGATTTTGCCCAAAAAGTCTACAGTTTTTCCTGTGAAAGGTCTGTTGACTGCGTCTTTACTACAGATTTGTCCCTTTCATGTTCAACACTTGTTATGTAACTTCAACAGCGTGGAAACAAAAGAAAATAATAGTGAACAAAAGTTATAGAAGCAAAAAATTACGATTTGCCATGATATTGAAAGTTTACGCTGGTTTGTTTTTTATGGGTTTTATTCCTCTCCCCTTTTGAACATATTCTATTAGCTAATTATCATAGATAGCAATAATAGTTGTTACTCAGACATGTATCTTAATTACGCTATTATGGAAGTTACGCAATTAAGTTTTTAAATGAGTTCATTTTAATACACTAAACTTCACATAAATAATTAAACACTAAACACAAAATTTCATTTTAATTACGACTAGCACTCACTCAACAGACAGTGTGAAGAAAATATGACAAATATTACAAAAGGCAAATGTAATTAAAAGCAAATGAGAAAAAAACTAACTTTTGTCTTTTAAAATATAAATTTTTTTAAATAATGAAACCATTTAATTGGTTTTTTGTGCTTAATTTAAAATTTGATTGCTTCAACTATGTTTTAGGTCTGAACAGTCTATTCAACTAAACATTTTACTTATCTGTTTCGATACGGAGACAAATATTTTGAAATAACTCAATTGATATTAACCATAGACTAAAAATGAGTACTCAAAATAAGGTACTTACGTATTTACCCCAAAATTTCGTTCTTGGATACACCCAATACTCATAATCAAAACATTTTCATTCATACAAGACTGCTCTGTAGCAAGTATGTGTATTACTTTTATTCATACTCGCGAGATTATTGTATAACACCAGTACACAAGGAACTAAAATATATGCATGTATGAGTGCGTACCCATATCACTTTCAATTATATTAAATACTCATGTATTTGAATTTACGCACAGGTAATTGTGTGTTTTTTTCACTACGGGCCTTCCAATCAATGGAAGACAAGGCTTAATGAGTTGGTAGGCCGAAGCCTACTAGCAGCATCAGCTCTTAAACCAACTCACCCGTCAACCATCATCACTGGTTCCTTACTGTACATGTATCTGCCCCCCGGATAACAGGTTTTGCCTTGGCGTATTCCTAACTTAGGCGCTCTGTTTTTCGGGGAAAAGAGGGGAGGAGGTCCCTCGTTTGGTGCGGCAAACAAAACTCTAGGAAGCCACATGACTTATGTTGTGTTGGCTTCCGAAACCCTTACAAAGGGTATAAATTGGCAGAACGGGGATCAGCATGACCCCCGGGAAGTTCTGCTTGCGGTTCGACCCGGGCTGATCATGGTTGAGGTGCCTACCTTAGCTGAAACGTTCTGGCTGTGGTTGAAACCTAAAACGCAGGAAGGGAGTGTTAGTATCCTTGATAATTGTTTGGTGATGTCTTTTTTCGAGGGCTAACAATCTCCCGAGGATCTGTGCCTATACAACAGATACGTGTACTGTAAGGAACCAGTGGTGATGATTGACGGGTGAGTTGGTTTAAGGGCTGATGCTCTTAATGGGCTTCGGCCTACCAACTCATTAAGCCTTGTCCTCCATTGATTGCTGGGAAATTGCATACATGAGGGATTAGAAAGCCCGAACTCCTCAACAAGAAGTTGTTCATATGACCGCAATCATATGACAAGAATTGCTACCTGTGTGAGCCTGGTAAGCCACACGGGGGCGGTGGTGAATCGTGAAAAATTCACTTCGTGGAACTGATCCACCATCAGGTTAGGCCGTCAAGGCAGGTACTGATGTAAATCATTTTCACAGTTGTACATGTATCTGTTGTATAGGCAACAGATCCTAGTGAGATTGTTATTCCTCAAAAAAAGCCACGAAAATCAATTATCGAGGATACTAACACCCCCTTCCTGCGTTTTAGGTTTCAATCACAGCCAGAACATTTCAGCCAAGGTAGGCACCACAAACATTATCAGCCCGGGTTGAACTGCAAGCAGAACCACCCGGGAGCCATACTGCTCCTCGTTCTGCCAAGTAAAACCCTTAGTAAGGGTTTCGAAAGCCATTAAATCATAAGTCATGCGGCTTCCTAGAGTTTTATTTGCTACAATAAACGAGGGACCCCTTCCCCTCTTTTCGCCGAAAAACAGAGTGTCCTAGTTAGGAATACGTCAAGGCAAAACCTGTTCCCCGGGGGGTCCTTCCAACACAATGGAAGCTGACTGATCTCCGGCAAGTGCAAGGTGCTTGTAAAAATGTCAGGTTAACAGGTTAGTTTTGTCAGCCGCGTCGGTGAATGCTGGATTACTCTTTAAAAGAGTTGGAATTGCTGAATTATCAACATGCCTTACTCTCTTAACAAATGACCAAATTGTCTTACTATCCTGCGGAGCAGTAAAAACTTTGGCACGAAGACGTAGCTCGTGAATAAACTTTTCACGTTTAAGTAACTTTGCACACAAAGATCTTTCCTATTGGCGCAGCAAAACGTTATCTGGATTCCTGTTTGAGCGCCAGATACTAAATGTTTCCTCTCTGGATCTGACTGCGTTTTTACACATCTGGTATTAACAGTAATCTGCAGTGCCGCTGTGACTAATTATAAAGACTTATGCTTTCATATAAGAAGTTGCCGCGTAGTTAACAAAGAAATACCTCAAAAAACTGTAAACAATTACAGTCAGTTGGGGCAAACAGTTAACCGTGAGAGCGAGACGCAAAACTCTCAAAGGCCAAACAACAACAACAAGCTTAGCCGTACTTAAGAAATAATTGCGATGACACGAGGGCTGTTCCCCCGTCCTGAGCTGTTTTACGGCTGATTTTTAAGCAAGTGTTTTGTGTGAATTACAAAGAAATTAATCAACAAAAGTTGAAGCGTGTAAACTGGGACTTACTTTAATAGCGGGGCGTCAACATATTGCGGTTGTAAAATCCAATTCTGGCTGCGTGTAAAGAAGCTAAGTTGCATTTGGGCAGGACCAACCTTTTTAAAATTTTTGGCTTTCAGAAGCATTTTGCCTTACAAGCAGCAATTTTTGTTTTCTTTTTGCAAAGCTGTAGCTTTTGTTGGACTTCATTTGAAATGCACCTTATTTGTGCGACAAACTTAAATACTCGTATAAAAATAATAATTAAAAAAAAAGTCAGCTTTTGTGTTCTTAAATACCACAATTTTCCCGAAAATTTGTTTTATCTTTTCTACAGTCGCGTTACACCAACAAATCCCTAAAACCCCCCACGGTTAAAATAAACACTATTTTAGAGTTTTTGTTTAATTCCTTTTGCAATTTATGCATCTTTTCACTCCGCCATTTTACTCTTAAAAATAAGTTTATTATGCGTATAAATTGTACGGCCACAAAGGATTTCATTATTACAGTTAGTTGGCCTGTTGGTTTGGAACTTTGGCTCGCTTGTTGGCTGTATGAAAAGATGATTGTGTTTCTTGTTGTTGTTGTTGTTATTTTACACTGTTTATCCTACCATTATATATGAATGTTATAATACAAGTAAACAAAAAAAAAAAAAAAAAGAAACGTTTATGTGGTTTATATTTTCGTATGAAGTTGAGCAAACAAACAAACAGCAGTAAAATCTAAATAGAGAAGTATAGTGAGTGGAAAACAAAACGAAAATAATTATGCATGGACTCGAGGTTATTTGCCCCTTCCTTCACACATTCATACATACATAAGTATGTTCTCAGTTATGCTTAAAGTTTTGCATTTTTTTCGAGCTTAGTAAATACCTTTATGAAGCTCGTTCTCTGCTAATCAACTTCATAAATACGCAGATAAGTATGAGCTGATGCAAAAAAATTTTAGTTTATTTTAAATTTTTTTGCTTTAATATTAACCCTTATCATGTAACGAGTGATATTTTTGCTATTATCTTTTTGGCAACACTAGTTTTGACAGCTCACGCACGTCTTGCGTCTTGTGTCACTGTCAAACATCTTCAGTTTGGTCTATAATTTAATCATGAATCGTCTTACAAACGAACAACGCTTGCAAATTATTGAATTTTATTACCAAAATGCGTGCTCTGTTAAGAAAGTTCATCGCGCGCTTCTTCCATTTTGTGGTCAGTTTAATCGACCTACTGAGGCTTCTATTCGGGCTATTGTAAAAAAATTTCGCACCAAATTTACATTGTTGGACATTAAACCACCAACACGCTTACGTAGAGTGCAAACTGAAGAAAATATCGCAGCCGTATCGGCCAGTGTTGGTGATGACCGTGAATTATCGATTCGGCGCCGTTCGCAGCAATTGGGCCTCTGTTACTTATAAGATACAGCTGGTGCAAGAATTGAAGCCAAACGACCTACCACAACGCCAAATTTTTGGTGAAAAGTTAGATGAAGATCCACTTTTTTTATCGAAGAATTGTGTTCAGCGACGGGGCTCATTTCTGGTTGAATGGATACGTGAACAAGCAAAACTGCCGTATTTGGAGTGAAGAGCAGCCGCAAGCATTGCAAGAGCTACCAATGCATCCACAAAAAACAACCGTTTGGTGCGGATTATGGGCTGGCGGCTTCATTGGGCCGTATTTCTTCAAAGATGATGCGAATCACAACGTTACTGTGAATGGTGAGCGCTACCGTGCGATGATAACAAACTTTTTTTTGCCCAAAATGGAAGAGCTTGACTTGCATGACATGTGGTTTCAACAAGACGGTGCCACATGCCACACAGCACGCGAAATAATGGACCAATTGAGAGGCGAGTTCGGTGAACAGTTTATTTCACGCTTGGGACCAGTCAATTGGCCGCCCAGATCGTACGATTTAACGCCTCTAGAGTATTTTTTGTGGGGCTATGCTAAGGCTAATGTCTATAGCGACAAGCCCGGTTCGATTGACGCACTGGAAGCCAACATTGCCAACATTATTCGTGAGATACCGGCCGAAATGTTGGAAAGAGTATGCCAAAATTGGACTAAGCGGATGGATCATTTGAGGCGCAGCCGCGGCCAACATTTGCATGAAATAATCTTCAAACATTAAATTATATCGACCCAACTATCGATCCAAATAAATATTTCATGCATTTTTCTGAATTTTATGTGTTTTTTTTTTTAATTTCCGAGAGTTCTTATAAAATCACCCATTATTAAGGGGGGGAAATTGCACAATCGGTTTTTATTTCTCACTTACTTTATAAATATTTGGCTATTTATTTTTTAAGTACGGAGTGACCCATAACTCAACGTGGAAACGGGGTGACAGAATTGATGGAAACCATCATGAGAAAAATCAAAAAAAAATTTTATCATTTTGAAAATTATGGTCTTCAAGAAAAACCTAGAAATTTGGTCAAACTGTGACAATTTTCGGTTTATTTAATTTATAATTTTATTATTTTTGTTTATTTAAATTTCGGAAACGTAAACCTAAATAACATTTCTAGAACCACGGTCAAAAATAATGACACAGTGGCCTCAAGTTTTCTAGAATTAAGACTATTAGTTCATCTATGAAAAAAAAAAATTATAAACAGCTTTATTTATACTCATTAAACACATTTTTATATGCATTTTCCTAATTCTTTTGTAACCGTCTATCAATTAAAGGACATGGTTGCATACAATAATAGCATTTATGTAAGTTTTTTTAAATGTTTCATAGGTGTTACCCTAGTCATCAGTAGATTTTGGAAATTTTTTTGACTGATATTCTCAAACACTCAACTTTATATCCCAACACTCCAAATACATTATTAAGAATTTAAAAAGAAAAATGTTTCAATAGCACCTGTAAACAAGTATTTTCTTTTGCTGGGAAACGTAAAAAACAGCGGCTTATAATTTTCTGATTGGTATCAATATTAGAAGCTACAAGTAATATAGTGAATACAACTCAATTGTTTCAACAATGAATTTAAATTTTCAAAATTTGTTAACTTTGAAAGGCTCTCCATTAAAAAAACGTATACTAGAGTGCCTTGATGTGTTATCAAAAGTTTTCGCATTCAATCAGAATTGTAAAATGGTACACAATTTCTTAGTTCCATACTAAATCAGTACTCGTATAGTTTAAAATACTAAAAAACGCGCTTCCATATCAATATTTATATAACGCGTTCCGGTTTTTTTATTTTTTCTTTTAAATTCACAGAATTGGCTTCAGCAATCGCCAAAATCCCCCACTTCCCCAGAAACAATATGGCAACTTCAATTTTCGCACTAAAGCAAAAGACCACTAATAGTTCAATACACGTTCAACGGCCAAAACGCGCACCGAACATAAAACCCCTTTACGATTCAGGTAGACAAGCAGCTCTGAGTTTTTTGGGAATTCCTAAAGTCGGATTTAGGAATCGTCAAGATCCTCCCACTTTCTCGGAAGCAATACGGCAACTTAAATTTTTGCACTAAATCAAATGACTGTTTATAGTTCAGATGCAACGGCAAAAACGCGCACTGAATATGAAAAACAACCACCAAACCGGTTACCGAAATCAGTTTCGTGAATCCCCAAAATCCCGCCCCTGTTTCAGAAGCAATACGGCACCTCCGATTTTGACACTAAAGTAGCAACACTTTATTGTATATACAGTTTTATATACCTACATATCGCTCCTTTATTGCAACATAGTCATAACTAAAACAGCTTGTTTCGAGAAAAACGCATTTCAAATTTTTAGTTTCCATACAAGTTTTAGAAATTGTTTTTAGTATATATCACCTAAAGGAAACAGTTTAAAAGTAATTTGAATAAATCTTTGGCACAATATAAAAGGTAGTACTATTAACAATTTTGCATTGTTAACTTGAAAAGCTAATTTTTTGAGATATGACCATGTTGCAATAAGAGAACGATATGTAATAACGTCATAATAATAAGGAACCAATAAACCTTTACGAAACTAATGCCCTCATATGGCATACCTTTCGAGTGTTGCAAACATACAAACAAACAAGCAACCATACAAGTGAAAGTAATACAAAAGGCGTACAAAAATAAAAACCTCAAGTAATCCAATTTTTGCTAATCCATTTTGCACAGTTCAAAAATTTTTTATTCGCAGAAGCTCTTGGTAGGTACTTAATTTTACCGCAAAACGATGAGAGAGATAGATAGTGGACATATTTACCATGAGCAAGAGCATCAGAAGATGTTTTCCGTGGGTTCCTGCCTTGACGGCTCAACCCCACGGTGGTTCTCTCACAAGGCGAAAAAAATCGTCATGTCAATCGGATAAATCGTCATTTTCGATCACATGCTGAATGGCGCATGCTCTCCCCCATGGTGTAGGGCGGAGCCTTCCGATCTCAGGGTCACGGAAGGAGTTTTAGGAAGGCTCCATGAGCGAGAGAGAAAAATAGTGATACTACACGTAGAAAAAAATATATGGTTAATACGACAATATTCTGAGGGCAACATACTATTGTTGAATTATATGGTTGTACCCAATAACAGTATATTGTTATATTTAAAACATCAAAACATATCATAGTATTGTAAAAAAAACATATTATAAGTAACCATACTATATTTGGGCTTAAAACTGTTATAATAATGGTATTAATACCATGGTTACTAAAGTCACCAAGTAATTATCATACTCAACTATATAATTATACCAGCCAGTCATACTTTTCTCATATGCCTTCATTAAGTAACCATACTAATGTAGTAAATAACTTTATTGTAAACATATTTTTTTCTTATATTTTGCACAATTCATATACATATATAATTTTATAATAATTATTTTGTTAAGTAAATACAAATAAATAATTAATTTTATGCACTTCATTTGATTAAAAACATCTCGCAAAATAGCTGTAAATATAATCGGGCTGCATCTCAACCGAATTAAAGCACGAATTTCTTCTCAGAAGTTGAAATATCCATTAGCTGTAAAAAAAATAGCTATTAAGTATTTCGTTGCGATTTGAATTATATCAGTCATATTTAAGCATATTAATATGGTTGCACATATTATTGGATTCACGATGTATATTTATGTTTACATCTTAATATTATACATACTTACATTTTTAATTTCGCGAATTTGTTATTTGAATATGGGCTTTTTCTACTATGTCGCGTTTTTCCTTTTGTTTATAATATATATATGTATTTATTTTTGTTAATTTTTTTTAATTGAAAACAAAAAACATTTTTTTTTCTTCCAAAGAAAAACCGAAACTGAAAGAAAATGTTATTTCAACGACTAGAATGAAAATATCGTTAATGACAACAAAAGCAAGTTTATACTATAAACTCACTTTTGTTGCATGAGAATCAGCGTATTATACATATGATAATAACAATTATTTTAGTATTGCGTGTGATAAAAGCTATCGTTGTTTTTAAAAAAATTTCAGAATTGTTATTATTGTATGTAACCATATATTGAAATATATAGATGTTAACAATAGAATTATAGAAATGTAAACAGTAAAATATTTGTAGAGAAACAAACTATAATTATATTGATAATATAAAGTTTTTAACAATAATACATAATGTTATAGAATATATACTAGTGTTGTTGCAACCATATTTCAATCTGCCTTTTTTCTCCGTGTACGCAATAAAATGTAGCCTGCGAATGAAACAGATACAGCCGCCATACCAACTCCTTGGAGCCCCCATGGGTTCGTGCCACATTCTTCCCATATTGGGAAGATGATCCCGAACTTCTTGATAAAGTAATGAGTTGGATCTATGAGAACACTTATTGAGACATAACAATTACGTGCCTGATTGCCTTTATTATTGCAAGATGACCAATAAGGGTACCTGTCTTTAGTTTTTCCCTTTTGTAAATTGAGATCGCCTGAACAACTGCCTGCTTTTAAACAACCTCGTTAAGTGGTGTTAGGTTCAAACGAGCTTCCATACCTGATATTGGGCTGGTTCCCATCGCCATCAACTCTATCTTGGAAACAACCTCAGTACCGTTTATCTTTAGAGTAGGGATCTCTATTTCCATTTTCTTGATAATGGCATAATTGTTGTATTTCCAGTATTTATAATAGTTTAAAACTAATTAGTCGTCTCCCATACTGAAAGGGTTAAAAATGATGAGGGATCTGACTGT
The DNA here is from genome assembly GCA_914767995.1 of Thecocarcelia acutangulata. Classification (NCBI taxonomy): domain Eukaryota; kingdom Metazoa; phylum Arthropoda; class Insecta; order Diptera; family Tachinidae; genus Thecocarcelia; species Thecocarcelia acutangulata. Next base: position 34,886,315 of record OU612097.1, read on the forward strand.
ATGTAACTGCAGATGTATAGTAACGTTGTCAAGCAGTATTATTTCTTGCAAATAAACACGCAGAAATTATAATATCTTGCACATATCAAAAACATGAATAAATTTAAATGAGATATTCAGCAGGTGTGTGTATATATATATGTGTGTGTGTGTGTTGTTCCCCTAAGTCCTTTTGGAACACCAAAAGAGCTTCTCGTTCACAGAGATTTATAAATATGTATGCGTTCTTAGTTTTATGGTTTGTTTATTTCCTGCTTAAACACTATTGTCATAAATTATTCAAATGTAAATATCAACAACTGCTGTAGCTTCAATATACATATTTTTTTATTTTTATTCTGAAAAGAGAGAGTCTGCATATAAAAACAATAAATGTACAAACATAAATCCTGTACATTATCACATGCACTTAAATATTAATACATGTATGTTAAAAAGAATCTCTAATACAGCCTCAGTCCACAAGCTCATACACACACACACACAACACACATTCGCACCTATACTTCAGTACTTGTGTTTTGTTGTCTAATTGTATGCCCAACAACAACAGCAATATAAGAAACTATAACCACAAGCCACTCGTTAGTTGCAATAGTATCCAGGCAACTTAACAAATTATATACATACATACATACATACGCATATGTGTGTACTTGTCTGTATTGGAGTTGTCCTTCTTGGTCGTTGCCTTCATCACATCATTATTTTCATCATAACAACATGAAAGGAATAATAAGAAAGACAAGAGAAAAAAAAGATTTCTAAAAGCAGCAACAACTACATAAACTGCCATAACAAATATTGTTAGTTTTTCATGTGAATAGTGAGTGTCCTGTATTCCTGCATTTTACCTGTATTTCCTGTATTCCCTTGCTACTTTCCTTTAATGTTGACTGCCATAATAACAGTATTAGATAAAGAACTATAAAATGCTGTTATTAACAATTTTCTTGCTTTTCTTTATATCCTTAACAACCAGTGTTAGATTCATCATTCCATTTGCAGTAATCAAATGCAGATATTTACAAAGACTGCTTTTAATAATTGCAAAATGTATACATTAGGTGGGTTCAGTTTGTAGGTATGGAAAAAAATTGCTAGAAAAGTTGTTAAAAAAAGCGTCTTACAATCCAATATTGTTTTACAAAACTCACCATAAAAGTTAACTGCATATTACCTGTAAAATAATTATGCTCATTTTTCTCTAGCCACGAGAGTGGTCAAAGACAAAATTATTATTGGGCAAGAATTGCCCGCAGTGGTGCCAGACATTTTTGTAGAAAAATCTTCATTTGTCAAATATTAATTTTTGAATAAAATCGTAAAAGATTTTTTGAAAATAATATTTGTTAATTATAAAGGCTCCTTTACATGGTAATACAAATATTTAGATCTGTCAAAAATTGAATAAACAAAATATTTTTATTTTTTTTTATCTTGGTCTCTGGGGATGACCCCTACATATGCAGAGCATTGTACCAGAACTAGGAGAAAAGGTTATGAGGAGGGGGAAGAGGGAGTAGTGTTTGTGAACATTTGATTTGAACTTTCCCCTTTATAACAGACAGGAAACACGTCTGCAGGCAACTTATTCCACAGGCGAAGCGTACGAATGAAAAACGAATTCTCTCTGTAATGCGTAGCACGATTCCCTGGGCAATCAACCACAAATGGATGAGCTCTGGACACTAAACGCGTGCTACGTAAAAATGTGCGAGTATCGGAAACAAGATCCCTAATCTCGTCAGAGCAAAATCCATAGAACAGAGTAACGCGCCCCATACTGTGTCAGTGCTCCAGTGAGTCAATAGAGTTGTATTCCATTTTCGGTCGAATGTAGGTGGCATAAATAGCAAGAAGGTCGGATGGAGTGAAGTACATTTTACACCGTTTCAAAAACCCGAGACACTTAAATGCTTTTTTAGAGACGTGAAAAATGTGATCATTTCAGCGAATATCACACTGTATTTTCATACCAAGAACATCAAGAGCATGCGATTCCTCAATATTTATACCATACGTTAGTATAAATGAAGTAGCACTTGTGGACGTATGTTTGTGTGTTAATAAACAGCATTGGGTCTTACGAGCGTTAAAGGCGACTCTGTTTTTAGGACTCCACTCAGAGATTAATAGAAGATCACTGCTCAGTGAATCATATTTAGCCTCTTGGCAGCGATCTCTGACAGGCTAGGCCTATAACTAAAAGAGTACGGGTGGCAAATGCTGCTGGCATTCGCGAAAATATATTCAGTAGGAGAGAAATCCAAATGCAAAAATTGACAAGCGGTCGGAAACTCTGTATTTCCATCACATCAGAGTTGTATTTTGTAATTTGCACTGCGAGTATTTATTGAAGGTGGTACAACATTTACAAACCCAAACAATTGCAGGTGAAGAACATTGCATGTTGTTTTTGTAAATGTTGTAGAATTGTAACCATCAGCAATTTCATTACACTTTCAAATTTATAATTTAATTTAACTCATCCCACAAATGTAAACGTGAAAAATGCTTACAACACGCTTTTGTTCAGTTTTCTTTAAGTACGGAGAGAATTTCGTAATATTTTGCTCTCCCAAAATCTAAATATCTTGTATTAACATGTAAACGGGCCTTAACAAAAGGATGACTATTCTAACAAAAGATAAAAACAACAAGTAAAAGTGTAGAATATTCGGCTGGGCCGTATCTAAAATACCCGTCACAGTAGTCAAGTAAGTACATAATATATATTGCAATTTTGAACTAAATACGCTCGGTTATACATGGTCTGATCAAAAACTAACCGTTATTTTCAAATTTCGTGAGCTACGTTTGTTCTATTTTCACGCTTTTCTCTCAGCGTACAGTACAATTTGTTGTATTTACATTTTAGAGAAAGGTCCTCTATAATGAAAAAGCGTATCTTGATTCATTTAATTGTAATTGAAAACAACAAATTTCCTCCAAAAGCTTAAAAGTTTAAGTCCCACAACACTATCAAATTTAATATACTTTTAAATTAATTGATATTTATACATTTCATTAAATTTGAAAGCAACTGCTTCGCTTACTTCAATCGACATTAATGTTAACATTAAATTCTTTACGACTTCTCGGAATACTTTTCATTAGGATCTGCCTGTGAAAAGTAAAGTTTCTTTGCAATGTATTGAAATTTTATAGCTCGATTTTAAAATTCAACAACTGACGGCTTTTGTTTTAAAATGTTATTGTTTTTTTGTTAACAAACAACATTCATGCACTGTTGTGAGACTGTGAAAGCTGAAAAAAAATTTCATGCCTTCGAAACTGCTGTCAGACATTAAATTTATTTTCGTTCAACGGAAGAGTGAACAGCAAGAAATAATAAATAAAATACAATATAAAAAATAAAACACATGAATACAACAATGGCATGATGGTTTTCTGTTAAAAAATCTTGGCATAGTTTTGGAGTTCCGGTAGAATGTTTTGAAATATCTAAATATTAAATAATTTCAAAAATATGAAAACCAGCTTCATTTATAAATTGGAATTTATAAACGAAGACTAATTAGCAAAAATTTTATCATCAGTGGTCACAGTTCTGGTAAATGGGGTTTGCACTCACTAACAAAACCTGCCTTTCCATTGAGCTACGTCTCAACCCCGGCACTGCCTTCCCGCTACTTCAGGATGCGACTCGTCCTTTGTTCATGCTCGCATATAGATCTGGATTTTTATGTCGTAACATCTTTTCAATATATGTCGCTATCCTCTCATTTTCCATCATAGCTTCTACAACGATATTCCGCCTACACTCTCCACTACATTATGCCTCCCCTGGCAACATCTGTCACACCTGAAGAAAGTGTATTCTGCATCATCTCCATTAAAGCAGATCGATCCATCTTCCTCATTGTGGAGGTATTCTGGAAAATATCCATGTTCATGTCCATGCTTTCTGTCTACCATCTTATTTATGTACGAGGTCTGATCAAAAAATAGTTTCAATATTCAGGAGATATGTACGTTCGAGTTTCGCATTTTCTTCTGTTCTGTTGTTACACATGTCTGTTATATAGGTTAGCAATATCAGCCATTTTGGTATGTCAGATTGTTTTTGACAGATAAAAAGCTAAGTCGTAGTTTCGTGTTCCGCTCGATTTTTTACTATTCGAAAAAAATGGATCAAAGAAACTGTCTTGAGTTTTATATAAAAAATGAAATGCGAAAAGACATTTGAAATGTTGGCGGTGACTTTTGGCGTGTCTAATATGAGCAGAACGCAAGTTCAATTGTAGTGTAACCGGTTTAATGAAGGCTGAGAAGATGTCAATAAAGATGCTTGTCCTGGCCACCCGATAAAAAACAGATAAAAACATTAAAGCAACGAAGAAAATGATTTTGGATAATGATCAAATCACTATCAGAGAGGTTGTTGATGGTGGTGGCATATCGTTCGGTTCATGCCAAGCAATTTGTATGAATGTTTTAGGCATGAAACGTGCGGCAGCGAAGATTGTTCCAAAGTTACTAAATTTTGAGCAAAAACAACGTCCTATGGACATCGCTTAGGAGCTGTTGAGCTTTATCAACGATGAAGTTCAATAACTTGTGACGAATTATGGATGTATGACTATAATATTGAAACCAAAGGCCAATCATCCCAAAAGAGGCGTCCAAAAGATCCAATACCGAAAAAAACACATCAAGTTTGGTCAAATATGAAGGTTTTGCTCACTGTTTTCTTCGACTGCAATTGCGTGGTGCATCATGAATTCTGGCTGCAAGGTTGTACGGTCAATAAGGAATACTACCTTGAAGTTATGAGCCGTTTGCGTTTCGTTAGAAACGCACAGAATTATGAAAAAACTATCATGAATTTTACACCATGATAACGCACCAGCTTACACATCGATGCTTGTGCGTGACTTTTTGGCCGAAAACTAAACCCTTATCATGCCGTATTCCCCAGATTTGGCTGCCGCTGACTTTTTTCTCTTCCCAAAACTAAAGACATTTATGAAAGAAAAGCTTTTTGCTGCGATTGAGGAGATAAAAGAAAAATCGAAACAGGAGCTGTTGGCGATACCAAAAGGCTCGTTTCAGAAGTGTTTTGAGGATTAGAAAAATCGCTGGCATAAGTGTATTATATATAATAGGAATTACTTGGAAGAGGACACTGTAGTTGTTGAGGAATAAATAAATAATATTTGAAAAAAATTTTAAAATAAAGGTTAGTTTTTGATCACACCTCGTATGTCTGTGATATCCTTGCTTCCAATATGATAAACTGATACAAGAAATAATATGAAATAATCTTAAGAAAATCACTTCTGGCACCACTACAACTCACTTGTGAAGGTAAATATTAATAAATATGAAGACAAGAAGCCTCCAGTCAATAATTGAAGATTTTGTTATAAAATATTTACTTGCATATGTATAGTGTATTCGCACAAATTAATTAAAATTTACCGTGAATACACACGTTACATTTTTTCCTTTACAGAGTACGTGTTGTCGTATAATACGAGTAAATAAATTGATTTTTCTTTCATTGGGTTTTTTCCTTTCACATGTTGGCGTTGAAATTAATTAAAACAGTCAAAATCAGGCTGTTAATTTATTCTTGCAGTCAGAAGATTTTATGTGTAAATAGTGCTGAATTATGATTTTAGCTTGTTTGCAATTTACATTTATTTATTTAAGTCGGTATTTGCGAAACAGGGAGATGTGGAGTGTGAAAAAAAAGTTTTGTAACTTTTTCGTTATTTTGACTTAATTAAGAAAAATAAGCGATGGTCTGCAACGACGGCAACAGTTTTGGCTGGTTTTTGAAAAGAGCTTACACCAACTTAAATCAACATTGAGAAAAAAATACATATATATTTTTAATACCGGGTAGTTAAATTTGAAGGGCCGGTGTTGAATGTGAACCACATCTAAACGGCAAGCTCTTTCCTGCATTTCATTTGACATTTCTCACGTTCAGACTAATTCAATTTGAAACCGTTTTTAATTTACCAATTTCTTTCTTATGATTTTCTTGTACAAAGACGTTTCTGAAAATATATTACCTATAAGGGGTATGAATAAACTTCGCTTATTAATATTTATGTTTAAATCGCTAAATAACTTTGGCCACAACACGATGCGTTTCTCAAGGAATCAAACAATTTTTGCTACACGAAATAACTCTAATTTAAGAACACGAAATTACAACGCAAAGAATTGAATACATTGGTTGTTTAGAATAAAACAATCTACCTCCAAGCTCATTTTCGTTATTAAGGACAAACTTAAAAAATTACTTATCAGAAAATCTTGTAATACTTCTAACATAGTAAAATAATTTTATATTATTTTTTATTTTATTTTTTAACTTATTTATTATATTTCTTTCTTTTTACTATAAATGACAACTCGCCTCAATAATATCATATGACGCTGAGGCATCTTTCAATTGTAAAATGTAAACTTTTTTTTTTATCTTGGACCAGTACTCAGGGGATGACCCCTACATATGCAGTACATTGTACCAGAACTAGGAAAATAGGTTGTGAGGAGGAGGAAAGAGGGAGTAATATTTGTGAACATTTGACTTGGCTGAAAAACGAATTCTCTCTGTAATGCGTAGTACGATTCCCTGGGCAATCGACCACAAATCGATGAGCTCTGAACGATGCACGCGTGCTACGTAAAAATGTGTGTAAATAAATCGATTATTAAATAAAAAAAATAAATTGCACTAAATAAAAATCAACTATCAGCTGTTAGAAGAGTTGTCAAAATGCAGCAGTGTTGCATTTCAATATTTTAAACATCCAATATACGAGTACAGGGTAGCTAGAAGCAAATTTATACTTTTTAATAGGTTAGGTTGTACAGGCCGCCAGTTTCATGAAACCAGCCCACTTGGGTCCTTTTGGTCCCGTTGTGTTGCCTGAAGGAGAAGTGCAGCCTATGAAACTTACACTTCCCCCGACGGTTCAGATCCAAACCAACCCGAAAGCCGGATAAAGGAATCCAGTCCGTTCACTCGGCATTCCGATATGTCTGCCAACTCGTGCAGCATCGGTCCGCCTACACACAGCGCTCTCATACAACAGAGAGCTGGGCACCGACAGAGGAAGTGCTCAACACTTTCCTCCTCGTCCTCATCCCCGCAACTTCTACAGAAATCATTAAATGTAAGATTTAACCTTCTAGCATGCGTTCCTATAAGACAATGTCCTGTCAGAACTGCCACCAAGGTACGCAAACTTTGACGGGGAAAACCCTTTAGGGCCGCGGTTCTTCTACGATCATACGCAGGCCATGTTGGCCTTGCTACTCGGCAGGTGACTTCACCAGACCATCTGTACTGTGCAGTCCCTACAAGTTGACGCTGCATTTGGTTCTTACAGCTGTTAAGCGGGACTCCTACCATCGTATCAATGTTCCCTCGGCTTTCGCCAGCTCATCCGCCGCAATATTTCCGGACACTCCACTGTGCCCCGGTACCCAGAAAAGCTACAGGCTTGAATGTCTCGCTATCTCATTAAGAGATATTCGGCATTCTTGAACCAACCTGGACGTCGTATAGACACCCACAAGCGTATTTAACGCAGCCTTACTATCAGTACAGATTCGGCTATTTACTCCGTATACCCCATAGTGCCTCAACCAGTTCGGATATTTACCCCGTATACCCCATAGTACCTCAACCAGTTAGCCGCTTTTTAATAGGATTATTTTTAAAAGTAATAATGGGTGCGGGCGGGGGGTGACACCATTGGAATTATCGATTGTGCGGATTTTTCAGTCACGATATTGCAGTGGTCAAGTAAGTATCAAAAAACGTTCATTGTGGAGACATGAACGAAGCATGATTATGCAATTCTTTTTGCCAAACCTGCGAGCTCATACATCGTAATCTTCTCACACACATTTGATGAATTTGCTTCGTGAAAGTTATCCCCAAAAATTTGATCAGTCGTGCGATGCCCCCAATATCCCATGGCCAACGAGATCGCCCAAACTAAATTCCTTGGAGTTTTTGATGGGGTTACCTCAAAGAGAGCATTTATAATGACATTTCCCAATCTCCTGTGGCTCTAAGGGAAAATATTTGCCGCTAAATCAGCGCATCTGAACCAAGTTTATGGCAACGTGTAACGCAGAGCACAAGCCTGCCTTTTGAACAGTGTGTTCAACTCGACGAAAGACATCTAAATGACATTCTCTTTAAAAAATCAAATCCGTATTTCCATTCTACCGTTTAAGGCCCTTAATAAAAATTGGTTTTTATATAAGTTTAAAAATATAAATCTGCTACCAGACACCCTGTACTAATAAAAATATACACACACACACATCTGAGCAGACGGGCATATTAGACTTTAAACAAAATTACCCGGTTTGTAGTGGTTTCGTCGTTATTTACAAACGCTTGAGCGTTTAATTCACTTCTTTTTTTTTTGTGTGTGGTAAATGGTTTTATGCGTGTTTAATTATTGCCTCGTGCCATCACGTATTTTGCTCATACATTTAATGCGCACACAGGCTTAATTTTATGAATTTATGTATAAACGCGAGTACGCTTGTTGTCGGTGCCGGCTTTTCTGCGAAAAAGAAAGGGAAAAGTGTGCTGGCAAAGAGTTTTGTTCCTTAATTCCTGTCTAACATTTGAATTACAATGAAATAAGGTTTTCTGCATCACAGGCAGTTAATTTTAACAATGAGAACAAAAATAGAAGGATTTCCCGAGTTTCTATTTGACATCATTTGTTGCTTTATGTTCAACAGCTATCTGGCTGTTAAATCAATTTGTACAAAATTATTCGAAAATGTTGCTGCTTTGTCATATATGAGTACTTACATAGAAGTTAAATAGTTGTTAATTTATTGCTGTTTGTTAGATTTTTGCATTTGTCACTTGAAGTTTGCGAAATTTAAACAGATATTGCAAAGAAACTTTAATCAAATGATCGAAAATAGTTTATTATACGAGTAGGTCTGCTAAAAATTAATGGTTTTGTTATTAAGTTGAATCTATTTCTGAGTTTTGTTGTAATTTTTTTAAAAAAATATGTAATAATTGTAAGTCACAACGTGATGCGACACAGGACGACAATAGCTTGATTTCATTAATTGTTGTGCAGCATATCGCTTTAAAAGGCACTGCAAATTCTCACAATTTGTATTAAGACTTGTAAAAAGTTCAAGTAAGACGTACAAGTGGGATAGTGTGAATATAATGTGTTATAAAAATGACAAATAATACAAATGGAGATATGAAATCTCATAAGACTTCTTCATTTTTAGAAATTTTGTTTAAATCATAAGATTTTTCATTGGATCCGTGTTGTATTTTTTACAAATTTACAAAAGCAGATAATAAAAATGTTAAGATCAGACCTTGACTAAATTGGCTGTTTACATTCTAAAGGGTGGTTAAATTTCAAGGGCCGATGTTGATTTTGAATAAAACCCAAACTATTTAAGAAATTATTGTAATTTTATTTTATTATGATATATTGGTATTATTCAGTTATGTATGAAACAAAATATCGGCCAAATGGGCGCCGCGACCATGGCGGCACACCTCCATCCGATGGTCCAAATTTTCGATGACCCTGAGGCATAATGGAGGTTCTATGCCGTTAATGTGCCGAATTATCTCATCCTTTAGCTGTTGAATTGTTGCTGGCTTATCGACGTACACCTTTTCTTTCAAATAACCCCAAAGAAAAAAGTCTAACGGTGTCAAATCACATGATCTTGGCGGCCAATTGACATCGCCATTACGTGAGATAACACGGCCATTGAATTTGTTACGCAAAAGAGCAATTATTTCGTTAGCTGTGTGGCAAGTGGCACCATCCTGCTGAAACCACATATCGTCTACATCCATATCTTCCAATTCGGGCCATAAAAAGTTCGTTATCATCTCACGATAGCGAACACCATTCACAGTAACTGCCTGACCGGCCTCATTTTGGAAAAAATACGGCCCGATGATGCCGCCAGCACATAAACCGCACCAAATAGTCACTCTTTGTGGGTGCATTGGTTTTTCGACAGTCACTCTTAGATTCTCATTCGCCCAAATGCGGCAATTCTGTTTATTGACGAATCCACTGAGGTGAAAATGTGCCTCATCACTGAAGATGATTTGCTTCGAAAATTGATCATCATTTTCATAATAAGTCTGGATAACTTTAACACGTTGCTGGATTGTGTATCTCTCCATGGTTCAAATTGAGTAAGTCTGAAATAGAGAAATGTCAAATAAAATTCGGGAAAAAACTTGGCGTTTAGGTGTGGTTCACATTCAACATCGGCCCTTGAAATTTAACCACCCGATACACATATTTTTTAGTTTACTTCCGGTGTAATAATGGTGTGAAAACAATTGGTACATTCAATTATCTGACAGTCACAAAAATCCCTCCGAGGAGCAGGTTTTGTCTTGGCATACATCAAACCAAGGGACTCTGCTTTCTGAGTTATAGAGCGGAAAGAGTAACTTGTTTGTTGTAGCAAATTAAACTCTAGGAAGCCACATAACTTTTGTAGTGTTGAATTTCCGAAACACTTACTAAATGTTATAATTGGTAGAACGGGGCGCAGCAGAGTCCCCGGGAGGTTCTGCCTTGCAGACCATCTCGGTGCTGATCCTGGATGGGGTGCTTACCTTGGCTGAAAAGTTCTTTAAACCTAAAATCGCAGGAAGCGAAATTAACTTTTCTCCTAACTTTGGCGCATGCCAATTGTTGTTGGGGCTAATAAGCTCCCAGGATGCTGGTGATGGTTAGACGGGTGAGTTGGTTAAGGGCTGATGTTCTTAATGGATTTTGGCCTACCAACTCATTAAGTCTTGTCTTCCATTAACAGCAGGCAGGGATTAGAAGGTTGGAACTCTTAAGTAAGGGATTTGTCTATAAGGCAACAAACTTATGGCAAAAAGTTGCAATCTGAGTAAGCCTTGCAAACCACATGGAGGGTGAATCGTGAATAATTCATCTCGTGGAGGTGGTGCTTCATCAGATTAGACCGACAAGGCTTAGGTGTTGCGCTGAGTGGTAACAGCGCAGCCATGTCAAATATGCAGTCTCTCGCACGTTCGCAGATACTACGGCAGAGCCACATGGCAAATTTAAAATGTGTTTTTTTTTACCACCAACTATACCTTTAAGTAAAGTTCTTGTTGAAAATCCCATATTTCTATTTAAACAGTAACAATCTGCCCCTAGAAATATTTCATTTACTTAAATTCCCCGCCTCCACATACATTTGTACTCACTCGTGCGTATAGTTAAGGTTCCTTTACAAATTTATAACTCTGTGTAAATAAATTTCTTAATTTTCTACACATTGTTGACCTGGTAATTTAACGGTTGGCAACAAAAATAATTTGTATACTTATAATTTTTTTTTGTCTCTATTTACACATGTATAAATGTGTAAATAAATACTTACACAGTAGATATGGAATTGTGAATGTGCTAATGCGCCTCTGCCTCTGCATGTGACTGTTTCTGTATGTCTGATTGTTTATCTGAGAGCACAGCCAGAATACTTGAGAATCTGTCTCCATTTATGATAATTTTTTATACAAATGCGTCTTTGAAGATGTTGTATTGTTTGTTGGGGATGAGTTGTATATGTACATATATATTTCATATGTAATGAGGCTGAATTTAAAAGTTACAGCTTTATTTTCTTATTTAATTTATTCAACACATAATTCTGCGTATATTTAATAAAAGTCGGAGACGTCAGCCATATGGGGGAATTAGAAAAATGTACAACCTTGTAACTTTTCTGTTTCTGATTTTATTTTAAAGCCTGTTGTCTTTGAGATTTTAATAAAATATGTCAACAGACTCTAGGTGGGTCTAAGGGACCCTTCATTAAGCGCTTATAGATCTACGGCAAAGTTGTTGTGCATGAGCCCGGGAAGGTCCCTAAGTTGGTGCGACCGTGCCTACTTTAACTCCCACTTTTTTTAAATTGAATAATACATGGGTTCTAACAGATTTACTTCAAATTGTATATACATCTTATTGTAGGCGAGGTAAAAATAAAAGTTTTTTGTGTCACGCCCATTTGTGCGCCCCATATCAAGCAGGTGGACGCTTGGCTGGTAGGCCAAACCGCTGGACCCATGTGTCTGAAATTTTCACAGCACACTATTGAAGCTCTGGTATCTTTTATAACACCCTTTCTTTCTTTTGACCATGCCAGCTTTGACGCTTACTTTTTTTAATTTAGTAATTGATTCCAAATAGATTTTAGCAGATTTACTTCAAATTGCATACACACACATTTTCTTGTAGGTGAGGCAAAAATTTAAGTTTCACGTGCCGCACCTACTTTTTTTTATATTGGACCAGTCAGTTTTATATTGGACCAGTCAGTGGACTCAGGGGATGACCCCTACATATGCAGTGCATTGTAGCAGAACTAGGAAAATAGGTTGTGAGGAGGGGGAAGAGGGAGTAGTGTTTGTGAACATTTGACTTGAACCTTCCAACGCTATAACAGACAGGAAACAGGTCTGCAGGCAACTTATTCTACAGACGAAGCGTACGACTGAAAAACGAATTCTCTCTGTAATGCGTAGTACGATTCCCCGGGCAATCCACCACAAATGGATAAGCTCTAGACGATGAGCCCGTGCGAGTTTCGGGAACAAGATCCCTAATCTCGTCAGAGCAAAATCCATTGTAGTAACGATAGAACAGAGTAACGATAGAACAGAGTTTACACCCACTTTTTTTAAATTGAGTAATTTATGGGTTTTAACAGATTTACTTCAAAATAAAAGTTTTATGTGCCACGCCCATTTTTTCGCCCCATATCGTCGACTTGAACATACTGCTCAAAACGCCTTGTGCTCTGTGTCACACGCTGCAATAAACTTGGTTCAGCTGCGCTGATTTAACGGCAAATGTTTTCCTTTAGAGCAACAAAAGATTGGGAATTGTCATTATAAATCCTCTCTTCGAGGTAGCCCCATCGAAAAATCCAAGAAAGTTAGATCGGATGAAATCGGTGACCATGGGATATTGGAGGCATCCCACAACGGATCAATTTTTGGGAAAAATTTTCACGGTCCATCACGTATTCGCCGAATACCACTTTTTGAACAAAATTGTCGACGAACAGTTACGTAAGAAACATTACTTTTAAAAATTATCTGCATAGCGAACGCGTGATGCTCACGCTATCAATGCGACCTCGTGGCATGCAAATCCACACAATCGACAATTCTGCACCATCATTTTACTCATTTTGAAATAATCATATTTAAAAATATAAATTTGCTACAGACACCCTGTATTAACAGCAGTCTTGTTGCTACGAATCATGCATTAGCTTTATTCTTAATGCTTAGTTCTAGCTCAATATTAATTTTAGAACATGCAAATTTCTCCTATTTGCGTTATAATCATACAGTTGACTGGTATGTGTTGAATTATATTATCTTCAATCAACATTATGAAGTTTCTTTTCATGTTTGACCGAAAAGTTAAACAACTTATAATAACATTTATTGGAATTAGTAGATCATTATGTAAATCCCTAAGATTCTTTTGGTTTGATAGTTCCATTTCCATCAACTCTACTTTCTTTTACTTATTTCTTTTGGTTTCCTTATGCATTCTTCTCTTTCCCAACTTAAATCTTTTAATACTATACGAATGGGTTTTTTTTTATTGTCGAGTTAAAAAAGAGCTAAACAATTTTTGTTAAAGCCACGTTATCATTATTCCAAGAACTTTTTAACTCATAACATCAGTTATTTATCGGAGTTAAATGACAATTTGAATATCATAATGTACATTAAATGGTTTTTTTATGGCAAATTGTCTTTCAGTTTGATTATGTGTGTTTTGTTTCGAGCTATTGCAGACAAATGGCTTCGACTATGCTAAAAGATTGTTAAATGTATTTAGAATAATATAAATTATGTAAAAGCTTCTAATGGACTATTTATATATATACAATATATATTTTCAATAATCTTTTGGGTAAATATGGGTCCTATTTACTTCTTTTTGCTTTAGTTTCATATGTAATAAATGTTGACAGCTAAAAAATAAAACGGACAGAAGAAAAAATTGACACGAAAGTATTTCAATTGAATTATATGTTCAACTGAAAGATGATTACGCTCAAAAGGCATTTGAATACGAGCCTGTTCACTAGCTTTCTGAGTATATAAAGTTTCGCATCCATGATGAGTCCCGAGAAGTGACTCATATTATTTTTTAATAAAATCAAATGAATAAATACGCAAGTCGAATACATAATGTATCATTATTACCATGGAGTAAAATATGCAACTACACACAAATACTTATATAAATATAGTATACGAGTGAGTTTCGAATGTTATTATTCCAATGAATGTAATGTCGGTCGTACACTACACAAGCTCACTACATAAGGTTACTGCACAGTTTTTCAAATTTGAGCAAATTTCAAAACCGTTTTAATTTTTGCTCAGTTCGCTGTGTAAACAGCCTAAACACCCCCATACACCACACAAATGCACTGCACAGCAGCAATGAATTTGTCTAATGTATGGCCGGCATAAGCATTATTCAAATGTATACTTATTTATAGAGTAATAGGATGCATGAATATACTCATTCATACAGGGTGACCCAGAACACAATGTCAAGCCAAAACGGAGTGACAGGATTGATTGTAACCATCATGAGAAAAATCACAAAAGAAAACTATCCTATGCAGTTTGAAAATTATGGGTATTTAAGAAAAACATAGAAATTTGGCCAAACTGTAACAATTTTGCGGTTATTGTAGTGAATTTTTATTAGTATTGTTCATCTAAACTTTGGAACCGTAACATTAAATAACATTTTTAGAACAATAGTCAAAAATAATAACCCAATTGTCACAAGTTTTTCACAATTAAGACTATTTATAAAAACATTTGTGACGAATTGCTTCGCGCAAACTAAAAAAAAAGATAATAAAAATTCAAACAATTGAGTTTAATTCACTCTGTTAGAAAATCAATATTAGAAATATTGATTGCTATCAATATTAGAATAGTGAATAAAACTGAATTGTTTGAATTTTTATGTGCTTCTTTTTTAGTTTGCGCGAACCAATTCGTCAGAAACGCACAGAATTGTAAAAAAAACAATCATGGATTTTGAGCGTGAGTTTTTGGCCAAAAACAAAACCGTTATCATGCCTCACTCATCGAATTCGCCGGACTTGGCTCCCGCTGATTTTTTCTTCTTCCAAAAACGGAAGACACCGATGAAAGCAAAGCATTTCGCTACGATTGAGAAGCTAAAAGAAAAGTCAAAACAGGAGCTATTGACGATATCAAAAAGCGTGTTTCAGAAGTGTTTCGAAGATTGGACAAAACACTGGCATAAGTGTTTTATATCTGATGGAGATTACTTTGAAGGGGACATGATTTTTTTTAAATTTAAGTAACGGTTATTTTTTGATCAGACCTCGTACGCAACTCACGAAATTTGAAAACAACGGTTATATTTTGATCAGATTTCGTATATGAGCTGTGGGTAGCTAACAATATTATGATGTAGTACATACAAATGGATGCACATATTATGGTTGTATCTAACCACAATATTGTAACAGGTATTAAAAACTTTTATGGTAAATCAAACCATTCCTGTGCTCAACTATGTCACGTAACATCCAACCATATATGTATTGCTATATATGACATTTAAAATTGTCATTGCGGATGAAATGCTAATAAATGCTTTTTTTATTTCAGCTAATAAATATTTCAAGGTCAAGAAAATGAAAAATTATTGCCCTAATCGCAATTAGATAATCACAATCAGATGCATGCAACCCATTTTATTTTTTTTATATTAATTATTTCATTACATTAAACTATATCATATTCTATATCTTTGGTTAATTATTTCACGTGTACATACATATGTGTATTGTATTAATTATGACAAAAGTATTGCTTTTTTTAATTTTATCTTGGACCAGTACTCAGGGGATGACCCTTACATATGCAGTGCATTGTACTGGAACTAGGAAAATGTTATATTACAATAAAGCTATTTATTACGTTATTATCATAATAACGTAATAAATAGCTTAATAGCTTAATGATTATTTAATAACAGTTAAAAATGGTTGGAATAATAATATGGTTGCGTACCAGAGTAATATTGTAGCTTCAGTTAGTACTATGATTACCTTCCATTATAACAATGTTGACGCAAAACATAGTATAGTTATATTACAATATATAAGATGGGTTTTAACAAAACTGTCATCTCATTGGCGATTTAAATATAGCAATATAATGTTATCAGCAACAATCATATAATTTAACAATAGTGTATTGCTTTTAGAATATTGTCGAGTCAACCATATATTTTTTTCTAGGTGTAGGGTCCATTTTGTGCTATACAGAAAAAACGCTTTCTACTTACTTTTTTTAATCCTTAATAATAGAATTGTTATGAAGGCAACCAACCCAAAACCGAAAACAATTTATTAAAACATCTAATTGACCACTGAAATAACTTAATATGAAACAAATATTTATTGATTCTAATAATATCTCAAAAATCTTGTTAAACTACCAACTATTGTTGTTCAGCTTCAAGTATTCTTGTGTACGAGAATGTGTATTGGCATAATCTTGTTACTAGCCAAAGGATAAATTTATTCATTGTGCTCAACGTATAGAATTTTATATTAATATTGAATTGAAAATTATACGCACTTAAGCCAACGCACAATCTTAGGCACATACGTACGCACACACGCTCATAAAATAAGCAATTCAATTGTCGACATATTTAGTCAGATGTATTCATAAATATGTGTGTGTAGTATGCGTATTAGTAAGAGTCAAATTTTTGGAAAAAATATAAGCGATACGTACTGTCTTTTGCATCAAATGCTTAGATATCTTAGCAAGAATATAAAACTGGAACAAGGGTATAAAACCCTTTCGGACAAATTTGTATAGCAAGTACATTTAAAAAAAAAAAGAGTTGCATGAGTACACTAATATGCGTAGCCCTTGCAATTTCTCTCTCTCTCTCTCTCTCTCTCTCTCACTCTACGAGTATTTTCCTTCTTACCAACAAAGTAAGAACTGCAGCGACAAAAGTTGCACAATGTAAAATGGGATATAGTTCCGTGTAAAATTTCATAATATTTATGTGAACAAAACGTCAAAAATAAATTGCTCTCATAGTTATTTTCATTTTTCTCACGCACATATCGAGGAACAGTATGAAATGAAACAGTTCATATTGTTTATCTTCATACTCTGGTTTGGCATATGTTTGTAGAGGATTCGCGCTGGTAGCACGGAGTTGAAGCCTGTTAAGCAGCTAAGCAAACAAAACCTCATTCCCTTCGCCCTCAAGCTGTCATTTCATGCCAGGAAAAATGTTCTTGCGTATGAAAGCCCATTGCGGGTGTATCAATTAAAGCACACCTGTCAATAAAAATCGAGCTTACAATGTCTGGCGATTATCTGGCAATGGCAGCGAAGAGTTTTCTCACGGTCAACTGATAACTAAATGCATTTTGCCTTACAATTAACTGACATTAGTTTTTTTGATGCCGGTATAACACAAAAAATTTACAATTCCCTCATTTTTAAGCTATTTTGAGGCACACCTTTCTAATAACATTCTACGAAATGATGTGATAACCGTTTACAAACAGCTTAATACGTTAGTTAACACTGGCTACATTTTTACGTCGTTATATCATGAGCAAGCAGTCCACTTTGTTATCAAGATATACTACAAAACCTTCAATAATATAACTGGCATGCTCCCTAGCATGGCATGTTAATAGACATGCTACTGTTGTCACTAGCCACACGCAAAGAAAAACTAGTTTGGAATATTGTTATGGCAACATTAGTATTTACTCCTTCTTAGCTGTATGTTATCGTTTTTAATATAGTTTAATCCTCTATAGTAGTAGTTGTATTGAAGTTTCCACATTTCTATTGTTATATTTCTATAGTTTTAAAACATGCTTGAATACAATAATAATGTTTAAAAAATAATTTGAACACAACAATAGATTTTGTTCTGTACAACTATATACGGTTTTTTATGTATCTATAACACTTATCCGTCAAACTAACTATTGTTGTTAAGCATATACATACATATTTTTATTTATTTTTTTTTTTTTTAATTTTTAAACCATCAGTTTATTTGTGCGTGTCTGTGTTTTCAACATTAATAATATTAAATGTGATGAATATTATATAAATATTTTTGGCGATTGTATAAAATGGTCCAAATAAACGGGAAGTAAGAAGATTTGTATACAGACTTATATAGACAAATATAGGACAAATGTAACTGTATGTGTGTTTTTATGGATTTCTGGGTCAGATCTTTCAGGAGCATCAAGATTTCGCCAAATTCGAAACGATGATATCCATTTTTTTAAATTTTAATTCAACTAAATATGTATATTGAATAAATTACAAAAGTTTTAATTATAAATGTTTATGTGTGTTTATATGTGTATTTATTATAGAATCATATAATATTGTGACGCTCAACACTAGTACGTTTGATCGTAACAATAGAATTTACATTTTTACAATAATATGGGTGGGAATAATATTATTATATGATTGGGTATGACAGTAAAATTTTAATTTTTATAATAACATTATTAGTCATGATACAAAAATTATAACTTTTACCAAATATATGGTTATAAGGTGTATTTTTGGTTTTTGGCTGTACTACGTTTTGTAAATAAATGGGATTGAGACCATGTTATTTGGTTGTATTCAACCATATAATTCAACAATAGTATTTTGCCCTTAAAATATTGTCATATCAACCATATTTTTTTTTTCTACGTGCACGCTTGTTATAGTATTATTGTCAGGATATATATTTTTCATTGTTAGTTTTGCTGTTTTCTGAATATTTGATAGCGCTGAGCACGTTTCTTTAATAGGCTTTATACGCACGCAGAAAAATATATTTGGTTGATACGACAATATTCTAAGGGCAATATACTATTATTAAATTATATGATTGTACCTAATAATAATATATTGTTATATTTAAAACGTCATAGTATTATATTAAAAAACATATTATACGTAACCATATATATAATAAGTAATGAGGTATTAATTAAAGTTGCCAAGTAATTGTCATACTCAACCATATAATTATACTAATCATTCATACTTTTTTCATATAAAAATATACTACTTTCATTAAGTAACCATACATTGTATAAATCTATCTTTCTTCTAATTTAACAAATACATATATAATTAACTACAGAAAAGGGACAGTATATAATATAATTTTATATTAATTATTGTATATAATATACACAAATAAACAATTGAGTTTATTCACTGCGTTAGATTTTAATATTGATACCAATCACAGCATTATAACCAGCTTGCAAAATAATTAAAAAAATAATAGGACTGCATCTCAACCGAATTAATAAACAAATATCTTCCTGGAAGCTGAAATATCCATTAGCTGTAAGAAACCAAAAATAGTCATAAAGTATTTCGTCTACGATTGCAATTTGAAAAATCATATTTAACCATATTAATATGGTTGCATATACTATTGGATTCAGCATGCATATTAATGTTCACATCTTAATATGAAACATACTTACCTTTTTATTTTCGCGAATACTCAATATGTATTTTTCGACTATTTCACGTTTTTTCTTTTTTTTTTAATATACTTAATTGAATACTATTGAAATCACACAAAACAATTTTTTGCCTCCAAAGGAAAAGAAAATTATATGCCAACGACAATATTGTTAATGACAACAATAGTAAGTTTGTTCTACAAACTCACTTTAGTTGCATGTCAATCAGCTCATCACATACATATGATAATAACAATTATTTTAGTATTGCATGTGATAAAAGTTATCGTTGTTTTTAAAAAAAATTTCGCAATGTTTATTAAGGTATGTGACCATATACCAGTATTGAAATATAAAGATGTTAATAATAGCATTACAGAAATGCAAACAGTAAAATATTTATAGAGAAACAAGCTGTAATTATATTGATAATACAACTTTTTAACAGTAATACATAATGTAATAGAATATATACTAATGTTATTGCAACCATATTTTTGTTGGAAAAAATTACGTCACCCGGTAAGCGACCAAACTAAATGAAAGGTAAAACGAATAGTTTAAATATTAATTCCGAGGAGTATAAGCTTAAGACTAAGACAATAAAGTGAATTTGCAAAAACCAAGAAACTACAAAAACATGGTTGTATTCGAAAGTGTTACCAGTTAAGTATAATTCACAAGTTATTGCAATAGTTTTTCAACAATTTCAAGCTGCCTTTGTTCTGCTTGCACTGAGCAACAACTTCGGAACATTTTGTAAAAATCTTAATATTTAGAACAATGTATTTTCAATGGGAAAATGTTAACATCTTCACAAAATGATGTTACATATCAAATGTTAATCAGTATAAAAAGTTTTAAACATACTTACTTCTCAAACTTCGACACCGTAATCTTGCTTGGCTTGGAGTCTAGCTAGATTCGCTAGCAGAAACTTGCAGGTTTAGAAGAAATTTCTATACGAGTATATAATTAAAGTTTTTCAGCCACTAGACTCTAAAAAAAAAAGTTTTTTGATTGTACAATTGATAACACAAAAAACCTAAACCACCCTAATGCAATGTATGAATACATATTTATATATGTATATACATACATATGTATACTCGTATGTATATCAGTTTAAGCAAACTTGAAATTTTTGGGTTAACCATTTCTTGCTTCAGATATTTTTAGACCATAAAAAAAAATATTGGAAAATGAAAGAAGAAATTTTAAAATGCCATCAAAATAAACCAGGAACCATAAATTTTACATAAAATTTGAATTCATAAGCTTCCTTTCGTTATTGTTATTCGTAAAAACATAAAACAACAATAAACAAATTTCAACAAAGTAACAAAATATTCATACAAATATAAGCATGCTTGAACATGCTTTTCTATTACAAATACATATGCACACACGTATGTGTGTCCACGTGTGCATGCACAACCAAGTCAACATAGAAAACATTTGAAAAGAATTTAATACTAGTAAAATATGTGTACATATGTACGCTTTAAATGCCAATTAATGGTTTTGTCATTTGAAAAGTACTTTCACATAAAATTAAGAGGCTTTAAAAAAGATGGCCTAAAATCAATATCGTTGGTCTCATGTTGAAAGGCTCTAACAAAAATAATTTCAATTTTACAGGAGAAGGAAAAATCGTAATGGAAACTGTATAAGTATGTACTTACGTCTAAAAGTAAATCTGTTGCTCAATTGCTTGTAGGAGCGATATGTATGAAATTATATAATTAAATCTTTGTGACATTGTGTACTTGTGTGAACGTACTATCGGGTGGTTAAATTTCAAGGGCCGATGTTGAATGTGAACCACATCTAAACGCCAAGTTTTTTTCCGAATTATATTTGACATTTCTCTATTTCAGACTTACTCAATTTGAACTATGGAGAGATAAACAAATAACAAAGTTATCCAGACTTATTATGAAAATGATGATAAATTTTCGAAGAAAATCATCTTCAGTGATGAGGCACATTTTTACCTCAGTGGATTCGTCAATAAACAGAATTGCCGCATTTGGGCGAATGAGAATCCAAGAGTGACTGTCGAAAAACCAATGCACCCACAAAGAGTGCGGTTTATGTGCTGGCGGCATCATCGGGCCGTATTTTTTCCAAAATGAGGCCGGTCAGGCAGTTACTGTGAATGGTGTTCGCTATCGTGAGATGATAACGAACTTTTTATGGCCCAAATTGGAAGATATGGATGTAGACGATATGTGGTTTCAGCAGGACGGTGCCACTTGCCACACAGCTAACGAAACAATTGCTCTTTTGCGCAACAAATTCAATGGCCGTGTTATCTCACGTAATGGCGATGTCAATTGGCCGCCAAGATCATGTTATTTGACACCGTTGACTTTTTTCTTTGGAGTTATTTGAAAGAAAAGGTGTACGTCGATAAGCCAGCAACAATTCAACAGCTAAAGGATGAGATAATTCGGCATATTAACGGCATAGAACCTCCATTATGCCTCAGGGTCATCGAAAATTTGGACCATCGGAAGGAGGTGTGCCGCCGTGGTCGCGGCGCCTATTTGGCCGATATTTTGTTCCATACATAATTGAGTAATACCAATATATCATAATAAAATAAAATTACAATAATTTCCTAAATAGTTTGTGTTTTATTCAAAATCAACATCGGCCCTTGAAATTTAACCACCCTTTAGAATCCCTAAATTAGCTCAATTCAAGGGCCTTTCTCCGTGAGACTAACGATATGAATTATTTTCTAAACCTTCTATAGAAAACTTTTCAGTATTTTTTGCATGACTAGAATATTCTTTTAAAAAAAATGTTATCTTAAATTAAGAGGCTTTATACACGAAAAGTTTATGTATTTTTCATACCAAATTTTAAAGCATTATTTTTTCAACACACATTCTCGTTTTTATAATTTATTTTTTATTTTATTTTTTTCATAGAAATTAAAACAATATATTAAGAGAATTCAGGCAATCGGTAAAATCTAAGCTTGAAAGAATTTAAAGAGTAATCGCACGAGTTTCCAAGATGTTGCTTTAAAGCAGAAGTGCCCAATCCTTATGCGCTTTATGCTCAATTGTTTTTGTAAAAGCGCTTAGTTATAGGGCGCACATACAGCACTCAACACAAGCAATGAAAAATACACAAACAACTTTATTTAAATATATTTTTTTGTTATCTTCACTGTACACACAAGAGCAAAGCAAAACACAACCAAAAATTCTGCAGTAAACTTGTTTCAATGGAGCTGGTTTCTTGATGAATATTTTTAATAATTATATAAACCCTCTCTTTGAGGTAGCCCTATAAAAAATTCCAGGTGACCTTGGTGGCCATGGAATGTTCTCTAAGCGGCTGATTAGTAATGGTGGGGAAATGGCGTCGTAAAAACAGAGTCGCCTTCAACGCTCGTAAGACCCAATGTTGTTTAAACAAACGACCGCAAATGCTGATTCATCTGTACTTATGGATGGTATAAATTTTGAGGAATCGGGTGCTCTTGATGTGCTTGGATAGAACAAATTTTTCATGTCTCTACAGAAGCATTCAAGTGTCTCGGGTTTTCTAAAACGGTGTAAGATGTACTTCACTCCATCCGACCTCCTTACTATAAACCCTTACCACCTACATCCGATCGAAAATGGAATACAACTCTCATGTTTTGGCCGGTGCCTCAAAGTCTATTTTGCGGTTACTCGGCCATGTTCAGGAGAGAGCGAAGAAGCTTATCGGTGATAGTAGGGTATCCAACTCTATTTACTCACTGGAGCATCGACGCAGGGTGGGGTGCGTTATTCTGTTCTATCGTTACTACAATGGATTTTGTTCTGACTAGATTAGGGATCTTGTTCCCGAAACTCGCACGTTTTTACGTAGTATGCCTTCATCGTCCAGAGCTCATCCGTTTGTGGTCGATTGCCCGGGGAATCGTACTACGCATTACAGAGACAATTCGTTTTTCAGCCGTACGCTTCGTCTGTGGAATAAGTTGTCTGCAGACGTGTTTTCTGTCTGTTATGATGATGGAAAATTCAAGTCACTACTCTCTCTTTCCTCCTCTTCACAACCTATTTTACTAGTTCTGATACAATGCACTGCATGTCTAGGAGCCATCCCCTGAGTACTGGTCCAAGTTAAAAAAAAAAAAAAAATCCCGAAGCAAATTCATCAAAGCTCTGGCTATGTGGGCGCCATCACGTGTGTGAATAGTATGATGAAAAAGATCGCGTGTGCCAAAAAGAATTCCGTAATCATAGTTTTCACCGTTGACATTTTCGAGAGCAACACTGATACTAACGATAAACTATAAAACGCAATTCATTCTTTTTACT
Source organism: Thecocarcelia acutangulata (assembly GCA_914767995.1). Lineage (NCBI taxonomy): Eukaryota > Metazoa > Arthropoda > Insecta > Diptera > Tachinidae > Thecocarcelia > Thecocarcelia acutangulata. The sequence continues at coordinate 34,910,284 of OU612097.1, forward strand.
GTTTTCACTCGTTTAACTTTGCTAACTTCTGCGTAAAGCATTCAATATTTGAATAGATATTGTGTTTCCAGTGTGTTTATAAACAAATAAATTTATTAATGCAGCCTGCTAGTTGACACAAATCAATTCTTTTTTTTTTTGTTATTGTTTATTTCACAAACAGCTGATTGTTTGAGTACTTGTCAAAACTTAACCGAAGAAAAAGTTTGCGGTATTTCGTACCAGAAGAGGAAGCATCATACTACCCAGCGGCCAAAGTTTCGCTTACAGAAGCAATGATCCGATGCACACTTGTAAGTCAGTAATGCACACCATCTCATATACGAACCTAGTATACTTTTTCATATACATTGCCGCATTTGTAGAGTGAACGCCTACCACCTGCACACAAAGTATGCGAGGTAGTGAGGTGTTCATCCAGCAAACGCGCATTACTTCCTAACATACATTGTAAGGTATCAGTAGGCAGTTCGAATACAATCTCGCATACTTTGTAAGTCAGAAGTAGGCAGCTTGGATACAATCTCGCATACATTGTAAGCCGGCAGTAGGCAGTTCGTACGTACTGCGCACTTCAGTTTTTTGGGAATATTCCCAAAATTTGTTTTGTTTTTTGTCTACTGCATTGTTTTATTTTTTCCCTAAATGCTTTGTCTTTCTTGTAACTTTTTTAAATTATTTTCTAGCACCTAATTTTGTTAATTAAAATTTTTGCAACGTACGAGTAGTCTGACAAAGACGGCGAACATTTGCTTTACAACTAAAAAATAAAATACATATGTATATAAATGTGATACAAAAAATGAACGTAATTCATTTTTCGGAACTCCATATACTACTTTCATACACTTTGTAAGTTATCATTCATTGATTACAAAGTGTTGCACACATCATCGAAGAGAAGTAATGTGGTAGGCAATGTTCGCCGCTGGGGTATTATCTTAAAATTGCTCTCATTTGCCGCATTCTCATTTAATTACGGTGACGTTTTTCGTACATATTCGAATCCCTTGTGATCCCAAAATGGAGTAAAGAAACGACAGCTATTATTAAAAGTTAATTTAACATGATAAGCAAGTAAAAAAGTTAATTTGACATGATTTTAATAGTTTTTAATTGGTGATTTTTATGTTTATTCAAACATTCTCTTCCAGACTCTTAAAAAACTAAATATGTAGTTTAATTTAAGTTTTTTATCGTCTCAGAAACCATTTACTAAATCAAATCCCTAAAAGTGAAATAAATCAGTATCAGCTTGATACTATTATGTCAATCACACCAATGATATACTACGAGTATTTATGTTACTTGTTTAAACAAACATATGCACACATATATGTTTTTGCAAACGACTTGAAATTTTCTTATCTAAATCGTAAATAAATAATTTTCATATTTCGCAAACAAAGAAAAAAATAAACTAAAAGATGCTGGTTGTTGACTTTTAAAAACAAACATGAAAAGTGAAAAAAAAACTCTCTCACACTACATTTCCGTGGGATTTTATCTGTAAAGATACAGGATCAAACCGGCTACATGAGAATATAATCGTAAAATAAAATGTTTCGTAATACCTTAGTCATCCAGCATAGAGCAGCAAATGTTAGAAGGAAACTGTGCAACATCTACTGCTTTTGCTGATACCTCAGTTTTCTGACAATTTTAAAGCATCTTTTTGATTTGTTTTGAGGGAATGAAGTTGCTTGGAGTGACTACTAATGAGGTTCATTTTAAGACTACTGATTTTACACTAAAAATTTCAGAAAACAGGAACTTAAAAAAAAGTTTAAACTTCGAATTAAAAATGTATATGTTTTAGAATTACAAAAAAATTTTAAATACTCGTATATGCTGTGTTACCTGAAAGTATTTATACGGTTGCCACAAAAAACTAAACTTTTTGGCGACTAATAAAATTGGCTGAAGACCCATTTTGGGTTTCCACAATAAATAAAAAATGGTTAAATTCTAAAGACCGATGTTGATTTTGAAGAAAACACAAATTATTTAGATTAAAAATTTTTTGGTTTGTACATATCGCTCCTTTATTGCAACATAGTCATATCTCAAAAAATTAACTTTTCGAGTTAACAATGCAGAATTGTTAACAGTACTACCTTTTATATTGTGCCAAAATTTTATTCAATTTACTTTAAAACTGTTTCCTATAGGAGATATTTTCAAAAAAAAATTTTAAGACTTGTATGGAAACGAAAAATTTGAAATGTGTTTTTCTCGAAACAAGCTTTTTTGCGTTATGACTATGTTTCAATAAAGGAGCGATATGTACATCGAGTCTTAGTTCAAGTTTTTCCTTTCTTAAGTTTTTTTCTTAAGAAGGATTTTTTACAATACAAATTTGCTTTGATCATATAATTATTGATTGAAGAAGAGAAGAAAAATAATAATCAAATCTTTAACTGGGGGACAAGTAGCTGCTTCGTAGGCGCTACACTACTCATCAGCAGCCACTGGGATTTGAACCCGGGTCATGACGTATCATGATCTGCTGCTTTAACCACTCAGCCATCGAGCATTTAATTATTCTCTATCTATATTCATCTCATATTGAATCACATATGCATCGTTGTTAATTGTTCGCATTGTTTGTACAGTGTATGCTGTCTCAGAACTAGCGGTATTTATCTTTATTTATTAACATACATATTTTTATATTTTAATATTCTCCGTACCCAGAGATGTAAATATTAATTTGTTAAATTTTTGTTGAACTTTGTAATTTTTAAATTAAAAATTTTTTAGTTTGTACATATGTACAACGGGTTTTAGTTCAAGTTTTTCCTTTCTCAAGTTTTTTTCTTAAGAAGGATTTTTTACAATACAAATTTGCTGTGATCTATCATGATTAATTGAAGAAGACAAATTTTTAATTTAAAAATTATAAAGTTTATAAATAAATTTGCATAGAAGAAAATATCGGCCAAATCACCGTCACAACCTCGGCGGCACACCTCCATCTAACTGTCCAAATTGTCGATGATGCTGAGGCACAATTGAGGCTCTATGTCGTTAATGTGCCGAATTATCTCATCCTTTAGCTCTTGAACTGTTGCTGGTTTATCGACGTGCACCTTTTCAGTGGTCACCCAAAAGAAAGAAGTCCAATGGTGCCCAGTTACATAATCTTGGCGGCCAACAGACATCACCACCACTTGAGATAAATTCTTTTTATTTCAGCTAATAGACTCCAGAACCCATTGAGATCGAAATCATTTACAATTATGGAATCCGACTATTTTTGGCTGGTTATATTTTATTGTTGTATTCTATAAACATAAATCTTACACGCAAAGAAAAAGCATTTTGGAATATTGTTGTAGCAACATTACTATTTACTCTCTCATAATGTATATTGTTGCCTCTAGCAGCATATTATGGTTTTGAATATAGTTTAGTTCTCTATAAATATACGAATGTTGAGATTTCCACATTTCTATTGTTATATTTCTATAATTTTAAAATATGGTTATATGCGATAATAATGTTTAAAAAAATATTTTGAACGCAACAATAGATTTTGTTATGTACAATAATACACTATTTTTGTATGCAATGTATGTATCTATAACACGTTAAACTAACTATTGTTGTTAAACATATCCATACATATTTTTATTTAATTTTTTCAATTTTAAAACAATTAGTTTATTTGTGTGTATACGTTTTTTTTTTATATTAACAATATTAAAAATAATGAAGACTAAATAAATAAATATTTATTTATTGAATAAAATGATCATAAAATTAGAGAAGGTTTGTATACGAATGTACATAGACAAATGCATGTATGTATGTGTATTTTTACAGATTTATTTGGCCAGAGGGAAAATACATATGTACATCAAGCTTCCTGGAGCAACAAATTTGAACAAATTCACAAATTTGTAATCCATTTTTCAAAATATGAATTGGACTAAATATACCAAATAAATTACAAAAGGGTTGTTTTAATTCAATATGCTATGTGTGTTTTTATATTTATAGCTATTTGTTATATATAGTCACGTTCAACACTAGTACATGACAATAGAATATACAATTTTTCAAAAATATTGGTAGGAGTGATAATATTATATGGTAAGACATGACAGCTAAATTTTTATTTCAACAATAAAAGTATTAGGCATAATACAAAAATTATAACTTTTACCAAATATATGGTTATATGGTGTAATTTTGGTTTTTGGCTTTACTAAATTTTGTATATAAATTTCGGGTTGAAACCATATTATGTTGTTGTCTTCAACCATATAATTCAACGATAGTATTTTGCCCTTAAAATATTGTCATATCAATAATATTTTTTCTTCTACGTGTACTTACAGCCAGTTCTCCGATGTCGAAAGTTTATTTGCATTCTAGGCGAAAGAAAATTGATTTGGGTTTTTTTCTAACTTTATTCTACGCGAACGATGTGTCAAAATTCAATTAAAATACATATGTAAGTACATGCGAAAGAATAATAGTGACATAGACAAACCCAAATTTATTCGAAAGTGAGTGACTAGCTTTCTTTCCCAAAAAAGTGCCCAAAAATTGCCTCTTTTTAATTATATAATAAATAAATAGTAACAATAATATGGTTTTATGCCCATAAAGCTGCTTGTCAATTTAATATGGTTGCTTAATGAAAGTAATATGGTTGACTGGCATGATAGCATGGTTAGGTACGACATGATGATGGTAACTTTTATTAATATTGTGGTATAGTTATTTACAACATTTCTCAAACAAAACTATGGTGAGACAAATCAATGAAGTGCAATTTTTACAATATAATATTTTGCCCACCAACCATATAATTCAACAATAGTATGTTGGCCTTAGAATTTTGTCATATCAACCATATATTTTTTAACAAGTTGATAACCCAAAAAGCAAAAATTGTCTTATTGGATTTTGTCGTTTAGTATTTTGGAATATTTTAATTTTTGCTGTATAGCCAATTATATCAAAAAAGTGTTTTTATTTCGAATATAATTTGTGTATTTATCTAAATCCTATGCCAATAGAATAGCACATTGAAACATAAAATGTCTTAAAAATATTCTTCATAACTATTTCCTTGAGTGTTCTTCACACATTTGAGGGATCTTTAAACTGAAGTTTCTCCTTAGGACTCACTCATTTTTAGTGCTGGAAGTCTGGCATTTACATGGCAACAACACTGAAACAAACATTAACGCAAAAATGTGAATGTAATGGTAACTAAACGTGCGAGTAAACATTTTATGTACATATGTATGTGTTTGTTGGAAAAGTCAGAAAGATACAAAAATAATAATTTGTATTTCTTCTAGAAATTTCTTTCAACACACAGAGACAACAGACAACATAAACTTTTATTTAGTAAGAAAAAAAACGAATAGAAAGTTCCCAATGTTCTCTTTTACTTTCTTAGTCAGTTGACTACGATGACACGTATCCACTGAGTCAGCAGTCATTCATTTTATTTCTTCTTTCTTAAGTTCAGAGCAAAAAGTATAGATATATTTTCTTTGGCTCCCTGTTTTAAGAATAGTCTATTAAATTATACCAAGAAAGTATAACTAAAGTTTTTTCTTTTAACAGAAAACAATATATTAAGATATAAAAGTGAAAAGCAAAATATATAAAAAAAAATCATGTAAAAAGTTATTTTAATGTTGGAAATTTATTTTAACCGCATTACCTAGAAAGTTTAGAAATGTAAGCAATTAAAGCAATAAATATCAATTGCAGCACTTATTTACGCTTTTATGGCTCCATCGTTCGTTATGACTCCACACGTTTATTATCTGTTAGAAGGAATAATTTAAAAATAATTTTTCTTTTTGGAAAAATAAACGCAAAAGTTGAAATTGGCATTAAAAATAAGTATGCTTCGCATCGCCTTGCTAAAAACATGCTAGTAATTTTGCCCTCAAATGGAATGTATACACTGAAAGAAAAATGCTTCGTTTTGGGGAATAAACCCATTTTGTTCACCATTATTTCATTAATACCATAAAAAGTCTGATTAATGGGATGAAAATGTGGCGTAGCACAACATTATTACTTTTTACAACTTCATTAACATTGTAGAGAAAAAATTATTATTAATGTTCAAAAACAAAATTTGCTGAATTGATTAATGAATTGCTTGAATGCGGACCTGCAAAGGAATTCACGGATTGAAACCAAAATTCAGTAAAAGTAATTATTGAACGAAAACAATTATTGTTTTAAACAACTGCAAAATGCGATATCCAATAGCATTTTTTTTTTTTATATATACATGGTCTGATCAGAAAATAAACGTTATTTTCAAATTTCGTGAGTTACGGATGTTCGGTTTTCGTTTTTTTTTTTTCTTTTTTTACACATGACTGTTATATATATTGGCAATATCAGCCATTTCGGACTGTCGGTTTGTTTTCGACAAATAAAAAGGTTAATGATTTTGGTGTATTTTTCGATTTTATACTAAATTTACTAAATTTTGAGCAAAACCAACGTCGCATGGGCATCGCTCAGGTGCTGTTGCATAACCAGATTTCCTCAAACAAGTCATAGCTGGTGACGAATCATTGGTGTATGGCTATGTCGTTGAAACCAAAGCCCAATCATCCTAATGAAAGTATCCAGAAGAGCCAAGACCACGTCAAGTTCGGTTAAATGTGAAGGTTTTACACACTGTTTTCTTCGATTGTAATGACGTGGGGCATCCTGAATTCTTATCCCCGCTGACTTTTTTGCTCTTCCCAAAACGGAAGACACCGTTTAAAAGAACGCGTTTTGCTGGTACTCGCTCGTACTTGCTCTACACGTTTTCCGGTTCGACCCTGTTCTAACGACCTCATGCGGAGATTAAAATAAACTTTATTCAGTGAGTCAATCATAGAATGCCTCTTGGCGCCGATCACTACTGTCATCGGATTGGATAAGTTTAGAAGTTCTGTGTAGGAGGATATTGAGAAATATACGGGTATGTTCTTGATTCTACTTTGAAGTTAAAATAGTTTGAAATCACTTCAATTACAAGCTTCGATGTTCTACATTCTACTCTTTACTTTTCATTTGGGTCTTTTTTTCGAAGATTGATTTGTAGTGAATTGTCTGGTTCTTGAAACTATTTTTACACAAAAAGTAGTAGTCTGAAAACACTTTTTAATTTCATTGTGAAAATGAAAATTTTTACAAAAAAACTGAGTGTAATTGCAATCCCATTGAAATAAGAGGGTTAGATGACGAAATATTTGTTTGAGATACAATTGTGCACATATTTATAGACAAAATAAGGAACATGCGAGTATTATATAAAAAACTAATAATTGTTATTTTATTAACTTAAGTCGATTGGCGATATCATCTCTTATTACAGCGGTTACGGAATCACTAACTTATCTGAATCATCGTCATCACTTCCATGTCTTGGATTTACCCTCACCGGCTATACCAAATTTTTGCATAAAATGGCACTTGAAAAAAAATTACGAGCATCGTTATTGACGGAGTATTTGATAAACGTAACTAGATTTTGTTCTTATAAAATAACAAGCATTAGATAAAAAATTTTGCACGTTGTTTATTGGGCAAAAGGCATATCGCAAAAAATAAAATAAAATTGAAAATATGGGTCATAGCTGTACTGGTTTATGTAAAAAAAAACAAATAAAAGTGGAAATGTGGTTCGTATCAGTACTAGTTATTTGAACATTTATCCAAGTTTTATTTTCGAAGTTCAGTTCGAACGAAAGAATGTAACACCCAAACTACTACTTTTTCAGAACAACAAAAGTGAGAAGTTAACTTTTCAAATCATTTTTTATTTTCATTCTACTACTTTTCTGGAACATGCCGGATAATAAAGTAGGAGAAAAGACTGAGCCCTGTGATACCCCAGAATTTGTGCTACAAAACTGTCGTAGGCATTTGATTTAAAAATCTCTCACCATTTTTCAGTGGTTTATTTCCACATGATAATTTGTTTAACAAGCCGTAATAGATTTTAGTTGTTTGTTTTTGGTAATAATTATAAATTACAAATATGTTCGCGTTTATCCAAAACTAAGCTTTTAAATAAAATTTAAAATTAATTGTTGGTCCGGCAGCCCCACTACTGTTTTCAATTCCAAAATTAAACTATTTTGCTGTTCTTGTTGTTTTCATTATACTCTCTTGTTTTCAAAACAGTTGTTTTTTTTTATTATTGTAGGATTTTATTTAGGATTTTTATTTAAATTTCTACTGCCTGATAAATCTCACACACTCACTGATATAACAAACTCTTAAACATGAGCTTTCCAGTTAATAAATACTCACACACATGCCGTTACCAGTACACAAACACACATACACGCACTCGTCCACACACTCTTATTTGCTGACAGTGGCCAGTGAGCTTTTGGAATATTTATTCTTTAATTAGATTTTTGTTTGAACATCAGAATTAAAATCAGTATAAATACAAAATTTGAACATGCAATCTGATTTGGCAGGAATTTATTAGATTTCACTTTTTATTTAATACGTTAAGTTTTTTTTTCTTTTATTTATAACTTTTACTTTTTTTGTGTTGCTGCACACAATATTGTTAACTAAATTTCAATAACAAGTAAAAAGTTTTAGTCAATTTAAAATTTGAATATATTACTCGCATTAAACTGATTGTACGCTAGTGTATCTTAAAATTTACAAAGATTAGGCATCTGCGTTATCAAAAACAAGTTAGTGTGTGGTATATTCAGCTGGGCCGAATCTAAAGTACTCTTCACGATAGTCATTTAAATATATATTATAGTCATGTATACATATAGTATAAATATGCTCGGATATATATCAATCGATATCCGAAATTTTCAATTTCTGTATATTAGTAACCCCTTTGTTTTACCACAACTGCTTTAAAACAAAAAAAAGTTTTTTAAGTTCACTTACCCGACATTTTCATGGAAAAATCTGTTTAGACTATATTTCGGGTACATATGGACAGATATAGGAAATTTTAGTTTTTAACAAATTTTTAAGTAAAAAAAAGTTTTTAATGAAAAAATCGACTTAGGCTATATATGGACCAAGATCGCAATTTTCATTTTTTTACTAACCTGCTTTTATAGCTACAACTGCTGTTAAGCTAAAAAAAAAAATTTCATGGAAAATTCGGTTCAGACTATGTATATCTCGGGTATATCTGGACCGATAACGGATATTGTCCTTTTCTGCATTAGCGGAACTGCTTTCAAGCAAAAAAAAAAGTTGTTTCATTTCGCTTACACGACATTTTCATGAAAATCGGTTTAGGCTATATCTCGTGTATATATAGACCGATATTGGAAATGTGAATTTTTTGTATTTTTTTAAACCTGCTTTTATAACCAGAGCTGTTTTTAACCAAAAAAATTTTTTTGTCATGGAAAAATCGGTTCAGACTATATCTGAGGTATATATGGACCGACATCAGAAATTTTTATTTTTTGTATTTGGTAACTCCCTTATATTACCAGAACAGCTTTTAAGCAAGAAAAGTTATTTAAGTTCGCTTGTCAGACATTTTCATGAAGAAATCGGTTTAGGCTATATATCGGGTATATATGGACCTATATCGGGAATGTTCATTTGTTGTGTTTAAGTAACCTCCATTTATTACCAGAACTGCTTTTAAGCAAGAAAAGTTGTTTAAGTTCGCTTATCAGACATTTTCATTAAAAAAAATCGGTTTAGACTATATATATATACATGTATGGACCGATATCAGCGAACATTTTTTTGTTTTTTAGTTACTATGCTTAATAATTATGTGAAGTTTGAAGCAAAATAAACAATTTTTTTTTTCAAAAATTTTCATACAAATTTGCGAATAATACGTCCATGTCACAGAATTCACTTCCGTTCGGAAATGGAATTGAATCGTGTTTTTAATTCTCAAAAAACGAAAATCTAAAACTTATTTCGGAATGAAATCTATGTTATAAGACAATACTAGTCTTATTCTTGCAATTAGAAATGATTTCATTCCGATAATTATTCAGTTCTTCGTTTTTTGAAGAAGTAAAAAAATAATTCAATTCCGTTTCCGAACGGAATTAAACTTTGTTACATGGCTGATAATGGCTTCTTTCGGAATCTCAGCTAAGATCTTTATGCAAAATTTGCTTTAAAATAGTCTTGGTGATAGCAAGTTCTTTAAAACGCCGCGGAATCGACGGGTTTGTATGCCTGAACGTCGGCGATATTTTCGTCACTTGGACCAACCCTTTGTCTCACCGGCACAGCAGTATCACTCAATAAATATGTAGCCTCAAATTTTTGCACTAAACTGGTCATTGTGTGTCTACAGGGCGAGAATAACGACCGAAAATTGGAGCTAACGCTCTTAAAGCCGTGGTCACCGGCTGCGAATTACGATACAACGTTTTCATAATTTGTATACGTTATTTGCTCATGTACTTTACCACGATGAAAATATTGAGTTTACTGGAAAAAAGAAAAGTAACTAACAGTTAGATAATCAGTGCTTTCAGAATTTAAGGTTGTCAAGTAACTATTCGAAAAAGCTCTAGAAAAAATTTCTTTAGATAATCAGTGCTTTCAGAATTTAAAGTTGTCAAGTAACTGTTCGAAAAAGCTTTATAAAAAATTTATTTAATTAATTACATTGTACAATATTACTCAATAAGATTAGAAGTTTTTTAGGTAATTATTATTATTACTAAAAGAAAAGTTTAATCAAAGTTCATAATATATATAAGCCACTATACTAAAAAAACACATTTATTTAATCATATAATATATAAAACCTCAAGAGTGCTGGTGAAATATTAAACATTCTTTCTTTATTTGTTTCTTTTTAGGTAATTACTGGAAGCTGCGACTACCCAGCAGAAAGTTGATTTAACATACCTGTACTTTATGTGGCACCTTCTGCCTTACGGAGTATCTATTCAATAATTTATTGCTCACAATTTAATATAATTATTGTATGATATTTATTTTTATAAAATATTGTACGACTATGACCTCAAAATGATGGATTAATATTTAAAAAAAATTCTTCTTACTCTTAAAATTTTAAAAATTTTCTGATTTTAAAAAGTGTTTTAGTACTCGGAACAGTTCAAAACTTGGTTGCTTTGTTTTTCCAATTTTTTTTTTTTTTTTTTTTTTTTTTCTCATTCATTTGTTTATTGAATCTTCACAAAGTGAACTAACAATAAGTATTCAAATCTTAAAACTAAATACATAAAATTAATTAAGTCCAGCCAATGCTAGACAAAAATGTTTTATTTTGCACGATCAATATCGGTGAAATCACCTATTTAACGTTCTGATGGTGGCAAGGGTGTCCCTCCTTCTCAACCGAGAGTGGCCGCCAAAATTAAGTATATTGCGTGCAAGACTATTTGGATGAAGTTCCAATTTATTGATATGCCTTGTTGCGTACTTTGAAAATTCGTCTTTGACAAGAGGAACACAGAGATCCTTATGAATTCGTGAGTTTTTTACGAACCATGGAGCTGCGGTAATTGTTCGAAGAATTTTGTTTTGTCGTCTTTGAATTTTTTCAACGTTTGAAGCGGAGGCGGTGCCCCATAGTTGAATTCCATAGCACCATATAGGCTTTAGAATAGCGTTGTATAATAAAAGTTTGCAATCCAGCTTCAATGTCGAATTTCTGCCCATAAGCCAATTCAGTTGAGCTGCTTTTAACTTTAACTGAGTAACTTTCGCATCTATGTGAGACTTCCACGTTAACCTACGGTCCAGGTGAATACCAAGGTACTTGACTTCATTTTGCTGCGGAATAGGTGAATTGTTGATTTGGATGGCTGAACATGTTTGTTTACGCAGCGTGAATGTAACGTGAGTACACTTTTGTTCATTAACTTTAATTTTCCAAAGTTTTAACCACATCTCTAATATTGAAATATACTCCTGCAAATTTCGCGAAGCTACTTGATGGCTTTCATGTACGCTGCAGAATGCTGTATCGTCTGCAAAAGTTGAAGTGTGGATTCCGGGTGTCGTTGGCATGTTGTTTTTCCAATTGAATTTAAATTCTGTTAGAAGTAAATTTATACTTTTTTAAGTAATGGCATCCAAATATTTGCAATAACTTACTGACTTGATTCTACATTAAATTCCATTTTGTGGCATCGTTTTATGGGAATAATTGTAAGTATTTGTTACAAGTTTTCTTCATTATTAACGACTTTATTTAGTAAAGTGAGTAAAGTTTTTGCTGGGTACTTCAAAAACTTTTGTAATTAGCATTTTACTGCTTTAACATCTTTAGAACTCATGTTTGCTAAGAAACGTAAGTAGCAACAGCCATTTTATAAAAATGAAACTTAAAGATGTAATTGGAAAGGAAAAAATCAACAAACAAAAATATAAAAGGAAAGCAAATTCTTGTTTTTGGGTTAATAAAAATGAAGGTCCCAAAAGAAAAAAAAAACAAAATTATTGACGTACACATGGCAACGAATTCTCATATGATTGAAACGAAGCAGTCTTTGTCAGTAATTGTGTTGACAAAAAGAGTATTTTCTTATTGTAGGAAATATCGAACGTGTCGTAGATAGTGTGCAGTATAATCCAGAAACATCAACAAGAAGACGCTCAACACAACAGGGCCTATCGCCGAGGTCCGTTCAGAGGATTTTAGCCACATTGCACATGTTCCCATAAAAGGTTCAGCTTGTTCAAAATTTGCAGCCGATAGACTGCGAAGATCATCTTAATTATGCCATTTCTTTCCAACCATAAAGGTAGTTCTGCGCCTCCTTATACTACTACGATACAATTCATTAAACGCCGTAAGACATGATGATACCAAAATGAAAATTTTCGATTAATTTTACTCTATATCGTAAGCGGTGGCTCTAAATGCAATAAGTCCCAATTTTCACAATGAAAGAGTTTCACTTTTATTACAACGCTGTCACGTACAGAAAGTTTACTTTGCAAAGTCGGAGAGTGGCTATCTTTTCCCGCCACACTCAAAACTTTGCAAAATAAACTTTCGGTGTATGAAAGCAATGTTACAGTTGCTTCTTTGAGTTGTCTTTGACATTCACACTTCACACTTCTACTTAAGCTTCATTTCTTATTGTTGAAAACAAAAACACATTTACACTTAAAGATGAGGGGAAAATGGGTTGCAATATAAGCAAAAAAGGGCGTATTTCCAAATCTTTCTTTTCTCTCCGTGGCCCAGAAAGTTATCAGCATAGCTTAAAGACATTCACTGTGTGAATTGTAAATAATACTCGTAAGCTCAAATATTTTTATATAAAAAACTTATGCCTCTTTGCATCATAAGTTGCCAGGGTTGCCAGATTTATTTTGACCCTTTTCACAGAATACAATGACAAAAATCGCCAAACATATTTATATATAAAAATATCTTTTGTAATTCCCAAAAATAAATTGATTCCAAACCACTGAAAATCGCCAAAAATTTAAAGAGCCACCATGATATATTTCTTTATGGACGCAAAAAATTTATAACTTTTGCTGCAAACTATTTTACGGTTTAACATTAAGCAAATATTAGATATATTTTCATATAAAACTTATTATACCAATCAAAATATTATAGACAGCTAGCCTTTTATGTTTGCTAGCTGTCTGTATGTCGACATTTCATAGGAGCTAGTCTAATCATCAGTATGGCTCGAGTTGGAAGATATGGATGTGGTTTATACAGGACAGGGCCACTTGCCACACAGCTAACGAAATTATGTCCCTTTTACGTGACAATTTCCACGGTCATGTTATCTCAGGTAGTGACGATGTCAATTGGCCTGCAAGATCATGTTATTTGACACCGTTGGATTTCATTCTTAGGAGTTATTTGAAAGAAAAGGTGTATGTCAATAAGCCAGCAACAATTCAAGAACTAAAAATGAGATAATTCGGCACATTAACGAAATAGAACCTCAACTTTACCTCAGCCTCGAAAATTTGAACCATTTGGTGGGCATACCACCGAAGTCGGGGTGGCCACTTGGACAATATTTTACTCCACACATAATTGAACTATACTAATTATCATAATATAAAGAAATGGCAACAATATTCACTTAAATGTGGTAACCAAGTGAAATGTACTTAATATAATATCTACACGAGCAACCAATTTATGGCATACATAAATGTCTTAAATATCACATACATATAAATATGCCAGCAAAAGAGTACAATATATAATACATAATATATAATATATAATATACAATATATAATATATAATATATAATATATAATATATAATATATAATATATAATATATAATATATAATATATAATATATAATATATAATATATAATATATAATATATAATATTTAATATTCGTATTGATTTTAAAAATTCTCAAAACAAATCCATGGCTTATAAAAAAAAGCCAACTAATGAGCCAACTTCTTTGTAAAGAAAGAATAATCGCTTTGTCACTAAACTGAAAATCAGGATGCCAAACAAGTCTTAAAATCGCCTCGTTTGGAGCGCCAAATTTGACAAGCCTGGTGTCAAGTCGGTTCCTATCAGTTCTTGTTTACTTTTTCACAACGATTGTAGAGCGCTCCTAATGTCAACAAACACAAATATAATCCTGTCTCGTTCGTTACACAAATCGAAAAACTGTCGTAGATATAACGTTTTTTTTGCGTTAGTGTTACGATTTTATTGCTAGTTTTGCAACAACATAAAGGTTTATTTGAGTTATGAATATTGTTTTATTAAGGAAATGAAAAGAAGAGAGTCTGTAGCCGTTCAAGTCCTGCCTCGAAAACTGTTGAAGTATATGGCGAAGGTCTTACATTTACAAAATATAGTGAATTATGTCTATTATTTTATACACATTGTTTCGTAACTGCTATGACAGTTCTACGTTACAACAATGAAATATTTTTTTTAGTAGCTGAAGCGACATTTTTACATTTTCATACAAAAGTTTTTAGTAATCGAATGAAACAGTTTTCGTGACATTAATATAAATCGAATTTTGCATCACATTAATGAAGCTTTCATAAGCGAAATCAAACATTTCGTGATGTAAGACAATGAATAGTGAACGAAACGTTTTCCTTCCCATAACTAAGCGTTTTTCTCTCAGTGCATATTACAATAAAAACAATTATTCTTTTATGAATTTCTCATCATTCAAAATTTATGAAGGAAAAGTGACTTTTTGTCTCTAAAGTTTAATTTGTCAAAACATATTTCAGAAAGAATACGTTCATAATAAATTTCCCCTTGAAAGTCCTTCGGCTCATGTCAAAAGATTTTAAATAAAAACAGTTCACGTTAAGGTGAAGGTTATGTAGAGATTCATGAAGGTAAATATGCCCCCTGTGGCATATTTTTTCAGCTTTTTATTTTCTTTGCCATTTTCCGTTTTCTTTCTTTTAGTTTTTATTTGTTTGTTGCAGGTTAATTTCTTTCAACTCCAGACTGAATTTTTCACAAGATTGTTTACGTATGTGTGCGGGTAGGTGTGCTTAATACTGCTTTATATTTTCTGTTTGTTATATTTCTATTATTTTTTTCATTATTTTCTTTAGCCGCATAAAAATTTCATGAGATTTCTTTTTTAATTTTATTATTTTTTGATTTCTCAAGTTGAAATGTTTTTACCAGCAAACTAAGGCACGCTAGCAAAAAGCTCATTAGATAAGAAATTTGTCTGTATGCGTATATACGAGTATATCTATATTTTACCACGCTCTTAACTTGTGTCAAAAACAAATCGCTTGTAATTTTTAACATTGTGTTTATTCAAGTCGTCTAGTTTATATAAACTATTATTTCGCAATATAATTTACAATACAGTTGATGGAGCTTAACACCAAATAAAAATATAAAAAGAATGACACAATCAAAACTTATGCTGGGAACACAACTGCGACGAACGACGAGTTTTTGGTCGCGAATATTCGTCGCCAAAAATAAAACACATTGGTGTATATGAAAATGCACACAATCGTGGCTTTGGTCGAAATTCGTCATACTCAGCGAGAGTTGAAATAGATTTATTTCTAATTGTTTCGTCAGCAAACGACGAACAAAGCAGTATCCGGTGACCAAATTTCAAACATAAAAAAAAGTATTTTCCACGACTTAATACTTTTTTTTTTTATAATTCATTTTAATTCATGTAATAGAAAATTTATGAAGGTGTTCTTAAAATATAAAGTACCTCAAATAATTTGTTCAAAAATCCCTCTTTCGGATGGGATTTATATAGGTTTACTTTTAATATGGTCACCTTAGTATTTATATTCATTTTTTTTTTCTTTGCAAGCAATGTAAACAATGTTCGTTGATATTGTGCTTCACACGACGACTTTATACAACGAATATTTTCCGGCGAGTTCGTCGCGATGGGCGAAGTTCGTCGTTTGTCGCAGTTGTGTTCCTAGCATTATGCTGAAGTTTTAAAGGAATATTTTTTAGTTCTTATGTAAGAAATTAGTGCTTGAAATTATAGCTGATAGCACCGAGATATTAGTTCGGTTGGAAAATTCCATATGGCTGTAATATCAAATTTTCATGCCGATATTCTACGGCCAGCCAGTTTAACCTTAGTGTAGAGAGGTAGAAAGCCCAGTCATCATCAATAAACACATGCGAGTTGAAGTCGCCAATTTTAGGCGACATGCGTTTACCAGAAACCCCATTTGGCGGTTTTAAATCGCTAAACAACACTTCTTGCGTTATACGTTTTAAAAAAATACCTATTTGCCGTTTTCAAATCGAAAACGCTAAATTTACGCGATTTCCGAACATGGCTGTATGTTGAGAATTAAATCTATGTTGAGAATTAAATGGTTTTTGGAAAAAAATGTTTTTTATACTTAGGTAGCTTTAATATCAATCCGCCCTCGTAAGTGCTTTGTGACAATGGTGACAACTCTTCAAAATGAATGTAGCGTAGAAATATAAGAAAATCTATTTTCTACAGGTCCATACATTTCGTTTACGTTGCATTTCGATAAATATGTGTTAAGTGTTAAGACATTTTTCTGAAAACTTTTTTTTTTATTTGCAACTAAAAACGTGCGTTTTGGTTGGACCACCCCTTTGCAAGACTGCCAGCAAGTTTCTTACAGTATTAATATGTTTTTCTTTGTATACCGCACTTTCCTCACAAATGAATTTAATGTTTCAAAAATTTAATTAATTCTTCAAAACTTTTCCCCTCTAATCCCTTCTTGCCTTTACCCCTCCCTCCCCTTCATCCAAAACACCGAGAAGTCATTAAAACCACGTGTCCAAATGGCATGACCTCGTCAAGTTTTTAACTTGTGTAATGAAATTTTGTGAAAATTTGAGCGCGCAAATTTCTACAATTATTTGACAAATTTTTAACAGTTTAGACAATTGCCGCACAATTTATTTAAATGTTTTGCTTCCCTGTTGTTTGCAGCGTTTGAAAACTTTTCGCTGAAGCCAACCAACCACCACCAACCACTACCAGGTCACGTATAATTTATATTTGTCTTTTGCTACAACTCATAAATGAAAAGCTGAAATACGAGTTAAAATGTTACAATTTATTTTTATAGTTTTTGTTTTAGTTGTTTATTCGTTTTTCTCTCTCGTCAACTTAAATAAGACTTTTAATATAATCATATGCTTTTTTGACCTTTATGGTTAGTTAAGCCTGATTTTGTGCCATCATAATTTTTATGCGAAAACTCTCATGATATATACGTGTACGAGTATGTAGCACATACATTTACATACTCATATATGTCCATATATGTATGCGGTGGCTTATAAATACACCACATTTTTCTTAAGTTTCGTACGTTTTTATTCATTTCACTTTAATACACTTAACATTTATACACAAACTTAAGTCTTTGAAGAACTTGCTTGGAAAAATTCTCAAATTACGTGTTTTCTATTTCAAACGCATATTCACATTTTCATATAATAATTTTGTGTTCTTGGAGGGATTTGGTGTGTTGGTGCACTCATAAATTCATTCATATGCGTAAATGTTGCAATTTAAAGTTTTACACAAGCAAGTAAAATTTTAAACAAATTTAAGTAAACGAGAGAAAATCGCTAATAAGCAACACCTGTTTTAAAATATTTTATATTATTTGAAGTTGTTTTCGACTATCACACAAGTCTTAAGATTTTGATTGGATTATGTGAGACAGAAATGCAGTGGTATTTGTTGCGACAGTTGTGAAATTGATTTACATCAGCACCAGGCATGACGGCCCAACCTAATGATGGAACAACTCCACGGCGTGAATTAGTTATGATTCACCAGGGTTCCCGTGTGGCTTGCTAGGCAAGCATAGGTTGGAACTTTTTGCTATAAGTTTGTAGCCCTATTGACGAACCCTTTTCTTAAGAGCTCGGGCCTTCAAATCCCTCCTGCATGCAGTTTCCCAAGAGTCACTGGAAGACAAGGCTTCATGAGTTGGTAGGCCGAAGCCCACTACGAGCATCAGCCCTTAACCAAATCACATGTCGTGGTTCCTTAAAGTACAAGAATCTGTTGCCATATAACAGCACTTAGGTGGGCTGTTAGCTGCCGAAAACCAGCGAACACCATAGTTATCAGGGAAACTAATTCCCCTTCCTTGGTAAGGGTTTCGGAAGCCAACGCAACAAAACCTTAATAAGGGTATAAATTGACAGAACGGCGATCAGCATTTTCCCTGGGTGGCTCTGCTCGCAGTTCAAACCGAGCTGATCATGGTTGATGTGCCTAACTGGGCTGAAACATTCTGGCTGTGGTTTAAACCTAAAGTCGCAGGAAGGAGAGTTAGTGTTTCAGTTTCAGTTTTTGGACACCAATAACCCCCGAGGTGCTATTTTTTTGCAACTGATTCCTGTAATTCAAGGGACCAAGGGTGACGGTTAGACGGGTCTCCGACAATTGTTTGGTGTGTGGCTGTTTTCGGGGACTAACAACCTACCGAGGGTCTGTTGCCTTCACAACAGATAACTGTTCTGCAAGGAACCAGTGGTCTGATGCTCTTAGTGGGCTTCGGCCTACCAACTTATTAAGCCTTGTTTACTATTGATTGCTGGGAAACTGCATACAGAATGGATTAGAAGGCCCGAACACCTCAACAAGAAGCTGCTAATATGTCTACAAACAAATGACAAAAATTGCTACCTGCGTGAGATTAGTTAGTCACACGGGGGCGGGGGTAAATCGTGAATAATTCACTCCTTCGAATTGTTCCATCATTAGATTAGACCGTAAAGGCAGGTGCTTTTGAAAATCTTTTTCACTACTGTCACTGTGAGATCACACCGGGGAACATGTTTTGGCTTGGCATAGGCTAAACATCGGCACTCTGTTTACTGGGCCATAGAAAGAACGGTGTCCCTCATATATTTTGGGAAGCCGCATGATTTTATTGTGTTGAACTTCTTAAATCCGTACCAAGGGTTAAAATTGGCAGGAACTGAGAGTTTCTGCTTTGCGGATCTCGCGGTGCCTGCCTTGGCCAAAACATTCTGGCTATGGTTTAGACCTAAAATCACAGGAAAGGCATTTAGTTTCCCTGATAACTATGATGCATGCCGGTTTTCGAGAGCTTATATCCCCCTTAGTTGCTGTTGTCTTGCAAAAGTAACCAGTACTGCAAGGAACTAGGAGTGATGGTTAGACGACTGAGTTAGCTTAAGGGATAATGTTCTGAAGGGACCAACTCATTGAGCCTTGTATTCCATTGACAATTCGGATAAGGCCCGATTGCATGATTTCAAGCTTATAATGAAAAGTTGCACTCTATGTGAGCCTAGCTAGCCAAATAGGAGCACTGAAATAATTCACCTCGGGGAGTTGGCCCATCATCAGATTAGGCCGTAAAGGCAGGTGCTGATGTAAATCAATTTCAAAACTACCGCTGGTTGAAAAATTGTACAATATTCAGTATTTTACCAACAAGCTGGCATTTTGCGTCGGAAAAATTGTTTTCACGCATGAAAAATTCAACACACCGATTTTCATATAAATAGACACAACACAGCTATTACAGAACAGAAGAGAACCTACAAACTAATTCTATTTGTTTTTTACGAATTAAATAATAAGACGTAAAACAGACAAGAAATGAAACGCTTAGTATTTCACGTTTGTTTAACTTGTTTCCTTTTGTGTTACCACTATTTACTTTGTGGCTCAAGCGTATTTTAGAGTCATGGCCAATTAGGCTTGTTATCATCGAAAATTAATTATCTAGAAAAAAAAGCAATTTCCTTATTACGTTTTTAAAATTTTGTAATATGTTAATGTTCCTCAATTAAGACAACGAATGGCTAAAAATTCTTCCTAAACAAATGATGCTTAAACGCAAAATCACCGTTTTTAGCAAAATTATCCGGCTGTTTTATTTTTATTAAAAAGTCTATGTCTGTTTGAGCCCACAAAACAATTTAAATTGAGTTTGCTTTGTTTTCTTCTTTGTTTGAGGTTTTTTTCAACAAACCATAAAGAGGATTAAAGAGTCTAAAGTAAAAGTATGAAGTACTTTTAGATTTGCAGAAAAAACTACTCTTTTGTGGGTTGAATTGTAAAGCCCTTTTAATCTTGTTGTTACTTCGAGAATGTCATAGTAGAGATGATAAATGCAATTGCCAACAATGTTTCATTTTTTTTTTTACACAAAGCAAAGGTCAGCTTAAAATTTGGAAATTTTTATATTAAAAGTAGCCACAGTAGGGGCTGACGATTGCATATCTACATATGCATATAAAAGAGTAGAAAACTTTTCATAATGTTGGACGAGATTTTTTCAAACCTTCGCCGAAGGCGTATATGTTTCAACTGCATTTAATTTCGGCAATATTGAGCAAATACACCATAGTCAGCAGACCGGTTATGGTCTACTGGGAAAACTGCCACCTACACTTTCCACAGGCGTTTAAACTCAACTGACCCGATTGCATTGCTTTTTTTTTATAAAACTATTAGCCTGTTCGACGATATCGAATGAAAATGTATGCGAAAGAAAGCTAGTCACATTCGAATAAATTTGGATTTGTCTATTTTCGTTCGCATGAACGCATATTTTAATTGAATTTTGAACCATCGTTCGCATAGAATAAAGTTAGAAAAAACCCAAATCAATTTTCTTTCGCCCTGAGTGCGAATGAACTTATCGTTTCGACATCGGCGAACTGGCTGTGTGTCAAGCAAGACTTGTAGAAATTGAAACCAAGTAACGAGGCCGAATTCAAGCAGTCTATTAAAACGATAACTGTGGTAATCGTGGCCACAATCGATAATTTTCTCAGCAGGTATAGCAAATGAGTGGATGAGCATGGAGGTATTTTACGGTCTACCATCTATTATGTATGAACTAGTTATATACTGCAGCATCTTGCATTGATTTTTATCAGCACCTGTCTTAGCGGCCTTACCTGATGATACACCCACTTCACGGGGTGAATTAGTCACGATTCATAAAGAGTTTTAAAAGTTATGATTAGAATTTGACATAGTGCGGAAATTGGTTTACATCAGTGCCTGCCTTTACGGCCTAATCTGGTGATGGAACAACTGCGTGGGGTGAATTATTCACGATTCACCAGCGCCCCCGTGTGGCTATCTAGACTTACACAGGTAGCAACTTTTTTATATAAGTTTGTAGCCATATAGAAAACTCGCTTGCTTTAGAGTTGGGGTCTGCTTAACCTTCATGTACACAATTTCCCAGCAGTCAGTAGAAGACACAGCTTAATGTATTGGTAAGCCGAAGTCCATTAAGAGCATCAGCCCTTAACCAACTCACCCATATAACTATTACTACTGGTTCCTTAAAGTACAGGTATCTGTTGCTAGACAATATTACCTTGCGGGGTTGATAGCCCCCGAAATATGGCATGCAACAAAGTTATCCAGGAGATAAACTCCCCTTCCTACGATTTTGCGTTTAAACCTGGCTGTGGTTGCAGAAAAAGCAGGGATATTTTTTGCGGTCAGTGTTGAGAAATCTGCAAAGCAGAACCTCCCGGAGACCTTGCTGATCCTCATTCTGCTAATTTGAACCCTTGGCATGGGTTTCGGAAGTCCAACACAAGATAAGTTATGTGACTTCCTAGAGTTTTATTTGCTACAACAAACGAAGGACGCCTTCTTCTCTATACTCCAGAAAACAGAATGATCTGGATTGGCCTATGTCCACGCAAAGCCTATTCACCGGGCGAAATTTGAAATGGTAGCGAAAAACTTTTAAAAACAGAAATATATCCCTTACACAGCCATAAATATCGATATATAAAAAGTTATGACCGAATTAAAAATGGCGACGCAATGAACCAAATTCTTAAAGAGCGGTATTTTTTGACGTGGCAAAAAAAATTAAAAAGTTATTTTTGGAATAGGGGTGGCTGGCATTATTTTATCTTACGAACCACTCTAAAGTTAACACATGTCGCTTTTTCTGTTATAATTTGATAACCTTGCAAAGAAAGACCCTGCTTTATGCAATTTCGCATGCAATCAATGGAAGATAAACTTGAATGAGTTGATAGACCGACGTTCATTTAAGAGCATCAACCCTTTAACCAACTCACCGGCCTAATCATCGCTAGTGGCTACTTGCATTACAGGTATCTATTGTCACCAACCCCTGGGGCGTATTAACCGTGAATATATATATATATATATATATATATATATATATATATATATATATATATATATATATATATATATATATATATATATATATATATATATATATATATATATATATATATATATATGTTTAAATTTATATTTATTTATACGTTTATTTATTTATTTATAATTATATATTTATATATAGAAGCAAAAATTAACTTTCTTCAAATTACTTTTGACATACCGCCAGACCAAGTCTTAGGCCACAGATGCCGCAT
This sequence comes from Thecocarcelia acutangulata, assembly GCA_914767995.1. Taxonomy (NCBI): domain Eukaryota; kingdom Metazoa; phylum Arthropoda; class Insecta; order Diptera; family Tachinidae; genus Thecocarcelia; species Thecocarcelia acutangulata. The sequence goes on from OU612097.1 coordinate 34,933,152, forward strand.
TCATATTGGTATACAGAAGGTGAGCACACAAAACCAACGAAGCACATTATTTGTACATGTTTTGCCCTAAAGTTTAAAAACATCTCAAAAGTTTAAGTCATGCTGAAAAAAAGGAAAAGGATTTGTGTAAAATAAATGAAAGTCATGGCATAATCCATTACAACAGTTTTCAAGTAATTAAAAAAAAAAAAGGTCTTAACACATCACCCGCTGAGGACTAGATATACAAAATTTTGTCCTCAACATTTCAGTTCATAAATCATTTCGTTTTATTGTTCACAAATTAAATTAAACCACAAAATCTGATGAGGCAACTGGCATGTATCAAAAACCACAACATTTCACATTTGGAGAGATGTGTTTCGAATTGAAATCTTGAACTTTTTTTTTTAGAAAAATTTAGTTGCCTAATTGAACCCAGAATTTAATTTTAATGCGAGAATTTAAAAATTAATAAAAAAAAGAAATGCACTAATTAAATCTTCCTTAGCAAACATATCTATCAAAGAAAATAAAAGAAGTGTCGTTTTATCGCAAAAAAAGAACAAAATCAGAATGCTAGAACCCTTATCAAAAATGATTGAATTTATTCTGTCCATTTTTTTTTTAACAAAAACACAAAATGATAAATTAACCAGTAGGATTAAACCCAAGGTGTGGGCTGATTGAATTATTGAAGATTGACCCTGCCATGCAGGCCGCTCATCTTGCAAATCATGAAAAAAAAAATACAATATCTACTTTCGCTGAATGAAAAGCTTTTCAGACAATGCAATAAATTACATTGTAGTGACCTGAAAGACATGAAAGTGATATTGTATTTAAATAAATATTTATTTAAAAGAAATCTATTAAGCATATACATACACTGAAAAAATTACTAATTTGTCTGTATTTGCTGTTATGAAAGGGCGAACATATTTTGGATGAAATTTCAGCTAAAAGTTTCTTAGCAAAATAATTTCGCAAGTAACATTTTTATAATTCTAAGGTGATTAAAACTTCATAATAAAAATTTTGCCATTAGCAGAAAAATATTTATTAGAATGTGTCATTGATTTACAGCACTACCTGCCTTAACGGCCTGTCATACAAAACGGCAGTGAAATTAATAGCTCTATTCACACTCTTGTGCATTTGTGATTGCAAATTTATGCAATTGCAAATATATGCCATCAATTGTGAGCCAGCACTGTTGGTTAAGCTTGCACTACTTTTTGCAAAGCACGAAATTCACAGCTGATTGATGATTAGAGTAGAAAATAATTTACTAAAATTTTAGTCAAAAATAAATATGCCGAAAAAAGCTTTAAGGAGCAGTTAATAGACTTTTTAATAGAAAAAGCGATTTTAAGGTAGATAAAGACATTGATTGGTGTTATTTGAATGCAGGATGAGCGACGGCAACTAAGCGGCGATTACAAACTAATTGGCTTGGTTTGCTGATTGTCAGCTGTCGATTTGCCATTAACTTGTGCTTAAGTAGAGCAAATAAAAACTATAGGTGTTAACTATTGCATATACACATAACACTAGCAAGTGCATTGCATTGCTGTGTATTCTGTTAGTGTAGAGTAAAAATATGCTAAACCTTTTTGCAAATGCAATGATGCAATACCATTTGCACGAGACTGTGAATAGAGCTAATGTCCCTTAATCTTAAATCCTTCTCATCAGCCGCATGATTTTTCACAGTGTTCAATATATTTTCCTTTATTCCATCCTCCCAAGTGACCAAATCAGGTTTTTGCTTTTCCTGTTATCATAAACTAGAAATTATTTTGATTTCATTTCCATGCACTTTATTCAATATAATTTGATATTTTTCCATAAAGAATTGAACGTGTAAAATGACTAAACACACTATCGAATGGCCGAGCACGTACTTTATTGTATTGACACTGATAATGATGGCAGAGAACAAAAAGTTTGCTTGTGCTGAATAAATAATAAATTTTGTAAATAATTGTTTACTTTGTTAAGACAGTTCAATGTGTTCATGTTAGTAGGAGTGTGTGAAAAAACAAAAATCAGTGGTTCAATTACACTTTGAAAGGCCAGTTCATACCCTTTTAAAGGTTTCCAAATTGGGTATAAGAATATTTATTATAGTATTATGCTGATGATGGGACCACTAAACTCGTACTGTAGTGGCTATAATGCAAACGACTTATGTGAAAAAGCTTAATTTCCTTGCTTTTTATAGCATCCCTTCAAAAACTTCTATTGCAAAGTAATGTGTTAAAATGTTAATAAACATACTTTTCACTACTTCTACTTTGGCATTTCAGTGTAATTGGAAGCAAGTTTTTACCATTCTCGCTTACGAATAACTATTTGAAAATGTCATTACAAAGAAGTCATTAAAAAGTTAATTGCTTATTAGCCTTTTATTTAAGAGCTGGCATCGATAAAAACCTAAAAATCGCTGAAGATGTTTTGTATATATGGATAAAGTGTAATGGATAACTTTATATAATACAAAAAAGAAATGTCTCTAAACCGTGGCGTAAATGTCACGTTTTTAAATGCATTCCTACAAACAATTTCTTTTGTAAAAGGCCTTACAGAAGTAGTAGTGCCTTTTAAAAAAGCTTTTTTGGATATAAGTACCTTTTACTCTATATAAATATATTTTTAAAAACCAAAAATAAAATAAATAAAAATTAGTTTTTAATGTCATTGAATTATTTACTGTTATATATCATTTTGGTATTTTACACATTTATAATTAATACATTTGAACGAGCCTAGCAGCGCATATGCAATGCTAACATTACGTTTACACAGGGTATTCATAATCTGTAAGTCGTTATGACAGCAAAACAAACCTCACTAATAGTAAAATTGCCAGAACACCAAATTTATAAAAATAAATATTCAGCTGCTACATTTTTTTATCTTTTAAAAATTTTTAATCCCGTTTCTATTATCTGAGATAAGCAAAACAAAGTAATTTCTTCAATTTCTTTTATTCAATTTTCACTACAAATAATGTACATGTATATTAACAAAAAGCAATTAATTACTTACGTACATACGAGTATATAACAGATATAAAACAAGTTATTACTTAACTAATTCTAAGTAATGCATGCGGTAAATACTATGATATTGAAAAGTATGTTCTTAGGTAACATACATTAACAAGTTTTCGCTGGGATTGCTTCCGCAACGCTTCTCTTAACTCGTACTAAATGAATGAACAATAAATGTATAAGTAATATGAAGTGTATAGTTGATAAGTTTAAAGCAGAAAATTAGCTGCTAAGAAAAATCATTTCCCAGTAAGGTCACTTGCAAGTATGTCAGCATTTATCTCACTTTTATGTGCGGATAGTTCCATTCGTTTATCAAGGAGTTAAGGATTATCTTCCCGAAAAGGAAGAATGGAGAATAAACCCAAAGGGGCTGAGGAATAGTACACAACAATGGTACACAGGTGGATACAAACTGCTTCAAGGAGTAGGAGCAGGAATCTTTCAAGCAAAACTATACGCGCAAAGAGAAGTGCTGGAGATAGGGAACACTATGGTGTAATGATAAAATTACTCTCTGATAATCAATTCGTTTGCAAAAACCCTAAGAAGCTGCATCTTTACATCCAAGCTAGTACTGGAATGTCACAACAGGCTAAATGAACTTGCAAGACAGAACCAGATTACTCTGGTCTGCGTGCTAGAACATTTATTTTTTTTTAACTTTATTATTTATTATTTGTTAAATTTTTGTTGAACTTTTATAATTTTTTAAATTAAAAATTGTTTGGTGTACATATGTACATCAGGTTTTTAGTTCAAGTTTTTCCTTTCTTAAGTTTTTTCTTAAGAAGGATTTTTTTACAATACAAATTTGCTGTGATCAATAATTATTGATTGAAGAAGACAAGAAAAATAATAATCAAATCTTTAGCTGGGGGACAACTAGCTGTTTCGTAGTCGCTACACTACTCTTCAGCACCCACTGGGATTTGAACTCGGGTCATGACGTATCATGATCTACTGCTTTAACCACTAAGCCACCGAGCATTTATCTATATTCATCTCATATCGAATAATATTTATTATTTTATTTAAAATTGTAATTAAAGTCCTGCCAGTGCTGAACAAAAATTTATTTTTATGCGAATATTATTTCAGAATTCAGTTATCTGATTAGGGCTCTAATGGTAGCCAAAGTATCCCTTCTTCTCAGACGGGTATGACCACCAAAGTTAAGAACACGTGATAATGAGATGGCATATATCTGCGCCAAAAGTGGTGCAGAGGAGACCAAATCAAAATACTGAGTATATTTCATACAAATTTTCTAGACGCATCACTCATTTGTGTCCCATAAAGATCACATAAGCCTCTGAGAGGGCTCAAGGGCATACTAAAAACTAAATATTAGAACTGCTGCAACGCTTCTAAAAAAAATGCTGGTACAGTGTATTATATCTAAAGGAAGTACTTTGAAGTTGTTCCCTTCAATGAAAGAAATAGAAGGAGAAGTAGTTGCGCGGAATCTCTGCATCCACGAACGAATTATGTCAGTCCATCACATATTCGTGGAATACCAAACTTTGCACAAAATTGTCAACGAGCAATTACGTAAGACTCATTAGTCTTAAAAAATAACTCCATAGCGAACGCTCGATAATCACTCAACCACTCGCAGCATCGTGACTGACAAATCCGCACAATTTATAATTCCACAACAGTGCTATAATATAATAGCTCGATTCACAATCTTGTGCATTTGAGGTTGCACATTTCTGCAATTACAAAAGTGACAATTTTGCGTGCATTTTGTTAGTGCAAAGTGAAAATACATTACACTACGTTGCAAATGCAATGATGCAAGGCCATTTGCACAATATTGTGAAGACGGCTAATAATCGTATTTAAAATAAAAATTTGCCACCAGCCACCCTGTATTTGAAATAGTTGCTGCAGATACAGCTTTTGTATGAACACTTTTCAGAGCGTTGCTATACTCACGGCTACTCTTGACTATTATGAGCTATTTTATCTCCACAGGAGCACAGAACAGAATACAGAGAATTGACGTTAAATGATTTATGTTGACAGGTTTGAAGTGTAAAATTAGCTGCTCACCAAAATCATTCACTGGGCTTATGAATTCGGCCTATGAAATAAACTCCACTCAAACACACACACACACTCAAACGGGCCTTATAAATTCGATTGCACCACTGTTTTATGTCATTTAAAATTGAATAAGTCAAGCACAGTTGTCAGTGATGTTAGATAATGCATTTCAATGCTGCCTTTATCACCAAACTGTATACGAGTATGCATGTTCAACAATGATAATGCTATAATTTCATTTTCGCCACAAAACAAAATAATCATTAATTCTGACCATATTTTCATTTCAGTTTTGGTAAACAGAGCTCCAGCACCCCTGGTAAACAAGTTGCCAGCTTGCCAGCTGAGAATGTGTAAATATAATACACTCACTTGTGCCACAATTACCTTGCCATTAACACCAAAAATTTACACTTTTGTTTAATTTGTGACACCAATTGTTTTGGGCTCCTATTACAACCAGAACAAAAAGAGATCATTGTTTGCCATTAACAGTCTTAATAGGCATGAGCACACAACAAGCAATACAACAGCGATTGTAACCTCAACACGTGTCAAATAAAGCCCTTTTGCAAAAATGCTTTGGGGCATATAAAATATTTAATTCATGTGTTAAAACATTTTAATTCTATGGTCGATTTTGCCGTCATTCTTGTTGTTGTTGTTGTTGTTGCTACTGTTGCCATCTGAAGGCTCGTAAGCTAAACATTAAAAGTGTTATTAGAAAACGCATTAACGTGTAACACGCTTTCCTCTTAAACCATTACCAGTTAGCCGCTTAACGAACATTAACTTTATACCTTTTTTATGGGTTTTTAAACAAAACAAAACATTTTTTTTTTTTTTTTTTTTTGTTAAATCACAACTTTAAACAGACACTATGGCTTTTCTTTTAACAAAAACCACTTTATGCTCATTATGGTCAGAGACGTACATACATACATAGATACAGTGGCTCACAGCTTATTTCAACCAGCATATCTCTGCATATCTTTTATTTTTTTTTTTTTTTTTTTTAGCTTGGACCAGTACTCAGGGGATGACCCCTACATATGCAGTGCATTGTACCAGAACTAGGAAAATAGGTTATGAGGAGGGGGAAAGAGGGAGTAGTGTTTGTGAACATTTGACTTGAACTTTCCAACGTTATAACAGACAGGAAACACGTCTGCAGGCAACTTATTCCATAGACGAAGCGTACAGCTAAAAAACGAACTCTCTCTGTAATGCGTAGTGCGACTCCCCGGGCAATCGACCACAAATGGATGAGCTCTAGACGATGAGCGCGTGCTACGTAAAAATGTGCGAGTTTCGGGAACAAGATCCCTAATCTCGTCAGAGCAAAATCCATTGTATAGGGTGTTTTTTTAAGCTAGATAGAACTTTAAATTGTAAAAAGTAACACAAAAAATTAAATTTTGATGAAACATTTTTTTTATTTGTTTCAGTATACTCTGACAAATCATCATGAATAGACTCACGCTTGAACAACGCTACGAAATTATCCAAATTTACTTTGAAAATCAGACCCGTTGTTTTATCGCAAAATTGTGTTCAGCGATGAGGCGCATTTTTGGCTTAACGGGTTTGTTAATAAGCAAAATTGCCGCATATGGAGTGAGACCAATCCACAAGAGACCCTACAGACTCCATTACATCCAGAAAAATGCACTGTTTGGTGCGGTTTTCATGCTGGTGGCATCATCGGACCTTATTTCTTCAAAAATGAGGCCGGAGCTCGCGTTACGGTCAATGGAGATCGTTACCGCACCATGATCAATGATTTTTTGTTTGAAAATATGGATGACATTGATCCGGAGGAGATGTGGTTTCAACAGGATGGCGCTACGTGCCATACGGCGAACGCAACCATCGACTTACTGAAATCAAAATTTGGCGATAAGTTGATTTCGAGAAATGGACCTGTCAATTAGCCTCCAAGGTCGTGCGATTTGACACCTCTCGATTATTTCCTGTGGGGCTACGTGAAGTCACTGGTTTATGCTGATAAACCAGCAACAATTGACGCCTTGGAGGCCAGCATTGTTCGTGTTGTTCGTGACATACGGCCAGCAGTGCTCGAAAAAGTGGCCCAAAATTGGACGTCCAGAATGCGCTTCGTCAAGAACAGCCGCGGTGCCCATATGCCCGAAATCATTTTCAAATGTTAATGTCACATATTGATCTTTCGAATAAAAAAAAATTTTGATTACAATTTAATTTTTTGTGTTATTTTTTACAATTTCAAGTTCTATCGGGCTTAAAAAAACACCCTATAGTAACGATAGAACAGAGTAACGCACCCCACACTGCGTCGATGCTCCAGTGAGTCAATAGAGTTGGATACCCTACTGTCACCGATAAGCTTCTTCGCCCTCTCCTGCACACGGTCGAGTAACCCCAAAATAGACTTTGAGGCACCGGCCCAAACATGAGAGTTGTATTCCATTTTCGGTCGGATGTAGGTGGTATAAATAGTAAGGAGGTCGGAAGTACATCCTACACCGTTTCAAAAAACCGAGGCACTTGAATGCTTCTTTAGAGACATGAAAAATGTGTTCTGTCCAGCGAACATCACACTGTATCTTCATTCCAAGAACATCAAGAGCATCCGATTCCTCAATATTTATACCATCCATGAGTACAGATGAAGCAGCATTTGCGGTCGTTTGCTTGTGTGTTAATAAGCAACATTGAGTCTTACGAGCGTTGAAGGCGACTCTGTTTTTACGACCCCATTCGGAGATTAATAGAAGGTCACTATTCAGTGAATCATTCATATTTAGCCTCTTGGCAGCGATCTCTGATAGGCTGGGCCTATAGCTAAAAGAGTACGAGTGGCAAATGCTGCTGTCATCTGCGAAAGAGTGGATAGGGTTGGAAGTTTGGTAGAGAAGATCATTTAGAAAAATAAGGAATAGGGTAGGAGAAAGAACGGAGCCTTGCGGAACCCCTGAATTAATCTTGAACTCGTTTGATGAGACCCCATCTATAACAACTCGTATAGTGCGGTCTCTGAGAAAACTCGATATAAACCGAGAGAAGTCATCACCGACACCAAAAGCAGTAAGTTTTACCAGTAGTGCACCATGCCACACTCTGTCAAACGCTTTTGAAATATCCAGAGCCACCACCCTACTTTCACCGAAATGATGGATTGATTGGCAACATTTCTCTGAAAGATATGCCATAAGAAATGAAACTATATTTTGCGAAATTTTTAGGAAATTTTGATGCGAATTTATAGATAACTTTGCAGACTTAAGAACTAATTTTTATAGTATTTATTTATTTATTTAACTATTGATACACCTATACAACAAGGCTTATGCCGTTTTCTTTTCTATAAAAGTTTTGCATTAATGCTGTACTTTTTTTTCTTAAAATTCAAGTTTTAAAATTTAAGTTTTATTGAAATGAAAAGAAGATGTCGCAATAACTATAAATATCTGAAAAAAAGTTGAGAAAACTGTATACTTCTGTATTTTTTTGGCAAAACAATATTGAAAATGTTACATTTTTTCTAGTAAAAAAAAAAACGCCATTAGAGTCTTATAATTATAGTATGGGTTTTACAAATCATTATAATTTAAATTTAGTTATAGATATAGTTACAAAGGATTTAAATAAAACAATTTAATATATAAAAAAAATATATAAAAAAAGAAAGATACAAAATTCAAAATAATTTTACAATTTAACAACAAGTAAATATTTCTTATTTTATTATTTCTAATATTATATGATGATGGGTTGGTATCATTCGTCTAGCTCGAGTTCAATCCTGGCTAAAGCCAAGAAATATTTTTATTTATAATTATAACAATAATTGCCGCGATCAATAACTCTTGATCAAAGAAGACAGGAAAAAATAATTGAATACACTAAAGCTGGGGGACAACTAGCTGTTTCACAGTCGCTACACTGTTCATCAGCACCCACTAGGATTCGAACTCAGTACCATGTAAACATGATGTATTTTTAATACGGCTGCTTAACCAATTCAGCCACTAAGCCCTTATTTATTTTTTCGTCTATATTTGTCTCATATTGATCTCATATGCAATTTGTTATAATCCCAGTTGTTTGTACTGCAGTTTGCTGTCACTGAACAACCAGTTATTTTGTATTATTTATCAACGTACATATGTATGTTGACAGTCTTTCTTATTTTTGCAGCTAAAGATCGTCTTATTTTATGTAAAAAAAATTCAACAGTATTTATTTTTAATATTTCGAGAACAATTTGTTATCATCGTCAGAAGAACATATCAATTTTTCTGACAATGATAACAAATTGTTATCGAAATATTAAAATTAAATACTACTGAATTTTTTTACATAAAATAAAACGATCTTTTGCTGCAAAAATAAGAAACATTTACTTAAGCAAGATCAAATAATTAAATATCAAATTTAACAAGTTTTAACTTCTATTATAGAAATTGAACAGGCATTTCCTAAACTGCGTTGCATTGCTAATGGTTTGTAAGGATGCAGATATTGAGTTCCATAGTCATATAGTGTGAAAAAATTTCCATTCAGATATTAACTCTCTAAATCGTATCTGGACCAGGTTTTTGTTCCTCCTTGATTAAAGTATGACGGTACACCAGTGTAAATTATTTTATGTACCAGTAGAATACAACGAATACTAAACAGGTCACAAAAACGCACACCATAAAGTCCAGTCTCATAAGATGTGATATGAGAAAAACGCCCCGAATTGAAAACATATCTTAGAACAGCATGATAAGCAGAAGTTAATTTTTTGGTGCTTTTTTGATCGCTGCTCGCAAAAATTTCGCTACTGTACATTAATGTCGGTAAAAGGTTGGTCTTAGCCAAAGTCATCCGTATATTTATCGATACTTCATGCTGAGTTGCCCACAATGAACGAAGCATTGCAAATAATTTCCCTATAATAGTGTTTACATCATCAGACCATATTAGCGAAGAATTTATTATAATGCCTAGGTTTTTCAAATATTTACCTTTATAAAAAAATTGACATTAAAACCAAAAGTACAATCAGCTACTTCTGAGACCTGGGGGCTAATTCTCTTATTCGCATAAGGTCGAGTTCTTACACGAACAAGCGAGTTCTTGAACTTTGGTACTCTGTTATCCGATATCTAGTAAAAGATATTGAAATTTCTAGTGATGCCATTCGAGTAAATGGTCGAATACAACCGTGCAACTTTTTACACGTAAGCAAATCATTATTCGAAATCGCAACAAACCGTAAACGCAAAACAAAATGTAAGTTAAAATTTAAAATTTATTTTAATGTGTAATTAAAATTAAATGTGTAAATTTGTTTTTAATTCAGGACAACAGTAACCAAAATTAATTTTGTATGAAAAAATAAATTGGCAACCATTGCGGCATTTCATACTGACCTGGAAAAGGATATATTGTCTAACACAAGTCTGCCCAGCCCTATGCGCTTGATACTCTTTTGTTTTTGTAAATGCGCTTAGCTATAGGGCTGTGCTCTTTAAAACACAAATACTGCGCTCATCACTAGCATTGAAAAATACACAAACAATTTCGTCTTATACATTTTTTTGTCGTTCTTCACTGCACACATACAAAAGCAAAGCAAAAACACTTTCACATGTTTTGCTGGTAAACATTGACGACAGCGATTATCAGAGAGAATTTTGTTTTTGTAAATGTTTTGCTTTTTACAACAAAAAATATTAAACAAAAATAGTTTTTCTTTAAATGTACTGGTGTTTACTCTTCCATATGGAACTTGTGGGCACCACTGGTCTAAAACGTCTCTGGGGGAATATTAGGTGAACCAATTGTGGCAAGAGCTAACATTAAAATTGAATGCTTTTGGTCCACCTAACACATGGGCTGAAAAGTCCCGCGCCTAGCAAAGAAAACACAGTTTTTTGCTTCAAAATTAGCTTTATTCATCAAATGTAATCTCCATCAAATGTAATCTCCAGCGCCGCTCTAACATTTAAACACCACTTTTGTAGAACGATTTACCTTTTGCGTTAAAATAAGCCTCAATTTCAGAGATAACCTCTTCATTCCTGCGAAATTTCTTACCGGCGAGCATTTTCTTCAGGTCTGCGAACAGCTAGTAGTCGCTGGGAGCCAAGTCTGGCAAATACTGTGGATGTGGGAGTAATTCGAAGTTCAATTCATGTAGTTTTGTCACTGTTTTGATTGACTTGTAACACGGTGCATTGTTTTGATGAAACAAAATTTTTTTTCTGTGCTATATGCGGTCGTTGCGGTAGCTCCGTGCCAATTCACGATAGCGAAGCTGTTCGTTCGTTGGCACAATTACATTTAAAACAAAAACAACATTCAAAACTTTGTTATGTGCCATAGATAGCTAGGAAACAAAAAACAAGCTATTTATAATTGCATTTTTTTTTTTTTATTTTAAAAAGCGGTCTATTAGCCCTCATTTATATTTTTTCCATATCATTTCCCTTTTCGCAATTGTGGAAGTTTTATCTCTTTAAAATACGGTGGTTGAAATACGCTGTGAGCCACTGTACATAAACAAATATGCACTTCAATTAAATACTGTTCTTTTTTTTTTCTTTCTTTGCGGACAAGGCATGCTTAAGCATGTTTAAGTTTTAAATGTCTATACAAAAGAAACTGCAAATGAGCATTAAAATTAAATATTTGTGTTGAAGGAAAGTATGAATTAAATCTTAATTAAATCTTTTAATTATCTTTCGTGTCTGTTTGCCACAGACTTGTATATACATTTCACGGTACAAAGTATTATTAGTAAATAAATTAAACTGGTTGTTCAGTGACAGAAAAATCCTGTACAAACAACTGGGATTATAACAATTGCATATGTATGGTCAATATGCGGCAAACATAGACGAAAGAATAATTAAAAGTACTCGGCGGCTGAGCTGATTAAGCGGAGTGGTATTAAAAAAATACATCATGTTTACATGATTTTGAATGCTAGTGGGTGCGGATGAGTGTGATAAGATTGCTCAGACAGTTTAGTTATGAAGAATTTGTAAAGGATTTCAACAATATAGATATTAATAGCATCGACAATACTGCTGATACAAAGGTTGAGTTCATAAGTACAGCTATAAAAGAGTTATATAATAGGCATGTTCCGCAAAAGTGTGTTATCTTCAGCGGGAGAAATGAATTCCCCCCCATCAAAAAGCAGGCTTGTCAACGTGGCGACTTAAGCTACAGGGCATATCAAGAATGTAAATCCAAAGAGAGATGCAGCGTTTACTGTTGATATTCAAATAAAGCGAAGTCAGTTATAAGAACACAAAAGACTTATTTGCAGATTGTTCTTAAAGAATGTTGTGTGGAGAAATGAAACATTTGGCCATTCTTCAAAATGATGCTAATTTAGTAGATAATGCTGATGTCCAGGAATGCATTGAGCATTTTGTCATACCGCCTATTGTAAAGCCGCCAACACTTTTATTACAGGAACAAAACTTAGAGAGCGGCATGGATAACTTCTCTTTTCTCCCTGTGGATGTAATTGAAGTATGGAATGCGATGTATATGGAATAGGTCTAGATGGGTTTTCGATTAAATTTTTTAAGACTGAATCCTCCGTGCATGGCTAGACATATTTTTTTTTTTTTTTTTTTATAAGCTTTTTTTTATTTATTGAATCTTCACAATGTGAACTACCAATAAGTATTCAAATCTTATTACTAAATACGATATATTAACTAAGTCCAGCCAATGCTAGACAAAAAGTTTTATTATGCGCATATTATATCGGTAAAATTACCTACTAAACGCTCTGATGGTGGCAACGGTGTCCCTTCTTCTCAACCGAGTGTGACCACTAAAATTAAGTATGTTTCGTGCAAGAGGGTTTGGGTGCAGTTCCAATTTGCTGATATACCTTGTCGCATGCTTTGAAAACTCATCTTTTACCAGTGGAACACACAGATCCTTGTGAATTCGGGAGTTTTTTACGTACCATGGTGCTGCAGTAATTGTTCGAAGAATTTTGTTTTGTCGCCTTTGAATTTTTTCAATGTTTGACGCTGAGGCGGTGCCCCATAATTGAATTCCGTAGCGCCATATAGGCTTTAGTATCGCGTTGTATAGCAAAAGTTTGCAATCTAATTTCAATGTAGAATTTCTGCCCATAAGCCAATTTAATTGCGCTGTTTTTAATTTCAACTGAGTGACTTTCGTGTCAATGTGAGATTTCCACGTTAACCTACGGTCGAGATGAATACCAAGGTACTTGACTTCACTTTGCTGCGGAATAGGTAAATTGTTAATTTGGATATCTGAACATGTTTGTCTACGCAGTGTGAATGTAACGTGAGTACACGTTTGTTCATTAACTTTAATTTTCCAAAGTTTTAACCACATCTCTAATATTGAAATGTACTCCTGCAAATTTCGCGAAGCTACTTGATGGTTTTCATGTATGCTGCAGAATGCTGTGTCATCTGCAAAAGTTGAAGTGTGAATACCAGATCTGGTTGGCATGCCAGAAGTGTAAATTAAATATAAAGTGGGTCCCAGAATGCTACCTTGGGGAACTCCTGCCTCGATTGGCTGAGTTGGGCTTCTCTGATAACAAACTTCCGGCCGCATAAGTAGCTTTCCAGAAGCTTGTGAGTGTTTGCAGGCAATTTCAACTTTATTTTGTGCATTAATCCCTCGTGCCACACTTTATCAAAAGCTTGGGAAACATCAATGAATAGAGCTGAGCAATACTTTTTATCCTCAAAAGTCTTTCTTATAACATTAACTAGTCTATGCGTTTGTTCAATGGTGCTGTGTTTAGCCCGAAAACCAAATTGATAATCAGGGATGCATCCTACATCTTTCAATATTGGAGTCAACTTCGCCATTAACAATTTTTCGAAAAGTTTTGAAATTGTTGGCAATAGACTTATTGGTCTATATGACTCTACTTTAGTGGGATCCTTCCCTGGCTTGGGTATCATAGTAACCATAGACACCTTCCACTCTGCAGGATAGTATTCTAGGCGTAAAATAGCGTTAAAAATAAAAAGAAGAATTCTTCTAGCAACACGAGGTAATTGTATAAGCATTTTGCCAGTAATTTTATCAAAACCTGGAGCTTTTTTTGAGTTTACTTTTTTTATAACGTTTTCGACATCTTGAAAACTAAGTCTCAAAGGCACAGGCGGTCTAACAGCATATGACGGAAATTCAGCAACATCATCCACTGTATCATTTGCAGTAAAAACGTTTTTCAAATGATTAACATACACCATCCCTTTTTCAGAATCGCTTCTTGCCCAATCGCCAGCTGAAGTTTGCAAAGGTGGCTTACCTATTACGGGTCTTTTCAGACCTTTTGTCGCTTTCCATAAAGAATAGTCGGTTTGCGGGCTACCATCAAGACCTTCTAGATAATTTTTGAGGGAAGCCATTCTTTGGATTTCAAGCAGATTTCTTAATTTAGTTATGTACTCCCGTAGCCTGCTTTTAAGCTGGGGAGACCTTCGAAGTTGCCACTCTCTTCTAACTCTTCTTTTTTCTGACAGAAGTTGCTCTATTTCAGACGAATACGTTCTATTGCTCACATTCTGGATCTTTATGATATAAGTATGGTTAGTTAATGAGAGTAATATGCTTATATATGAGATTAGTATGAAAGGTTAGTATAATTGAGTATGTTACTTATTATTACAGTACACCAATGTTAAACCAATATATAGCATTGTTGCTTCGAATATTTTTGTTACAATACTATAGTGCATCCACTCAATGGCGTTTTAATGTAACAATATAGTATTATCAAGAGCAACCATATAATTCAACAATTGTATGTTGCCCTTAAAATATTGTTGTATGAATCATATATTTTTTCTACGTGTAGATGTGCTAGAAAAAAGCAAATTTTTTGTTTTTTTTTTTTTCTTAAGTTTACTTAAAGAGTTTTTCCATGTGTACAAAGTTCACCATAAAAGTGATGCCTGAAGAGGCAACTTAATATTACATCATAATTTTAATTTGAAAATTAAAAATCTTGCTTAAAGATATTTCAGAGGCCAACTAAAAATCTTTATTAACATTTTTTTTTCAATATAATTTTAACGACCATTAAGTTTACTTGTTTTACTTTCTCATTCAATGAACTGTTTATTGCTGACCTGCAACCACGAGTACTCGTATCTTGCTGTTCATTTATGCATTTCTTTAACGCTTTCAATAAAAAAAAAAAGAAAACTCATACAATCATTTGGGCAAAAAAAGAGGATAAAATCGGATTCACGCTCATAAATCACGGTCAGTTTTGTGGCAAAATTTTAATATGATATATCGTTACCTCAAAAGAGAGAGGCTTTAACTAGAGCGCTTAACCACCGTTGAATAGTAATTCAACCATACTTTTTTATAAAGTTTTCAAGAAAAATATTGAATATAAGTAATACTTTCAGCAAAAAGAGCTTATTGAAAAGGCACAAGCATAGAAACCATCCATTTTAAGGAGATATTCTTATAAAGAGATATTGATATAAAGGTGACATTTATACCATGATTTAAAGTCATGTCTTTTTTATATTATATTAAGTTCCTCATTGTATTTTATACATTTATACAAAACATCTTCAACCACTTCGATAGCTTTTAACGGCAGCAACTAGTAAAACAAGGACTTATAAGAATTTAGCCATGATATTAGGAAATAGTTATTTGTAAGCGAGAATAGTAAGTACTTGCCTCCAATGACATCACCACATTAAAATAATGACTTAAAATGTCAAAGTAAAATTATTGGAGAGTACGAGTATGTTTATTAACATTTTAACACATTACTTTGCAATACAAATTTTCGCTGGGATACTGTTCGTAGCATAACGCTCTTATTTAAGTTACTGTAGCGTAAAAGCTAAGCATTGAGCTACGTTGCGCTTTAAGCCCTAATGTCATCAGTGACAGTAGGGTATCCAACTCTATTGATTCACTGGAACATCGACGCAGTGTGGGGTGCGTTACTCTGTTCTATCGTTACTACAATGGGTTTCTGACGAGATTACAGATCTTGTTCCCGAAACGCGCACATTTTTACGTAGCACGCGTTCATCGCCCAGAGCTCATGCATTTGTGGTGGATTGCCCGGGTCATCGTACTACGCATTACAGAGAGAATTCGTTTTTCAGGCGTACGATTCGTCTGTGGAAGAAGTTGCCTGCAGACGTGTTTCCTGTCTGTTATAACGTTGGAAAGTTCAAGATTACTGGTCCTATAAATAAGAAAAAAAAATCCCTAATTTATGTCGCTGTTATAAGGAATATTTTGTTTATTCCCTTATAAACGATTTGTAAAAAACCAACTCTTCAGCTTCAGATCTTCACCTGTCGTGTTGCAAATTTTGCCAACAACTGGCTTTGGAAAAGATTAGTGACTTGTGACATTTTTGTTTTAAGTCAACCATACTTCTTTAGTTTATTATACGAGTATCGTTGCGGATATTTAAAAATGTTAAATCACGTTATATGTACATATGTCCTTAAAGGCTCTTATTTACTTATTAAAATAACATTTAAAAAGTAATAACTTTATTGCGCAACTCAGCTGAGATTTTAACAACTTCAGCATGTTTAAGTGTGTGATTTTATTACGTAATATTTTGCTCACTTCTTTAAAAGCTTTGTTCACTTATATTTGCCACACTTATATATGTATGTATATTCGAAGCTGATTAAAATTAAACAAAAAAAAAAAGTAAATATCTGATTAATTTTCTTTGGCTGAACTATGGCACACGGGCAAACAGACAGGCTTGTGGCACAGAGGATGTGTTGTGTACGCAGTGCATACTCGTGACCATAAATAGGGTGTTTTTCTATAGAGGTATAAAACTTTAAGTTGGCATCACTTAGTTGGCTAGCGGTTATTTTGTCAACTATTAAGTGCAGCGTTGCCACAATGAAGTTTTTACCTTTGTTTAAAATATAAGTACTTTAAACAAAAAATATTTATAAATATTAATTTTTTTTACCTAAAAACTAGTTGTGTTATGCATTATAAAATAAAATATTGAGTTCTTGATTTTGAAGTCAAGATATACTTGTTTACAAGGCTACTGCACCTTATAACATAATTTTGCCCCATCCTAAAGTAAAGAATAATTAGTCTAGTTTATTGTGAATTATTAACTATACTGCTCGATATGCTGCGAAAAAAGTTACTTAAAGAAAAAAGACATGCATATAGACACTTAAGAACGTAGAGTCAACATTGACTTCTTAGTTAGTGAGAAAAGTGGTAGGCAATCTAATTTAGGGGCTAACCTACAGTCCACTCAACACTAACTAACCAATCCATTTCTTCAACCTTAATTTCAAATTTTTTACATTCAAAATAAGATTTATATATATATATATATATATATATATATATATATATATATATATATATATATATATATATATATATATATATATATATATATATATATATATATATATATATATATATATATATATATATATATATATATATATATATATATATATATATATATATATATATATATATATATATATATATATATATATATATATATATATATATATATATATATATATATATATATATATATATATATATATATATATATATATATATATATTTTTTTTTTTTTTTTTTTTTTTTTTTCTTTAAATTAGGATTTTTAAGATTTCTTATTCCAATATATACTGTATAAACTATTTCCAAACAATTAATGAATTTAGACTTGTTGTTTGTTTAGCAATGCAACTCACTATTGTTTGAATAGCTGCATCAATATACAAAACTGCCACATTTGGAGTGATGATAAGTCTTAAGGCCTAACCATAATGTGCATAGACTGGCTCAAGTCACCTTAAGTAACTGTGCGAATGCATGTAATCAAATGTGTATAACTATAATGTACTTAATGTAACTTTTCGTTAAGTTTCGTCTAATGTCAGTTGCTTAAGCAAAGTACGAAACCGAACGCATCTTCTGTACGGAATCATTTGTTTTCAGAAGTTTGTGTGTGTGTGTTTACAAAAATTATTAAAATAAAAAAAAGTTGAAACAAATACATTTGTATTTAATTTAATAGAAATGTGTTTTAGCTTTATTCAATTTTTAATTACACAAATTACTACAAAATTGTTTTTACTTTTTGTTTGAAAATTATTGCATACAAATGCTTTGTTGTAATTTTTAGTACTTTTTTATATAATCTACTCAGAAAAGACACAAGTATTACGAAGTTGAGCAACAATGGGTTTAAAATCATTAAGTTCATATTATGGTCAAGTTAAGTTCATTATGGCCAACTAAAAGTCGTTTTTTATTCACATATGTATTTGACAGGCTTTTCGTTTAATTTTGGCAAAAGCTTAAGCCAATCTATGCACATTATGGTTAGGCCTTTAAGTGTATGTTGAAACACTTTCTAAGTGTTGAAACACTTAGAAAAACTGACTATTTGGTGTGTTTTAGGGTCTGGTGGAATCATTGGCGTGTACTTCCCTAAAAACAATGCTGGTCAGAATATTACAGGCAATGGTAACAAATGAGCCATAGCTCGTGCCAAAATAGATTTATTGAAGTAATTGTTTGGTAAGCGCATAGTTTCACGTTTCGAACCCGTGAATTGGACGCGAGAATCATGCGATTTTACGCCGCTAGACTATTTTCTGTGGGAATATATGATGTCGCTAGTGTACGCCAATAAGCCTGGGGCAATAGGCCACTTGGAGTACAACATTTGCAGCATTATTGCCGATATATGACCACAAATTACACAAGGTCATCAAAATTCCATCTAGGCGATCGTGTGATTTAACGCGTCTGCACTAATTTTTGTGGCGATATGTGAAGTCGTTAGTACACGTCAAGTAGCCTGAAAAGATTGACCACTTGGAGGACAACATATGCCGCGTAATGCCATTATACGGCCCCATATGCTGTAAAGTTGTGGAAAATTGTACCTCTAGACATCGACCTCAGGCACCCGTGGCGTTCATATGCCAGAAGTCATATTTAAATTATAATGCCAAGAGTTTCTTTTTCGAGTAAAGTAAATTTATTGTTATTTTAAAATATTCATCTTCTTTTTATTCCCTTTCAAAGATTTATAGCTATGTAAAAAACACCCTTTGTTAATTTATATGTGTATATGAACGACGACAAAGTTAACGCGTGTATGTATGTTTTGTCAATGCCACTGTATTAAGCAGCAACATTATTAAAGGTAAATAATTTTATTCTCATTGGTCATGTATATATAATTTAACAGTTACTACTAAATAAACACGGACCGTAGCACTATTAAACAAAAGTATGCACACACACACACATACACACATACTGATGTCAATTTAAATTGTTCAAACACTTTTACAGTGCTCTTCATCTCTATAATGTCACTTTTGTTTGCCTTTCTTTAATTTCTTAGCATAAATAATGTTGTAAAAAGTTTACTTTATTAAGCAGCTAGACATCAATCTTCTTCATCAAACTAACAGCCTGTTCATGGATCGCGTTATAAATAAAGTGAAAACCAGCGACACGTTTATGACTACGTAAGAAATTGGGTCTGTGTAACGCGCTTCTCATTGTACGTGTTCTGTTACGTTATACACGTATTAGTATACATATTTTCAATCCCCAGTATTGCCACTATACAAGTTATATGTATCTTGTTTACTTTTTTCGTGTAAAATATATTTTTGCATCGTGAATAACGGTAACCCTATTTCAATTGAAAAAAAGAAACCGGTGATAAATATTTATGTAAACAAAACATCTTTATGCAGGAAAAAAAATTTTTTGAATATTTGCTGGTCATACAAATTCTGTTGATGATCAGACAAATGCCTTTATGAATTGATCCTAATTTATTCTTTTATTTTTTAAATTATTTCCTTTCTTTAAATAATTAGCAAAAAAGAAAATTGTTTGCATATTCATGAATACAGTTTTACTATGGACATTCCCCACAGTGCGGTAATGTCGTCAATAGTAAATCAGTACAATCTTACTATTGACATTTTCTCTATATGACCCCACAAGAACTACCTAGTCAGTATTGACGCAGTCTATTGGTAGATTTCGTAGGACAAGCCTGTGTTAAATGTCAATAGTAGTTAGCATTAGTAAGGGTACAATTTGTCAGTAGTACTGGTGACATCGTCAATAGGTAATCACTATAGTTTTACTATTGACATTTCCTGCAGGGCATATATGTATATGTATGTACGTGTTAACATGGATATGAACGTTTATTTATGTATATATGTGTGAACATGTATGCATACTTGTTTTTGCTGTTATTTCCATTTTTATATATTTGAATCTTTATTTTTGTTGAAGCTTCTTCTTTTTTCTTGCTCAACGAATAAAAATTTCCATTCGCGCAGCATTCGCCTGTTTGGCATGTAAAAACGCGATACACAGACAGAAAGGAGATGTCAATTGTTACCTTTTTCGCCCAAAAAGTTTTTTTTCGCGTTGCATGAACGCAAATAAGAAAAACGTCAAGATTTCGTCGCGTTTTTTGAGCACATTGTGTTCCATGAACAGGCTGTAAGCTTTGAAGCTAATTTGATGTGTGTGTGCGTAAATACCTTAAATTATTTTTTACTTTTTTTTTTTTGTTATAGATAAAATATGAAATAAAAATATTTGTTTACGAATTTATTAATACCTATGAAAATTTGCAATTAAAAAAATTGTTTTAACTTTTTAACTAACATATATTAACAAAAGAATAATAAAAGGCCTGGGGGCTAATTCTGTCATTCGTGATCGAAATTACTATCGGGTAGAATATAATTTCGATATCGTGTAAATTTCTAACGTAACGAGTCGAGTTATCACTTCAGTGTTGCAAAACACTGACAAAATGTGTTTTATAACACTGCCGAAAATTGTCAACAAAAATCATATGTTTTGACAAAACAAGTTAAAATTTACGAGCAATAAATTCAATAAAAATAAAAACGCAAAAGAAATGGACCCAATATTATTATATTATGCATCATCGTCTGACTGCGACGAAACGGTTACCCTTAATGCAATAAGGAAAAAAAATTAGGGGAAGTGCAGGTCCCTTAAATTTGCCAACCAATGAGTAAGTGCAGTCAATATTTTGTTTAAATTAATACATAAAATAAAGAAAGTTTATTTCACAGTTTCAAGTGACGATTTAGACTCACAAAGTAAGCGATTAACTATATGTTGGGCCAATTAAATTTTGATCATAACTTTTCACCGCAGTTCCACCAAAAATTCAATTGGCATCCACACTTGCGCTTTTGGCTTCAGCAGGATTCAAACACTCCATTGGAAATGATTTTTTAATGGGGATTAGCCAAAGTACTGTAAGCAAAATTACAGAGCTTTGTGCAAAATCACATCTTTAATTGGTGGACCAGAAGCGTTCAACTTCAGAGCAAGCTCATGCCACAATTAGGTGGCTTTATATTTTTTTTTTTTTTTGCGCAGTGTTGGGTAATACACCTTTTGCCAAGTCAGTAAAATAAATTATCGCTGACCTGATATAAGAAATTATTTATACATTTAATTTTATATTCAAAACAAATTTTAAACTTACATTTCTTTTGTTTTTCTGTTTGGCGGGTTTTCGATGGTACTTTTGCTTACGAGTAAACAGTTGCACGGTTGCATTTGAATGGTTTCTCGCTATCGAATACCATCATTAGAAATTTCGATACCTTTTACTTGATATCGAGTAAGAACTCGCTCGTAAGCAAATAACAGAATTAGCCCCCTGTTTTAAGCCACAAACAATTTCTTAACAAATAATGGCACGTTTTGCGGCCGACAAATCACACGCTCCTTCTCTTCCAAAACTGTTTTAAAATGAAGTTTGCTGGGCTACAGCAAACCAAATTTTACCAAGCCAAGCAGAAATTTGATCGAATAGTTTGATAAGTGACCATAGTGTTTTAATTGAAACTTTATTCAACGCTATTACTACAATACATCAGAAATCTGTACTTCGTTTCTGTAAAGCGGTTATTAGACGGTCAACCATGTTTTATGGTGTGAAGGAGGAGAGGAATTTAACGATGTCCACATATGAATATACTCGCACAATTCGTGTTTTAAATGTGAAGTTAGTTGTAGCTATATAACGATTTTTATATAAAAGTTTAAGCCGATAGCCCCAGTTTCTAGTGCTTTACTAAATATAGTTTATTGTAATTTAAATTATAATAAATTTGTAAAAAAAATAAATAAAAATAAACATATACGAGTACATACCTGTATATGTACATCAATAAAAAAATTGCTGCGATAAAAATTGCCTAATGTAAACTGGGACCAATATAGCAAGACTTATAGTAAAAAAAATGTAGTTCAGTTTCGTCGTTGATCTGTAAAGTTTAATATTACGCGCTAAATTGGAGCTATTAACATAAAACGCACTTTACTGTAGTCGAGTACACAATTACGAGAAAAAGGACATCAACTTCAGTGTGTATGAGAATGCTCAGAAGCTGCTTCATTTGTACACGTTGTTTTAAATGCTTTTGAGATTAAAATAATCGCGTATAGTTGCTGCTCATATTATCAACTTTATTTTGGTTTAAGCGGTTGTTGGTTAAAATATCACATTAATTGTGCACATATATACATATGGAAATATATCAGCAAAGCATACACTTGTACACTGAAGCGTGAAACGTGTTCATTTAAATTTTGGCCACACAAAAGCAATAAAAAGTGACTAAACTAAATCAGTCCAGTATTTTAGTTTTGTTCAATAAAAAGAGATATTTTGAATAAAATTAAAGAAAGAAATATTTCTTATTACAATATTAATTGCTATGATCAATTATCTTGATTGGATTGGAGAAGACCAGAAACAGTAATTGTAAATATCTTCTTCTTTTGTGTTGCCTCTTTGAAAAAAAATTCCGTTTTGTTATTTTTCTGGTCTATATATTTCCGACATATTAGTTCATCTTCAGGATCTATATTCCTGATCAAATAAAGAAGATGCAACACAAAATAAGAATGTATTAGAATAATTGATTTGGCGGAACTGATGAACAATTGAGTAATAATCGTAAACCTTTAAGCTATGGAACTGTTGTATGTTTCTTAACCGCTATACTATTCTTTAGCACCCACTTGGATTTTGACTTGGAATCATGATATATCATGAGTCCAAGGAACAAGAGATTTGATGTAATTTTGTCAAGCATAGTTTCGGCGGTGGTCGCTGTAGATTGCCGAGAGAATGTGCTTGAGATTTTTACAGATGGATCCAAGTCAAACTAGGGAGTTGGTGAGAGTATTTTAATTCTCATATATGACAGAAGTATTAGCTTTTGGTTGCAAAAAGAGTGTACCGCAACGCAGGTAGAAATCACGGCAATAATCAAGGTTGAAGTTTTACAGAGTATATGCGAAGAATTACCGAATTTTTAGTGATAGTAAGGCTGCATTGAATGCATTACTGGGCGTTTGGGTTGGTTCATAAATGCCCGATATCTCTAAACGAGACAGAATGTATCATTGATTCACATCAGCAACTGACTTGAAGGCCTTATCTGATGAGGGACCAACTCCCCGGTGTGAATTATAGACAACTCACCAGCGCTCCCATGTGGCTTGCGAGGCTCACTCAGTCCACAACTTCTGCTATAAGTTTGTAGCCGCATAGGCAAATCCCTTGCTGAACAGTTTGCATTTTCTGATCCCTCCTGTAGACAATTTTTCAAACAGATAACGCAAGACAAAGATTAGTGAGTGGTTGGGCCGAAGTCCATTAAGAGCAACACCCCTGAACCACCTCACTCGTCTAACCATCACTTCTGGTTTCTTGCATTGCAAGACAACTACACCTCGGGTGCTATTAGCTTCCGAAAACCAGCAGGCATAATAGCTTTCAGGGAAACTTATTGCCCTTCCTGCGATTTTAGATTCAAATCGCAGCCACAATCACAACCAACGAAGACACCTCAACCACGATCAGCGTTGCAATGATCTGCAACAAGAAGCTTCCAGAAACTTTGTCGATTCCTGTTCTGTTGTGTTATACTTCCAAAACTCTTGGTAAGGGTTTCGGAAGTATAATATAACATAAGTCATGCCGCTAGAATTTTAGTTGCTACAACAAACGAGGAACTCCTACCCCTCTATAAACAAACCAGAGTTTGTATTGGTTAGGCTTCCATCAAAGCAAAACCTGCTCCTCGGGTTGTCTAAACTGGATAGAATATATCATTGACTTACATCAGCACCTGTCTTGATGGCCTTATCTAATGATGAAGTAACTCCACCGGGTGAATTATTCACTATTGACCAGCGCCCTCAAGTGACTTGCAACTTTCACCGTAAGTTTGTGATCATTTGAACAAACCCCTTGCTGAAATACTTGAACTTTCTAATCCCCCCTGTATCAAATTTTCCAGACAGACAATGGAAGAGGAAGCTTGTGTGTTGGCAAGCTGAAGTCCATTAAGGGCATCAGCCCTTAACCAACTCACCCGTCCACCATCACCATTATTACAGCTCTATAGCATGAAATTACTCACGAATTCCGAAATACACTAACGTGCCTTTTATAAAAGATCAATTTTCAAAAAAACGAGACTTTAACCCCAGCGGAACCCTCTTGCGCGTAACTTCCTTAATAATGACGTTCCATTTTGGTTAAATACGGATACTGATTTACCGATATGGTATTCGCCAACAATAATTTTTCATCTAGCAGTGTAGCCCTTCTCTGCGGTTGCACTTAAGACCATCCAATGATATTAGCAAAATCTAGAAGATTCCACTACTGGAAGGATTTTATTTCTACAACAACTTTGAAAGTTACTTGTATTGACAGCAAATACTGCTGAGAAGCAAATTCACATGTCTATTAATTAAATCAAGAACACATCTTTTTCCAACTATTGCGTAGTTACATACATATGTATATTTTCTTCACATGCCTTCCATTCAGAGGCATATAAAACAACATAACAGTCTTTAAACAGTTGACTTATATTAATAAGTATTTTTGCCTTTAATCTAACGAAATAATTAATAAAGGTCGTTTAGCTTTAACATCCCTTTTGGATTAACGTATCAAGCACAAGAAAATATACAAAAACTTATTTATTAATTTCTCCCATTTCCCAAACAAGGAAATTAAACCCTTCAAAACCTTTTAAATAAATAGAAAATAACACTTTTCATTTCGAGAGAGATTATCTTTCATAAAATTATTTCAAACATTTCCAGCAAACAAGAATATTCCCAGCATTAACTCAACACCTGTGTTCGTGAAGGTTGTAACTTATTTAGCATCCAGCGATGGCAGGACTAAATGCAGCAACTTCATGAAAAGTTACGTTTTACTTAAGGGACCACAAATACACAAAACACAGTCGCACATAAAGTTTTTTTTTTGTACATATATCCTTTAATCTATGTTTTTTGTTGTTTTCGCTTAACTCACTTGCCTCTTGTCATGTTGTTGTTTTAGTCTCTCTTGATTTGTTTTCCGTTGCGTGTTTAACATTGAGATAAAATTACTTTTAGGAAGGCTATATTCATGGCACGTGCGCTTCAAACTTTGCAACAAATGGATACGATTGAAATTTACTTACACAAATTGCATCTACATACATATATATATATATATATATTTATAAATAACTATGTTTATAAACCAATTGACCATGTCTTTGACTTATCTTAGAGGAAGGGTACTAGACAATAGAAAGTCGTGGAAACCATTTTGCCGATAACTCAAACAAGTCGATGACGAACCAGCGCTATCATGCAAGACTATGGAAGCGACAATATCCCCCGACGATATAAAATAACAACGGCAGCTTCCTCTGTCACATCGTCGTGAACCCACCGTCAATCTCAACAACGAACACGACGATTTTGAATCGAAAATCATCATGAGCAGCTAGTCGTAATTTAATTGAAACAATTGCGTCAACTCCGTTTCTGGGGTACTGAAAACCGCGTGCTACAACCACTTTAGGCTACTGTATGTTGCGGTGTTCACGCGGGAGGAGTGAGTGGACCACATTTTTTTGAGGATGCGATCGGCAATACAGTTACTTTTATTGATAAACGCCATGATTGACATGATAAGCGACTTCTTACTGCCAGAATTGAATGAGCGGGGCTTGGAAACCATATGATTTCATCGATATGGAGCATTTCCTGGTAACCTCACAAGGTGGTAATTAACCACACTTTCCATTACTTTGGAAAGCGCAGAACAAATTGCAATTAGGTGGTAATTTTCAGGGTTATTTGCCTTGCTCTTTTTGGGAATTTGCGTTACATTAGCAACCTTCCAGCATGATGAGAACTCACCAACATGGTAAAGTATGCTCAAAAGGCATGCTAATGCACGCGCAAGCGTAGAAGAACACTACCAGTTCAGGAGCGTTATTAATGTTGAGATCGGTCAAAACCCTTTTAACTGCTCGATCCCCGAAAATATATATTTAGCATAATTACCAGCAAGCTAGCCTTGTCAACTGGGTTGGTCATTTCTTATGAGAGTTGGAATTGATGAATTAGCGCTATTCTTTATTCTATTAACGAAAAACCAAAAGGTCTTACTGTCTCGGGAAGCTGTACGGACTGTGGCACGAAGCACTGTTCGTGAATAAATTGGTTGGGTGTACACCAAAGCAAAACCTGCTCGCCAAAGTGAAGAATGGGAACAGTTATTTCTTTATTTACAATTCTTGTCTATGGATAGAATTTCCTTACAGGCAGTTTAATAATATAACAACAGTAGTATACACAAATAAAATACAGAATTAAGAATTTAAAAAGTCGATAATTTTGCTTTTGATAACATGTGCATTTAAAGAAAAATCAATAAGTTTTTAAAATTTATTAAACTTACTACTAACTGATTCTCCTAAAGGGATCAGCATTCGCGTAATTTGATCTGAAGCAATTAATTGATAGCAACACAAAGTATCAATATGGACCATAGGAAGCATTGAATGAAATATCACAATTTATGATAAATGAGGCATTCAACATAGTTCTTCTGCTTTTAAATATTGGGAGTTTGATTAAAGCTAGACGACTTGTATATGATGGAAGAAATAATGGATTCCACTGCAGACCACGAAGGCAGAATAATAAAAATTGCTGTTTTACATATTCTATGTAATTGTTGTTATCATCAGAATTATTGGGGAAAGCTATGAAAAATGCGATAAAACGAGCAAAAATGTATATTAACACTGGCGGCATCCACTTCGCTCCAATAATAAAGATTTCAAATACACAAAATAATTTTTTTAAAATAAGTAAAAAAGTTACTCAAAAACGAAATTGGCTGATTAATTTTGCTCCACCATATATTATTAACACCAATAGGAAGGAAAAAAATACTTTAACTGCTTGGCTCACGATATCGTTACGTAAACGTTCGTAATGATTTTTAAGGCCAAAACACGTCTTCCGATGCCGTTTTTAAGCTTTATTTTTCCCTGATCTTGCATTCTTATCCGTGTCTACCTCTTATATATCCATTATTT